>OX451737.1:921403795-922603795 GCA_948472305.1 Vicia faba
CCATGCATATTATTCTTTGCAGGACTAGTATCAATTCTTAATGGTTGAATATCTAGTATGTCATCATCATTCAACAATACCTCTAGTTTATCAGGATCTATACCACAGTACATTTTCATTGCCTCAGATGAGGTAACAAAATTTTGTGAAAGGTGTACCCCAGATTGAGTAGGTGTCATATCAGTTGGTGTAGGATTTTCTCCAGGTTGAGTAGCATGACTCATAGTTGTTGCAGTTGGTGCTTGAGCCTCAGTTCCTGCAATAGCATGACTCCCAGTTCCTGCATTAGCATGACTCCCAGTTCCTGCAGTAGCATAACTCTCATATCCAGTTTTTTATTTCTTAGATGTGCCTCCTTTTTTGGTTTTAGTTGTACCTTTTGGCCCACCCTACACCCAACATAATTGTAACAAGATATTGAAAATTATATATGGATTTCTAATGTAAATTTTTTGTTCAGTTTGAGTTACTAACCCTTTTTTTGGATCCTGCCGTTGTACCCCAAAATTTGCCCTCCCTTTTTTCACAAGAAATCACAACCCCAGGGTTTTTCTCTGATTTTTTAGATTAGCTCAGGAATCGGTCAAACAGACTTTTCTTTATCAGTCAATCCAAAATTAGGGTTTTCTCTGATTTGTTAGGATTGACTCAGGAATCGATCAGACAGATCTTTCTTTGGCAGTAATCCAGGATTAGGGTTTGCGCTCGCATTTCTCAGAAGAAACTGAATCCTCAGAAATTCAGTTGACTGTTACATTATTTTTACGCTTGTTCAAGATTACTGGTTGTTTCTCAAAACCTAAATATCTGGGATAGGAGCTGAGACTTTCGTTTGGAACTTTGAGGCATTGGTTTGATCAGTAGAGTGAAAGGTTTATGGAATGCTTGTTTGTTTAACTGTACAATGCCTATGTTAATTGGAATACCAGGCGTATTGTGATTAATGCAAGGTTGCGAGACGACAAAGTTTGTTGATTATTTATTTCATCTGGATTAAAGTTATTGGGATACATTTCCAGTTATTTTAATTTAGGAGTCTTAAATAGTTAAATAGACAATACAAGGAAAAGTTGGAAGATATTTGACAAAGACTTTTTTATTTATTTATTTCAAATGTTGTTACAAATTTTATTCGAATGTTGTAAATTTACAATTTACAGTATTTACAGTAATATTTGTTTACAATAAATGAAAAAATATATATAATAAATCTAAGTCTAAATCTCTTGAGATCTTTGACTTCTACTTCTACTGCTTCATCTGTCATCCAACTGGTACTTACCTGCAAAAGACAGAAAGAAGTTAGTATAAGAATTTTCAAGCAGAAGAAGATAAAAAGAAAAATCATCATTAAAGTCTGTTGGCCGGAATCAGAAATGCTATGCTCATCATGTTTCATTTTCCTCTCTACAAATCACAAGAAGATTTCTCTTCTCGGTTCACAGAGAGAAAAATAAAATATATAAAATGCAAGCATGTCAAACTAAAAGCATACAAGTTATTCAAAATGCAAAGGCACGAGGCTGCACACAAAGTAAACTGAACTGCCAAACTGAGTTTCAAAATACATTAACCAAATGTCACACTAAGTTGCAAAACTGTCACAGCAAGTACACAAAGCTGTCTAAGAAAGTACAATGCAGGAAATATGGAAAAAGGTACACAATGCAGGAGATGAACCAAGTTACAAGCAAGAGCTTGTCCTAGCCCTCATCATGTTCTGGCCAGCAGCTTTTCAGAATAAAAATATATTAAGCAAGAAAGTGCTTTTGGGAGGGAGAGAGAAAGAGATAACCATAAAAGGTTTGCAGTTTTGGAAGGCTGTAAAAGGCAGTAAGAAAACAAATAGATATAACAGTCTAACAGTCCAGCAGAAAAGGGGGGAAATATAGAGCAAAAAAACTGCTAAACCTCCCAAAAAACACAACAGACCAGCAAGCCTGCCTCCAACTGAACCTACAAAAACTGCAAGCTAAAACTCATCAACCTGTATACCAAAGTTCAAAACCTGCCTGTACTAAACACTCAAACTGCTTTCAAAACCAAAAAACCTGAAAACAACAAAACTTACAGGCCTGTTTCAAAGGCCACAAACTGCAATTTAGAAAAAACGACCATTTACTCACAAGCCTACAAACCTGTAAACTCACAAATATGCAAGAAACTACAGCTCAAGCCATAAACTGCAACTCAGTTCAAGCCTGTTTCAAAAGCCACAAACTAAAAGCTAAAACAACAAGCACAAGCCTGTTTCCAACTAAACCTGAAACCTACTTGTAAACACAAACAAGCCAGCAAACCTGCTTCCTACAAAAAACTTGCCTAAACACAAGCCTGCCTTACAAATTACAGGTCTGCAAAACCAACTGCAAACCAAGCTCTCAAAAACTCAAAACTGCAAATCACACAAACATTCCACAAGCTCACATCAAACCAACAAATCATTCAGGCCAAACAAAACAACCTGCAAGCATTTCTAACTGCAAAGCTGCAAACTCAGTTCACATCACCCTTAACCATAAACCATGAATGTTCAGAAAGGGGAAGACAATAACACCAAGATACAATAGTTTCAGAAGATTATCTCATCATTAACAAGAAGAAAGGAAGAGATTCAGAGGTGAAATAATTCTCAGAACAATTTCATCATCAAATATCCAACATAACAAAGAAGAGGAAGAGGTTCAGAAGTGAAAAAAAAAAGAAGCAAAATAGTTTCAGACCTCTCATCATCAACAAAGACATAACCAGTTTCAGATTTTGTACATCATCACTAACAAAGCAGCAAACTCAAATCAAAACAACAAACAAAGAGGCAAATCTCAGAAAATCATCATCATTGACCTCAAATACCTCCGAAAGAGAGAGGAAGAGTTTAGAGGTAAAATAACAAGGAAGAATTTCAGAAGTATTCATCATCAACTCAAATCAAGCCAACAAAAACATATCAAAAAAGAGTAAATCTCAGAATATCATCATCATCGATATCCATATCAAAACCAGAAAGGGGAAGAGATTCAGAAGCAAAGAAGAATTTCAGAAATATACATTCATCATCAATAAAAATCAACAACAAGAAAATCTCAGAATAAGATCATCATCAAGCGTTCAAAGATACAGAAATACCAGAAGCCAAAGCAAGCGATCATCACGCTCCTCCCTCCGCCTAGCCTCCTGGAAGCGCCACCGGCCAGCTCACCCTCCCTCTCTCACTCTTCAGAAGCGAAACGTCCAAGGTAAACTTGTTCTCAACCTTTTTACTACGCATCAAACATCAAAACCATGGATTAAAACGCGCATGTAATAATCAAGCAAAAATGAAAACGTAACTGTGAAACCCTAAAACAAATGAAGCAATTCGTACCATTACAAGCAAGAATCCTAGACCGCTGCAAACAAAAGGTAGGAAGTGGATGAAGGTGACTCTCTGATGGCTAAGGCAGGAGAGGAGGAATCAGTTGTTCATGGGTTTGCGAAATACGAAGAGATGAAGAAGATGAGAGGAGCGGCGCCGTTGAAGCAAGACTGTAAACCCTAAACTCTAACCAACTGAATTAACCCTAACAAAATTTGTCAACATTCCTAATGGGCCTTCGCCCCAACAACCTAAGCCCAAGCATTTTCCAGCGTGAACACCCCTCTTTTTTTCTTTCTAAACCTTATTTCTCTCCTTTCCTTGTCTTGGGCCTGGTCCTTCATACTAACTCTAAGCCCATCATCCCATTATCTTTTCCTTTTTAAAACTAATACTTTTCTTTTGTTTTCATTTTAAGTAATTTGATCTTTTTTTTTATTTTGTTAATAATTACTTTAAATTTTCTTAACATAATTTTAATTTTCATTACTAATTAATATTTGTCATACAATAATAATAGAGTTTTTTTATGAAAGTTTTTTCTTTAAAAAATATACAAAAAGGATAGAAACATTGACTTAAATAATTTTCTTTCTTTAAAAACTTTTTCTTCACAAATACAAAAAAAATAATACTCACACTTAATCTTCACTAGGTTAAATTTTTATTTGATCGTTTGTAAATAAATACATGCATCTCATATTTCTCTGATTTTTGTTATCTTACAATTTGTTAATATTTGAATTGCGTCGATTCGATTTGGTTGTAACTCATAATATTTTGGACATTATTATTCTGATAAGACTCATCCCCATTTGTAAACATTTGTACCCCCATCCCCGGATACTTATTTGTAATAACTTAGACTTTAAATTCCCGCAATTTATCGCTTTCAATATACTGTATAGTAATTAGGGTTTGTATACGAAGGTTCAAAATCAATCGCTAGATAACTTAATACAAGATAAATGCATGAAAATTAATACACAATTCACATTTGCACCTCTAGGGTAACCTCGCTTGTTGCCTCGGAAAATACAAATCATGTCCCTCGAGTATGAGACACTCTAGCAAATGCCCCTTAGATAAATAAAGATCGTAGTCCCTCGATGATCCTCAATGTTGCCTTCGATAAAACGATCTCGTCCCTTATAAAATTGCTAGAGCGTCTCACAAGTTGCCTTCAATGATTGTATGCTGTGATCGGTGGATCTGGAACTGACTGTTTAACGCTGGTTCGCGAAATGTCGCGGAAGCAAGAGTCGCCACCGTCTTTTATTTTCTCCAAATGGAAAGGACAAAAGCACAGAAAAATTCCTTTAAGAGATTGCTCTCGGTTCGGGAGGTAGGTTATAGAAAGGGAAGGTGTTAGCACCCTTTCTATCCATGGTTATCCATGGGCTCTTAGGTACTTGCTCAATGTGTTTTCAAAATGGTTTGTTTGCTTTTCAATGTGGGTTTTAAAAAGTTTCTTTGAAAATTTCAGTTCGACTCTTGTATCGGTCCTCAAGAGTGTTTGAAAAGTTGCTTTCGAAAGCTTTTTGAAAATGTGTCGGTGTGAAAAGTATTTTTGAATTTGTTTTGAAATTAGAGCAAGTATCTTAGAGTTGTCTACCTACCCTAAGGAATTCGTCTGTGTAAATGTCCTTTAAAGTAGTGCCATCCCACCATTGAGAGGTAGGTAGCACCACCGTTGGAGGTGTTCAGGTTAATTCGAGGTTCGGGACATGGTGATCACCAGAGCAATGGGAATACACCTTAGAAGCTACCCTCATGACAGGTTCCCGGATCATGAGGACTTACTAAGACATCCTCTACTCGACGATCACCTTTCGAGGCAAGGCAATAGTGAGGCGTACCCTAGGGGTGGTGTGTGATTTGTGTGTCAGATTCATTTATTTTTGTCTTGTTCATGGTATAGGTGATCTACGCGTTTGTTTTTATTTATTGTCATTCATTCTTGCATGTCATTATTAACAGTTAAAAAAATGCGAGAAAGGTAAAGTTCCTAAACTATTACAAAGGCGCGGGTCCACATCGCCAAATTAAAATCCAGGACCCGATTTGACAGAAAGTAAATAAAGTGCGAGAAATAAAATGTCCGAGTTTACAAGGCTTTGGGAGAATTACATTAATATTTACAAGAAATAAATAAAATACGCGAATTAAATAAAAATCGCAAGCGAGGGCGTTGGACCCTTTTTAAGGAAATTAAATTATGATAATTAAATTAATGAAATAAGAATGAAAAAAGAAATTATTTTGAGATTTTTGTATTTATGGTTTTTTATGAGAGAATTAAATGAAATCTAACCCTATTTCTAGTTGTTTTTTAATTTATTAAGAAAACATATTAAAATTAAACCTAAGATTAATCTAATTATTTACATGGTAATTTAATTACAAAAATAATATTTAATAATTAATTATTGTGAAAGAAAAGAAAAAAAGGATAAAAATTGATTAAAACCTAATTCTACCAATTTTAAGTTTATTAAGAAAAATGTTTGAATTAAACCTAATTTTACAAAGCTAAAATTAATTAGTGATATTTATTTACAAAAAAATAACATTAAATAAAAATACTTATTTTTTATCTTTTTTCTGATTTTTATATTGTTTTATTTTTTTATGAAAATAAATTAAATTAAAGGAACTAATTAAAAAAGAAATAATTGAAACAAATAAAATAAAGAAAAGAAAAGAAATACAATACCTTGGGGGTTCTGTCCCCAATTGGAGGTGAATTGGAGTGGTTTGGCCATTTGTGTTCTGGCCTCATCATGCATAAGTTGTTCTACTTTGGCCATTTGGCTTTTGGCTTTTGGCCATTTGCGTTTTGGCCTCAACGTTCCTTAATCTTCTCAGGATGTCTGTCTCGCCATGTATTGGGGTCATGCATATGTTTTACTACTGTGGCCATTTAGCTTTTGGCTTTTGGCCATTTGGCTTTTGACTTTTGGCCATTTGGCTTTTGGCCTCAACGTCCCTTAATGAACCTGCATGGGATCCTGTCTAAACCTGTAGTGTTGAATCTCATGAAAACATTAAATAAAATCATAAAATGCAAATAAAGCCAATATATGAAGAAATTTAATGTTTAGGCACAATATGGCATATATGAATGATTATACCCTTTTGATCATGGAGATCAAATCAACTTTACCCTTACTGGAAAAGTAGTGACATGAATGATTTTATGCCCTTTGGATCATGGAGATCAAGCCAGCCTTACCGAAAGAGTTTGATATTCTAACAGTGTTGTGGCAAGGTTTTTTCTCTCTTTTTCTCTTCTCCTCTTTTTCTCCTTTTTTTTTCTCTCCCTTTTTCTCCTTTTTTTTTCTCTCCCTTTTTCTGGTTTGTGTGAAAAGAAAGTGATTATATAATGGAAATTAGGGTAAAGCAAATGGGCTTTGAATGTGCAATTGGGCTGAATGCCTTGAAACTTGATATGAGGATGCTTGACCATCTTTGTAGGCATATGAGACTTGATTGGGTCCTTAAAAACTTCCTTTTCTTGATCAGAACACAAACCCTAGTTTTGACTGTATAGGAGACAGTTGCACTGCACAACCCTTGGGGGGAATTTTGTGACTTGACTTGGCAATTTCTTGGAGAATATGGGAGGGCAAATTTTGGGGTGCAACAGTTGCCCCTGTTCAATCTTCTTAGACCTGAGGATACAGATTGGCTGACGGGCCTTTCGTAATCCGAGGGTAGAAGATGATTGGACACTAGAGTGCCCAGAAATTTGCGCTCACATAGTAGCAGTGATGATGGGGGAATGGGCTTGTAGATGCCAGTTAGAGGTTGCTGGATAGGGTGATGGGCTTATAGATGCCATCTGGATGTTGATCGCGTAGGAGATTCCTTAGTGAGAACCTGCATACCTGCAAAAAAGAAAAATGAGTACCTGACACGTTGCAGGAGCTGATTTTAGATGCTTGGCATAGATATGTCCTGACTGGTTGCAGGAGTTGAGTCTGGAGCTTCAAACAGCGATGAAAGAACCAGGGATGGTTACTGCCTTAGCCTGAATGATAAGAGAACCTTGGGTGACTTTAATCTCAACAACGCTCGTTGAGAAAAATCTTGATGGGAATTATTATCTTCGCAGTATTGGGCAGAGAACCATAGGCAATTATAATCTGAAAGGAATGATCACCTCACACTCATCGTTGGAGAGGGAAACATCTGAAAAGGGCTTACCACCTCACACACCGTTGGAGAGGGAACCATCTGAAAAAGACTTACCACCTCACACACCGTTGGAGAGGGAACCATAGGAGAATATCACCTCACACTCATCGTCGGAGAGGGAAACATCTTGAAAAAGGAATTACTACCTCACACGCCGTCGGAGAGGGAACCATAGGAGAATATCACCTCACACTCATCGTCGGAGAGGGAAACATCTAGAAAAGGGATTACTACCTCACACACCGTTGGAGAGGGAACCATCTGAAAAAGACTTACCACCTCACACACCGTTGGAGAGGGAACCATAGGAGAATATCACCTCACACTCATCGTCGGAGAGGGAAACATCTTGAAAAAGGAATTACTACCTCACACGCCGTCGGAGAGGGAACCATAGGAGAATATCACCTCACACTCATCGTCGGAGAGGGAAACATCTAGAAAATGGATTACTACCTCACACACCGTTGGAGAGGGAACCATAGGAGATTATCACCTCACACTCATCGTCGGAGAGGGAAACATCTTGAAAAAGGAATTACTACCTCACACGCCGTCGGAGAGGGAACCATAGGAGAATATCACCTCACACTCATCGTCGGAGAGGGAAACATCTTGAAAAAGGAATTACTACCTCACACGCTGTCGGAGAGGGAACCATAGGAGAATATCACCTCACACTCATCGTCGGAGAGGGAAACATCTAAAAAGGACTTCTGGAAGCAGTATCAGAACGTCACCATATCTGGTTTACATCTGAAACTATATCTGGAAGGAATTCTGGAAGCAGCATCAGAACGTCATCATATCTGGATCATATCTGAAACTATATCGAGAAGGAATTCTGGAAGCAGCATCAGAACGTCACCATATCTGGGTCATATCTGAAACTATATCGAGAAGGAATTCTGGAAGCAGCATCAGAACGTCATCATATCTGGATCATATCTGAAACTATATCGAGAAGGAATTCTGGAAGCAGCATCAGAACGTCACCATATCTGGGTCATATCTGAAACTATATCGAGAAGGAATTCTGGAAGCAGCATCAGAACGTCACCATATCTGGGTCATATCTGAAACTATATCGAGAAGGAATTCTGGAAGCAGCATCAGAACGTCACCATATCTGGATCATATCCGAAACTATATCTAGAAGGAATTGCAATAGTTGGTAGTAGTCGTTTTTGTATTGATCTTTTTCCTGAAAAGGCAAAACATAATTGTATGCAAAATCATGATGCATGAACTGTATGTCTTCAAAATTAATGAGATGCATGTAGTATGATGCATATGCATGCTATAATGTATGAGGATATGATGTTTATGAATGTATATTTTCGTCGTAGAAAAATAAATCTTTGACGGGTGCCGGGAAGTCGCATCCTGGGCTGATGTGGAAGAATAGCTTTTGCTTCCGCTGGGGTTGATAGTTGTTGAGGATACCCTTGTTGTGCTGGAAATGTTGATAGACTTCGCTGGGGATAAGAAGGCTTCGTCGACGACGCTCTTTCCATGGCTTTTGGCTGAGGATAACCCAGTTATATCCTGTTAAGGAAATAACTCTTTAAATAAAGCCGGACGACGCGTTCGTGCTCTGCTAGGGGATAAGCTTCCAGAATCTACTGGGGATAAGCTTACTGCTCGGGGATATGGATTCCAACTTTCCTGGGGAAGCTGGGTTGGACTCTCCTGGGGAAGTATTGAGCTGTGTTGGTTATATTCTTCAACGGAACCTACCCTGATACCTTGGAGGATAGAACAATCAGATTGCTTGGACCACTCTTTATTGCCCCTGTTTCTATGAGGGGAGGCATTTATGGGGTGCTGATAGTTGTTGAGGGTCAAACCTTCTTCTGGTAGGCAGATGATAAGACGACGGGACATAGTCATACGCTTTAATCCCTAACTTTTGCCTGGACCGCCCTTTTGGGTTTTCAGTCCACCGGGATACCCATTTTTGCCCAAGCCGCCTTTTCAGGTTTTCGACTTGCCGGGTGTACAGATTTTTCATTTCAACCCTTCATTTTGCCCGAACCCTTTTGGTTCGCCGGGAAGCCCTTATTTTTGCCTAGGTACGTCGACCTAGCGGGTCTTTGATTTTGCGTAGTATCTTTCGACTGTGTCCACGCTCTTAGAATGCAGGGAGGTGTCCCTGGCTGCTTGTGTTGCCATATTGCCAGAAGGTGTCTGATCGTGCAAGATTCGTTGCTGGAGTGCCCCAAATGACTTAGACAGAGATTTGCCCCAGGCTTTTTGGCCTTTTGAGAGATTCTCTGGATCTTGATTGGATTGCCCCAGATAATGGACAATGCTCATGTCTGCCCCTTGATTGGAGGTACTTCTGTTCATTAGACTTTCGTCGTGCAAATTTTTATGTTGTTCAAACAAAAAGTCATATGCAAACAAAGTTATGTTAAACGCAAAGCTTATGTCTGTCTCGAAGATTTTTGAAAATGCATCTTTTCATAAAACAAGTGAATGTTTGTAAAACGTGATGTCAAACTCCGTATTTACCGTAGGCCTTCATGAGTCAGGATACCTTTCGTGACAGTATGCTTTCGAACTAACCCATGCTTCAGCTAGGGCTTTTAAGGGTTATAACGTGGCCTGGTTCACGGTTTTAAGAAACAAAGGATAAAGGCTCAAAGTATTTGTACCCACCCGCTCTTCGTGATGTTCTCCAAACCTAAACTCAGTTGACCGTGCGTTAGACCTTGCTTGAGTCTTTGCTTTGATGTTCCAATAATGGTTCAGATGTTGATAACTTATTTTGAATGGGCAGTCATTTTTGTTTTTGTTGAGGGTTTGTAGAACCTCTTTCTTTTTTGTTATCCCTTTCTTTTTTTGCCTGAACTGTTTCCTTTTTGGAATTACAGTCAGCGGGATGCCCCAGTTTCATAAGTCCCCTTTATAGGTTTAGACTTTTTGGGCTTTTCATTTATGAATTTTGATGATGACTGCCTGTCCTTTTGATTGTTCTGAACCATCACTGTCTTTGTTCGTTTTGTAAAGATCTCTTCGGTGCCATTCGTCATGCACTTGGATCAACTGAGAGACTACCCTGCCCCAGGTTATGATTAAGGGTTTTAATTTTCGAAAATAAAAACTCCTACTCCTTTGGCTCAGAGGGGTTGACGGGGGATTATCATCCTTATAACTCCAGTGTTTAGGATTTGAAACAATGCCTGTACTTCATCAGCGAGGTCTGTTCAAAAGCATACTGTAAAGATAGCGGTATCGTTTTCGTCATCCTCCTCAAGAGGCTCAGAATTATTAACCGAGAGTTGACATCAGAAAAATATGAAAAGAATTTTGAATATAATGAAAACAATTGTATTAATTCCCAAAACAGACATATGCGATGCATTGATAGAATAAAAGAGTTTGCTATGACATTAATTGTTTGTATAAGCAAAGAAAAATACAACTCAAAAATTCAAATAAACAAAAGTCTTCAATGATTGGGCAACGGAGCAGTGATTATGTTCGGAGTCTCAGGCACTTCAAACTGAATCTCTCCGGCGTCAATCATATCTTGGATCTTGTTCTTGAGAGGCCAGCAGTTGTCTGTAGTATGCCCCGGGCTATCTGAATGATATGCGCACCTATCGTTGGGATGATAGTTGGGTGCAGAAGTGTTCGGATTCCGGAGAGGAGCTCTTAAGGTGATCATCCCCGCCTTCAACATTTGTTGCAGTGCTTGATCCAACGACATGTTGAGTTTGGTGTACTGCCGTTTCTCCTTGCGCTGCTGCCCCTGTCCTTGTTGAGCAGGTCCGGGATTGGAGATTTGGATTGCCCCTGCCTCATGACGGATCTTTTTACCGTGCACAGCATTGGATTCTTTCTTTCCATGATGAGGCTTTTTATCATAAGGTGCAGCCTCTTGAATTTTCCCAGACCGGATGCCAGCTTCTATTCGCTCTCCAGTCAAGATAAGATCTGTGAATCTAGCAGACGAATTCCCAATCAGGTGGTTATAAAATGGACCAGACAAGGTCCCCAAAAACATGTCCACAAGTTCCCGATCAGTCAGAGGTGGTTGTACCCTTCCAGCAAGATCCCTCCATTTCTGCGCATATTCTTTAAAACCTTCACTTGATCCTAACGACATACCCTGGAGTTGGGTACGCGTAGGAGCAAGGTCGGCATTATACTGATACTGCTTGTAGAAAGCAGTAGCCAACTCCTCCCAGTTACGAACCTTGGTCCCATCTAGCTGATAGAACCATTCGAGATGAGTCCCTGAAAGACTCTCCTGGAAGAAATGGATCCACAAGTTTTTGTCCACCGTATATGGTTGAATCTTCCGAACATAGGACCTTAGATGCAGCTTGGGGCAAGACGCCCCATCATACTTAGTAAAGGACGGTGCTTTGAACTTCCGAGGAATAACCACACCAGTTGACAAACCCAGATCTCCAAGATCCAGCCCAGGTACCTGTTGGGTCTCCATAGCCTTCAGCCTATCCTCCAACTGTTTGTACTTGTCCTCAGCCGGTGGGTACTGTTCGTCGTCGAAATCTGTTTCATTGTCAGAGACCTCTGGACTGGGCACCCTTTCCTCTTGATGACTGCTTTTTCCCACAGATGGGGTTGTCCTCTCAGTTTCAGTTGGCAGTGTGTTCCCAGATCTGCGCCTAGGGCTGAACAAGACAGTCCTCTTCTTTTTCTTTTCCTTCTTCAAGAGCAAAGCCTTCAGATCTTGCTGCCCCTGGGTCAAGTTCATGATTAGCCCTTGGAATTGGGCATTCTGAGCCTGGAGGGCCTTGATAGTCTGCTCGGCTGATGATTCAGGATTCATGATGATCGGCTGAAATAAACAGCGGAGAAGGGTAAGCAACCTGTCAAAGGGATACCTGCAATGCAATGAGATGTATGACATGCATGTAATGTTTTCAAGGACCTCGCGGGAGAAACAAGAAAATTTGTTAGCATTTGAATTGGTAGCTTGATGGAAAGAAACCCATGTTATTGAGAATTCTTCTCCAAGGGTCAAAGGCTCACCATATCCAGTGGGTCATAGCCCCTGACCACTTTGGTTAGAGGAAAATAAATCCTCTTTGCCCCTTGCTAGATGTTTTGATTTATCATGACCTGCATCACAAGCCCTTGAGATCCTTGAAATGGGTTAGGATGTATGCAATGGTATGATGTCATGCTATGCATGGGGTCGTGTAGGTAAACCATGTTATGAGTCCCAATTAAGGACTATAAACAAACCCTGCAAGAAATTAAGTATACTTTGTTATGAGTCCCTATTAAGGACTATAAACAAAACCTGCAAGAAATTTGGTAAACCCTGTCATGAGTCATAGTTAAGGACTATAAACAAAACCTGTAAGAAATTTGGTAAACCTGGTTATGAGTCCTAGTTAAGGACTATAAACAAAACCTGCAAGAAATTTGGTAAACCTTGTTATGAGTCCTAGTTAAGGACTATAAACAAGACCTGCAAGAAATTTGATAAACCTTGTCATGAGTCCTAGTTAAGGACTATAAACAAAACCTGCAAGTAGTTCATGTGTCAGCTAACAAGCATGCAAGTAGGCAAGTACAAAGGAACACAAGTCACACAAGAGAAACCCTTAAGGTTTAGGCCAGCATGGGGTCTGGGTATTACCCTCTTGAAGTTGGTGGGTTCAACCTGTCCTAATCAAAGTAACCGGGTTCTAAGGTTCCCAATATCACGGGACTGCTTTCATTGTTCATCGTTTCGATTTAGCCACTGAACTGGCGACCGAAATATTCCAGGAAAGCAACCCTCAATTGAGTGTAGTATCGAGTATCAACCAACCTCGGGTTGCACCAAAGTCAGTTATCTCACTACCCTAAAGAGGCCAAGATAGTTCAATTAAGGTTCCTAAGGTCTGTTGATGCTTCGCGACACCACACGGAGGCCCCGTACCCTCCTTGACTGAACTCAAGGGTTACCGGTACACACCAAAGTGCCACATCAACGTAGCAGACTGTTTCAACCATGTCAGTATACCCCGCACAGTTCCCTCACAGCCTTGTTGCTACTTTCTAAGAAAGGTATCCCCCAGATCCGGGTTAGGATCTATAGAACTCCCAAGCAACCCACAATAATAAAGCACACAAGGAAAACAATTGAAAACATAGTTATGAGCTAGCCCTAAGGTACACCTCACTTTAAAGGTTTCCCCAGCAGAGTCGCCAGTTCTGTGATCGGTGGATCTGGAACTGACTGTTTAACGCTGGTTCGCGAAATGTCGCGGAAGCAAGAGTCGCCACCGTCTTTTATTTTCTCCAAATGGAAAGGACAAAAGCACAGAAAAATTCCTTTAAGAGATTGCTCTCGGTTCGGGAGGTAGGTTATAGAAAGGGAAGGTGTTAGCACCCTTTCTATCCATGGTTATCCATGGGCTCTTAGGTACTTGCTCAATGTGTTTTCAAAATGGTTTGTTTGCTTTTCAATGTGGGTTTTAAAAAGTTTCTTTGAAAATTTCAGTTCGACTCTTGTATCGGTCCTCAAGAGTGTTTGAAAAGTTGCTTTCGAAAGCTTTTTGAAAAGGTGTCGGTGTGAAAAGTATTTTTGAATTTGTTTTGAAATTAGAGCAAGTATCTTAGAGTTGTCTACCTACCCTAAGGAATTCGTCTGTGTAAATGTCCTTTAAAGTAGTGCCATCCCACCATTGAGAGGTAGGTAGCACCACCGTTGGAGGTGTTCGGGTTAATTCGAGGTTCGGGACATGGTGATCACCAGAGCAATGGGAAGACACCTTAGAAGCTACCCTCATGACAGGTTCCCGGATCATGAGGACTTACTAAGACATCCTCTACTCGACGATCACCTTTCGAGGCAAGGCAATAGTGAGGCGTACCCTAGGGGTGGTGTGTGATTTGTGTGTCAGATTCATTTATTTTTGTCTTGTTCATGGTATAGGTGATCTACGCGTTTGTTTTTATTTATTGTCATTCATTCTTGCATGTCATTATTAACAGTTAAAAAAATGCGAGAAAGGTAAAGTTCCTAAACTATTACAAAGGCGCGGGTCCACATCGCCAAATTAAAATCCAGGACCCGATTTGACAGAAAGTAAATAAAGTGCGAGAAATAAAATGTCCGAGTTTACAAGGCTTTGGGAGAATTACATTAATATTTACAAGAAATAAATAAAATACGCGAATTAAATAAAAATCGCAAGCGAGGGCGTTGGACCCTTTTTAAGGAAATTAAATTATGATAATTAAATTAATGAAATAAGAATGAAAAAAGAAATTATTTTGAGATTTTTGTATTTATGGTTTTTTATGAGAGAATTAAATGAAATCTAACCCTATTTCTAGTTGTTTTTTAATTTATTAAGAAAACATATTAAAATTAAACCTAAGATTAATCTAATTATTTACATGGTAATTTAATTACAAAAATAATATTTAATAATTAATTATTGTGAAAGAAAAGAAAAAAAGGATAAAAATTGATTAAAACCTAATTCTACCAATTTTAAGTTTATTAAGAAAAATGTTTGAATTAAACCTAATTTTACAAAGCTAAAATTAATTAGTGATATTTATTTACAAAAAAATAACATTAAATAAAAATACTTATTTTTTATCTTTTTTCTGATTTTTATATTGTTTTATTTTTTTATGAAAATAAATTAAATTAAAGGAATTAATTAAAAAAGAAATAATTGAAACAAATAAAATAAAGAAAAGAAAAGAAATACAATACCTTGGGGGTTCTGTCCCCAATTGGAGGTGAATTGGAGTGGTTTGGCCATTTGTGTTCTGGCCTCATCATGCATAAGTTGTTCTACTTTGGCCATTTGGCTTTTGGCTTTTGGCCATTTGCGTTTTGGCCTCAACGTTCCTTAATCTTCTCAGGATGTCTGTCTCGCCATGTATTGGGGTCATGCATATGTTTTTCTACTGTGGCCATTTAGCTTTTGGCTTTTGGCCATTTGGCTTTTGACTTTTGGCCATTTGGCTTTTGGCCTCAACGTCCCTTAATGAACCTGCATGGGATCCTGTCTAAACCTGCAGTGTTGAATCTCATGAAAACATTAAATAAAATCATAAAATGCAAATAAAGCCAATATATGAAGAAATTTAATGTTTAGGCACAATATGGCATATATGAATGATTATACCCTTTTGATCATGGAGATCAAATCAACTTTACCCTTACTGGAAAAGTAGTGACATGAATGATTTTATGCCCTTTGGATCATGGAGATCAAGCCAGCCTTACCGAAAGAGTTTGATATTCTAACAGTGTTGTGGCAAGGTTTTTTCTCTCTTTTTCTCTTCTCCTCTTTTTCTCCTTTTTTTTCTCTCCCTTTTTCTCCTTTTTTTTTCTCTCCCTTTTTCTGGTTTGTGTGAAAAGAAAGTGATTATATAATGGAAATTAGGGTAAAGCAAATGGGCTTTGAATGTGCAATTGGGCTGAATGCCTTGAAACTTGATATGAGGATGCTTGACCATCTTTGTAGGCATATGAGACTTGATTGGGTCCTTAAAAACTTCCTTTTCTTGATCAGAACACAAACCCTAGTTTTGACTGTATAGGAGACAGTTGCACTGCACAACCCTTGGGGGGAATTTTGTGACTTGGCTTGGCAATTTCTTGGAGAATATGGGAGGGCAAATTTTGGGGTGCAACATATGCAATGACCCGCGCCTGTCCCGTTTAACATCATAACACAAGGTTGTTCACCAAATACAATGGTGAAACAACACTGTTAAAAAGGGTTAAAAACATAAGAAAGATCTTTGAGTAAAATAGGGTAGACAACTCTTAGTTACTTGATCAAAAATCTTGCAAAACATCCTTGCCATTTTCAAACACAACTTCAAAACAATTTCAAAACAACTTTCAAAAACATTGAAATATCTTTTCAAAAAGACACACACCTTTGTATATATTCAAACAAGAATCATTACAAAGGTTTCCGAGACAAGGTATCTTTTTTCTAAATATTTTCAAAACCACACACACAAAGCACCATTTCAAACAATTGAAAAAGCAAAGCAAGTGATCTAAGCAAGTAACTAAGAGCCCATGGATAACCATGGATAGAAAGGGTGCTAATACCTTCCCTTTCTATAATCTACTCCCCGAACCCAAGAAAACATCTCAAAGGTCTTTCCTGTGCTTTTTGACCTTTCTTTAGGATAAAATAAAAAGTCGGTGGCGACTCTTGCTAAACTGAAACATTTGCAAACACAAACGCAAAATCCCAAGTCAGTTCTCCCACCGTATCACAGAACTGGCGACTCTGCTGGGGAGAAATTTCTAAAAGTGGGGTTACCTTATGGTTTTAGATCACCTTTACATGCTTACCTTGATTGCTTTTATTGCTCTACTTTTTGGGTTCCTTGTTTGGGTTTGTTTTAAATCCTACACTCGGATTTGGGGACACTTTTTAGGTAAGTAGCAATAAACTGTGAGGGAACTGTGCGGGGTATACCGACATGGTTGAAACAGTAGCTACGTTAGTGTGACATATTTGTGGGTACCGGTGGCCTTTGATTCAATCAAAGAGAATACGGGGTCGCTGAGTGATGTCGTGAAACACTAACGAACTCTTAGAACCTTACTTGACCATCTTGGCCTTTTTAGGGGTAGTGAGATGACCGACTTTGGTGCAGTCTGAAGTTGGTAGATACTCGATACTACACTCATTGAGGATTGTCTTCTTGGAATATTTTGGTCGCCAGTTAAGTGGCTAAACCAAAACAATGAACACAAAAAATAATCCAGTGATATTGAGCTCCTTAGAACCCGGTTTCAATTTTAGGACAGGTTGAGCCAACTAACTTCAAAAGGGTACTTACCTACAAACCCCATGCAAGCCTAAACCTAAGGACTTGTCTGTTTTGTGTGAATATGATTACCTGGATATACACTTGCTTACTTTTGCATACCTGTACATAACATCATAACATCATACCATAGCATTTTCAATAACCATTTCGGGGATCTCGAGGGTCTTTGATGCAGGGTCACGTTGAACCAGACGTCTACCAAAGGGCAAGAGGATTTTCCTCTAAACAAACACCGTCAAAGATTAAGCGCAACAACTTGAATCAGGGGCTATGACCCACTTGACATGGTGAGCTTGATTCTCGTGGAAAGACATCCACCGATACAAAGTTCTCCAGTCAAAGATGTTGATCGAAGTTCAACCTCTAACATTTTCTTGTGTTTACCCCGAGAGATTCTTGAAAACATACATCCATATATCATGCATTGTATCATAACAGGTTTTCCCTTTCAGGTTTCCTTATTCTCCTATTGTTTATTTCAGTAGAGATGGCTCTAGAAAGGACCGTCGAAGATATCCAGGCTCAAAACGCTCAACTTCAAGATTTGTTCTTGAACCTGTCCCAGGGGCAAGAAGAAGTGAAAACTCTCCTCACAAGGGGCATGGTCCTGGGGAATTCAGGCGGCGTCAGGAA
This sequence comes from Vicia faba, assembly GCA_948472305.1. NCBI lineage: Eukaryota > Viridiplantae > Streptophyta > Magnoliopsida > Fabales > Fabaceae > Vicia > Vicia faba. The sequence continues at coordinate 921,421,785 of OX451737.1, forward strand.
TGATCAGTTGGAAGAACTACAGATTGAGCTGGCAACAATGAAGATCCAGATGATGGGACAACTGGTGGGCCAGATGGCTCTCATTCAAGACTTGGCTCAAAGACAAGAAGAGCTCAGAGTTCTCGTAAACAAACTGCTTCGAGATAACCAAGTGGGGCAAACAACTAGGGTTGAAGATCAAGTCATCATTCAAACTTCTTTGAGACAAGAAGACAAGGGAAAGGCTCCCCAGTTTGCTTCAGGGTCACAAGCCCAGCAGCAACCTCGCCAGCATCAACGGGGTAATCGGCGTAAGCAAAATACGTCTGGAAGACAATTCACTGAGATCGACATACCATCTTCTCTAATACTAGAACGCTTGTTGGAGGTCAATCTGACTGCTTTAAAGGATCCTATTCGGAAGCCCAATACCTCTGCTCCTAGCTATCACCCCGATGCATTTTGTGTGTACCACTCCTATAGTCCTGGACATGACACCGACGACTGTTGGGCTTTGAAAAACAAGATCCAAGACTTGATTGACAATGGAGTGTTGAAATTCATGCCGGATGGCGAGATGAAAATTTTCCGTTGAGGGTTCTCCACCTGAAATGACAAGTTTGAACTAAGAGGCTTTTGTTTCATTTGAATTTTCAAGTTGTAATTTCCTTTGTTATTCAAAAAATTATCTGTTAATGTCAAACTCTGTTTCATTAATGCATTGCATATGTTTGTCTTGAATTCATCCATTCGTCTTCACTATTCTTGAATTATGCTTCCTGCTTTCTTTATGATATTTAACTCTTGATAAAAGTTACAAGCCTTTAGAGGGAGGATGACGAAACAATGCCATAATCTCATAACAGTATGCTTTTGAACAGACCTTGCTAACGATGTACAGGCATTTCTTTCAAATCCTAAACACCAGAGTTATAAGGAAGATAATCCCTAGTCAACCCCTTCGAGCCAAAGAAGTAGAAGTTTTCTACACAAACTGAAACCTTTAATCAAACCTGGGGCAGGGTAGTCTCTCAGTTAATTCAAAAGATGCGCATTGAAGTCGCAAAGTCTCAGTTCGTAATACAACGAATGACATCAAAAACATTCCTTTGGAACCAAAAGACAGTGATGGTTCTTTATCTCATAGGCAGTCATTATCTTTCAAAAAAAAAAGAGAGAAGAAAAGCCCACTAAGCCAAAAAAACTACAAAGGAGGCTTAAGAAAGCTGGGGCATCCCGCTGACTGTAATCTCGAAAATAGGAACAGTCAGGCAAAACTAAGAGATAATAAACCAAAAGAAAGAGGTCGTTATAAATCCTCAACAACATGAAAAATGTTGCAAAAATGACTGCCTTCCCATAAAATCCAACTTGTGTGGACCATCACCAAAACGTCGTTCCAAACTCGAACAGAGTTTGACGCAACTGAGTTTAGGATTGAAGAACATCATGAAGAGCGGGTGGGTACAAATATACTTTGAGCTTTTATCTTTTGTTTCTTAAACCATGAACCAAGCCACGTTATAACCCTTCAAAAGTCCTAATTGAAGCATGGGTTAGTTCGAAAGCATATTGTTACAAAAGGTATCCTGACTCCTGTAAGGCTTTGCTCTAAATCTTGTGTTGAATTTATCTTATAAAAAGTTTTCTGCTAAAAACGCATTTTTCAAAACTTCGAGACAAGCATAAACTTTGCATTATTTGAATATCGTTGTTTGCACATGTTTATTTGTTTGACAGCGAAGAAATTCACAACAGTGAATGTTTGGAGGAACGAAAGCTCTCTCAGTGAATAAAATCACTTCAAGTGGGATGACACTTCCGTTACAAAAATCTCCTATCAACAAGAAGGGGACTTGGTTTGGTATTGTCCAGCAAATCTGGGGCAGTCCGGTCAAGATTTCAACAAATCTTTCAAAGTCCACTAAACCTGGGGCAGTCCAGTCAAGATTTCGACAAATCTTTCAAAGTCCATTAAACCTGAGGCAGTCTGGTCAAGATTTCAAGAAATCTCTCAATTGCAGGATAACTTGGGGCAAGTCTCCCTCACCATCACTTGGGGCATTTAAACGTAAATCTCATCAAAGGGTTACGAACAGTCCAAGTTTCCTGGCAGTGCCACAAACATCTGATATTAGGGGCAATGAAGAATCTCTCTGAAATCCTTCTGAAAAGAAATTCAAGCGTCCTCGAGAAGTTTATCACCTCTCTAAGCAGACCAGCAGTCATGGGTTTATTTCCCCAACATTTGTCAAGGATTTATTCTCCAAAACAAAATTACATTTCAAATTGATCGTCCGTCAAAAATTCCCTCATCACCTGTTGGAAGTTACGATCGTCATCAAAAATTCCTTCATCACCTGTTGGAAGTCACGGTCGTCAAAATTTTTTTTCTTCATCACCTGTTGGAAGTTACAGTCATCGAAGATTCCTTCATCACATGTTGGAAGTTACAGCCACCAACAGAATAATGGACAATTGAAGCTCCTAAAATTATGTTTCTCTCAAGAATGAAGACTCTCATCCTTGAAACCTCAAGAGATTGGTATACTCCCAACCTCCTGACCGTTAACAGAATGAAGATTCTCATCCTTGAAACCTCAAGAGATTGGTATGTTCCCAAGCTCCTGATACCCAGCAGAATAATGGACAATTGAAGCTCCTAAAATTTTGTTTCTATCAAGAATGAAGACTCTCATCCTTGAAACCTCAAGAGATTGGTATACTCCCAAGCTCCTAATACCGTTAACAGAATGAAGACTCTCATCCTTGAAACCTCAAGAGATTGTGTGATACGGTGGGAGAACTGACTTGGGTTTTTTGCGTTTGTGTTCGCAAATGTTTCGGTTTAGCAAGAGTCGCCACCGACTTTTTATTTTATCCTAAGGAAAGGCCAAAAAGCACAGGAAAGACCTTTGAGATGTTTTCTTGGGTTCGGGGGGTAGATTATGAAAAGGGAAGGTGCTAGCACCCTTTTCATCCATGGTTATCCATGGGCTCTTGGTTACTTGTTTCAGATCACTTGCCTTTGCTTTTCAATTGTTTGAAATGGTGCTTTGTGTGTGTGGTTTTTGAAAATGTTTTGAAAAAGATGCCTTGTCTAGGCAACCTTTGTAATGATTCTTGTTTGAATATATACAAAGGTGTGTGTCTTTTTGAAAAGATAATTTAATGTTTTGAAAGTTGTTTTTAAAGTTGTGTTGTGAAGTGTGTTTGAAAAATGGCAAGGATGTTTTGCAAGATTTTTGATCAAGTAATTAAGAGTTGTCTACCCTATTTTACTCAAAGATTTTTCTTATGTTTTTAACCTTTTTAACAGTGTTGTTTCACCATTGTGTTTGATGAATAACCTTGTGTTAGGATGTTAAACGGGACAGGCGCGGGTCATCGTATACAATCATTGAAGGCAACTTGTGAGACGCTCTAGCAATTTTGTAAGGGACGAGATCGTTTTATCGAAGGCAACATCGAGGGTCATCGAGGGACTACGATCTTTATTTATTGAAGGGACGTTTGTTAGAGTGTCTCATACTCGAGGGACATGATTTCATTTTCCGAAGCAGCAAGCGAGGTTACCCTAGAGGTGCAAGTGTGAATGGTGTATTGATTTTCATGCATTTATCTTGTATTAGGTTATCTAGCGGTTGATTTTGAATCTTCGCATACAAACCCTAATTACTATACAGTATATGGAAAGCGATAAATTGCGGGAATTTAAAGTCTAAGTTATTTACAAATAAGTATCCGGGGAAGGGGGTACAAATGTTTACAAATGGGGATGAGTCTTATCGGAATAATAATGTCCAAGTATTACGTTACAACCAAATTGAATCGTCGCATTCTCAATGTAAAAATATAACAAGGTATAAGAATCAAAGAGAATCAAAAGTATTATGATATCTATGTGGTTATTTACAAATGATCAAATAAAAAATTGTAACTTAAAAAAAAATTAAGTATTTATTATTATTTTTGTGTTTTTGTTAGTTTTATATAAACAAAGGGTTTTAAAGAAAGAATTATTTAACTTAATGAAATTCTATTATTTATATATTTATTTAAAATGTGATAATTGTTAGAAGAAAAATATTAAGAGAATTTATACAAAAAATATATTTTTATCAGTAAGAGAAAAAAAAGTATGTTGTAAAAAAGAAAATAATAAATGTATATAAAAGAAAAGATTAAATCAACAAGAATGACAATGACGAGCCTAATGACTAGTATGGCCCAAGTAAAAGAATAAAATTGGATAAAAAAGGGGGTGTAGGTGTCACACGCGTTTGGGCTTCAGTTAGGTTTATGGGGAAGAAGCCTAATTGAAATGTTCAAGGTTTTTTTGTTAGGGTTTGTGTTATGAGAATTCAGAAGTTAGGTTTGCAGTTTTGTGAACAGCGTCGCTCCTCTCCTCTCGTCTTCATCCTCTTTGTCTTTCTCAAATCAAGAACAGCTGATGTCCTCTCCCCTCGCCTTAGGCCACCAGAATGCCACCTCCAACCTCTCCTCTCCGTGACTACACAGGGCGGCGATTTGAAAGGCATTGTTTCATTCTAAACGCGTTTTAGGGTTTAGGTTCGTGCATGTTTAATTTTTGCATGTTTTGATCTTTGATGCTTACGTTTGTGTGAGGTACAAAAAGAAAGAAGGAAATTGATACCTTGAGGGCTTCTTCTTTGGGGAATGGACGGAGGATGGAATGGCGGTGCTCTCAGGTGGCCGGAGGAGGGAGGAGCGTGATGACAAGAGCGTTGTTTGGTACTTTGTGTTTTTAGCTTTTCTTGAATTGTTTTGTGATGAACTTATATTCTGAAAACCCTAGAATGCTTGTTTCTGATTTTCTCTTCTTTTGAATATGGGATATCTTGAGATAATTGTTTATTTGTTGTGTATTTGACTGCTTGATGATGAACTTTGTTCTGAGATACTTGTTTCGAAACTCTTCCTCTTTGTGGGCTTTGCTGATTCTGATGATGAGTTTATTCTGAAGATTGTTTGTTTTGGTGTTTAGTATTTGATGATGGACCCTGTGTCTGAGGATTTCTATTGTTGCTGATTTTCATGGATGTTTGATAATGGTGAAGCTGAGAACCATTGCCCCTGAATACTTGACAATAATGGATTTACTTGTTCTTTGTTGAGCTTTTTTGTGAAGGCAGGTTGATGAGCATTTGGTGTTTTGCAGTTTGAAACAGGTTTGCCACCTTGTGGTGCTTGTGCTTACAAGCCAATTTGCAGGTTATGCAGGCCGGTAGTGCAGGTTTGAATGGTTTGGCTTGCTTGATGTTCTAGAAGGTTACAGGTTTGCTACTGTTTTTTTTAGGCATGCTTGCTAATGGTTTTGCTTTAAGTTACAGTTTTTTTGTGGCTTGTGTTATTTTTGGTTCTGAAGGCAGACTGGTGTTTGTTGATATCAGCTTGCAGTTTGTGTTTTGAGTTTTGGGAAGGCAGGTTTTGTTATCAGCTTTGAATAGGCTTGTTTGGTAAGGCAGGTTTGAGTTTGTTTGGTACAGGCAGGCTTGAGTTTGTTTGTTGTACCTGGTTGTACTTCTGTTACAAGCAGTTTTGCATGTTATGATAACTTGCCGTTGGTGGTTCTTGTTGTGCAAGTTTGTATAGTTTTTGAGGCAGGTTTTGATAACTTGCAGCTTTGCTTGCAGTTACAGTTTGTGGTTCTCTCAAACTTGTAGTTTTTTGGTTCTATATCCTTCTCTGAACTATTTTTCCTGTTCTATTCTTATATCCTTTAAGCCTGCCAAAACTGCAAACCTTTTACTTCACTCTCTCTTTCTCTCTCCATAAAAGCATTTTTTAATTACTTAATGTACTTTTTCTGAAAAGATTGTTGGCCAGGAAATGCTGAAAAGTTTTTGACAAGCTTGCTTGCTTGTATCTTGGTTTACCTCTACATTTTCCATATTTTCTGCATTGACAGTTTCTTGACAGCTTGTGTACTTGGTTGACAGTTTTGTGCAACTTGGTTTAGACAGCTTGTGTACTTAGTCGACATTTTGTGCAACTTGGTTTGCTTTTGGTTGACTAGTGCAATTTGTTTGTTCAGTTTGACATTGTGCAGCTTGTGCCTTCTTTGTATGCAGCCTTGTGCCTTGTATTTAATTGATTATATGCTTGCAAAAATTAATTTTACTTTCCTCTTTGTGAACCGAGAATAGAAATCTTCTTGTGATTTGCAAAGAGGACGAGTAAAACATGATGAAACCAAAACGATCTGATTCCGGCCAATAATCTTTAATGATGACCTTATATTTTTCTGCCTGAAAATGCTTTTTAATTTAACTGTACTGATTTCTTTTTTTCTGTCTTTGCAGGTAAATACCAGTTCGATAATGGAAGCAGCAGTAGAAGATAGAAGACTTCAAGAGACTTAGATTTTAGATTTATTTTCTTTTCAATTATTGTAATAAATATTATTGTAAACACTGTAAATAAATTTACAGTATTCAAATAACATTTGTAACAACAATTAAAATAAATAAAAAGTCTTTGTCAGCTAAGAGTTCTTTACTGTCAAATATTTCATTCTTTCTTTTGCATTGTTTATTTAACTATTTAAATCTCTTGAATTAAAATGACTGGAAATGCATACCAATAATTTTAACTCAGATAAAATAAATAATCAACAAACGTTGTAGTCTCGCAACCTTGCATTAACCACCATACGCCCGGCATTCCAATTAATCATATGCTTTGTACAGTTAAACAAACATCCATACACCTTTCGCTTCACTGATCAAACCAATGCTTCAAACTTTCAATCAAAAGCCTCAGCTCTTATCCCAGATGTTTAGGTTTTGAGAAATAAATAGCAATCTTGAACAAGCATAAAAACAACGTAACAGTCTGTGATCGGTGGGAATGAGAACTGACTGTTTTTTAATGCTGGTTCGCCTTTGCGTTTGTTTTTGCAAAGTGTCGCGGTAAGCAAGAGTCGCCACCGTCTTTTATTTTATCCAACAAGGAAAGGATAAAAGCACAGAAAAATTCCTTTTCGAGATTTTACTCGGGTTCGGGAGGTAGATTATAGAAAGGGAAGGTATTAGCACCCTTTCTATTCGTGGTTATCCATGGGCTCTTAGGTACTTGCTCACTATGTTTTCAAAACTTTGCTTTTCTTTGTGTTTGTAGGTTTTTGAAAAGAGTTTTGTTTTTGAAGAGAGTGTAAGTGTGAAATGTTTTGTTTTGTTTTTTAAAGGAGCAAGTACTTAAGAACCTCTACCTACTCAAAAAGGAATTAAATTGTGCTAATGTCCTTTAGACAATGCTATCCCACTATTGAGGAGTAGGTAGCATCGTCGTTGAAGTTTTCGGGTCAATTCAATTTAAGGGACGTGTGGTCACTAAAGCAATGTTAGGATGCTTTAGCGGTAACCCTAATGTCTTAGATCGTTTTTATCGAGGCAACTGTTTCGAGGCAACTTTGATCTTTAGACAGGAGGGCGACCTCTAAGACTTCCTATACTCAATAACCACACTTGAGGCAGCCAAGTAAGGTATACCCTAAGACTGGCATGTGCGAGTGTATTGTTTTTTCAATTATATTATCTTTGCATGTCATGGTAAGCTACTGTTGATTTTAAGTTAAGAGTTAATCTTGTCATGCATAGCCTAATTAGCATACATCTAAACAGTTAATATATGTATAGGAATTTAAAGTGCGGGAATTGTAAATCCTACGCTATTACAAGGCTTCGGGGAGGGGGATTATTTACATGTCCAAAATTGGGGGAATAATAAGCAGTTACAATAAAATAAACGCGCGTGAATCTTAAAAATCCTAAGAATATAATCTTTTTGTTGTTTTATTTTATTTTTGGGGAAATTCTAAATGTTCAATTAAGTCAAATTTAATTAATTAAAAAAAACTGATTAAAATTAACTTTAAAACATACCTAATATTTTTTGCATTTTTTGTTTATGAAAAGGATTGAATTCAAATAAATCCTAAGTCTACTGATTTTAAAATTGAAGAAAATAAGTTAAAATAATTAACTAAATTAAATCATAATTCTAAGTTATTTATTTTTATGATTTTTATGTTGATTAAAAAAAACTAAAAAAAATAAACAAAAACAAAGTAAACAAAGTACAAATGGGCTAGGCAGCAAATCAAGAAAAAATATAATTATCGAGGCCTGGGTCGAAAGAGGTGCAAGCTGTCTTTCGAACCAGTGAAGAGTCTTGATCGAAGGTGCATGAGGGTGTTCGATCTGGCTATGTCATCCTTCAATCTGGAAATCCTGGATCCAGTTCGAAGCTAAGCTGCTAAGCTTCGAAACTCTGAATAGGATCCTGAGAATATATTTCCTGCAAGAAACGAAACACATGTTAAAGGTCCAGGGGGGATTTTACACCCCTGATTCGAATCTCCCCCTTATTCACACATGCTGAATTTGGGTCTGGGTTTGTTTTATCCTGGGATTCGAAGGAGAATCTCAGATTGTGCCCAAGCAATGGCACAATCTCATCTCTGCGCTGTAGCTTATATGTAGCACATTAAATCATTCACAAACAGCAATAATAACATGAATATGCAATCAGAGATCGAAATGAGTTTGAGATTAGATTTCTTTACCAAATAGAGGTGCTTTGATCTGTAGTTCTAAGGGTGGAGGTGTTCGCTGGGTGGAAGCTTTGGCTTGTGCAAGGATTGGGTATGGCTTCCTGGAAGTGCTGATGAATTTTGGCAGTGTATCTCCAAGTTCTCCCTGCTTCTTTTCTCTATTTTTTCTGTATATTTTCGTTCTCCTCCTTTTTGCAACACTTGTGATCTCTTTATATAGAGGGGGTAGAGGGGACAGGAAGACAAAGGTTTAAATGACCTTGATTATGTGCTTGACAGCCATGAATGAGAATTTGTAACGTTGATTATGTGTTTGAAAGCCATGAATGAGAGTTCGTAACATTGGCTAAACACATGGGATCTTGTCCCTTTTTGAATTTTGAATGATATGTAACTGACCTTCGAATGCTCCCTTTCGAATGGGCTGATGGCATCCTTCGAATGCTTTTCGAAAGCTTCTTCGAATGGACCCTTTGAATGCCTCTTCGAATGGACCTTTTGGAATTCCAATCGAAGGACACTGTTATAATGCCAATCGAAGTACTTGTCCATAATGCCAATCGAAAGGCTCCTTCAGAACACCAATCGAAGGGTCTTTCAGAATGCCAATCGAAGTGCTTGTCTATAATGCCAATCGAAAGGCTCCTTCAGAACACCAATCGAAGGGTCTTTCAAAATTCCAATCGAAGTACTTGTCCATAATGCCAATTGAAAGGCTCCTTCAGAACACCAATCGAAGGGTCTTTCAGAATGCCAATCAAAGTGTACTTAAAGCACCAATCAAAAAATTTCCTTTTCCTTAGGCAAGAGTTTGTGATCAACCATGCAGGGGGAAGACTTTGGGAAACATGAGAGGGCAAATTTTGGGGTACAACAGTTGCCCCTGTTCAATCTTCTTAAACCTGAGGATGTAGATTGGCTTGCGTGCCTTTCGTGATCCGAAGGTGGAAGATGATTGAACACTAGAGTGCCCAGAAATTTGCACTCGCATGGTGTAGTATCAGCATTATGATGTCAGGGATGGGCTTACAGATGCCATTTGGAGATTGTTGGTAGGAGGATGGGCTTATAGATGCCATCTGCAGGAGTGTCGATCGCATAAGAGATTCCTTAGCGAGAACTTGCATACCTGTTTTTTGTAGAAGATTCCACTGGGGAAGTCTAACTTCGTTGAGATTTAGGAACCTGCCTGTACTTCAACTGAGAGAATGCTTCAGCTGAGTTTTAGGAATCTGTCTATAATTCAATTGGGGGGAAACATCTTCATCAAGATCTAGGAATTGTCTCGTGCCCACCGGGAGTATACCGTTGAGGTTATATAACTTGTCCACACTATGACGGAGGAAAACATCAAGATCTAGGAACTTACTCGTGCTCAATGGAGTATACTGTTGAGGTTATAGTACTCGTCCACACTATGACGTAGGGAAACATCTTCATCAAGATCTAGGAACTGTCTTGTGCTCAATGGAGTAAACTGCTGAGGTTATAGAACTTGTCCATACTATGACGGAGGAAAACATCTTCATCAAGATCTAGGAACTGTCTCGTGCTCAATGGAGTAAACCGCTGAGGTTATAGAACTTGTCCACACTATGACGGAGGAAAACATCAAGATCTAGGAACTGACTCGTGCTCAATGGAGTATACCGTTGAGGTTATAGTACTCGTCCACACTATGACATAGGGAAACATCTTCATCAAGATCTAGGAACTGTCTCGTTCCCACCGGGAGTATACCGTTGAGGTTATAGAACTTGTCCATACTATGACGGAGGAAAACATCTTCATCAAGATCTAGGAACTGTCTCGTGCCCAATGGAGTAAACCGCTGAGGTTATAGAACTTGTCCACACTATGACGGAGGAAAACATCAAGATCTAGGAACTGACTCGTGCTCAATGGAGTATACCGTTGAGGTTATAGTACTCGTCCACACTATGACGTAGGGAAACATCTTCATCAAGATCTAGGAACTGTCTCGTGCCCACCGGGAGTATACCGTTGAGGTTATAGAACTTGTCCACACTATGATGGAGGAAAACATCTTCATCAAGATCTAGGAACTATCTCGTGCTCAATGGAGTAAACCGCTGAGGTTATAGAACTTGTCCACACTATGACGGGGGAAAACATCAAGATCTAGGAACTGACTCGTGCTCAATGGAGTATACTGTTGAGGTTATAGTACTCGTCCACACTATGACATAGGGAAACATCTTCATCAAGATCTAGGAACTGTCTCGTGCCCACCGGGAGTATACCGTTTAGGTTATAGAACTTGTCCACACTATGACGGAGGAAAACATCTTCATCAAGATCTAGGAACTGTCTCGTGCCCAATGGAGTAAACCGTTGAGGTTATAGAACTTGTCCACACTATGACGGAGGAAAACATCAAGATCTAGGAACTGACTCGTGCTCAATGGAGTATACCGTTGAGGTTATAGTAATCGTCCACACTATGACGTAGGGAAACATCTTCATCAAGATCTAGGAACTATCTCGTGCCCACCGGGAGTATACCGTTGAGGTTATAGAACTTGTCCACACTATGATGGAGGAAAACATCTTCATCAAGATCTAGGAACTGTCTCGTGCTCAATGGAGTAAACCGCTGAGGTTATAGAACTTGTCCATACTATGATGGAGGAAAACATCAAGATCTAGGAACTGACTCGTGCTCAATGGAGTAAACCGCTGAGGTTATAGAACTTGTCCACACTATGACGGAGGAGACTGTCGATATTGAGAACCTTATCTGAAATTCAACCGATGATAATTCAATTGAGATTTAAGAACTGGTCAGATCTTCGATTAAGCTGAGAATTTAACTGCATTTTCCTGAAAGGTAAAGGGCAGTCATATGCAATGCATGATATGGATCAGACAATGATGTTCTCAAAATAAATGAGATTGTATTCGTATGACGTGTAATGCATGTCTCATGATGTATGGGAATGTGATGTTTTAGCCGGGGAACATAAATCTCGGAGCTGCTGGAGGATAGAGTTGAGTTCTTCGTTTCCGCTGGGGATGGTGAACGAAGATGATTGTGAGAATAAACCTGCAGGAGAGGATGACTCCGTTGGGGAATAAACTGGATGAAGAGATTACTCTGGAGACTTCACTGGGGAAGAGATGTTATGTTGATGATTTTAATGATAATTCTGCTGGGGATTCCATTGATAAGCTCTGTTGGGGATTTCAATGATAAACTCCGCTGGGGATAGATTACCGTTGCTGGTGATATTGAACCTGTTGAGGATAGAAGTCCTGCTGGGGGGAAAGAAAGAACTTTGTTGGGGATAATCTTTCCGTTGTAACTTGCTGAGGATATCCCAGTTAGACTCTTGTGAGGATAACCTTCTGAATTTGGCCGAGGAGATGCATTTGTATTCTGCAGGGGACAAGCTTCCAGAATCTACTGGGTAAGATGACTCAACTCCGCTGGGGAAGCTTTTTTAGATTGCGCTGGGGAAATGGCTCCACTGGGGGTATCTTGTATTCCGCCGGGAAACATTCTTATATTCTGTTAGGGAATATTAAGACTGTCGGGGATGCTCTTATGTTTGCTGGGGAATATCTTTATACTCCGCTGGGGAATATTAAGATCTTCTGGGGATACCAAGCATTTCCGGGGCTGACGATAGACTAACACTGCTTGGGGGAGAAAATTGATGATTCACTCATGGTTGCAAGTCTCAGTGGGGAGAGCTGCCATTACTGTTTTGCTTTACGGGGAGTGAAAGTATCTTAGCCATATTCTTCAGTTGAATATATACCTTAGTACTTGGTGGATAGAGCAACTAGACCGCTCAGACAATTCTTATTGCCCCTACTTCTGATATCACTGATAATTAGTCCTTTGTTTCGCATGTAAATATTTATGAGTAGAAATTAATGTCAAATGCATATATCAAAAAATGAACATGGGACGTTCTTTGCAAAACAAAACAGATAAAGGAAAAACAATTTGAAATTTGTTTGAAAATGAATTTGTATTGACTTTGAAGTTTGGCCTGTAAATATGCGTTTTGTACAAGAGGCTGACGTCCTAGTAAGAGAATGCCGCCGAACAAATAGAATTTATACAATTTGCAAAAAGAAAACAAAACATCTATGTGAATGGTCCCAATGGGTTCCAGCTCTGCTATTGCCTTTATATCCTCAAGCATCTCAACACTTTGCTGCTTAGTTGAAGATGAATCTGATTGACTGGTGTCGTCCGAGCCTGATAGTTGATACCGAAGTCCGGATGCGAGGTGATCCAATGAGACATAGTGTTACTCTTTAATCCCTAACTTTTTCCTGGACCGCCCTTTTGGGTTTTCAGTCCACCGGGATACCCATTTTTGCCCAAGCCGCCTTTTCAGGTTTTCGACTTGTCGGGTGTACAATTTTTTTTTCATCCCTTATTTTTGCCCGAACCCTTTTGGTTTGCCGGGAAGCCCTTATTTTTGCCTAGGCCAGTCAACCTAGCGGGTCTTTGATTATGCGTAGTATCTTTTTACTATGTCTGCATTGGCGGGGTGAGGAAGGTCGTCACCATCCATGGTGGTTAGAATCATCGCTCCTCCTGAGAAGATGTTCTTAACCACAAATGGACCTTCGTAAGTAGGGGTCCATTTGCCCCTGGGATCACCTTGAGGTAGAATAATACACTTGATTACCAGGTGTGATCGGTGGAAATAGAACTGACTGTTTTTAATGCTGGTTCGCGAAATGTCGCGGTAAGAAAGAGTCGCCACCGTCTTTTATTTTCTCCAACAAGGAAAGGACAAAAGCACAGCAAAATTCCTTTTCGAGATGTTTCTCGGTTCGGGAGGTAGATTTATAGAAAGGGAAGGTGTTAGCACCCTTTCTATCTGTGGTTATCCACGGGCTCTTAGGTACTTGCTCACTATGTTTTCAAAAATTGTTTGCTTTTCAAGTGTTTGTGGGTTTTGAAAAAGTTTTTTTTGAAAACTTCTAGGTAACTCTTGTATCAGTCCTCAAGTGTGTATGAAGTGTTTGTTTGAAAACTTTTTGAAAGTGTAGGTGCGAAAAGTTGTTTTTGTTTTTTGAAAGAGCAAGTACCCATGAGAAATCTACCTACTCTAAGGAATTAGGCTGTGTAAGAGTCCTTTAGACAGTACTATCCCACTATTGAGAAGTAGGTAGCACCGCCGTTGGAGTTGCGGGTCAATTCGATTATTAAGGACAATGTGTGGTCACCAAAGCAATAGTAGGACGCCTTAGCGGTAACCCTAATGTCCTAGATCCTTTTTATCCGAGGCAACCGTTTCGAGGCAACTGGATCTTTAGACAGGAGGGCGACCTCTAAGACACCCTATACTTGATGATCACCTCGAGGCAACCAAGTGAGGCGTACCCTAAGGGTGGCATGTGCATGTGTGTCAAGTTTCATGTTAATGTTTATCTTTGAACATGCATCATTGTGAGCTACGGGTTGATTTTATTTGTCATACAAGTCTTGTCATGCATATTAACAGTTTAATAGTTTGCGGGAAATAAAGTGCGGAAAGGTAAATCTACGCTATTACAAGGCGCGGGTCTATACATCGCCAAAAACATAACCCGTTTGGAAAATAAATGCGAGAAAAGTAAATAAAGCGATAAAAGCCTAATTAACTATTACATTTCCGGAGCAGATACATAAATATAATGAATTAAAATAAACATGCACGCGAAAGATTGAATCGGGACGTCCTTAGGGTTTTGACCCTTTTTGAGAAAAGAATTGAAATTGGTCCTTTTTTGCAATTAAGTTAACTATTAAACCTAATTTACTAATTAATTAATTAATTAAAGAAAAAGTATTTTTGTGTTTTTTATGTTTTTAATGAAAATAAGAATAAGAAATTAAAAGTCAAAAGAAAAACCCTAATTCTAAATTTATTTTAGTTATTATGAAAAAGATTAAAAATTGAACCTAATTACACTAAATTAATTTGGTTAGTACTTATTTACAAAATAATGAAGTGAAATTAATAATTAATAATAATAATAAAAATATTTAGTTTTCTGATTTTTGTTGTGAATAAAATTAATTAAGTTAATTTTAGTGATAATAATGATAATTAAAAAAAGAGTTAATAAATAAAAAAATATGAAATAAGAAAGAGGAATGAACCAAGGGGGGTTCTGGGCCCAGAATGGAGGTTTTGTTTAGAAATCTGAAGCCCAATAACACTCTAGCCTTGTTGGACTTTCTGGATCAAGTGTGCAAGCGTTGACTGGGAACATGGTGTTCCTTCCCTTGTAGCCATTGGATTTGTGTTAGGAGACACATGGCACATGGATGTTGGAAGCGTATGGTGGAACATTGCTTAAAGTCTGCATACAATCACGTTAGGAAAAATATGAAACAATGTTTGGGTGGACCTGGGAATCGAACCCAGGTCCCAATGGTTGCATGCCATATCATCATCCACTGAGCCAAGCGCTTGCATTTGTTAATAGAATAACCAACAAACATAATATATAAAAAATAATAATTATGCTGGAATTTATAAAAAGCGCGCGCTCGTTTGAATGCCCCAACCACATCTCAACACGTATTGTCTTCTTCCTCGTTTCCCTGTAAAACAAAAAAACAATTAGCGGGGGGTTTTAACCCCCACAAAGCTGAACGAGGAAAAATAACGATTAGGCCTATGGGCTATATAAATACGGTGCAATGATTGCTTTGTGTTCGTCTGAATGCCACGAGCTCAACCATGGGTCTCATGAAGGCTAATTTTTCCTGGGCTGTAAAGCCCTAATTTGAAAGCTTCAAAACCCTAAATTTCATCAATGGTGGTTTCTGTTTCAGGACGTTTCAAGGCAATTAACTCACACCATTAGCTTCATGTGAGTCCTATTAACACAAAACAATCCACAAAAGACGTTAAATATGCATGAATAATGATATGCGTTTCTGGAAAAAATGGTCAAACCGTGAAACTGTTCTGGCGTGTGTCTGGAGCTTTAAGGCTTGGTCTTGATTGCAATAGGTTCCTTACACCTCCAGCAACGTATTGGAAACAATAAAAGGCTTTGAATTGTGTTGGAAATTGGAAAACAGATTTCAAGTTTTCTTTTGATTTTTTTGAATATGATTCTGGCTTTTGACAGCATCTCTCACGTGAATAGCATTAGGGTTGGCTTGCTTGCATATATGGGGATATAATTAGGTCAAAAGTTGGGCCTTAATCTTGGTGTATTGAAGTTTGGAGATTTGGTTGACTACCATTGAAGAACTTTCCAAATTTGGTTCAAATCTAGGATTTTATGCACAAAAAAGGCTTAGCACGAATTGGTTAGCTGGCATATGTCATATGAAAGCTATTCAAATCACAAAGATGCTATTCCATTAATTTTTAGATTTTATTTGAATTATTATGGATTTAAAATGAATTAAATCAATAAAAATTAAATAAAATGGAAAAATAAATGTTTGATCTTTGAAATTAATCATGGGACACGTGTGTGGCATGACAAGGTTGAATCAAGTGGAAGAAAGTGGGCCCTTTTGTCAAAAATTGAAGTTTTAAGGATAGTTGACTTTTGCACATTCATAAACATTTCCCAACTTCTCCAATGCATATCTTGTTCAATTTTGATCATATGAACATGTTCTTGGACATTTTGGAAAGGTCTTGAAGTCCTATAACCAATGCCTTTGGTCCCATGTCATTTGGATTTACCAATCTCAAGTTATGGTCTTTGACTTAAAATGCCTTTTTGTTGACTTTTGAAATTGACCTATAATGTAGAAATTGATAACTTTTTGTGAGATCATTTCTTGGACTTGGAATGTGAAGATGAGTTGTAGGAAATGTCATACCCTTCAAAATGAGCATTGGATGGAATTTTTCTTATGAACCATGAAAAAGTTATGCCCTGGTCAATTTACAGTTGACTTTTCAATTGTCCAAAAATAGTAACTTTTGCATCTTTGATGATTTTTGAGTCATGCTTGTGGAATCATGATCAAGACTTGATCAAATGATGATTGTGTGCTCAAAATAAGATGTTGACCAAATTTTTTGACTTTTGACTGTAAAATGACAATTTTGCCCCTGCATTTGATTGTGAACCAAATAGGGCTTTTGACTGTGCAATTTGCCACTATGAGTCTTGAAACTTGGCATGTAGATGCTTGGAAATGTATATAGGCACATGAGACTTGATTGGGCCATTGAAAACCTTAGATTCATTGCAAGAACCAAAACCCTAATTTTGACTGGCTTAGGAGGATGTTTGAACTGTGCAATCCTTGAGCAAATCTTGAACCATTTGAAGATGATTCTTGATAAACCTTGAAGAATATGGGAGGGAAAATTTTGGGGTACAACACCAGGTCCCCAACTTGATACTCTTGTCGTCTGACTTTCTTGTTAAATGCCTTGATCATTCGTTTTTGGTACGTCTGACCATGACAAATATCAGTAAGTCTCTTTTCGTCGATTTGATTCAATTGATCAAGTCGGGTCTGAATCCAGTCGTCTTCGCTCAAACCTGCATCCTTCATGATCCGAAGAGATGGTATCTGAAATTCAATGGGCAAGACTGCCTCCATGCCATAAACCAAGGAATAGGGTGTTGCCCCTGTTGACGTCCGTAATGAGGTATGGTACCCATGAAGAGCAAATGGTATCATCTCGTGCCAGTCTTTGTATGTCACTGTCATCTTCTGCACAATATTCTTAATGTTCTTATTTGCTGCTTCAACAGCCCCATTCATCTTCGGCCGGTAGGGAGAAGAGTTATGATGTTGTATCTTGAATTGCTCGCAGAGCTCAGTGATCATTTTGTTGTTAAGATTGGTACCATTGTCCGTAATGATCCTCTCTGGTACACCGTATCGACAGATCAGGTTATGCCGAATGAACCGTGCCACGACGTTCTTGGTTACGGTAGCAAAGGAAGCTTCTTCAACCCATTTCGTAAAGTAATCAATCGCTACCAGGATGAAACGATGCTCGTTGGGTGTCGTAGGTCTGATCTCGCCGATCATATCAATGCCCCACATTGCAAAAGGACAAGGTGTTGTCAAAACATTCAGAGGAACTGGAGGTATGTGCACCTTATCAGCATAAACCTGGCAATTGTGACATGTCCGAGAATGCTGATGACAGTCGGCTTCCATTGTGGACCAGTAGTATCCTGCCCGAAGGATTTTCTTTGCCATGGTATGTCCACTGGAATGAGTTCCGAAAGTACCTTCATGCAGCTCTGCCATGATCCTTTCTGCTTCAGTCTTATCCACACAATGCAGTAAGGTTGAATCATGGTTACGTTTGTAAAGAATGCCATTGCTGATGAAGAACTTTGCCGCGAACCTTCTCAGAAACTTCTTGTCATTAACAGATGCACCCTCGGGGTATTCTTGAGCTTCAAGGTACCTCTTCACTTCATGATACTAAGGCTTTTCTGTTACCTCTTCGGTCTCAAGATCACAATAATGTGCAGGTTCATCCAATTTCCAAATAATGATTCGGGGAGCCTCATTGTCCCACTTGACTTTGAACATAGAAGACATCGTAGCTAGCGCGTCCGCCAACTGATTCTCCTCTCTTGGGAAGTGTTCAAAGGTTATCTCCTCAAAATGGGGAAGCAACGTCAATACATACTCCTTGTAAGGAATAAGATTTGGGTGTTTTGTATCCCACTCTCTTTTGATCTGACTGATCACGAGAGCGGAATCTCCGAAGACACTCAGAAACTTAATCCTTAGGTCAATTGCAGCTCGAAGACCCATAATGCAGGCCTCATACTCCGCCATATTGTTGGTGCAGTTGAAACATAGTCGGGCGGTAAATGGAGTATGAGAGCCTTTAGGAGATATGATCACAGCGCCAATGCCATTGCCCAAAGCGTTCGAAGCTCCATCAAAATGCATAGACCATCGGGATCCTTCCTCAGGGCCTTCATCTGGTCCAGGTGTCTCACAATCAGTCACTACCATGATATTCTCGTCTGGAAATTCAAAATTCATAGACTGGTAATCATCCACTGCCTGATGTGCCAAATGGTCTGCTAATACACTTCCCTTGATTACTTTTTGAGTCGTGTACTGGATGTCATATTCAGTCAAGATCATCTGCCATCTTGCTATTCTTCCGGACAAGGCAGGCTTTTCGAAGATATACTTGATTGGATCCATCTTTGAAATCAACAGAGTAGTGTGAGTCAACATATACTGTCTCAGCCGGCGAGCAGCCCATGCCAAAGCGCAGTAAGTTTTCTCGAGCAGTGAGTATCGAGTCTCATAGTCGGTAAACTTTTTGCTAAGGTAATAAATAGCATGCTCTTTTCGGCCAGACTCGTCATGCTGCCCCAGCACACACCCTCATTGAGTTGTCAAGTACTGTAAAGTATAAGATTAGAGGTCTCCCTTCCACTGGTGGCATCAGAATGGGTGGCTCCTAGAGATACTCTTTAATTCTTTCGAAAGCGGCCTGGCATTCATCGTTCCAACGTACCACTTGATCTTTCTTCAGCAGTTTAAAGATTGGCTCACAAGTAGCAGTTAGGTGCGAGATGAGTCGGGCAATGTAGTTCAGACGTCCTAGAAAGCCTCTGACCTCTTTCTCTGTCTTGGGAGCTGGCATCTCTTGTATGGCTTTCACCTTGGCAGGATCCACTTGAATACCTTTGTCGCTCACGATGAAACCTAGCAGTTTTCCAGACCTCACCCCGAAGGTGCATTTGTTTGGGTTCAATCTCAGCTTATATAACTTCAACCTGTCAAACAGCTTCTGTAGATGGTCAAGGTGTTCCTCCTCAGTTTGGGACCTCGCAATCATATCGTCGACATATACTTCAATCTCATGATGGATCATGTCATGAAATAAAGCAACCATGGCACGCTGATATGTTGCCCCAACATTCTTCAACCCAAAAGGCATGACCTTGTAACAAAAGGTACCCCACTGGGTAACGAAAGTGGTCTTTTCCATGTCTTCAGGAGCCATTTTGATTTGATTATAACCGGAGAAACCATCCCTAAAGGAGAATACCTTGTGCTGAGCAGTATTGTCAACCAGAACGTCGATGTGAGGTAGAGGGAAGTCATCCTTAGGGCTTGCCCTGTTCAAATCCCTGTAGTCAACACACATTCGGACCTTACCATCCTTCTTAGGTACTGGAACCACATTGGCAACCCACTGAGGGTAAGAAGTTACTGCTAGAAAACCGGCGTCAAACTGTTTCATAACTTCGGCCTTGATTTTCTCGGACATCTCTGGACGCATACGGCGAACCTTCTATTTTACTGGAGGACAGTCTTCCTTCGTAGGCAGGCGATGAACCACAATGTCGGTATCCAACCCATGCATATCTTCGTAAGACCAAGCAAAGATCTCCACGTAGTCATGCAGCATCTGAATCAACCGCTATTTCCCACTAAGCTCCAGATTTGCACCGATCTTGACTTCCTTTTTGTCTGTCTCGGTGCCCAGATTCACCGTTTCCACTGGCTCTTCATGTGGCTGAATGGCCCTCTCTTCCTGAAGTAGCAGTCTTGCAAGCTCACCAGGCACTTCGCAATCATCTTCACCTTCGTCTTCGACTAAGTTGATCAGATTTTTGAAGTCATAACTGGCAGTAGCAGAGTCGTTACCAGTGCGATCCAGAGTGGATTGGGACCTGTATATGTGAGTTTGTGTAAAATAGTTGTTTTGCAATATGTAATAAAGAAAGACAAGGAACACAAAATTTGAAATGCAAAAACGTCCAATGCTTTTATTAATGATATATGAAAATGGCATACAAAAGCCCTCACAAATGAAGCCACGGTGCCCCGGGCAAGACACCGGGCCATAAAGTTTCAAAACATTGTCTGTTACAAATTCGAAACAAAGAGTTCATTACTGAGTAACAAAAGTAATAGGGATGAAATCCTTTGTTATCCAGTTGTTTGGTCCACCGTTGGTCGTAGGATAGATCCAGCTGTCGAATTCAGACTCCTCCACGTCATCTTTGATGGCATTTACTCCCGAGTTGCTGATGAACACAGGAGGTCTTCCAATCCTTGCACTTCGAACAGCCCTTTGAGCTTCTGTAGTGAAACCCAAACCAAACTTGTTAGTCTTCTGAGTGAAATCAAGAAGTCAGCCCCAGTTTGCATACTCACCCTTCTCAATAACAGCCCGGTCATCCTTTAAGGAAGTCATCTTCATAGGAGAATTTTCAATCACAGTCTCAGTCGATGCCAGTTGTTGTACCCCAAAATTTGCCCTCCCATATTTCTAAAAATATTTCAAGAAGAATTCAAAAGTCCAACCCGGCGCATCATATTCAGGTGTTCTTTCGCCAAGATATCTCTGATAACATAATCTCAAATTCAGGTTCGTCTCAAGAGTCAATTCTTTAAAGAAGGTATCCGAATGTGTGAGTTTTCTCGAAGAAATATGGTGAAAAAGTGTGCTGAAAGTGCAGTTTTTACGCGCTAAAAAATTCATAACTTGAAGATCGTGACTCTTTTTGAACCCGTTCCGGTGGCCAAAATTCCGTCTTGACATTATCTACGTTTTCATCTCTCACGGCTGGAAGCCAATTTCGATCGGAAGGTCTTCAAAAATGTGGATTTATCAAGTATTTTCATACAGAAAATTTGTGACAGAAGTTTATTTGCGTCATGTTCAGAAAATCATAACTTGGTCGATTTTCATCGTATCGAGCTGGTTCTGGCGCCAAAATTTCAAAAATTGAGTTGGCTACATTTTCACAGGAGGTATCGAGTTCGAACAGTGTTCAAAAGGCCTTCATTTTTTGCTCAGAGTGTGTGACACGCCGAAAATCCTGAATGCTGAATATTATTTCATCTGGGCCGAAACTTCGAAAATTCATAACTCGGTCAATTTTTATCGGATTGGGCTCATATTTTTACACAAGGTCACTGACTCATAGATCTACAATTTTTATTCAAAAGTCGAGACCGGATTATGCTCCGATCAATACCAGTTTTTTATTGAAGAACGTGTCAGAGTCGACACTGGAGCCCAAAATAAGTTTTCTGAGCTGAAACTTCAAAAATTCATAACTAATTCACCGTTTATCCGATTGAGCCGATTTTCGGACAAGAGTTAATTCTCGATGTTAGCTACATTTTGTTTTCACATTTCAACTTCAAAAATTGCACTTAAGTCCCTGCGATTTAGCCTGGAAAGTGACGAACTCAAGTGAACATTGGAGGCCCAATTGCACATTCAAAGCCCATTTTCTTTACCCTAATTTCCATTATATAATCACCTTATTTTCACACAAACCAGAGGGGAGAAAAAGAGAGAAAAAACCTTGCCACAACACTGTCAGAATATCAAATTCTTTCAAGAACCCTAAAACCTTGAAATCCTTATTACAAATCCCTCTCTCACTACAAACAAGTCATCACAGTTACAAACCAACACCTCACTACTTCTTCAGTAAGAGTAAGGCTGGCTTGATCTCCATGATTCAAAAGGCATAAGAGCATTTATGTCACTAATTTTCCAGTAAGGGTAAGATTGATTTGATCTCCATGATCAAAAGGGTATAATCATTCATACATGCCATATTGTGCCTAAACATTAAATTTCTTCATATATTGACTTTATTTGCATTTTATGATTTTATTTAATGTGTTCGTGAGATTCAACACTGCAGATTTAGACAGGATCCCATGCAGGTTCATTAAGGAACGTTGAGGCCAAAAGCCAAATGGCTAAAAGCCAAAAGCCAAAAGCCAAAAGCCAAATGGCCAAAAGAACAACTTATGCATGACACCTATACATGGCGAGACAGACATCCTGAGAAGATTAAGGAACGTTGAGGCCAGAACACAAATGTCCAACAGCCAGAACACAAATGGCCATGAAACTCAATCTAATGGCCAAAGAATGCAGACCACGGTACTCAGGAGTCAATGAACACACACGTGATGGCAGAAAGTCAAACAAGGCTTTTTGTCTAATGGGCCAGAATACTTCAAAAAAACCTCCCCTTGGGCCTGAAACCCCCTTGGTTTGCATCCTTTTTAATTTTATTTTCTTTTCTTTTCTAATTATTTTTTAATTGTTTTAATTGTTTTTTTTACCATAAAATAATTTTCTATAATAAAAACAGAAAAATCAAAAATACAAATATATTTAATTATTATTAATTTCATCACTAACCTATTTTTTTGTAAATAAACTCTAACAATTAACTTAGTTTAATTTAGGTTTTTAAACTTTAATCTTTTTCTTAATAAGTAAAAAGTATCTAGAATTAAGTTTTTTTGACATTTTTATCTTTTTCTTAAATAAATTATTAATCATCATTATTTATCATTATTATTAATTATCATTAATTTTGTAAATAAACATGTAAATAAATTAATTAACTAGTAAATTAGGTTAACTTTAATATTTTCATTAATAATTAAAATAATCTAGATTTAGGGTTTCCTTTTAATTCTTTTTCTTTATTTTTCATAAATACAAAAAAACACTAAAACACTTTCTTTTCTTTAATTAAATAATTAATTGGACTTTAATTTAATTTAATTTCATGCAAAGGGTCAAAACCCTCAGACGTCCTAATTTTAATTCTTTTCGCGCATTATTTCATTCGATCATTATGTAACTGTTTCTCAGATGTAATAGTAATTAGGTTTATCTTTCCGTCTTTACTTTCCGCATCTTTATCAAAAACGGGTCTTTGTTAATTTGGCGATGTATAGACCCGCGCCTTGTAATAGCGTAGGATTTTACTTTCCGCATTTAAATTTCCGCACTTTTAAATTATAATTGCATGAAAGAATGTATGGCCTAAATTAAAAACAAAGCGTAGATCACCATGATACATGTACAAGATAAAACATAACATGAAAATAACACATAAATTCACACACCACCCTTAGGGTACGCCTCACCTGTTGTCTTACCTTCGAAACGTGGTCGTCGAGTATAGGACGTTTTAGTAAGTCCTTATGTCCATGACATGATCCAGTTGCCTCGAAACGGTTGCCTCGGAATTAAAAAGGATCAATGGCATAAGGGTAGCTTCTAAGGTGTCCTACTGTTGCTCTCGTGACCACACTGTCCCTACAAACGAATTGACCCGAACACCTCCAACGGTGGTGCTACCTACCTCTCAATAGTGGGATGACACTACCTTAAGGACATTTACACAGCCTAATTCCTTAGCTCTATTCAAAAAAACAAATCAAAACATCTTTTCACACTGACACTTTCAAAAAGCTTTCAAAACAATTTTTCAAACACTCTTGAGGACTGATACAAGAGTCATTCTGAAATCTTTAAACGAAACTTTTTCAAGCTCACTCACAATTGAAAAGCAAACACTTTTGAAAACACAATGAGCAAGTATCTAAGAGCCCATGGATAACCATGGATAGAAAGGGTGCTAACACCTTCCCTTTCTATAAATCTACCTCCCGAACCGAGAACTATTCTCATAAGGAATTTTGCTGTGCTTTTGTCCTGTCCATGTTGGAGAAAATAAAAGACGGTGGCGACTCTTGCTTCCGCAACATTTCGCGAACCAGCGTTAAACAGTCAGTTCCAGATCCACCGATCACACCAGTGTCTGAGGAACCTCTTCAAAGTGCTGAAATGGGGTCTCAATGAACTCCCCATCCATCTCTATATACCGGAACGAGTTGAGGTGGCTGACCATGTACTCCTCCTCCCCTTGAACTGTTACAATCTTCCCTCTGACCGGGTACTTCAACTTCTGGTGGAGCGTTGTGGTTACGGCTCCAGCTTTGTGGATCCATGGATGACCCAGCAAACAAGAATAGGATGGTCGAATGTCCATCACGTAGAATGTAGAATTGAAGACCTGATAACCAACTTTGATTGGAATATCAACCTTACCATGCACCATCCTTTTAGACCCATCAAAGGCCCGGACAACAATGTTACTCGGCTTTAGTTCCAAACCTTCGCAATCTAGCCTGTCTAGAGCCTTCTTGGGCAAGACGTTCAGCGAGGAACCAGTGTCAACCAACACATGTGCAAGAGTAGTGCCCCTGCATTCAATGGAGACATGTAGGGCATCGTTATGGTTCTTCCCTTTAGCAGTCAAATCAGCGTCGGAGAAACCCAAACCATTATCAGCAGTTAAATTGGCCACACAATCGATAAATTGATCAGCTGATGTCTCTTGTGGCACGTGGGTCGTCTTCAGGAAGGTAATCAGAGCCTTGGCATAGGCCTCTGAACACAACAACAGTGATAACATAGAAATCTTGGATGGGGTTTGCCCTAGTTGCTCAACTACATTAAAATCACTCTTCTTAATAATCTTCAGAATCTCTTCCATCTCCTGTTTGGAAGCTTCAACAGCGATGGTCTTCGGTGCCCCCGTCTGGGCAGGCACATCAGTAGCAATCCCTTTGCCCCGAGCGTCAGATGACTCGGCGACAGGGGGAAGGATAGGAACTTGATCAGGAACGGCAGTAGGTACACTTGTAGGCGTAATGACAACAGGTCTTCGGACAGTTGGCGGAGCAATATCAGGTGAAAAAAGTCTACCACTGCGGGTGACTTTAGCAGGCCCAGTAATGTTGTTGACGCCGGTATCAGCATCAAACTCTTGCTTAACTCCAAGAACATAAACATCTGCCCCATAATGCCAAGGGACAGCTTTGTCAGAGGTATAGGGGATGGGCCCCAGAACAGTGATGATTGCAGGTGCGATCTTCGGAACAGATGTAATTCTAACAAGCGTCCTCGAGGGAGCCTTGGAAGAATTGTCAAAAATGGTAATGATGGCAACTTCTTCAGAATGAACGGATGGAACAGCAGTCTTTTCAAATAGGATCTCTTTTCTATCCATCAGGTTTTGGATACCTGACTTCAAAGATGGACAACCAGTAGGTAAAACAGAACACATATGGCAACCTTCACCACAACTCGAAAATAAACCGGCTAGCAACAGGTTCCTCTTGACAGTCATCAGAGGGGTAACAATATCATCCACAGACACTACAAACAAGTCTTCCTCTACATCATTCACTCCATGCCTGGGCATGGGAGCAGTTACAACATTAGGCCTCTCGTGCGCCTCGAACTCAATCTCCTTTGCATCAATTAAGTCTTGCACCTTGTTCTTCAAAACCCAACAATCGTCTGTATTATGCCCCGCTATCAGAGTGAAAAGCGCAGCGGGCATTAGGGTTATACCTTGGTGACATTGTATTTGGATTCTTTGGAGCTTCTTTTAGGGTCACCAGATTGGTCTTCAGCAATTGTGGCAGAATCTGAGACAAAGTCATGCTGAGACGAGTGAATTGCCTTCGAGGTCTCTCGTCCCTTTGTTGGTTGTGATGCTGAGGAGAACCGGCAAGTTTTGAAATAACAACCGCATTGAAAGCTTGGTGGTGTTCAGGTCTATTCTTTCTTCTTGAACTGTAGACCGCACTGGACCCTTTCTTAAACGGTCTTTTCTCGGTGCTCGATGAGGCACCCTTATGTATCTTCCCAGCCTTAATGCCAGCTTCAATCCTCTCACCAGTCGAGATAAGGTCCGTAAACCCGTCTGAAGAGCTTCCAATCAAATGGTTAAAGAATGGACCGGACAGGGTCCCCAAAAACATATCAACAAGTTCACGATCAACTAAAGGTGGTTGCACCCTTCCGGCAAGGTCTCTCCATTTTTGAGCATACTCTTTAAATCCCTCACCCGTCCCTATTGACATACCCTGGAGTTGGGTACGCGTAGGAGCAAGGTCGGAGTTATACTGATACTGCTTATAGAACGCAACAGCCAAATCCTCCCAGCTGCAGATACTGGCTCCGTCCAACTGATAGAACCACTCAAGCTGAGTCCCTGAAAGACTGTCTTGAAAGAAATGGATCCACAAGTTCTTATCAACAGTGTAGGGTTGGATCCTCCTCACATATGACCGGAGGTGCAGCTTTGGACAGGAAGCTCTGTCATACTTGGCAAAGGCAGGTGCCTTGAACTTATGGGGAATCACCACCCCAGACGATAGGCCTAGATCTCTGAAGTCCAGACCGGGTACCTTCTGTACTTCCATAGCGTTTAAACGGTCCTCCAGCTGTTTGTACTTATCCTCAGCAGGAGGATACTGTTCTTCATCATAGTCCGTCTCATTGTCAGAGACCATAAGGCTAGGAGCCCTCCTTTCTTGTGGTCTGTCTTTCTCTCCAGACGGGGTGGCCAGATCAATTTCATTCTGCAGCCCATTTCCAAACCTGCGTCCGATGTTGAACAGGATGGTCCTCTTCTTCTTCTTCTTCCTCTCTTTCAGAATCAAGGTCTTCAAGTCCTGCTGACCCTTATTTAGGCTCATGACCAACTCTTGAAATTGGGCATTTTGGGCCTGGAGGGCCTTGATAGCTTGCTCAGTGGAAGGTTCAGCAGACATGATGATTGCTGAAATAAACAGCGAAGAAGATAAGAGACCTGTAAAAGGGTACCTGTTATGCATATGATGAATGGTATGCTATTTATGTAATGCATTCAAGGGTTCAAAAATTCAAATTTGTTGCAGACAAAAAGAACACACGTCATACTAAGAAGAAATTTGTTAGTACATAAGTTCCCCATGGGCGAAATATTACAAAATTCTTAATGTAAAAAGACATTGCGCATCCTTTTTGGAGCGATGTAAGTGTTGAGGGTCTTATCCTCGTGAAGTCGGCGGGTAAGCTCTAAAACCTTCTTTTCAATGGCATAGAAGCTGGCTTCAAAAGTATTCCGCTCTTCCTTGAGTTGGATCCAACTCTTTTACATTTCTTCCCATGATGTTGGCATGTCAGGATGTAGGATGGCGTATGGAACCTCTCCTTCCATAACAGGCTCTTTGATCAAGGGGAGAATGTGAGGATATGGTATCATAAGATTCTGGGAGCGGGTTCGTACCCACTTGAGGTAAGGCTCAAAGGGGATAGAATTCTTGTGCCCCAGTGTCTTACTATCCACCTTATTAGGCATCCTCCAAGCTCTGATGAAACTTTGTCGAAGTCCTTGCGTATCATTGTCGAAGTCAAAAACTAGGTCAGGAATTAGCATTGCATGAGGGCCATCCCTCCGAGCATATCCAAATTGTCTCAAGGCTAGACAGGGGTTGTAGGTAATCCCTCCCCTAATTCCAAGTAAAGGAACATTAGGAAATTCTCCACAACGATCAATGATGGTGACATTTTCTCTAGACCGAGAACACCAATGTACATCAGAATGTGTGAGGGTTATCAATCGTTGTGACCACCTTAAACCCTTCTCATTCTTCAAAACTGATTGTGGAAGGTGAGAAATAAACCACCTTGCTAGGAGAGGAGTACATCACATGAGAACACCTCTTTTCCTCATTGTTCGTGTGTAAAATGAGTGGAGGATGTCCCCAAGCAATGTAGGTATGGGATTCCTGGATATGAAAATCTTGACAGCATTCACATCTATAAGTTGATCAGAATTTGGGAACAAAACCAACCCATAGATAAGGAGTGCCATAATCTCTTCAAAGGCTTGTAGATCAAGAGAATTCCAGCATTCTCGTGCCTTCTCAAACAGAAACTTTGCCAAGAATCCTTTGATACCACTTTTGGTTTCCCAATGCCCCTTGATGTCGGATGGTTGTAAGCGTAATGCTTGAGCAACATCTTCAAGTTTTGGTTCCTTTTCCATACCGTTGTAGGGTAGTTGACTAAGAATAGGAATTCTCAGGAGTTGAGAAAATTCCTCCAAAATAGGCACCAATTGATAATCAGGGAATGTGAAACAGTGGTGTAGGGGGTCAAAGAACTGGAAGAGAACTTTCATCATGTCTTCTTCAATGTTGGTGTTGACCAAGCTGAGGAGTCTACCATGTCTTTCACTGAAGAGAGAATTCTCGGGAATCCTGGATGTAAGCTCCTTGAGTTGAAGAGGGATCCTTACAAGGTTGACTTGAATTGTTTTCCTGCGGAGAGACTCCATGTCCTGTAAAACAAAAACAAAGATGAAGATCTAAACCCTTGAAATGGTTAGCAGATGCATATGATGCTTTATGATGTATGCAAAAACACATGTACAAGCAAGTCACACAAAAACCCTAGTTTCAGGCTTGCAGGAGGTTTCATAGGTAAGTACCCTCTTGAGTTTAGTTGGCTCAAAACCTGCCCTATAAATAGTAACCGGGTTCTAAGGAGCTCAATATCATTGGATTGTTTTCTATGTTCATCGTTTCGGTTTAGCCACTTAACTGGCGACCAAAATATTCCAAGAAAATAATCCTCAATGAGTGTAGTATCGAGTATCTACCAACTTCGAACTGCACCAAAGTAGGTCATCTCACTACCCCTAAAAAAGGCCAAGATGGTCAAGTAAGGTTCTAGGTCATTAGTGCTTAGTAACATCACTCAACGGCCCCGTATTCTCTTTGATTGACTCAAAGGCTACCGGTACTCACAAATATGTCGCACTAATATAGCTATTGCTTCAACCGTGTCGGTATACCCCGCACAGTTTCCACAACGTATTGCTATCTATGAATGTTTCCCTAATCCGGGTGGAGGATTTCAAACCCAAACAATAGAACAAAGATAAAGCAATCAAATAAAACAATAGAAGCAAATATGATGAACTAATCCTAAGGTATACCCCACTTATTAGAATCCCCAGTAGAGTCGCCAGTTCTGTGATCGGTGGGAATGAGAACTGACTGTCTTTAATGCTGGTTCGCATTTGCGTTTGTTTTTGCAAAGTGTCGCGGTAAGCAAGAGTTGCCACCGTCTTTTATTTTATCCAACAAGGAAAGGACAAAAGCACAGAAAAATTCCTTTTCGAGATTTTTCTCGGGTTCGGGAGGTAGATTATAGAAAGGGAAGGTATTAGCACCCTTTCTATCCGTGGTTATCCACGGGCTCTTAGGTACTTGCTCACTATGTTTTCAAAAGTTTGCTTTTCTTTGTGTTTGTGGGTTTTTGAAAAGAGTTTTGTTTTTGAAGAGAGCGTAAGTGTGAAATGTTTTGTTTTGTTTTTTAAAGAAGCAAGTACTTAAGAACCTCTACCTACTCAAAAGGGAATTAAATTGTGCTAATGTCCTTTAGACAATGCTATCTCACTATTGAGGAGTAGGTAGCATCGTCGTTGGAGTTTTCGGGTCAATTCGATTTAAGGGACGTGTGGTCACTAAAGCAATGTTAGGATGCTTTAGCGGTAACCCTAATGTCTTAGATCGTTTTTATCGAGGCAACCGTTTCAAGGCAACTTTGATCTTTAGACAGGAGGGCGATCTCTAAGACTTCCTATACTCAATGACCACACTTGAGGCAGCCAAGTGAGGTATACCCTAAGAGTGGCATGTGCGAGTGTATTGTTTTTTCAGTTATATTATCTTTGCATGTCATGGTGAGCTACTGTTGATTTTAAGTTAAGAGTTAATCTTGTCATGCATAGCCTAATTAGCATACATCTAAACAGTTAATATATGTACAGGAATTTAAAGTGCGGGAATTGTAAATCCTACGCTATTACAAGGCTTCGGGGAGGGGGATTATTTACATGTCCAAAATTGGTGGAATAATAAGCAGTTACAATAAAATAAACGCGCGTGAATCTTAAAAATCCTAAGAATATAATCTTTTTGTTGTTTTATTTTATTTTTGGGGAAATGCTAAATGTTCAATTAAGTCAAATTTAATTAATTAAAAAAAACTGATTAAAATTAACTCTAAAATATACCTAATATTTTTTGCATTTTTTGTTTATGAAAATGATTGAATTCAAATAAATCTTAAGTCTACTGATTTTAAAATTGAAGAAAATAAGTTAAAATAATTAACTAAATTAAATCCTAATTCTAAGTTATTTATTTTTATGATTTTTATGTTGATTAAAAAAAACAAACTAAAAGAAATAAACAAAAACAAAGTAAACAAAGTACAAATGGGCCAGGCAGCAAATCAAGAAAAAATATAATTCTGGAGGCCTGGGTCGAAAGAGGTACAGGCTGTCTTTCGACCCAGTGAAGAGTCTTGATCGAAGGTGCATGAGGGTGTTCGATCTGGCTATGTCATCCTTCGATCTTGAAATCCTGGATCCAGTTTGAAGCTAAGCTGCTAAGCTTCGAAACTCTGAACAGGATCCTGAGAATATATTTCCTGCAAGAAACGAAACACGTGTTAAAGGTCCAGGGGGGATTTTACCCCCCTGATTCGAATCTCCCCCTTATTCGCACCTGCTGAATCTGGGTCTGGGTTTGTTTTATCCTTGGATTCGAAGGAGAAACTCAGATTGTGCCCAAGCAATGGCATAATCTCATCTCTGCGCTGTAGCTTATATGTAGCACATTAAATCATTCACAAACAGCAGTAATAACATGAATATGCAATCAGAGATTGAAATGAGTTTGAGATTAGATTTCTTTACCAAACAGAGGTGCTTTGCTGTAGTTCTGAGGGTGGAGGTGTTTGTTGGGTGGCAGCTTTGGCTTGTGCAAGGATTGGGTATGGCTTCCTAGAAGTGCTGATGACTTTTCGCAGCGTATCTCCAAGTTCTCCCTGCTTCTTTTCTCTATTTTTTCTGTATATTTTTGTTCTCCTCCTTTTTGCAACACTTGTGATCTCTTTATATAGAGGGGGTAGAGGGGACAGGAAGACAAAAGTTTAAATGACCTTTGTTGTACCCCAAAATTTGCCCTCCCATTTCTCATTGATTTCTCACCATAAAGCCTTTGAAGCTCAAGACTCAGTTAGGGTTTCATCTGCTCAAGACCTCTCCTTGCACTGTGGACTCAAAATTAGGGTTTGTGTTTGCACAAAGATATCTTGACCTAAAATGCCTAAGATGACTTTCATGCTTCATATTGGACTCCCAAGTTTACCCATATCAAATATCAAGCCTTGATTCTAAGTTTTGCCCAGTCAATTGGACAGTTGACCTAGAAATCAACTGTATTGAAAAAAAAAGTCAACTGTGGCCAATTGACAGTCAAATCTCATGAAATTTGATCCACATCAACATTATGAACTCATATGAATCATTTGGTCAAGTTTGGATCACAATTCCCCAAGAAATTGGATCAGATCACCAAAAGGGCAAAATGGTCATTTTCAGGGTTTTGACTGTACAAAGGCAATTTTTGACTGTTTGACCTAGCCAATGGCAAACCAAGCTCACATATGGACTCAAGGACCCCATGGAATCATCTTGACATGCTCAACAAACTCAAAAGATCCCAAGTACACAAGATTGACAGTTGAATTTCTCAGTCAATTGATCAATTTTGACTGTATACTGAAAAGTCAAACTTTGACTTTTTGGTCAAAATCAAGAGTCAAGATTCATTTTTCATCAAAATATGCCAAATCATGAAACTTGTTCACCAAGAAATCACAAATTGCAAATTAGGGTTAGAAAATGGAATTTTTCATAACTTAGAATTTATCTAAGTTATGAAAAACCCTAATTTTTTCCCAACTTTGCCCCACCTTTTCACCAAGATCCATTTGGATTCAAGCAAAAGTCAAAACATGAAAGTTGTAGCTTGTTGCATAATCTACAACTTTGATTCACAAAGTTTTCTCATTTGAAGCTTGTATCTCAAGTTACAATTTTTTGAATAAGGGCACTAAACCATTTTTAACTTAGTAAAATTTTAACCTATTTTGACAAGGTTTTCTACCCTACTTCAAGGCCATTTTTCATACCCTTCCACTTGGAATTTCAATTTGCATTTCAAAGATGGATTGTAGTACACATTCCAAGCTTTCCAAAATGTCCAAGAACTCATCAAACAACCTCATAACTTGAGAGATTCGAATTTCACAAGTTGGCAAAAATTCACTTTTTGTTCTTAACCAAAACATGTTCATAATCTTGCAAATTGAACTCAGCTTGCTTTAGGCTAGATTACAGGTCCTTAAACCAAGTTACACTCAAGAATTAAATGCAAAACCGATGTGCCAAGTTGTTATTCTAAGCATTTGGACATTACATGATGAACTAACCCTAAACTAGATAAAGTGAACTTTCCATTTTTGCCAAAGCTTGCTTTATGTCAATTGGTAAATCAAAGAGGTACAGATAAAATCTCTCTAGCATAAGATTATGAGCATAACACTCTGATCAATGAGGGATTATGCAGCACATTAGGAGGCCCCCTACATGCCTAGAAAGCCAAGTTGCATTTGGTTGCTTAAAAGTGAAGAAAGTCCCATAACTTGTAAGAACTCTCATCCCAGCATAAGCACACAAGAACAAACTGATCAAACACCTTCCAAAGAACATAACCAAGCAGTGACACGAGCCATTTTCCCTTCAAACACTCTCCATCTCAAAAACACCATCAAACTGCTCAAACAGAGCAGGCCTTGCAGATTGAGTGCCATCTCTCAATCCCTTCAAGCTTTCTGGCCCAAACTTGTTCCTCTACCTTCCTTACAACATATGCAAGCTAACCAAAAGCAGAAGCCTGACCTGTAATCCCTCTAACAGCTTCCACCATTTTCATTTTTTCCCTTTACAGTTGAAGTTCCACAGCTCGATACAAGAAGTTTCAAGACAAAGTAAACATTGGAATAGCATCCCTGGACCTCAAGGAAGCTTTTCCAATCATCACCTTGCACTGAAAGCTCCTCATTCTCCAGATAGAAGTTCAACTGAATAGGTAAAACTTTGAACTCGTATCTCTCTTATTATGCATCCTTAGTCTTAAGTTTGTGAAGAAACAAGGTTCTACTCATAGCCCTGAACATGTACATATCTTTACATTTCATTTCTTTTGCCTGAGTTGGGAGAATTTAAGCTTTGAAAATGGCGGAAAAATTAGGTTAGGATTTGGGGGAGAAGAAATTCTCCCTCATCTTAGAGAGTTAGGTTAAGTTCTATACATGGTTAGAATCGTCTCTTCATGCTGAACATTTGTTGTGTTATGAGTTTTTGCTAAAAAGCCAGGAATCGAGAGTTGGACATTGAAGAATAGGGCGCGCGCATTTTCAAACTTTGTGCTGGAGGTTGAAGACAGTGGCATTGGGCTGGGCTTGCTTTGTATTTTCCTTTTCACACCCCATAATTATTCATGAACCCCTTGAGCCCATTTGCTTTATTTTTTAATATTTTTGACTTTTTCTTTTTTATTTGACTCATTTATTTTTTCTCAACATGTTAAAATTTTGA
Source organism: Vicia faba (assembly GCA_948472305.1). NCBI lineage: Eukaryota > Viridiplantae > Streptophyta > Magnoliopsida > Fabales > Fabaceae > Vicia > Vicia faba. The sequence continues at coordinate 921,455,443 of OX451737.1, forward strand.
AAATATTTTTCTCATCATTTTTTGATTTTATTTGGTATTTATTTGATTTTTCTTTAGTTTATACATAAACATATATATATATATTATTATTTAGGATAACTAGAAAATATGTAAAAACACTTCTATTTTTATTTTTTATTTTATATTATCCTCTGAAAATATTTTATATAAAAAATACTATTTTCTAAAAAATTTGAATATTATTATTATTTGTATATAATACATATTTAAAATAATATATATATATATATATATATATATATATATATATATATATATATATATATATATATATATATATATATATATATATATATATATATATATATATATATATATATATATATATATATATATATATATATATATATATATATATATATATATATATACTTAGGGTAAAAATACAAAAAAAATGTACCTATTTTATTTTTTAACATTTAATATTAAAAATTCCCTTTTTACAAATATACCATATTTTATGTATTTTTGTATGTAATTAATAAATATTATGTGAGTTAATTAATTAATATACATTTTGATTAAAATTAGGGTTTTTTGCCCTAAAGGTTGAAAATACTCAAAAATAATACCTTTTATTTTTTTGTTTTATTTTACATAAACCATACTTTTTTCATACATATAAAAACTTTCTTTTTTGCATTTTTGCATATTTACTTCATTTCCATTTAATTATGCAATTTATTTACCTTGCAAATATTCAAAAATGATGTAATAATTTGAATTTAAATTCTTGTCTAAATATCCCCCATTTGTAAATTTGTACCCCCCTCCCTATATTATTATGTTGTAATAGCGTAGGAATTTAAATTTCGCACTTTATACGCTTTCTAATTATGCCATGTTAGAATTAGGGTTTGCGTGCGAAAAACGATAAAAAATAGTTGGACCTAATACAAGATGAATGAGCATGAAAATAAACAACACATCTCACACTTGCACCCCCTAGGGTATTCCACTTTGTTGCCTTTCAAAAATGGGCCATATTGCATGTTGAATTTCTTTGGGTAAAACAAACAATCAAGTGATCATAGTCCCTCAAAATGATGCCTAAATAAAATGATCAAGTCCCTTTTAAATAAAATTGCCCAAAGACATTTAACATTATTGCAACTATGGTCTAAACGATGACCCGCGCCTGTCCCTTTCATCTCCTAAAACAAGATTGTCCACCAAATGCAATGGTGGAACAAATTTGTCAAAAGGGTTTAAAACATGACAAAAGTCTTTGAGAAAACTTTAGGGTAGATAAACTCTTAAGTACTTGCCAACTCTCCAAGAAAACACTTGCCTAATTTCAAAACCCACTTCACAAGCACTTTCAAAATCAACTTTTCAAACCCTTGAAACATCTTTTTAAAAGATAAAACACCTTTTGTAAAACATTCGAGTAAAGAATTGTTACAAGGTTAGCCTAGCACAAGGCATCTTTTCAAAACATTTTCAAAACCATACACAAAGCACCATTTCAAACAATTGAAAAATAAGGCAAGTTGATCTAAGCGAGTACCTAAGAGCCCATGGATAACCATGGATAGAAGGGGTGCTAATACCTTCCCCTTCTATAATCTACTCCCCGAACCCAAGAAAAATCTCAAAGGTTTTTGCTGTGCTTTTTAAACCTTTCCTTAGGATAAAATAAAAAGTCGGTGGCGACTCTTGCTCAATCGAAACATTTGCGAAAACAAATGCAAAACCCTAGTCAGTTCTCCCACCGTATCACAGAACTGGCGACTCTGCTGGGGATACTCTAAAGTGGAGAAACCTTAGGGCTTAGATCACCCTCTTGCATGACTAATTGTTTGATTTGCTTGCTTTATACTTTGGCTCTATTGTTTGGGTTTACAATCCTCCACCCGGATTTTGGGAAACATTCATAGATAGCAATACGTTGTGGAAACTGTGTGGGGTATACCGACACGGTCTAAGAAATAGCTATATTAGTGCGACATATTTGTGAGTACCGGTAACCCTTGAGTTCAATCAAGGAGAGTACGGGGCCACTGAGTGATGTCACTAAGCACTAATGACCTAGAACCTTACTTGACCATCTTGGCCTTTTATTAGGGGTAGTGAGATGACCGGCTTTGGTGCAGTCCGAAGTTGGTAGATACTCGATGCTACACTCATTGAGGGTTATTTTCTTGGAATATTTTGGTCGCTAGTTAAGTGGCTAAACCAAAACAATGAACAATGAAAACAATCCAGTGATATTGAGCTCCTTAGAACCCGGTTACTATTTATAGGACATGTTTTTTAAGCCAACTACACTCAAGAGGGTACTTACCTATGAAACCCCATGCAAGCCTGAAATTAGGGTTTGGTGTGATTTGCTTGTACATATGTTTTGTGCATACATCATAAACATCATAAAACATCATATGCATTCACTAACCATTTCAAGGGTTTTGGATCTTCAGCTTTGTTCTTGTTTTGTAGGACATGGAAATTCCTCGCAGAAATACCATTCAAGTCAACCTTGTGAGAATCTCTCCTCAACTCAAGGAGATCACTTCAAGAATTCCGGAAAATTCATCCTTCAGTGAAAGACATGGTAGACTGCTCAGCCTAGTCAACACCAACATTGAAGAAGACATGATGAAAGTGCTATTCCAGTTCTTTGACCCTCTTCACCACTGCTTCACTTTCCCTGATTATCAGTTGGTACCCACTTTGGAGGAGTTTTCTCAACTCCTAAGAATCCCTATCCTTAATCAACTACCCTTCAACGGTACGGAGAAGGAACCAAAGCCTGAAGATGTTGCTCGAGCACTACATCTACAACCATCTGAAATCAAGGGGCATTGGGAAACCAGAAGCGGCGTCAAAGGATTCTTAGCAAAATTCTTGTTTGAGAAGGCACAAGAATGTTGGAACTCATTGGACCTACAAGCATTTGAGGAAATTGTGGCACTCCTTATCTATGGGTTGGTCTTGTTCCCAAATCCTGACCAATTGGTAGATGTCAACGCCGTCAAAATCTTCTTGTCCAGAAATCCAATACCAACGTTGCTTGGGGACATCCTTCACTCATTTTACACACGAACAATGAGAAAGAGGGGTGTTCTCATGTGATGTACTCCTATCCTCGCAAGGTGGTTTATTTCGCACCTTCCACAATCTGTCTTGAAGAGTGACCAAGGTATAAGGTGGTCCCAACGATTGATGACTCTTACTCATTCTGATGTGCATTGGTGTTCTCGGTCCAGAGAAAATGTCATCATCGTCGATCGTTGCGGAGAATTTCCTAATGTTCCTTTACTTGGAATCAGAGGAGGTATCACCTACAACCCTTGCCTAGCTTTGAGGCAATTTGGATATGCACGGAGGGATGGCCCTCATGATATGTTGATTCCTAGCCTAGTTTTTGACTTCGACAACGATGCGTAAGGACTCCGCCAAAGATTCATCAGAGCTTGGGGAAAACTCAACAAGGTTGATAGCAAGACTCTGGGACACAAGAACTCCATCCCTCTTGAGCCCTATCTCAAGTGGGTACAAGCCCGAGCCCAAAGTCTGATGATGCCTTATCCTCATGTACTCCCAGTGATTAAAGATCCCGTCAATGAAGGAGAGGTTCCCTACACCATCCTGCATCCAGACATGCCTACATCGTGGGAAGAAATGCAGAAAAGTTGGATTCAGCTCAAGGAAGAACGGAACACTTTTGAAGCTAGCTACTATGCCAGTGAAAAGAAGGTTCTAGAGCTTACCCGCCGACTCCACGAGCAAGAGGCCCTCAACACCTACATCGCGCCAAAGAGGATGCGCAATGTCTTTCTGCCTTGAGAAGTTTATTTTGTAACATTTGGCCCATAGGGCATTTATGTACTAACAAATCTCTTCTTATTAATATGACGTGCGTTCTTCTTTGTCTGAAACAACTTTGAATGTCCTAAATCCTTGAATGCATTGCATACATCAGCATACCATTCATCATATGCATAAGCAGGTCTCACTCTAGGTTTCCTTATCTATCTGCTGTTTATTTCAGTAGGATGGATCTCGAGCAAACAGTTAAAGACCTACAGGCTCAGAATGCACAGTTCCAGCAACTCTTGATGACCTTGGTCAAGAGTCAAGAGGATATCAAGACTCAACTGGAGAATAAGGACCCAGTGAAGAAGAAGAAGAAAAGGGTTGGAGTGGCCACTTTGGGGAGAAGATTCAACGGAGAAGCTCGGAGAGTGCTTGAATTTCCTCCAACTTCTGATGAAGGGACTAGTAAAAGAGATCAAGTTGTGGTGCCTTCCGAGTCTGATGCGGAAGAGGAAGAAGTTGAAGAGGAGGAAGATTATTTCGACCAGCAATACCCTCCAGCGGATGATAAGTACAAGGGGCTAGAAGACAGGTTGGCCGCCATGGAATTGCAAAGAGTACCGGGCTTGGATTTTGAAGACTTGGGTTTGGTTGCCGGGATTGTAATTCCCCCAAAATTCAAGGTGCCAGTGTTTGTGAGGTATGATGGGCTGTCCTGTCCCAAAATGCACCTCAGGTCCTATGTGAGAAAGATTCAACCCTATACGGCAGATAGAAATCTCTGGATTCATTTCTTTCAAGACAGTCTTTCTGGAGCTCAGTTGGAGTGGTTTTATCAGCTAGAAGGAACCAGCATCAGAAATTGGGAAGATTTGGCCACCGCTTTCTACAAACAATACCAGTATAATTCTGATCTTGCTCCTACTCGTACCCAACTTCAGGGTATGTCACTAGGAACAAGTGAGGGATTCAAGGAATATGCACAGAAATGGAGGGATTTGGCTGGCAGGGTGCAGCCTCCTTTAACTGATCGCGAGCTCGTTGATATGTTTCTTGGGACCCTATCTGGGCCATTTTTCAATCATTTAATTGGTAACTCTTCCGCAGGGTTTACCGATTTAATCTTAACCGGCGAAAGGATTGAAGTTGGCATCAAGTCAGGAAAGATTCAGAAGGGCGTTGCTGCAAGTGTCGAGAAGAAGCCTTTTAAGAAGGAGACAGCTATGGTATATTCTCAGAGAAGAGCAGGGAAGATGGAACGTCGGCCAACTGTGGGGGCCGTAATGATTCAAAACACTCCAAGTGAGCAGCCTCGCTACAACCAATCCAGACCAAATCAGCAACGGGTGGAAAGGCCACAACGGCAGTTCACCCGTATTAATATGACTCCAGCACAGGTGCTTCCCCATCTATTGAAGTTGAATCTTGCCACCATCAAGGAGGCGCCAAAGAATGTAAATACATCCTCTCCGCATTATCATGCCAATGCTAAGTGCGCCTATCATTCAGACAGTGTTGGACACGACACCAATGATTGTTGGGCACTCAAGCATAAGATCCAGGACCTGATAGAGGCTAAGGAGGTAGAGTTTGATGCTCCAAAAAAACCCAATGTGATATCTGCACCTATGCCGAAACACGGTCGGAATGTCAATGCCATTGAAGAGGATCTGTATGTTGCTGACGTTAGTGATCTGACTACTCCACTGCTAACCATTAAGTTGAATTTGTTAAGGGCCGGGATCTTCCCGGGATGTAAAGAAGACTGCTACTGTTGCCACTCTCTGCCGTTTGATTGTCTGCTGTTAAAGAAAGGCATCCAAGGCCTCATGGATAGCCGACAAATTTTGTTCGAAAAGGTTCCTGCTGTTCCAGTTCATGTTGAAAATGTCTCAATCATAACCATTCACGCCAATCTTTCCGAGGCCGTCAAAAAGCCAGTTAAGATTACACCAGCTGCAAAGTCTATACCTTTGAAGATAACAATGTCGGGGCCTATTCCCTATGTTTCTGAGAAGTCGATACCTTGGAACTATGGTGGTGACATCTACTACCATGGTATCAAGCAAGTTGAGATAATTGAAGAAAATTCAGATGATGAAGAAGCCAGCATTAGCAACATTGCGGGCACCAGCAAAATCACCAGGAGCGGGAGAATATTTTCTCCAGAGATTGCTCCTCCAAGAGCAGTCTTTGGACCCTCATCAGCTAAAGAAGTCCTCCCTGCACCAGTAAAACTCTCCGCTAGAACTCCTTTGATTGAAGAAATTTTCGTTCCTAGTGCTGTCTCTCCTACCATTGTCGATAAAGGAAAAGGAATACAAGATGAGCCCGTCAGGACGAGGGCTCAACCCTTGGTAATCCCGGAAGCCTCCAAGAAAGAAATGGACGAGATTTTAAGGATAATCAAGAGAAGTGATTATGATGTGGTGGAACAGTTGGGGCAAACCCCCTCCAAGATCTCCATGCTGGCACTATTGCTTTGCTCAGAAGCACACGCTCAAGCTTTGATTAAGTTTCTAAAGGCAGCTCATGTGCCCCAGGAAACCTCTGCAGATCAATTTCAACATTGCGTGGCTAGTCTAACTGCAGACAATGGATTAGGTTTTTCTGATGCCGACCTGACCCCTAAAGGCCGAAACCACAATGATGCGTTGCATATTTCAATCGAGTGTCACGGAACCACCCTTGCACATGTTTTGGTTGATACCGGTTCATCGCTGAATGTTCTGCCTAAGAAGGCCTTAGACCGGCTAGATTGCAAAGGGTTGGAATTGAAGCCGAGTGATATTGTCGTCAGAGCTTTCGATGGATCAAAGAGAATGGTCCACGGAGAAGTTGAAATTCCTGTCAAGATAGGTACTGAGGTGTTTAAATCCACCTTCTACGTAATGGACATCCGTCCATCATACTCTTGCCTGCTGGGTAGACCTTGGATACACCATGCTGGGGCAGTCACCTCCTCCTTGCATCAGATGCTGAAGTATCCTGTAAAGGGAAAGATCATTACTGTCCACGGCGAAGAAGAGTACATGATTAGCCATTTAAATTCTTTCCGATATGTGGAGGTTGAAGGAGAGTTCATCGAGACACCATTTCAACATTTCGAAGAAGTGCTTCCTGAGATAGCAGTGGCGAAGTTGGCAACTGAGACACCAAGGCAGATGGCCAGGATGGCATCTCTGGAGGATGCAAGGGCTGCAGTTAAAGAAGGGAAGAATTCAGCGTGGGGGCAGTTACCCGATTTTCCGCATAAAGCTGATAAGCTTGGATTAGGTTTCACCGCCGCTGGCCAGAAGGCCATGCGCCAGTCAAAGATTGAAAGAGCGCCGATCAAAATTTCTCCTTCACTTTGTCCCCATCACTTTTGTTCATCAGTAATTTATCTGTTAAACATTTCTTATCTGGTCTGTAATATTTTACTTTCAAACAATCCGTACACTATCTTTTCACCTCCTGCCTTGCCCGGGGCATGTAGGTCCACTTGTAAGGGTTTTGACTATTTTTCATATTCATATGCCATGTTTAATGATTCATTGGACGTTTTTCATTTGATAAACTGCTTATGTTCATTTTCTTTCCTTTTGCATTTTTGTTTAAGGATGGCTATCCCTTACACACACCCACACTCACCAATGCAGGTACCCATCCACTCTGGATTCCATGGGTGACTATTCTGCTGTATCTTTCAATAACTCTGAAGATCTGGTCAATCTAGCCGAGTATGAAGATGACGAAGGTTGTGAAGTACCCGGGGAACTAGCCAGACTTCTGCAACAAGAGGAAAGGGCCATCTTACCGCATGAAGAGCCGTTGGAAACTGTTAACTTGGGAACCGAGGAGGATCGGAAGGAAGTGCAAGTGGGTGCCAACTTGGAACCAAAAGTCAAGGAGCGCTTGGTACAGTTGCTGAATGAGTATGTTGAAATCTTCGCTTGGTCCTATGAAGATATGCCGGGTTTGGATACAGACATCGTGGTTCACCGTCTCCCCACGAGAGAAGACTGTCCACCCATCAAACAAAAAGTTCGCCGAATGAGGCCTGACATGTCCGAGAAGATCAAAGCGGAAGTAATGAAACAATTCAACGCTGGCTTTCTGGCTGTTACGTCCTATCCTCAATGGGTCGCTAACATTGTGCCAGTGCCTAAAAAAGATGGCAAAGTCAGAATGTGTGTGGACTACCGGGATTTGAATAGGGCCAGCCCTAAGGATGATTTCCCGCTACCTCATATTGACATCTTGATCGACAATACAGCTCAGCATAAGGTGTTTTCCTTCATGGACGGATTCTCGGGCTACAATCAAATCAAAATGGCTCCCGAAGACATGGAGAAAACAACTTTCGTCACACAATGGGGCACTTTCTGTTACAAAGTGATGCCGTTCGGGTTGAAGAACGCAGGGGCAACTTATCAACGCGCCATGGTAGCTTTATTTCATGACATGATACATCATGAGATTTAAGTTTACGTAGACGATATGATAGCTCGGTCACAAACAGAGGAAGAGCACCTTGAACATCTGGAAAAGCTGTTTGCCAGATTGAAAGAATACAAGCTCAGGCTGAATCCGAGTAAATGCACTTTTGGAGTTAGGTCTGGTAAACTCCTGGGATTCATTGTAAGCAACAAAGGCATTGAAGTCGATCCGGCAAAAGTAAAAGCAATACAAGAGATGCCTGCTCCCCGCACTGAAAAGGAGGTTAGAGGATTCTTGGGGCGCATAAACTATATTGCCAGATTCATCTCACATCTGACTTCTACCTGTGAGCCAATTTTCAAACTCTTGAAGAAAGATCAGGTAGTGGAATGGAACGACGACTGCCAAGCTGCTTTTGATAGAATCAAGGAGTATTTGCTAGAACCTCCTATTCTGATGCCACCTGTCGAAGGAAGACCATTGATCATGTACTTAACTGTCTTGGATAACTCAATGGGGTGTGTTTTGGGCCAGCATGACGAGTCTGGTCGAAAAGAGCATGCTATTTATTACCTTAGCAAAAAGTTTACCGACTGTGAGACTCGCTACTCACTGCTCGAGAAAACTTGCTGCGCTTTGGTATGGGCTGCTCGCCGACTAAGACAGTATATGCTGACTCATACTACCTTGTTGATATCCAAAATGGACCCTATCAAGTATATCTTTGAGAAGCCCGCTTTATCTGGAAGGATAGCTAGATGGCAAATGATCTTAACTGAGTATGACATCCAGTACACCACCCAAAAAGCAATAAAAGGGAGTGTACTAGCTGACCATCTGGCTCATCAGGCTATTGAAGACTATCAACCCATGAGATTTGACTTCCCAGACGAGGACATCATGAATTTGGACAACGCTGAAAGTGACGGACCGTATGACGGACCCGAAAAGGGATCCCGATGGACCCTGTACTTTGATGGCGCTTCAAATGCACTTGGAAATGGTATTGGCGCAGTACTCATTTCTCCGGAAGGTTGTCACACTCCTTTCACGGCCCGACTTTGTTTCAGCTGCACGAACAACATGGCTGAGTATGAAGCTTGCATCTTTGGTCTCAAGGCTGCTATAGACTTGGGGATCAAATCTTTGATCGTATTCGGGGACTCAGCTTTGGTCATCAGCCAAATCAAAGGAGACTGGGATACCAAGCATCCTAATCTTATCCCATACAAAGAACATGTCCTGACATTGTTGCCTCATTTCGAGCAAATTACCTTCGAGCATTTTCCGCGAGAAGAGAATCAGCTGGCAGATGCTCTAGCCACAATGTCCTCCATGTTTAAACTCAACTGGGATAACGAGGCTCCCCAAATCACCATCGAGCGGATGGATGAACCTGCGCATTGCCACGAGATTAATACCGAAGAAGTAGTGGAACAACCTTGGTTCCATGAAATCAAAAGGTATCTCGAGACTAGAGATTATCCTGAAGGAGCTTCCGTAAATGACAAGAAGTTCTTAAGGAAATTCGCTGCTAAGTTCTTTCTGAGCAACGGCATCCTTTACAAACGAAGCCATGATTGTGTATTACTCCGATGTGTGGATAAAGTTGAAGCAGAGTTGATCACGACTGATATACACAGCGGCACATTTGGCACTCACTTGAGCGGGCATACAATGGCTAAGAAGATCCTAAGGGCAGGCTATTATTGGTCTACCATGGAGGCTGACTGCCATAAACATTCCCGTACTTGTCACAAGTGCCAAGTCTATGCTGACAAAGTTCATATCCCCCCGGTTCCCCTCAACGTCCTGACTGCTCCATGGCCCTTTGCAATGTGGGGCATTGATATGATTGGAGAGATCAAGCCCACGGCTTCCAACGGACATCGCTTCATCCTGGTTGCCATTGACTACTTCACTAAATGGGTCGAAGCAGCTTCTTTCGCCTCTGTTACTAAAAATGTGGTTGCCCGCTTTATCAAACATAATCTCATATGTCGGTATGGTGTTCCCGACAGGATTATCACGGACAACGGTACAAATCTGAATAATACCATGATCACTGCACTATGCGAACAGTTCAAGATTTATCATCACAATTCATATCCCTATCGGCCGAAGATGAACGGTGCTGTTGAAGCTGCGAACAAAAACATTAAGAAGATCATTCAGAAAATGACAGTCACTTACAAATACTGGCATGAGATGCTACCGTTTGCTCTGCAGGGATACCGTACGACGACACGTACTTCAACTGGGGCAACCCCATTTTCTTTGGTTTATGGCATGGAAGTTGTTTTGCCTATGGAAGTTCAAATCCCATCTCTAAGGATTATGAAGGATGCAGGCTTGAATGAAGATGATTGGATGCAGACCCGACTGGATCAACTCAATCTGATCGACGAAAAACGACTTGCTGCTATATGCCATGGTCAGACGTATCAAAAGCGGATGATCAAGGCCTTCAATAAGAAAGTCAGACGTCAAGTGTATCGAGTCGGGGATCTCGTAATCAAGCGAATTATCTTGCCGCAAAGTGATCCCAGGGGCAAATGGACTCCTACATATGAAGGACCATTTGTGATCAAGAGCATATTTTCTGGTGGTGCAATGATCCTGACCACCATGGACGGCGACGATTTGCCGCACCCTGCGAACGCAGACATAGTCAAAAGATACTACGCATAAAATAACCCGACAAGTCGAAAACCCGAAAGGGCGGCTTGGGCAAAAATGGGTATCCCGATGAACCGAAAACCCGAAAGGGCGGTTCAGGCAAAAATTAGGGATAAAAACAAAAAATCTGTACACCTGGCAAGTCGAAAACCCGAAAGGGCGGCTTGGGCAAAAAGGGGTTTCCCGGTGGATCGAAAACCCGAAAGGGCGATTCAGGCAAAAGTTAGGGAATTAAAGCGTATGACTATGTCTCGTCGGATCACTTCAAAGACAATCTCTTCATCAACCGGTTCCAGGTTTCTGATCAATCCAGCCATCGCCAAACGAAGCATCGAATGGACAGATATTCAGAGTTGTGAAAGTTATAGCAGAATGGAACCCCATGGGATTATTTCACATAGCCATCCTTTATTTTTTATAAAATCTTTCAATATTTACGGCAAAATCCTCTTACTAGGATGATTGTCTCCTTTGTACAAATATACTCAAAGAAAATCAATACAAATACTCTTCCCAAAATTTGTGTCATTTCCCTTTTTCTTTTTCTCTTGCACTATTTGTTTTATTTTGAGAAACGTCCAATGTTTTGTTAAATAGGCATATGCATTTGAAACATAATCACTTCCTAATTGAACCTAAGAAAAGGATTACTGATAGGATGAAGGTACAAGCGGATATTTTGACACCCTTTCAAAGGAAATCCCTCAAGATTTGTAATCCACATCCCTGGCAAACCCTGAGGTCTACCTCCAGTAGACCCTCGAAGCTTATCCCCAGTAAGGTTCTGAAAGGTATTCCCCGCAGAACACGAACGTCTCCCCCATTTTTATTCAAAGTTATTCCTCGCAGAGGCTTATAACTGGGTTATCCTCAGCTAACAACCACGGAAGATCGTGCTCGCCGAAATTCTTCCTATCCCCAGCGGAGTTCATCAAGTTCCCCAACCATAACTTATCAATATAATCCCCAGAGGAGTTTACCTTTGCAAATCCCCAGCCATAGAATCTTCCAGGGCTCATTTCCCCTCAGAGTTTGAGTTTCGGTATCCCCGGCAGATCTAAAACCTCAAACCTATCCTCAGCAGAGTCAGACTTTTAAACCTTCTCCCCACAGAGTTTTAGGAAGAAAAATCTTGAGTTCCCCAGTGAAATCTCCAGAGATCCTTCTCTCCAGGCTGAAGACTCTCAATCTTACCTCCCCAGCATTAAGTCTACCAGTTTGGTACTCCCCAGTAGAAGACTTCAAGAATTCCCCAGAAGATTGGTATACAACCCAAGCTCCATGTTCCCCAGCAACGACCAAGGATTTATTTTCCCCGGCAGCAGTCAGGATACTTCTATCTTCCGCTATCCCGGATTCATCTATCCTGTGCAGGACAGCTCTCCAGCTTACATGCACATCCATTTACATTCATAACACATAATATACATTGTATCATGCATCATAGAATTGCATACAACTAACTCTTTGCCTTTCCAGGTAAGATCAGTCGACAGACTAAAATCATTCAAATCTCAAGACTTCTGAAAACAGTTCACGGGTTCTCCAAGTAAACGGATGTTAACCTATCACTTGTTCAGATTCTTCCCAAGACTTCTGAAAACAGTTCATGGATTCTTCCCAACAACGGATATTAATCTATCAGCTTGTTCAGATGCACCTTTGAATTCAGTTTACGGACGCTTCCCAAACAACGGACGCGGCTCTATTGCTGATTCAGTCTCAAGATTTCTGAAAACAGTTCGCGGGTTCTCCAAGTAAACGGATGTTAACCTATCACTTGTTCAGATTCTTCTCAAGACTTCTGAAAACAGTTCATGGATTCATCCCAACAACGGATGTTAATCTATCAGCTTGTTCAGATGCAACTTTTGAAAATAGTTTACGGACGCTTCCCAACAACGGATGCTGCTCTATTGCTTGTTCAACTTCAAGATTTCTGAAAACAGTTCACGGGTTCTCCAAGTAAACGGATGTTAACCTATCGCTTGTTCAGTTTCTTCTCCAAACCCCTGAAAACAGTTTACAGATTCCTCCCAACAACGGATGTCAATCTATTGCTTGTTCAGACTCCCAGTTCAGAGATGGTCCAAAGCTTGGACGCTTTCCTGATATTCCCTTCCAAATGGCATCTCTAAGCCCATCCCCGACAAGATTTCTGTCACTCTCCCAGATGGCATCGTTAAGCCCATCTCCAAATGGCATCTCTAAGCCCATTCCCGCATCCATTGCTTCGGCAAGTGCAAATTTCCGGGCACTCTAGTGTCCAATCTCCTTTTACCCTCGAGTCACGAAAGGCAAGCTTGCCCATCTAACTCTTCGGATTCAAGAAGATTGAACAGGGGCAACTGTTGTACCCCAAAATTTGCCCTCCCATTTCTCATTGATTTCTCACCATAAAGCCTTTGAAGCTCAAGACTCAGTTAGGGTTTCATCTGCTCAAGACCTCTCCTTGCACTGTGGACTCAAAATTAGGGTTTGTGTTTGCACAAAGATATCTTGACCTAAAATGCCTAAGATGACTTTCATGCTTCATATTGGACTCCCAAGTTTACCCATATCAAATTTCAAGCCTTGATTCCAAGTTTTGCCCAGTCAATTGGACAGTTGACCTAGAAATCAACTGTATTGAAAAAAAAAGTCAACTGTGGCCAATTGACAGTCAAATCTCATGAAATTTGATCCACATCAACATTATGAACTCATATGAATCATTTGGTCAAGTTTGGATCACAATTCCCCAAGAAATTGGATCAGATCACCAAAAGGGCAAAATGGTCATTTTCAGGGTTTTGACTGTACAAAGGCAATTTTTGACTGTTTGACCTAGCCAATGGCAAACCAAGCTCACATATGGACTCAAGGACCCCATGGAATCATCTTGACATGCTCAACAAACTCAAAAGATCCCAAGTACACAAGATTGACAGTTGAATTTCTCAGTCAATTGATCAATTTTGACTGTATACTGAAAAGTCAAACTTTGACTTTTTGGTCAAAATCAAGAGTCAAGATTCATTTTTCATCAAAATATGCCAAATCATGAAACTTGTTCACCAAGAAATCACAAATTGCAAATTAGGGTTAGAAAATGGAATTTTTCATAACTTAGAATTTTTCTAAGTTATGAAAAACCCTAATTTTTCCCCAACTTTGCCCCACCTTTTCACCAAGATCCATTTGGATTCAAGCAAAAGTCAAAACATGAAAGTTGTAGCTTGTTGCATAATCTACAACTTTGATTCACAAAGTTTTCTCATTTGAAGCTTGTATCTCAAGTTACAATTTTTTGAATAAGGGCACTAAACCATTTTTAACTTAGTAAAATTTTAACCTATTTTGACAAGGTTTTCTACCCTACTTCAAGGCCATTTTTCATACCCTTCCACTTGGAATTTCAATTTGCATTTCAAAGATGGATTGTAGTACACATTCCAAGCTTTCCAAAATGTCCAAGAACTCATCAAACAACCTCATAACTTGAGAGATTCGAATTTCACAAGTTGGCAAAAATTCACTTTTTGTTCTTAACCAAAACATGTTCATAATCTTGCAAATTGAACTCAGCTTGCTTTAGGCTAGATTACAGGTCCTTAAACCAAGTTACACTCAAGAATTAAATGCAAAACCAATGTGCCAAGTTGTTATTCTAAGCATTTGGACATTACATGATGAACTAACCCTAAACTAGATAAAGTGAACTTTCCATTTTTGCCAAAGCTTGCTTTATGTCAATTGGTAAATCAAAGAGGTACAGATAAAATCTCTCTAGCATAAGATTATGAGCATAACACTCTGATCAATGAGGGATTATGCAGCACATTAGGAGGCCCCCTACATGCCTAGAAAGCCAAGTTGCATTTGGTTGCTTAAAAGTGAAGAAAGTCCCATAACTTGTAAGAACTCTCATCCCATCATAAGCACACAAGAACAAACTGATCAAACACCTTCCAAAGAACATAACCAAGCAGTGACACGAGCCATTTGCCCTTCAAACACTCTCCATCTCAGAAACACCATCAAACTGCTCAAACAGAGCAGGCCTTGCAGATTGAGTGCCATCTCTCAATCCCTTCAAGCTTTCTGGCCCAAACTTGTTCCTCTACCTTCCTTACAACATATGCAAGCTAACCAAAAGCAGAAGCCTGACCTGTAATCCCTCTAACAGCTTCCACCATTTTCATTTTTTCCCTTTACAGTTGAAGTTCCACAGCTCGATACAAGAAGTTTCAAGACAAAGTAAACATTGGAATAGCATCCCTGGACCTCAAGGAAGCTTTTCCAATCATCACCTTGCACTGAAAGCTCCTCATTCTCCAGATAGAAGTTCAACTGAATAGGTAAAACTTTGAACTCGTATCTCTCTTATTATGCATCCTTAGTCTTAAGTTTGTGAAGAAACAAGGTTCTACTCATAGCCCTGAACATGTACATATCTTTACATTTCATTTCTTTTGCCTGAGTTGGGAGAATTTAAGCTTTGAAAATGGCGGAAAAATTAGGTTAGGATTTGGGGGAGAAGAAATTCTCCCTCATCTTAGAAAGTTAGGTTAAGTTCTATACATGGTTAGAATCGTCTCTTCATGCTGAACATTTGTTGTGTTATGAGTTTTTGCTAAAAAGCCAGGAATCGAGAGTTGGACATTGAAGAACAGGGCGCGTGCATTTTCAAACTTTGTGCTGGAGGTTGAAGACAGTGGCATTGGGCTGGGCTTGCTTTGTATTTTCCTTTTCACACCCCATAATTATTCATGAACCCCCTGAGCCCATTTGCTTCATTTTTTAATATTTTTGACTTTTTCTTTTTTTATTTGACTCATTTATTTTTTCTCAACATGTTAAAATTTTAAAAATATTTTTCTCATCATTTTTTGATTTTATTTGGTATTTATTTGATTTTTCTTTAGTTTATACATAAACATATATATATATATATATATATATATATTAATATACTTAGGGTAAAAATACAAAAAAAAATGTACCTATTTTATTTTTTAACATTTAATATTAAAAATGCCCTTTTTACAAATATACCATATTTTATGTATTTTTGTATGTAATTAATAAATATTATGTGAGTTAATTAATTAATATACATTTTGATTAAAATTAGGGTTTTTTGCCCTAAAGGTTGAAAATACTCAAAAATAATACCTTTTATTTTCTTGTTTTATTTTACATAAACCATACTTTTTTCATACATATAAAAACTTTCTTTTTTGCATTTTTGCATATTTACTTCATTTCCATTTAATTATGCAATTTATTTACCTTGCAAATATTCAAAAATGATGTAATAATTTGAATTTAAATTCTTGTCTAAATATCCCCCATTTGTAAATTTGTACCCCCCTCCCTATATTATTATGTTGTAATAGCGTAGGAATTTAAATTTCGCACTTTATACGCTTTCTAATTATGCCATGTTAGAATTAGGGTTTGCGTGCGAAAAACGATAAAAAATAGTTGGACCTAATACAAGATGAATGAGCATGAAAATAAACAACACATCTCACACTTGCACCCCCTAGGGTATTCCACTTTGTTGCCTTTCAAAAATGGGCCATATTGCATGTTGAATTTCTTTGGGTAAAACAAACAATCAAGTGATCATAGTCCCTCAAAATGATGCCTAAATAAAATGATCAAGTCCCTTTTAAACAAAATTGCCCAAAGACATTTAACACTATTGCAACTATGGTCTAAACGATGACCCGCGCCTGTCCCTTTCATCTCCTAAAACAAGATTGTCCACCAAATGCAATGGTGGAACAAATTTGTCAAAAGGGTTTAAAACATGACAAAAGTCTTTGAGAAAACTTTAGGGTAGATAAACTCTTAAGTACTTGCCAACTCTCCAAGAAAACACTTGCCTAATTTCAAAACCCACTTCACAAGCACTTTCAAAATCAACTTTTCAAACCCTTGAAACATCTTTTTAAAAGATAAAACACCTTTTGTAAAACATTCGAGTAAAGAATTGTTACAAGGTTAGCCTAGCACAAGGCATCTTTTCAAAACATTTTCAAAACCATACACAAAGCACCATTTCAAACAATTGAAAAATAAGGCAAGTTGATCTAAGCGAGTACCTAAGAGCCCATGGATAACCATGGATAGAAGGGGTGCTAATACCTTCCCCTTCTATAATCTACTCCCCGAACCCAAGAAAAATCTCAAAGGTTTTTGCTGTGCTTTTTAAACCTTTCCTTAGGATAAAATAAAAAGTCGGTGGCGACTCTTGCTCAATCGAAACATTTGCGAAAACAAACGCAAAACCCTAGTCAGTTCTCCCACCGTATCACAACCTTGATTATGTGTTTGACAGCCATGAATGAGAATTTGTAACGTTGATTATGTGTTTGAAAGCCATGAATGAGAGTTCGTAACGTTGGCTAAACACATGGGATCTTGTCCCTTTTTGAATTTTGAATGATATGTAACTGGCCTTCGAATGCTCCCTTTCGAATGGGCTGATGGCATCCTTCGAATGCTTTTCGAAAGCTTCTTCAAATGGACCCTTTGAATGCCTCTTCGAATGGACCTTTTGGAATTCCAATCGAAGGACACTGTTATAATTCCAATCGAAGTACTTGTCCATAATACCAATCGAAAGGCTCCTTCAGAACACCAATCGAAGGGTCTTTCAGAATTCCAATCGAAGTGCTTGTCCATAATGCCAATCGAAAGGCTCCTTCAGAACACCAATCGAAGGGTCTTTCAGAATGCCAATCGAAGTACTTGTCCATAATGCCAATCAAAAGGCTCCTTCAGAACACCAATCGAAGGGTCTTTCAGAATGCCAATCGAAGTGTACTTAAAGCACCAATCAAAAATTTTCCTTTTCCTTAGGCAAGATTTTGTGATCAACCATGCAGGGGGAAGACTTTGGGAAACATGAGAGGGCAAATTTTGGGGTACAACACAGTCAATTAAAAAACTGTGGATTCAATTTCTTCTGAGAATGCGTGCGCAAACCCTAATCTTGGATTTACTGATAAAGAAACGTCTGCTTGATCAATTCCTGAGCCAACCTTATCCCAATCAAAGCAAACCCTAATTCTGGATAGACTGATAGGAAAAGTCTGTTTGATGATCGCACTAAATCGCACTATGTTTCTGACTCAAATATCACATGTTTTCCTTAGTTTTTATTGTCATTTTCTCGTATTATGTTCCTTTTTCCTTTGTTTTCAGGATTCTTGTCATTTCAGAGCCTTCTGTGAAGAAACGAGCCAAAACACCAAGAAATTAGGGTTTTTCAAGATATTTTGCACTTATGGCGTTCAGCACCGCGCTGGCTACAGGAAACGCGATGACGTGGCCCACTTTCACCCAGAGATCAACTGCCACGTTCCCATGATGTGGCGGTTCCAGGCGCCGCGCCCGCGGCCACCTTCACCGCGCCCGCGGCCTTCACAAAAAGGCTCCCGCTCAAAAGAAGTTAAGGGGCATGCTGGTCCTTACGCACCTCAAAGTTCCTCTATAAATAGCTTTCGATTCTCATTCTTTAGTTTCATCCAAGCTTAGTACAATCTTAAGCCATATACTATCAGTTTCTGTAAAGTAATAATCTCTTCACATCGGGGAGTTATTGCGGTGTAGATTGAGTTGTAATCGAGTCTTGGAGCACTTTGGTTGAAGTTCATCATACCGGCCTTACTTTTCCGTAGATTTGTATCAGATTCAAGTCTCTTACCGGAGCAAGGTTCTAATTTATTGCATTTCTTTATTTAATTGCTCTTATCATAGTCTACACGTTTTATAGACTTTAAATGCTCTTACCATAGTCTACACGTTTTATAGACTTTAAATGCTCTTACCATAGTCTACACGTTTTATAGACTTTAAATGCTCTTACCATAGTCTACACGTTTTATAGACTTTAAATGCTCTTACCATAGTCTACACGTTTTATAGACTTTAAATGCTCTTACCATAGTCTACACGTTTTATAGACTTTAAATGCTCTTACCATAGTCTACACGTTTTATAGACTTTAAATGCTCTTACCATAGTCTACACGTTTTATAGACTCGCACTTATTATGTCTGGCTAAACTATAAAGGTTAGGATGTAATGATTGTCATCGTGGTTGTGTTCCAATCATCATGCTAGTGAAAATACTCTGGGGATGTTTTGCTTCTAACTTAAGTCAATTGTGTTTAAATGTTTATTGGGTAAGATCGAAAGCCGTCCAAACTAACGATACGACTTGATTATTATTTAACCAAACAAAAAGAGCGACAGCCGTTGATTGGTTAAATAGGAATCATTGACCTTTTTAGAAAACGATTTTGAAACTATTTTCGGACGCGTTTGTAGGTTTAAAATCTGACTCTTGGTCAAAAGCCAAAAGTCTCTTTAAGTTAATCTTTCCGAGTAAGATCACTTTTCTGTTAAGTCAAAACTATCAATTTCTTAAAAATAGGTTTACCTCTTTAACGCGGAAGGCACCCTTTATATGTGACAATAAAGGAATTTAATTTAAAGAGTAAACTCGGTTCTTAGTAGTCAAAAGCTACAGGTTCCCGTTAAACTGATTCTTTACTATCAATAGAAAATACTGCCCCATAAGTAGGTTCATCTACGCATGACCGGACCAATATCTGATTACATGATTTACATTCCAACCTGTCTTTTAAACTGTTATTTCCCTCGCATATTTACTTTGTGCACTGCACTCACATCAATATCCTTATTCGCCTTAGATAAGCACCTTAGCAATAGAGTTGATAGATTGACAATTGGTCTCTGTGGTTCGATAATCTTATATATTACTTCGATAGGCTGTACACTTGCAGTACTACATTTAGGCTATACGTTACAGATTAAACAGCCCATCAAGTTTTTGGCGCCGTTGCCGGGGACCAACTTCGTCAAATTTCGTACCCTATTGTTATCCCGTTTAGACTAAGGCTATTCTAGCCGGTAGATGCGTAGAAATCGTAGCACCGGCAACCTAATAGATCCTTTAGTAGAACCTGAATGTTACGCTCGTGCCCGTCTTTTTATTCGCAAGATAAGAAGAGCTATGGCAGAAGATCGTAACCAAAGACCGCTCAAGGAATTCGCCCAACCATCTAACGAGGAACCTAGTTCTAGTATAGTAAACCCTGCTATAACTACCAACAACTTTGAACTAAAGCCCTCGTTACTACAATTAGTACAACAAAACCAATTCGCTGGTCTCGCTACCGAGAACCCGAATCAACATTTAAAGGTATTTATCCAGTTAGCTGACACCCTTAAGGCAAATGGAGCCACGCCCGAAGCTATCCGATTAAGACTATTTCCTTTTTCCCTTAGAGGTAAAGCTCACGACTGGTTAGACGCCCTTCCAACTAACTCAATAACAACTTGGGAAGACCTTAGGAGAGCTTTTCTTGCGAGGTATTTTCCACCAAGCAAGACCGCTGTTCTTAGGAACCTGATCACTTGTTTCACCCAAAACCAAGGCGAATCACTTTTTGATGCCTGGGAGAGATATAAAGAACTTTTAAGAGCCTGTCCGCACCATGGCCTAGAGCAATGGTTAATCATACATACCTTCTATAATGGACTCCATTACAACACAAAGATGTCCATAGACGCTGCCGCCGGCGGAGCGTTGATGAACAAACCTTACCCTGACGCTTGTGCCCTAATAGAGGACATGGCCCAAAACCATGCCCAATGGGGATTAGAACGAGCGACAGTAGAGAAAAAGGAGAGCCATGGAGGAAAGCATGAGGTAAGTTGCATGGACATGATCAATGCCAAGATGGACGCCCTAGCCTTGAGAGTCGAGAACATGTCTCAAAACCCAACCACAGTAGCAGCAATCCAATCGGAGTGCGAACTCTGTGGAGCTCAAGGACATCAAACCGTTGACTGTAACCTTTTGAACGAATCAAGCTCAGACCAAGTTAACTATACTCAAGGGAACCCTTTCTCGAATACCTACAATCCTGGATGGAGGAACCACCCGAATTTCTCTTACAAAAACAACAACCCTATCCAAAATCCCGGACCTTCGAGACCTCAAGGATTCCAAACGCAAAAACAAAACCAACCTATGCAAATAGTACCCCCAAGACCAAACCTTAAAGAAACCATAGACACCTTTATTCAAGCTCAAACCCAGCAAAATAAGGAGTTTATGAACCAACATATTCACACGAACGAACTGGTTACTCAACTAGCAACCAAGTTTGACCAGATAATAACCCACACCAAAATGCTTGAGACTCAGATTTCCCAAGTAGCACAAAACACCTCTGTACAAGTTGCACCTGGAGGACAATTCCCTGGACAAACTCAACCAAATCCAAAAGGCCAAGCAAATTCTATCACACTAAGAAGTGGAACCGCTTATGAAGGACCTAGAAATCCTGACTTAAGCACATCAGAAAAACCTATGGAAGATGCTACGCCCAAAGACCAGGTGGAGGAACCAGAGAAACCAGGAAAGAAATCAAAACCAGAAGTAGAGAAAAACACTCAACAACCTTATAAACCACCTATTCCATTCCCACAGAGGCTGAAAAACACCAAAGTAGAAAACCAGTACCAAAAGTTTATTAAGGTAATAGAGAAACTCCATGTTGAGATTCCTTTTACTGAAGCTATAACCCAGATACCATCATATGCTAAGTTTCTGAAAGATATTTTGACCAATAAACGACGACTCGATGATCCCAAGCCTTTAGAATGTCATTTTATATCCGAAAATAAACTCGCCAAGAAAGATAAAGACCCTGGAAGTTTTTCTATCCCTTGCATCCTAGGTAACCATATGATAGACAAAGAATTTTTAGACCTAGGAGCAAGTGTAAGTCTGATGCCTCTGGCCGTCTGTAAGAGGTTAAAATTAGGAGAACTTCAACCTACTAAGATGTCCTTACAACTAGCTGATAGATCTGTCAAATATCCCATGGGTATTTTAGAAGACATACCTGTCAAGATTGGTCAGTTGTACATTCCGACCGACTTCGTCGTAATGGATATCAAAGAAGATGAAGACATCCCAATCCTCTTAGGAAGACCCTTCCTATCGACCGCCGGAGCTATAATAGATGTTAAGAAAGGGAAACTGACTTTCGAGGTAGGAGATGAAAAGATTGAGTTCATTTTATCAAAATTTCTAATGGCACCAGTGATAGGAGATGCGTGTTATGCCATCGACATCATTGATGAATGTGTAAATGAGCTCGAACAAAACGAATTATTAACCAAATTACCATCAACCCCTATTTTAGAGGATGACGGATTTGAGAGTATCGAACCGTACATTGACGACAACCTTTTCGAATGCTTAGCTCTTACCCATGACCTTATGCCACGTGCTGAGAAAACCACTATAGAACTTAAGGAACTACCCAAGAATCTAAGATATGAGTTTTTGGATGAGGAGATGAATAGACCTGTTATAATTAGCGCCACTCTAAACCAAATAGAAACAAATCAACTATTAGATACCTTGCGAAAATATCCCTCAGCTTTAGGGTATAAAGTTTCAGATTTAAGAGGTATAAGCCCATCCGTATGCATGCATCGAATTATGCTAGAAAAAGATTCGAAACCCTCAAGAGAACATCAAAGAAGAATAAACCCTATCATGAGTGATGTAGTCAAGAAAGAAGTTCTTAAGTTATTAGAGGCTGGTATCATATACCAAATTTCGGACAGTGAATGGGTAAGCCCAGTCCATGTGGTACCCAAGAAAGGAGGTATCACTGTTCTAAAAAATGAGAAAGGTGAGCATGTGGCAAAACGAACAGAAGGAGGATGGCGAATGTGTATAGATTACAGAAGGTTGAATAAGGCAACAAGAAAAAACCACATTTACCTGCCCTTATGGAACATTCGCTTATAGACGAATGCCCTTTGGACTCTGTAATGCACCTGCCACTTTCCAACGTTGTATGATGTCAATTTTCGCAGACTACCTAGATGGAATTATGGAAGTATTTATGGACGATTTTTCAGTGTGTGGGTTTGATTTCAAAAACTGCCTCTCGAACTTGGAGAAAATCTTAAAAAGATGTGTGGAAGTAAACCTTGTGTTGAATTGGGAAAAGTGCCACTTTATGGTAAGTGAAGGGATAGTCTTGGGACACATTATCTCTGAAAGAGGTATAGAAGTCGATAAGGCCAAGATAGAAGTTATAGAAAACTTAAACCCACCTAAGACCGTTAGGGAAATAAGAAGTTTCCTAGGACATGCCGGGTTCTACCGACGTTTCATCAAGAATTTTTCCGCAATAACTAAACCTTTAACTAACTTATTGATGAAAGATGTCGAGTTTGAATTCGACCAAAAATGTCTTGAGGCCTTTGAAGTTTTAAAGCAAGCTCTTATTTCAGCACCTATCATAAGACCACCTGATTGGACACAACCCTTTGAAATCATGTGCGATGCTAGTGATTTCGCTGTAGGGGCTGTACTAGGGCAAAGAAAAGACAAAAAACTGCATGCAATTTACTACGCTAGTAGAACATTAGACGCCGCCCAGCTAAATTATACAACCACAGAAAAAGAATTGCTAGCCGTAGTTTTTGCTATTGATAAATTTCGATCTTATTTGGTGGGAGCAAAAATAATAGTATACACAGATCATGCAGCAATCCGGTACTTGTTAAGTAAGAAAGATGCTAAGCCTAGATTGCTCAGATGGGTACTTTTACTCCAAGAATTTGACTTGGATATTAAGGATAAAAAAGGAGCTGAAAACTTAGTAGCTGATCATCTCTCTAGGTTATAACACCTTAAGCCTGAACTTATACCTATAGACGATCACTCTACTTATGAAAGATTAATAGCTGGGATAAACTCAACTGAAGAAGAGACTTATGAGGAAATCTCAACCATGAACAACATACCATGGTACGCAGATATTGTAAATTATCTAGCCGCTGATATCATACCCCCCGACTTAAGCTACCAACAGAAGAAGAAGTTTTTCAGAGATGTTAAACACTTCTTTTGGGATGAACCCCTCCTATTCAAAAGAGGAATAGATAATATATTCCGACGATGTGTGCCGGAGGAAGAAGTAGGCAATGTCATTAAACATTGTCATGCTTCACCTTATGGTGGACATGCAAGCACGTCTAAAACATGCGCCAAAATATTTCAAGCAGGTTTTTATTGGCCTACTGTATGGCGCGATGTCCACACTTACATTACAAAATGTGACCGATGCCAACGCACTGGGAACATCTCAAGACGTGATGAAATGCCTTTAAGAAACATCCAAGAAGTGGAAATATTTGATGTCTGGGGTATAGATTTCATGGGACCTTTTCCTTCCTCAATGGGTAACAAGTATATCCTAGTAGCTGTCGATTATGTCTCAAAGTGGATCGAAGCTGTTGCATCACCCACAAACGATACCAAGGTAGTTATCAAACTATTTAAGAATATTATTTTCCCTAGGTTTGGAACCCCGAGGTTAGTCATAAGTGATGGAGGATCGCATTTTATATCTAAGATATTTGACAAGCTTCTAAGCAAATACGGAGTAAAACATAGAGTAGCATCACCATATCACCCGCAAACCAGTGGCCAAGTAGAGGTATCGAATAGGGAGATTAAGCAGATCCTAGAAAAAACCGTATCATTATCCAGAAAAGACTGGTCTGGAAAACTTAAAGACGCCTTATGGGCTTATAGAACGGCTTATAAAACCCCTATTGGAACAACTCCTTATCAATTGGTTTATGGAAAGTCCTGTCATTTACCCTTCGAACTAGAACATAAAGCCTATTGGGCCATTAAATCCTTGAATCTAGATTACCTGAAAGCCGGAGAAAAACGTATCCTGGACATTCACAAGCTAGAAGAGCTTCGCTTGAATTCCTATGAGAATGCCATCATATATAAGGAAAGAACCAAAATGTGGCATGATAAAAAAATCATCAAGAAAGATTTCAACATTGGTGATCCTGTTCTCCTATTTAACTCAAGGTTACGACTTTTTCCTGGTAAGCTTCGTTCAAGATGGACAGGTCCATTTGAAGTGTCAAAAGTTCTAAAGTCTGGAGCAGTAGAAATCAAAAACAATTCATGTGCTCCATTTGTGGTAAATGGACAAAGACTGAAGCTCTACAAAGGAGGCGATTTGCATGTTGACTACTCTAGTCATATTCTTATAGACCCACCAATACCCACATAAAGTAAGATCTAATCGTCAAGCTAAACGACGTTAAACAAGCGCTGCCTGGGAGGCAACCCATGGTTTATTCTTTATTTTATTTTATTTTATTTTAGTAATTTATATATTTTATCTGGACTAATTTCTTGTGTTTATATTTTCAGGATGCATCACCCCGATGGTATGGTTGTGATTTTCAGAGATGAAGCGCAAAAGGCCCGATTTGCTACCTTATCTGCTAGACCTATGGTACCCACTAGGTACCCCGATCAGAGCTGCATGGAGGCACTCGGGATTGAGCCAAGTATTCGGTATCTATGCAACCAACTTAGCTGGGATTCTTATGCCGATGATGTCCACAAAACCTACAGGAACCTTACTCTGGAGTTTCTTAGCTCTATGGACTATAATCCACGAGTAGGTGAAGGAGATGAGCGAGGACGCCTGAGTTTCAGATTGTTTGGCACCGAGTATACCCTGACCACCAAAGAATTTGGGGATTTGCTTGGTTTCCAAACTGGACCGACCGCTATAACTGAGTTCCCATTGAGTTGCTACATGGACAGAGACATTGACAAATTTTGGCAGGACATTACTGATAGAGCCAGTCTTGACCCCTCTACCCAGCTGTCCCGGAAGATCCATAACCCGGCCTTCCGATACTTCGAGATGATCCTATGCCACACTTTCTTTGGGAGGAGTTACTGTGACCACTTGGTCACCGCTGAGGAGATCCTTTTCTTATACTGTGCTAGTCAGTCCAGACCTATAGCTAGTGGAGGTTTTCTGATAGAGAGCCTCGAGCAGACTGCTCGATCCGCTGTAGGGCTCATTCATTCCGGAGGGAATGTGACACAGATAGCTTCTGCTTTGGGTTTAGACAGTATGATAGCACAGCTGACCCCATACTGTGGATATACTTTTCTGGATTTAGACTTTTGCATGGATCGTGGATTCATGAGGAGGGCCTCTTTCCACCCATATCGGTACAGATTGCTTATCAATGACCAGACAGTTTACACCTTCACCATGCCAGACCCTCAGATGACTTGTGTTTCCAACTCTGCTAATTGGAACTATTCTGTAGAAGGTTGGGGTGAGATATCAGAGTACACTCCAGAATACACTCCTGCCTCCGAAGAGTACACTCCAGAATACACTCCTGCTTCCGAAGATCTCACTCCAGAATACACTCCTGCTTCTGAAGATCCCACTCAGGACTACACTCCTGCCTCCGAGGACTCCGCTCCAGATCACACATCCCGACCCGAGGTTACACATACTACTGTTCTTACTAATAACCTCAGCTTGCAGGAACCTGATATTCGCACTCTATTGACTGCTATGCGCACTGAGATAACCACTCTCCGCAATGAGGTGGCTGACCTTCATTTGCAGTTGGAAGTGAATGATGTTACCTTCGCTGGTGAGTTAGATGAATTAGCTCACGAGGTGGCAGAGATTCGACGCCAGCTGACTGAGCTGCGTGGCCCAGGCACTCCTGCAGAGCATCCTACCGGTTGGCAATAGATCTTTATTGTTCACAAGATATCTAGTTTCAGTATTATTAGTATTATGTTGATTTCCTTTTCAGACTCATTTTTATTTTTGCATTATCTGTTTCCTGAGTTGTTAATATTTATTTTGATGACCCAATGTCCGTACCTATATCTATATATATATATATATATATGCATATGTTTTATTTATTTACTAATGTTTTTGTTTTTCTAGGTCACCATAGTTTTAATATAAAAATAAAATAAATAAACATGTGTATATGTATTCACGTACATATATGCACATTTATAAGAAAAATAGGTACACCTCCAGAAATTGAAGATAATGGCGAGGAAGAAAAAGCCCAATGGAAAGAAAGCCAGGCCAGCCCAACTGACCTCGACCTCACCGCGCCCGCGGTAGGCCCTGCCGCGCCCGCGGTGACGCAACGGTCACCTAACGGCTAGTAGCTCGTTTTTTCCCCCCATTTTACCACTTTTTCAATTTCCAATCCCATTTTCTTCCAATTTTAACCCACTTTATTACCCATACCAACCCACTACATTTATTTCCATTATTTTCATCATAAATATTTACAACCACCATTTTCTTTCTTCCCTTCCTATAAATACCCCCTACTATATCATTTTCTTCCTCACACCTTCATTACTTCTACATCCCATTCTTTCTCTCTTTTTATCCACAAGAAAATCCTATGGAATGTCACGGTTACATTTTACGTGGTGGTCAAGCCGGAGAAAGGCAACTAAAGCGGCTTGAAAAATTGCTGACAACACCAATACACTCCACCAGGTATATCGATGAAAACTGTCTATATTCATTAGGTATATACCATAGTGTATTCTTCCTTCTAGATAAAATAGGTATGCATGATATTTTTGCTACTCAAGCACCGACCTACCCTAGGCTGACGTTCGAGTTTTTAAGTTCTTTAATTTATAACGTCTCTCCTAACACTGCTAGCACCGTAGGTGGAGTCAAATTTAGAATGTTTAATGTCGAATATGATTACTCCACTGACGGTCTAGCCGCCATGTTAGGATTGCCTTATGGGGATGGTGCCATTTGTGAAGCACCTTTAGACACGGATTGGGCATTTGAAGCATTTTGGGCCAGAATTACTAAACAAAATGCAACATCTTTTGATGGCCTTCTTGCTTCTCACATCCACAATCCTGCCCTTCGTGTCTTTAGATTTCTTTTAGCATCCACCATCTTTGCTCGGGAAAACCCAAACAAGGTGAATGCTAAAGAATTAATTATCATGAAGAGTTGCCTCACAGACACCAAAGTTAATCCCGTCCCATTCATGATTGCCCACATGCACCATGTTTTAAGAAAAGGTGGGCCGATTTCCTTTGGTGGACTGATTACCACTATTGCCCGTGCCATAGGATTGGATACGGAACTTGCCACCCTAGAACCACTTCCTCCTCGGATTGCAAATCTTAAATTTTTCAGGGATATGCGTTTATGCAAGACGAGGAAGGAAGGTGGTTACTTCCTAATGGTTGGAGGTGCTGCTGTACCCAGTGTTGTTATGCCTTGCACCCGTCGTACTGATATTCGATTTGAGCGTAACTGGACCTACGATCTCAACGCTCCTGCTTTTATTGGTCCGTTGCCCCCAAATCTACCTTTAAACGAGGGTAACAACACTGATGATGAGTACGATTTCCAAACAGAGGAACCACCCCATTTTTCACCTTCACACACGGCACCTTCAACCTCTAACCCACATGCAGGTACAGCTCCTAGCTTCCATGTCACTGAGGACATGTGGCGTGAGCATATGGCCCGAGAGGCCCAGAGGGACACCCTCCTTGCTACCTTGCAGCAACAGGCGGCCGACAACATGGCCTTCATGCAAGCGTCCCAAGAAAAAAATGCTAGCTCTCTGCGCACTATTATGGAAAGTCAGCTGGCTTTTCAGAGAGAACAACACCTACACCAGACCACAAACGCTCGTCACTTCCAATTGATGGAGGCAACCCAAGGCACCCTCATTGGTCGGACCCAAGAGCTACAAGCGGCAAATGCCGCCTTGTCAGAGAGACTGGAGCAGCTTGTTTTGGACCGAGATAGCCGCCGTCGCAGCCGTAGCCGCCGTTCTGGTCGTACCAACCAGGATGGTGAAGGTCCTAGTGGCCCCCACTAGTGTTTTCAGGTACCTCCTCCTACCTTTTTTTGGAACATTGAGGACAATGTCTGATTTAAGTGTGGGAGGAGCATTTATCGCTTTTATTTCCCATTTTTCGCTTTTATTTTTCGCTTTTATTTTCCGTTTTTCCTGCTTTTATTTTCCTTCCGCATTTTTCCTTTTTTATTCGTAGTTAATAAAATGCATGTGATAGGCGAGTCTTTCTGCGTAGTGTACCCTTTCATTTCCCCCACCTTTTAGCCTTACAAAATTTTTATTTTTCAAAGATTTATGGTTGTTTTTAAGGATTTGGGCTATGAGACAGGTCCTAGATAGGGTCTGTTTCTCGGACACTCACTTTTTGAAAAATTCGTTATCATTTTTACACCATAAGCCTTTTTGAATATTTAGATTAGATCCTTTCTCCCCAATATGCTATGATTTTGAATAAAACTGTACAAATAGGTCTTCAAGTAGTTTATCTTAGCAGTCAGCTCCGGCCTAAGCATGCTCTAAGTGTGGGATCGATGAATATAAGTGGATGATCTCTATTTTTGCCTTAAAAGTTACAAAATAAAGTATGAATACGACTACGAGTTGGGTGATCCTCACAAAGATTACTTAACTCAAGAAAGTTGTAAACACTAACAAAAACAAAGAAAAAAAATATATAAGGCATATCTGTTGTAGTTGGTTCAGAGGTATTTGGTGCTGAACTTGGTAGGGCGGACTACGGTCCGATCCCCCGCAACTGCAAATGGGTAAAATAAAAAGGGATTAAACCAACTCTTGTACCAGAATCCCATCACTTGAGATCAGAGTCACTAACCGGTCACTACACCATGAGTATGTACGGATAACGGGCTTAATGTGATTGCGCCTGAATGAAAAAGGACCTCGTACAAAAAGAAGTCTTAGCATAGTAAGGATATTTGGATCAATCTGTATACTTATGAGGTTTATGTCCGCATTTCTGCGAGTAGTGTAATTAAGATACCCTTGATTCAGATAGTTAGTGCCTGACAACACACCCTTACTCGGACTTAGAAGCCCTCTTTGCCCAAAACCTGTATACACCATAAATTTTCTTTCATCTACTTTTAAGAGTTGTTGCTTGAGGACAAGCAAAGGTCTAAGCGTGGGAGGATTTGATCGCACTAAATCGCACTATGTTTCTGACTCAAATATCACATGTTTTCCTTAGTTTTTATTGTCATTTTCTCGTATTATGTTCCTTTTTCCTTTGTTTTCAGGATTCTTGTCATTTCAGAGCCTTCTGTGAAGAAACGAGCCAAAACGCCAAGAAATTAGGGTTTTTCAAGATATTTTGCACTTATGGCGTTCAGCACCGCGCTGGCTACAGGAAACGCGATGACGTGGCCCACTTTCACCCAGAGATCAACTGCCACGTTCCCATGATGTGGCGGTTCCAGGCGCCGCGCCCGCGGCCTTCACAAAAAGGCTCCCGCTCAAAAGAAGTTAAGGGGCATGCTGGTCCTTACGCACCTCAAAGTTCCTCTATAAATAGCTTTCGATTCTCATTCTTTAGTTTCATCCAAGCTTAGTACAATCTTAAGCCATATACTATCAGTTTCTGTAAAGTAATAATCTCTTCACATCGGGGAGTTATTGCGGTGTAGATTGAGTTGTAATCGAGTCTTGGAGCACTTTGGTTGAAGTTCATCATACCGACCTTACTTTTCCGTAGATTTGTATCAGATTCAAGTCTCTGACCGGAGCAAGGTTCTAATTTATTGCATTTCTTTATTTAATTGCTCTTATCATAGTCTACACGTTTTATAGACTTTAAATGCTCTTACCATAGTCTACACGTTTTATAGACTTTAAATGCTCTTACCATAGTCTACACGTTTTATAGACTTTAAATGCTCTTACCATAGTCTACACGTTTTATAGACTTTAAATGCTCTTACCATAGTCTACACGTTTTATAGACTTTAAATGCTCTTACCATAGTCTACACGTTTTATAGACTTTAAATGCTCTTACCATAGTCTACACGTTTTATAGACTTTAAATGCTCTTACCATAGTCTACACGTTTTATAGACTCGCACTTATTATGTCTGGCTAAACTATAAAGGTTAGGATGTAATGATTGTCATCGTGGTTGTGTTCTAATCATCATGCTAGTGAAAATACTCTGGGGATGTTTTGCTTCTAACTTAAGTCAATTGTGTTTAAATGTTTATTGGGTAAGATCGAAAGCCGTCCAAACTAACGATACGACTTGATTATTATTTAACCAAACAAAAAGAGCGACAGCCGTTGATTGGTTAAATAGGAATCATTGACCTTTTTAGAAAACGATTTTGAAACTATTTTCGGACGCGTTTGTAGGTTTAAAATCTGACTCTTGGTCAAAAGCCAAAAGTCTCTTTAAGTTAATCTTTCCGAGTAAGATCACTTTTCTGTTAAGTCAAAACTATCAATTTCTTAAAAATAGGTTTACCTCTTTAACGCGGAAGGCACCCTTTATATGTGACAATAAAGGAATTTAATTTAAAGAGTAAACTCGGTTCTTAGTAGTCAAAAGCTACAGGTTCCCGTTAAACTGATTCTTTACTATCAATAGAAAATACTGCCCCATAAGTAGGTTCATCTACGCATGACCGGACCAATATCTGATTACATGATTTACATTCCAACCTGTCTTTTAAACTGTTATTTCCCTCGCATATTTACTTTGTGCACTGCACTCACATCAATATCCTTATTCGCCTTAGATAAGCACCTTAGCAATAGAGTTGATAGATTGACAATTGGTCTCTGTGGTTCGATAATCTTATATATTACTTCGATAGGCTGTACACTTGCAGTACTACATTTAGGCTATACGTTACAGATTAAACAGCCCATCATTTGACCGATTCAAAATCAATGGAAACCCTAATTTTGGATTGACTAATAAAGAAAAGTCTGTTTGACCGATTCTTGAGCCAATCTGGAAAAAAATCAGGGAAAACCCCGAAGTTGTGATTTCTTGTGAAAAAGGGAGGGAAAATTTTGGGGTACAACAGTTGCCCATGTTCAATCTTTTTGAACCTGAAGAGTTAGATTGGCAATTTTGCCGTTCGCGACTCGAAGGTAGAAGAATGATTGGACACTAGAGTGTCAAAAAAAATTTCACTCGTCGAAGCGTAGTTGAGGGAATGGGCTTAACGATGCCATTTGGAGATGTGACAGAATCTTGTCGGAGATGGGCTTAAAGATGCCATCTGGAGAATGTTTGTTGAACTGTGTGTCATAGGTGAGTGGGTGAGTATCAGAAAGGTGTCCATGTTTTGGAACATCTCTGAGCTGGGGGTCTGAATAAGCAATAGATTGACATCCATGTTGGGAAGCATCCATAAACTGTTTTCAGAAGTTAAACCTGAACAAGCGATAGATTAACATCCATGTTTGGAGAATCTGTAAACTGTTTTCAAAAGTCTGGAAGTTGAATAAGCAATAGATCAGCATCCGTGTTTGGAAGCATCCGTAAACTGTTTTCAAAAGTTGAATCTGAACAAGCGATAGATTAACATCCGTGTTTGGAGAATCCGTAAACTGTTTTCAGAAGTTGAGGTCTGTATGAGTAGTAGAATGACCACCGTGTCTGGGGTGTATCCATACTATAACTGTATTTGGAATTTTGAATAAATATCAGAATGACTGTCATGTCTTGAGTGTATATGTATTGTATCTGAATTTGAGATTTGTATGAGTAGCAGAATGACTTCCGTGTCTAGAGTGTATCTGAAACTGTAACTGGGATCTGAATAAGTGACAGAATGACTTCCGTGGCAATTGCACTGGGGAAAATCAAGCTGTTGGTGTAAGGGACAAAATGGCATCCGTGTTTGGAGCGTATCTGAACTTGTGGTTGATAGTTGAATCTGAATGAGAGGTAGAATGGTCGTCGCGTCTGGAGCGTATCTAATCTGTATCGGGTTGCTGAAGTCTGAATGAGTATTAGAATGACTGCCGTGTCTGGGGTGTATCTGTACTGTATCTGAATAATTGTTAATGATAGCCTTTTAATCTTATCCTGAAAAGGGTAAAATGTTAGCTAAAACATAAAGTCATGTTGCATGATATGTATGATGCAATGAATTGTATTTCATCAATGTTTATGATATGAATGTAATGGATGCACATGTAAGCTGAGTACCAGTATTGCTGAGGAAGATGAATCCTGGATAGTGAAATCTTTGACTGCTGCCGGGGGAAGTAAATCCTTGACTGTTGCAGAGTATTGAAAATCCTTTGATCGTTAAAAATGAGAAGTCCTGGGACCACTGTTGGGGAATCAGGAGTTTGGGTTGTATGCCAATCTACTGGGGAAGCCAAAATGAGAATCTTCATTTAGGTCTTGGGTCATAATATTGGGTGTATGCCAATCTCTTGGGGTTTTAAGGATGAGAATCTTCATTCTGTTAAGTGTCAGGAGGTTGGGAGTATACCAATCTTCTGAGGTTTCAAGGATGAGAGTCTTCATTCTGTTAAGTGTCAGGAGTTTGGGAGTATACCAATCTTCTGAGGTTTTAAGGATGAGAATCTTCATTCTGTTAAGAGTCAGGAAATTGAGAGTATACCAATCTTCTGAGGTTTTAAGGATGAGAGTCTTCATTCTGTTAAGGATCAGGAAGTTGGGAGTATACCAATCTTCTGAGGTTTTAAGGATGAGAATCTTCATTCTGTTAAGAGTCAGGAAATTGGGGAGTATACCAATCTTCTAAGGTTTTAAGGATGAGAGTCTTCATTCTGTTAAGGATCAGGAAGTTTGGAGTATACCAATCTTCTGAGGTTTCAAGGATGAGAGTCTTCATTCTGTTAAGGATCAGGAAGTTGGGAGTATACCAATCTTCTAAGGTTTTAAGAATGAGAATCTTCATTCTGTTAAGAGTCGGGAAATTGGGGAGTATACCAATCTTTTGAGGTTTTAAGGATGAGAGTCTTCATTCTGTTAAGGATCAGGAAGTTGGGAGTATACCAATCTTCTGAGGTTTCAAGGATGAGAGTCTTCATTCAGTTAAGGATCAGGAAGTTGGGAGTATACCAATCTTCTGAGGTTTTAAGGATGAGAATCTTCATTCTGTTAAGAGTCAGGAAATTGGGGAGTATACCAATCTTCTGAGGTTTCAAGGATGAGAATCTTCATTCTTGAGAGAAACAGATTTTTAGGAGCTTCATTTGTCTGTTATTCTGTTGGTGGTTGTTACTTCCAATAGGTGATGACGGAATTTTTTGACGATCGATCAATTTGAAATGTAATCTGTTTCAGAGAATAAATCCTTGACAAATGTTGGGGAAATAAACCCATGACTGCTGGTCAACTAGAGAGGTGATAAACTTCTCGAGGATGCTTGAATTTCTTTTCAGAAAGATTTTGGAGAGGTTTCATCACTGCCCCTAGTATCAAGTGCTTGTGGCACAGCCGGGAAACTTGGACTGAACGTAACCCTTTGTTGAGATTTGACGTTTAGATGCCCCAAGTGATGGCGAGGGATACTTGCCCCAGGTTATCCTGCAATTGAAAGATTTTTTGAAATCTTGACTGGACTGCCCCAGGTTAACTGGACAATACCATATCAAATCCCCTTTTGTCGATAGGAGATTTTTGTAACGGGAGTGTCATCCCACTTGAAGTGATTTTATTCATCGAGAGAGTTTTCGTTCCTCCGAACATTCACTGTTGTGAATTTCTTTGCTGTCAAACAAAATAAACATGTGCAAACAACGATATTCAAATAATGCAAAGTTTATGCTTGTCTCGAAGTTTTGAAAAATGCGTTTTTTAGCAGAAAACTTTTTATAAGACAAATTCAACACAAGTTTTAGGGCAAAGCCTTACAGGAGTCAGGATACCTTTTGTAACAGTATGCTTTCAAACTAACCCATGCTTCAATTAGGACTTTCGAAGGGTTGTAACGTGGCTTGGTTCACGGTTTAAGAAACAAAGGATAAAGGCTCAAAGTATATTTGTACCCACCCGCTCTTCGTGATGTCCTTCAATCCTAAACTCAGTTAATTGTGCGTCGAACTCTATTCGAGCTTGGAATGACATTTTGGTGATGGTTCACACAAGTTGAATTTATTGGTAGGCAGTCATCATTTTTGCAACATTTTTCATGTTGTTGAGGATTTATAATGACCTTTTTCTTTTGATTCGCTATACCTAATTTTTGCCTGACTGCTCCTGTTTTCGAGATTACAGTCAGTGGGATGCCCCAGTTTTCTTAAGCTTCCTTTATAGGTTTTGGCTCAGTGGGCTTTTCTCTTTTGAGAGATAATAACTGCCTATGAGATAAGGAACCATCACTGTCTTTTGGTTCCAAAGGAATGTTTTTGATGTCATTCGTTGTATTACGAACTGAGAATTTGCGACTTCAACGCGCATCTTTTGAACTAACTGAGAGACTACCCTGCCCCAGGTTTAATCAAAGGTTTCAAATTGTGTTTAAAACAGAAAATTCCTACTTCTTTGGCTCGAAGGGGTTGACTAGGTATTATCTTCCTTATAACTCCAGTGTTTAGGATTTAAAAGAAATGCTTATACATCGTCAGCAAGGTCTGTTCAAAAGCATATTGTATGAGATTATGGCATTGTTTCGTCATCCTCCCTCTAAAGGCTTGTAGCTTTTTATCAAGAGTTAAATATCATAAAGAAAGTAGGAAGCATAGTTTAAGAATAGTGAAACAAATGGATGAATTCAAGACAAACATATGTGTGATCGGTGGATCTGGAACTGACTGTTTAACGCTGGTTCGCGAAATGTCGCAGAAGCAAGAGTCGCCACCGTCTTTTATTTTCTCCAAATGGAAAGGACAAAAGCACAGAAAAATTCCTTAAAGAGATTGCTCTCGGTTCGGGAGGTAGGTTATAGAAAGGGAAGGTGTTAGCACCCTTTCTATCCATGGTTATCCATGGGCTCTTAGATACTTGCTCATTTGTGTTTTCAAAAATGGTTTGTTTGCTTTTCAACTGTGGGTTTTAAAAAGTTTCTTTGAAAATTCCAGTTCGACTCTTGTATCGGTCCTCAAGAGTGTTTGAAAAAAATGCTTTCGAAAGCTTTTTGAAAATGTGTTGGTGTGAAAAGTATTTTTTTGAATTTGTTTTGAAATTAGAGCAAGTATCTACGAGAACCTACCTACCCTAAGGAATTCGTCTGTGTAAATGTCCTTTAAAGTAGTGTCATCCCACCATTGAGAGGTAGGTAGCACCACCGTTGGAGGTGTTCGGGTCAATTCGAAGGTTCGGGACATGGTGATCACCAGAGCAATGGGAAGACACCTTAGAAGCTACCCTCATGCCAGGTTCCCGGATCATGAGGACTTACTAAGACATCCTCTACTCGACGATCACCTTTCGAGAGGCAAGGCAACAGTGAAGCGTACCCTAGGGATGGTGTGTGATTCGTGTGTTAGATTCAGATATTTTTGTCTTGTTCATGTTAAAGGTGATCTATGCGTTTGTTTTTACTTTTGGCCATTCATTCTTGCATGCCTTGATTAACAGTTAAAAGTGCGAGAAAAGTAAAGTTCTAAGCTATTACAAAAGGCGCGGGTCCATATCGCCAAAATTTCCAGAACCCGATTTGACAGAAAAATAAAGAAAGTAAAGAGTGCGAGAAAGTATATTACACAGCTTTGGGAGAGATACATAAACATTGAAAGAAAAGGAGATAAATACGCGAATTAAAGTAAAATTAGAAACGAGGGCGTTGGACCCTTTTTAACGAAATTAAATTAACTTATTAGATTAATTAAAATTAAAATGAAAAGGAAATTATTTTTGGTATTTTTGTATTTTAAGATTTTAATGGAAAAGGATTAAATGAAATTAAAAGATTAACCCTAATTCTAATTGTTTTAGTTTATTAAGAAAGAATTAAATTTTAACCTAATATTTAACCTAATTATTTACATGCCATTTAATTACAAAAATAAATAATAGGAAATATTTAATTATTACGAGAGAAAAGAAAAAGGGATAAAAATGATTATAAACCCTAATTCTACCAATTTTAGATTTTTATTAAAAAAAGTTAAGGTTGAAACCTAAATTAAAAAAACTAAGTTAATTAATGCACTTTATTTACAAAAATACTAGTTAAATAAAAATATTTATTATTTTTTTATCTTTTCTGATTTTTTGGTGTTTTTTATATTATTTGTGAACATATTAAATTAATTAAAAAAACAATAATTGAAAGAAAGTAAAAATAATGAAAAACAAAGAATAAAAAGAGTTTGCAAACCTAGGGGGTTCTGCCCCTAATTTGGAGGTTTTTCTTTAGCAATTTGGGCCCAATGGCCTTTGGCCTGGCTGACTTTTCCACTAGCGTGCCCAAGCGTTGACTCACGTTTACCATGCTCTCCAGATCATGGCCCTTTGATTGATCTCATTGGCCAAGTGGACAGCTTGATTTTGATGGTGTACGGTGGTCCATAACATTGAAACTGCATACAAATATTAAATGAAAAATAATATGAAAGGGGGGTGGGGACCTGGGTTTAAACCCAGGTCCTGGAGGTCACCACTACAACGCCTTGCCAATCGTGCCACTTTATTTCTTTGTACATTAAATAACACACAATGAATATAACATAAACCAAGGCGTTAGTGACTTTTTGGCGCGAGAATTCAAATTAGCCAATCAGCTGATGCCACAGGGTCGTCTTCCTCGTTGCTTTGTTTTTCCCTGAAATAGAAAAAGAGTTAGCGGGGGTTTTGAACCCCCCAAATTATGCTTGATTTGATAATAGCGATTAGGCCATGTGGCCTCAGAAATTAGGCGTGAGGGTTTCATTATTTTCGTCCCAACGCACTGAATCTGGTCATGATATTATGAGGCTCTAATTTTATGGCTTTTAGAAACGCCTAATTTGGAACTCAAGAAACCCTAGCCTGCATCAATGGTAGAATCGTGTATAGCGCATAAAAACACAATTAACTTATATGGTTAGCTTCAGAATCTTCTCATTAGTCAGAATCTATGAAAGAAATGCCATGAAAATGCATAAATATTAAAATACGATTATGAAAAAAAAGTGGAAAAGTTTGATTTCTGTACGATGATTCAAGGCGTTAGAGTTGATGTTCTTGATCCATGATCCTTCCTTGTTGTCCCAGGAAGGTGATAGGATGGTTGTTTTGGCTTGAAATGCTTGGGAATAGCGATTTCAGTTTTGGAATTTTTTGCAAAAAATTTGAGTTTGGCTCTTGGTATA
This sequence comes from Vicia faba, assembly GCA_948472305.1. Lineage (NCBI taxonomy): Eukaryota > Viridiplantae > Streptophyta > Magnoliopsida > Fabales > Fabaceae > Vicia > Vicia faba. The sequence goes on from OX451737.1 coordinate 921,493,362, forward strand.
TGGCGCAGCTTGGAGTCTGTATGCATTAGGGTTGCACTTGGTACTTATGTGTGAAGGTTCTAGGGTTGAGAAACTGATCACAAATCCATGAATTGATGAAGAAAATATTTTATTTTTAAGCCATGATTTTCCAATCTTTTTCATGCAAACTTCTACCAAATCATGACCAATTAGCAAGATTCTTTCTATATTTGGTTAGGCACGAAATCTTGGAGATATTATATGCATAAGAAGATTGAAAAACCTAGGTTTAGTATTTTTCATGTATTTTAATTAATTAAATGAATTATTAATAATAAAAATCCAAATAAATAAATAAAAAATGAAGAAAAACTTCCCTTTGGGCCAAATGGTCGTGCACATGCCTTGGATAATGAATTGTGAAAGAAAAAGAGGCCCATTAGCAATTTTAGGTCATTTGAAGCAATGTTGACTTTTCAAAATATCCAAAAATTTCCCAACTTCCACAAGGCATAACTTGCTCAATTTTTAAGCTTTGCTCATGTTCTTGGACATTTTGGAAAGGTCTTTGAGTCCTCTAACCAATGCGTTTGGTCCCATGTCATTTTGATTTACCAATATCAAGTTATGGCCTTTGACTTAAAGTCCCTTTTTGTTGACTTTTGAAAATGACCTATAATGTTGAAATTGATAATTTTTTGTGAGAGTATTTCTTGGACTTGAAGTATGAATATGAGTTGTAGGAAATGTCTTTCTCTTCAAAATGAGATTTGGATGGAATTTTTCTAATAATCCATGTGAAAGTTATGCCCTGGTCAATTTACAGTTGACTTTTTCAACTGTCCAAATAAGGAAACTTTTGCATCTTGATGATTTTTGAGCCAAGCTTTGAGAATCATGATCAAGCATTGATCAAATGATGTTTGTGGCTTCAAAATGAGATGTTGACCAAAAACTTGGACTTTTGACTGTCAAATGACCATTTTGCCCCTACAGTTGACTGTAGTGCAATTAGGGTTTTGACTGTGCAATTTTGTGCTGAAAGTCTTGAAACTTGGTATGAGGATGCTTGACCATATTTGTAGGCAAATGGGACTTGGTTGGACCCTTGGAAACTTCATTTTCTTGGTCAGAACCGAAACCCTAATTTTGACTATTTAGGAGGCCCTTGCACTGTGCAACCCTTGGGGATTTTTGAAGCTTGACTTGGCAATTTCTTGAAGAATATGGGAGCGCAAATTTTGGGGTACAACAGTTGCCCCTGTTCAATATTCTTAGACCTGAGGATGTAGATTGGCTGGCGTGCCTTTCGTAATCTGAAGGTGGAAGATGATTGAACACTAGAGTGCCCAGAAATTTGCGCTCACATAGTAGCAGTGTGATGGGGAATGGGCTTACGGATGCCATTTGGAGGTTGATGGATAGGATGATGAGCTTATAGACGCTATGCTAAGAGATAATGGAAGGTGGATGGGCTTATAGATGCCATCTGGATGTCAATCGCATAGGAGATTTCTTAGCGAGAACTTGCGTACCTGCAAAAGAAAAATGAGTACCTGACATGTTGCAGGAGTTGGTCTTCAGATGCTTTGTGTAGATATGTCCTGACTGGTTACAGGAGATGGATCTGGATCTTCAAACGGTGATGAATGAACCAGGGATGGTTACTACCTCAACAGGAACGGTGAGAGAACCTTGGGTGACTTTAACCTCAACAGCAGTCGTTGAGAAAATCTTGGGATTACCACCTCCGCAGGATTGGGGAGAGAACCATAAGCGACTACAACCTCAACAGCAAACATTGAGAGAATCTTGGTGGGTATTACCATCTCCGCAGTATCGGGGAGAGAACCATAGGCGATTACAATCTCAATAGCAATCATTGAGAAAACCTTGGGTGGAATTATCATCTCTGCAGTATTGGGGAGAAAACCATAGGCGATTACAATCTCAATAGCAATCATTGAGAAAACCTTGGATGGAATTATCATCTCCGCAGTATTGGGGAGAGAACCATAGGCGATTACAATCTCAATAGCAATCATTGAGAAAACCTTGGATGGAATTATCATCTCCGCAGTATCGGGGAGAGAACCATAGGCGATTACCACCTCAACAGCAAACATTGAGAGAACCTTGGATGGAATTATCATCTCCGCAATATTAGGGAGAGAACCATAGGCGATTACAATCTCAATAGCAATCATTGAGAAAACCTTGGATAACTTCTACTGAGTCTTCATCAGAAAAATCTGTTTGGGGTCGATTTAGCTGGACTAGAGAAGGCCTTGGACTGGATAAGAAATCTTTGGAGTCGATTAACTGAACCGGTCTAGGTCTTGAATGTCTTCAACTGGGTAAGAAACAGGGAGATCTTTGGAGTCGATCTGACTGAACCAGAGAAGGCCTTTGACTGGATAAGAAACAGAGAATCTTAGGGTCGATTAACTGAACCGGTCTAGGTCTTGGAATGTCTTCAACTGGGTCTTTATCAGAAAAATCTGTTTGGGGTCGATTTAACTGGACCAGAGAAGGCCTTTGACTGGATAAGAAATCTTTGGAGTCGATTTAACTGAACCGGTCTAGGTCTTGAAATATAGCCGAGAACTTAACTGAATCTTTTCCTGAAAGGTAAAGGTCAGTCATATGCAATGCATGATATGGATCAAGCAATGATATTCTCAACATAAATGAGATTTGTAAGATATGATGCGTCTATGCATGCTGTAATGATGTATGGAAGTGCGATGTTTATGAATGTATTTTTCGTCTAGGAAAGTAAATCCTTGACGGGTGCCGGGAAGTCACTCCTGGGCTGATGTTGGAGAATAGATTTTGCTTCCGCTGGGGAAGATAGTTGCGAGAATACCAGTAGGAGGAGATAACTCCATTGGGGAATAAACTTGGCGAATGGAATATTCTGCGGGGAGAAAAGTACTCTAGCGATCTTGCTGGGAAGCAATACTCTGTGGGGAGAGAGATACTTTGTTGAGCTGTTGATAATAACTTGCTGGGGATACCCTTGTTGTATTGGAAGCGTTAATGGACTTCGCTGGGGATAAGAAGACTTCGTCGAGAGAAATCTTTCTGTGGCTTTTGGCTGAGGATAACCCAGTTATATCCTGGTAAGGAAATAACTCTTTGAATAAAGTCGGGAGACGCGTTCGTGCTCTACGGGTAAGCTTCCAGAATCTACTGGGGATAAGCTTGCTGCTTGGGGAGATGGATTCAACCTTTCCTGGGGAAACTGGATTGGACTCTCCTGGGGAAGTTTTGAACTGTATCGGGGAAGTGACTCCACTGTATGTTTGATATACCGTCGGGGAACAATCTTTAGACCAAGACTGCCAGGGATGCTTGTTAAGAACATATGCTGCTGGGGAATGTTGAGATCTGCTGGAGGATACTTAACTTCCTTAAGTTTGATAGTAGCTTCGCTTGAGGAGAGTGTATTGACTTGCTGACGTACTCTCTGGGGAATTAAGATATGTCGGTTATGTTCTTTAGCTGAACCTATCTTGGTACCTTAGAGGATGGAACAATTAGATTGCTTAGACAACTCTTTATTGCCCCTGTTTCTATGGTGGGAGAGGAAGACCTGTGAGGCGCTGATAGTGGTTGATGGACAAACCTTCTTCTGGTAGGCGAGTGACAAGATGCCAGGACATAGTCGTACGCTTTGATCCCTAACTTTTGCCTGGACTGCCCTTTCGGGTTTTCAGTCCACCGGGATACCCTTTTTTTGCCCAAGCCGCCTTTTCAGGTTTTCAACTTACCGGGTGTACAGTTTTTTCATTTTCATCCCTTATTTTTGCCCGAACCCTTTTGGTTCGCCGGGGAGCCCTTATTTTTGCCTAGGTGTGTCAACCTAGCGGGTCTTTGATTATGCATAGTATTTTTTTCGACTATGTCCGTTCTCTCGGAATGCAGGGAGTTGCCCCTGTTAGAAGTGTTTTGTCATGCCGCCAGAAGGTGTTTGACCAGGCAAGATTCGTTGCTAGGATGCCCCCAGTGACTCAGGCGGAGATTTGCCCCAGGCTATTTGGCCTTTGAGAGATTCTCCGAATCTTGATTGGATTGCCCCAGATGATGGACCATGCTCATGTCATGCCCCTTGATTGGAGGTACTTCTGTTCATTAGGCATTCGTCGTGCGAATTTCTATGCTGTTCAAACAAAAAGTCATATGCAAACAAAGTTATGTTAAAAATGCAAAGCTCATGTCTGTCTTGAAGATTTTAAAAATGCATTCTTTTTCCATAAAACAAATGAATGTTTGTAAAACGTGATGTCAACTCCTTCTTTATAGTAAGCCTTAAGGAGTCAGGATACCTTTCATCACAGTATGCTTTCGAACTAACCCATGCTTCAGCTAGGACTTTTAAGGGTTATAACATGGCCTGGTTCACGGTTTAAGAAACAAAGGATAAAGGCTCAAATTTTATTTATACCCACCCGCTCTTCGTGATGTTCTCCAAACCTAAACTCAGTTGATCATACGTTAGACCTTGTTTGAGTCTTTTCTCTGATTTTCCGGTGATGATTCGGATGTTGATAACTTATTTTGAATAGGCAATCATTCCTTTCTTGTTGAGGGTTTGTAAGACCTCTTTCTTGATTTTTGTAATCCCTTTCTTTTTTGCCTGAACTGTTTCCTTTTTGGAACTACAGTCAGCGGGATGCCCCAGTTTTGTAAGTCTCCTTTATAGGTTTTGACTTAATGGGTTTTTATTTTTGAGATAATGACTGCCTTTCTTTATTGATTGTTCGGAACCATCACTGTCTTTCGTTTTGTAAGGACCTCTTTGGTGCCATTCGTTATGCACTTGGATCAACTGAGAGACTACCCTGCCCCAGGTTATGATTAAGGGTTTTAAATTTCGAAAAGAAAAAACTCCTACTTCTTTGGCTCAGAGGGGTTGACGAGGGATTATCATCCTTATAACTCCAGTGTTTAGGGATTGAAACAATGCCTGTACCTCATCAGCGGGGTCTGTACAAAAGCATACTGTAAAGATCGCGGTATCGTTTTCGTCATCCTCCCTCAAGATGCTTAGAATTATTAATTGAGAGTTGATCATCAGAAAAAATATGAAAATAATTTTCATATAGTGAATACGAATATATTGCTTCAAAAAAGACATATGCGATGCATTAATGAAATAACGATGTTTAACATGAGTAAATGTTTGAACAAAAGAAAATTACAACTTGAACATTCGAATGAACAAAAGTTTTCTCTTCTCAGGGCCTGTTACTTCAACTGGTGAGTCTTGGAGGGATGGTAGAAAAATTCAGCCTGACCATCTTGGGTGAACTCCAATGCCCCTTCATCAATCAGATCATGGATCTTGTTTTTCAAAGCCCAACACTCGTTTGTGTCATGTCCTGGACAGGCAGAGTGGTAGGCACACCTTTTATTGGGATCATAGACAGGAGATGTTGTGTTCTGGTTCCGGGGATGAGCCCTTAATGTGATCAGGTTCAATCTTAACAAGCGTTGTAAAGCTTGGAACAACGACATGTTGAGCTGGGTGAATTGCCTCCTGGGCTTGTCTGGCTGAAGCTGGTGAGGTTGATGTTGAATTTGTGGCGCTGAAGCCATTTGAGGGGCTCTCTCCTTATCTCCTTGTCTCAAGGATGATTGAATGATGAATGGCTTTTTACCCTTAGACGTTTGCCCCAGTTGGTTACCCTGAAGCAGTTGGTTGATGAGAACCCCGAGCTCTTCTTGTCTTTGAGCTAACCCTTGAATGGCAGTCCCCTGCCCCAGCATCTGGGCTTTCAATGCATCCACTTCAGCTTGCAGGTGTTTCAGCCTTTCATCCTCAGCATTGTTCCTGACCAAAGTCTCCATGAGAAGTGCCCTTAGCTCCTCCTGCCCCTTGGATAGATTCAGGAGGATTTCCCCAAACCAAGTCTCTTGAGCAAGAAGGTCCTGGTTATCTTGTTGGGAAGACATAGCTGAAATAAACAGCGTAGATGGTAAGTGACCTGCAACGAGGATACCTGTTATGCAATGATGTGTATGTATGCATGTATGCAATGTTTTCAAGGATCTCGCGGGGTAAACAAGAAAATTTGTTAGCATTTGGATCCGGTAGCTTGATTGAAAGAAACTTCATATTTGTTGAGAGTCTTTCTTCCAAGGGTCAAAGGCTCACCATATCAAGTGGGTCATAGCCCCTGACTCAAGTCATCAACCTTATTTTTCTTTCCAAACAACCTTGGCTAGGGGACCCTTCTTCAGGAGTCAAAGCTCACCATATCAAGTGGGTCATAGCCTCTGACAACCTTGGCTAGAGGAAAATAAATCCCCTTTTTGCCCCTTGCTGGACAGTTGGTTCATCATGACCTGCATCACAAACCCTTGAGATCCTTGAAATGGGTTAGGATGTATGCAATGGTATGATGTCATGATGTATGGGGTAATATGAATAAACCCTGTTATGAGCCCTTGTTAAGGACTGCAAACCAAAACCTACAAGAAACTCAAGTAAAACCTGTCATGAGTCCCAATTAAGGACTATAAACAGAACCTGCAAGAGACTTAGTACCCTCTGTCATGAGTCCTAGTTAAGGACTATGACCAAAATCTGCAAGAAACTCAAGTAAAACCTGCCATGAGTCCCAATTAAGGACTATCAACCAAACCTGCAGGAAATTTAGTAAACCCTATTATGAGTCCCAATTAAGGGCTATAAACAAAACCTGCAAGTAGTTCATGTGTCAGATAACAAGCATGCAAATAGTCAAGTACGAAGGCACACAAGTCACACAAGAGAAACCCTTAGAGTTTAGGCCAGTATGGGGTCTGGGTATTACCCTCTTGAAGTTGGTGGGCTCAACCTGTCCTATTAGAAGTAACCGGGTTCTAAGGGTCCCAATATCACTGGATTGCTTTCATTGTTCATCGTTTCGATTTAGCCACTGAACTGGCGACCGGAATATTCCATGAAAGCAACCCTCAATTGAGTGTAGTATCGAGTATCAACCAACCTCGGACTGCACCAAAGTCAGTTATCTCACTACCCTAAAGAGGCCAAGATAGTTCAATTAAGGTTCCTAAGGTCTGTTGATGCTTCACGACACCACGCGGAGGCCCCGTACTCTCCTTGACTGAACTCAAGGGTTACCGGTACACACCAAAGTGCCACATCAACGTAGCAGACTGTTTCAACCATGTCGGTATACCCCGCACAGTTCCCTCACAGCCTTGTTGCTACTTTCTAAGAAGGTATCCCCAGATCCGGGTTAGGATCTATAGAACTCCCAAGACAGTCCCACAATTTAAAGCAAACAAGGAAAGCAATTGAAAACACAGTTATGAACTAACCCTAAGGTACACCTCACTTTAAGTTTTTAGTCCCCAGCAGAGTCGCCAGTTTTGTGATCGGTGGATATGGAACTGACTGTTTAACGCTGGTTCGCGAAATGTCGCGGAAGCAAGAGTCGCCACCGTCTTTTATTTTCTCCAAATGGAAAGGACAAAAGCACAGAAAAATTCCTTAAAGAGATTGCTCTCGGTTCGGGAGGTAGGTTATAGAAAGGGAAGGTGTTAGCACCCTTTCTATCCATGGTTATCCATGGGCTCTTAGATACTTGCTCATTTGTGTTTTCAAAAATGGTTTGTTTGCTTTTCAACTGTGGGTTTTAAAAAGTTTCTTTGAAAATTCCAGTTCGACTCTTGTATCGGTCCTCAAGAGTGTTTGAAAAAAATGCTTTCGAAAGCTTTTTGAAAATGTGTTGGTGTGAAAAGTATTTTTTTGAATTTGTTTTGAAATTAGAGCAAGTATCTACGAGAACCTACCTACCCTAAGGAATTCGTCTGTGTAAATGTCCTTTAAAGTAGTGCCATCCCACCATTGAGAGGTAGGTAGCACCACCGTTGGAGGTGTTCGGGTCAATTCGAAGGTTCGGGACATGGTGATCACCATAGCAATGGGAAGACACCTTAGAAGCTACCCTCATGCCAGGTTCCCGGATCATGAGGACTTACTAAGACATCCTCTACTCGACGATCACCTTTCGAGAGGCAAGGCAACAGTGAAGCGTACCCTAGGGGTGGTGTGTGATTCGTGTGTTAGATTCAGATATTTTTGTCTTGTTCATGTTAAAGGTGATCTATGCGTTTGTTTTTACTTTTGGCCATTCATTCTTGCATGCCTTGATTAACAGTTAAAAGTGCGAGAAAAGTAAAGTTCTAAGCTATTACAAAAGGCACGGGTCCACATCGCCAAAATTTCCAGAACCCGATTTGACAGAAAAATAAAGAAAGTAAAGAGTGCGAGAAAGTATATTACACAGTTTTGGGAGAGATACATAAACATTGAAAGAAAAGGAGATAAATACGCGAATTAAAGTAAAATTAGAAACGAGGGCGTTGGACCCTTTTTAACGAAATTAAATTAACTTATTAGATTAATTAAAATTAAAATGAAAAGGAAATTATTTTTGGTATTTTTGTATTTTGAGATTTTAATGGAAAAGGATTAAATGAAATTAAAAGATTAACCCTAATTCTAATTGTTTTAGTTTATTAAGAAAGAATTAAATTTTAACCTAATATTTAACCTAATTATTTACATGCCATTTAATTACAAAAATAAATAATAGGAAATATTTAATTATTACGAGAGAAAAGAAAATGGGATAAAAATGATTATAAACCCTAATTCTACCAATTTTAGATTTTTATTAAAAAAAGTTAAGGTTGAAACCTAAATTAAAAAAAACTAAGTTAATTAATGCACTTTATTTACAAAAATACTAGTTAAATAAAAATATTTATTATTTTTTTATCTTTTCTGATTTTTTGGTGTTTTTTATATTATTTGTGAACATATTAAATTAATTAAAAAAACAATAATTGAAAGAAAGTAAAAATAATGAAAAACAAAGAATAAAAAGAGTTTGCAAACCTAGGGGGTTCTGCCCCTAATTTGGAGGTTTTTCTTTAGCAATTTGGGCCCAATGGCCTTTGGCCTGGCTGACTTTTCCACTAGCGTGCCCAGGCGTTGACTCACGTTTACCATGCTCTCCAGATCATGGCCCTTTGATTGATCTCATTGGCCAAGTGGACAGCTTGATTTTGATGGTGTACGGTGGTCCATAACGTTGAAACTGCATACAAATATTAAATGAAAAATAATATGAAAGGGGGGTGGGGACCTGGGATCGAACCCAGGTCCTGGAGGTCACCACTACAACGCCTTGCCAATCGTGCCACTTTATTTCTTTGTACATTAAATAACACACAATGAATATAACATAAACCAAGGCGTTAGTGACTTTTTGGCGCGAGAATTCAAATTAGCCAATCAGCTGATGCCACAGGGTCGTCTTCCTCGTTGCTTTGTTTTTCCCTGAAATAGAAAAAGAGTTAGCGGGGGTTTTGAACCCCCCCAAATTATGCTTGATTTGATAATAGCGATTAGGCCATGTGGCCTCAGAAATTAGGCGCGAGGGTTTCATTATTTTCGTCCCAACGCACTGAATCTGGTCATGATATTATGAGGCTCTAATTTTATGGCTTTTAGAAACGCCTAATTTGGAACTCAAGAAACCCTAGCCTGCATCAATGGTAGAATCGTGTATAGCGCATAAAAACACAATTAACTTATATGGTTAGCTTCAGAATCTTCTCATTAGTCAGAATCTATGAAAGAAATGCCATGAAAATGCATAAATATTAAAATACGATTATGAAAAAAAAGTGGAAAAGTTTGATTTCTGTACGATGATTCAAGGCGTTAGAGTTGATGTTCTTGATCCAGGATCCTTCCTTGCTGTCCCAGGAAGGTGATAGGATGGTTGTTTTGGCTTGAAATGCTTGGGAATAGCGATTTCAGTTTTGGAATTTTTTGCAAAAAATTTGAGTTTGGCTCTTGGTATATGGCGCAGCTTGGAGTCTGTATGCATTAGGGTTGCACTTGGTACTTATGTGTGAAGGTTCTAGGGTTGAGAAACTGATCATAAATCCATGAATTGATGAAGAAAATATTTTATTTTTAAGCCATGATTTTCCAATCTTTTTCATGCAAACTTCTACCAAATCATGACCAATTAGCAAGATTCTTTCTATATTTGGTTAGGCACGAAATCTTGGAGATATTATATGCATAAGAAGATTGAAAAACCTAGGTTTAGTATTTTTCATGTATTTTAATTAATTAAATGAATTATTAATAATAAAAATCCAAATAAATAAATAAAAAATGAAGAAAAACTTCCCTTTGGGCCAAATGGTCGTGCACATGCCTTGGATAATGAATTGTGGAAGAAAAAGAGGCCCATTAGCAATTTTAGGTCATTTGAAGCAATGTTGACTTTTCAAAATATCCAAAAATTTCCCAACTTCCACAAGGCATAACTTGCTCAATTTTTAAGCTTTGCTCATGTTCTGGGACATTTTGGAAAGGTCTTTGAGTCCTCTAACCAATGCCTTTGGTCCCATGTCATTTTGATTTACCAATCTCAAGTTATGGCCTTTGACTTAAAGTCCCTTTTTGTTGACTTTTGAAAATGACATATAATGTTGAAATTGATAATTTTTTGTGAGAGCATTTCTTGGACTTGAAGTATGAAGATGAGTTGTATGAAATTTCTTTCTCTTCAAAATGAGCTTTGGATGGAATTTTTCTGATAATCCATGTGAAAGTTATGCCCTGGTCAATTTACAGTTGACTTTTTCAACTGTCCAAATAAGGAAACTTTTGCATCTTGATGATTTTTGAGCCAAGCTTTGAGAATCATTATCAAGCATTGATCAAATGATGTTTTTGGCTTCAAAATGAGATGTTGACCAAAAACTTGGACTTTTGACTGTCAAATGACCATTTTGCCCCTACAGTTGACTGTAGTGTAATTAGGGTTTTGACTGTGCAATTTTGTTCTGAAAGTCTTGAAACTTGGTATGAGGATGCTTGACCATATTTGTAGGCATATGGGACTTGGTTGGACCCTTGGAAACTTCATTTTCTTGGTCATAACCGAAACCCTAATTTTGACTGTTTAGGAGGCCCTTGCACTGTGCAACCCTTGGGGATTTTTGAAGCTTGACTTGGCAATTTCTTGAAGAATATGGGAGGGCAAATTTTGGGGTACAACAATATGCAATGCATTAATGAAACAGGGTTTGACATCAACAGATAATTGTTTGAATAACAAAAGAAATTACAACTTGAAAATTCAAATGGAACAAAAGTCTCTCAGTTCGAGCTTTGTCATTTCAGGTGGAGAACCCTTAGCGGAATATTTTCATCTCGCCATCCGGCATGAATTCCAGCACTCCTTCGTCAATCAAGTCTTGGATCTTGTTTTTCAAAGCCCAACAGTCATCGGTGTCATGTCCAGGACTATGGGAGTGGTATACACAAAATGCGTCGGGGTGATAGATAGGAGTAGAGGTATTGGGCTTCCTAATAGGATCCCTTAAAGTGAGCAAATTTACCTCCAACTGGCGTTTCAGTATTAGAGATGATGGTATATCAGTCTCAGAGAAATGTCTTCCAGACGTATTTTTCTTACGCCGATTACCCTGTTGACACTGACGAGGTTGTTGCTGGGCTTGTGACCCTGAAGCAAGTTGAGGAGCTTTTCCCTTGTCTTCTTGTCTCAAAGGAGGTTGAATGATGACTTGATCTTCAACCTTATATGTTTGCCCCACTTGGTTGTCCCGAAGCAGCTTGTTGACGAGAACCCTGAGCTCTTCTTGTCTTTAAGCCAGGTATTGAATGAGAGCCATCTGGCCTACCAGTTGTCCCATCATCTGGACCTTCATTGTTGCCAGCTCAATCTGCAGCTCTTCCAACTGATCATTCCTGACACTGCTTGAATTCCCTAGGACCATGCCCCTTGTGAGGAGAGCTTTCACTTCTTCTTGCCCCTGGGACAGGTTCAAGAACATTTCTTGAAGTTGAGCATTTTGATCTTGGATATCTTTGAAAGTCTTCTCTAGAGCCATCTATACTGAAATAAACATTAGGAGAATAAGGAAACCTGAAAAGGAAAACCTGTTATGATGCAATGCTTGATATGTGGATGCATGTTTTCAAGAATCTCTCGGGGTAAACATAAGAAAAATGTTAGAGGTTGAACTTTGGTCAGCATCTTTGACTGGAGAACTTTGTATTGGTGGATGTCTTTCCACGAGAATCAAGCTCACCATGTCAAGTGGGTCATAGCCCCTGATTTAAGTTATTGTACTTGATCTTTGACGGTGTTTGTTTAGAGGAAAACCCTTTTGCCCTTTGGTAGATGTCTGGTTCAACGTGACCCTGCATCAAAAGACCCTCGAGATCCTTGAAATGGTTATTTGAAAATGCTATGGTATGATGTTATGATGTTATGTATATGTATGCAAAAGTAAGCAAGTGTATATACAGGTAATCATATTCACACAAAGCAGACAAGTCCTTAGGTTTAGGCTTGCATGGGGTTGGTAGGTAAGTACCCTCTTGAAGTTAGTTGGCTCAAACCTGTCCTAAAATAGAAACCGAGTTCTAAGGAGCTCAATATCACTAGATTATTTTCTGTGTTCATTGTTTTAGTTTAGCCACTTAACTGGCGACCAAAATATTCCAAGAAAACAACCCTCAATGAGTGTAGTATCGAGTATCTACCAACTTCATACTGCACCAAAGTCGGTCACCTCATTACCCCTAAAAAGGCCAAGATGGTCAAGTAAGGTTCTAAAGTCCATTGATGCTTTATGACACCACGCGGCGGCCCCGTACTCTCCTTGATTCAACTCAAGGGTTACTGGTACCAACCAAAGTGCCACATCAACGTAGCTACTATTTCAACCATGTCGGTATACCCCGCACAGTACCCTCACAGTTTATTGCTACTTGCCTAAAAAGGTGCCCCCAAATCCGGGTGTAGGATTTAAAACAAACCCAAACAAGGAACCTAAAAAGTAAAGCAATTAAAGCAATCAAAGTAAGCATGTAAAGGTGATCTAAAACCCTAAGGTAACCCCACTTTTAAAAATAATCCCCAGCAGAGTCGCCAGTTCTGTGATACGGTGGGAGAACTGACTTGGGTTTTTTGCATTTGTGTTCGCAAATGTTTCAGTTTAGCAAGAGTCGTCACCGACTTTTTATTTTATCCTAAGGAAAGGCCAAAAAGCACAGGAAAGACCTTTGAGATGTTTTCTTGGGTTCGGGGGGTAGATTATGAAAAGGGAAGGTGCTAGCACCCTTTTCATCCATGGTTATCCATGGGATCTTAGTTACTTGTTTCAGATCACTTGCCTTTGCTTTTCAATTGTTTGAAATGGTGCTTTGTGTGTGTGGTTTTTGAAAATGTTTTGAAAAAGATGCCTTGTCTAGGCAACCTTTGTAATGATTCTTGTTTGAATATATACAAAGGTGTGTGTCTTTTTGAAAATATAATTTAATGTTTTGAAAGTTGTTTTTGAAGTTGTGTTGTGAAGTGTGTTTGAAAAATGGCAAGGATGTTTTGCAAGATTTTTGATCAAGTAATTAAGAGTTGTCTACCCTATTTTACTCAAAGATTTTTCTTATGTTTTTAACCTTTTTAACAGTGTTGTTTCACCATTGTGTTTGATGAATAACCTTGTGTTAGGATGTTAAACGGGACAGGCGCGGGTCATCGTATATAATCATTGAAGGCAACTTGTGAGACGCTCTAGCAATTTTGTAAGGGACGAGATCGTTTTATCGAAGGCAACATCGAGGGTCATCGAGGGACTACGATCTTTATTTATCGAAGGGACGTTTGTTAGAGTGTCTCATACTCGAGGGACATGATTGCATTTTCCGAAGCAGCAAGCGAGGTTACCCTAGAGGTGCAAGTGTGAATGGTGTATTGATTTTCATGCATTTATCTTGTATTAGGTTATCTAGCGGTTGACTTTGAATCTTCGCATACAAACCCTAATTACTATACAGTATATGGAAAGCGATAAATTGCGGGAATTTAAAGTCTAAGTTATTTACAAATAAGTATCCCGGGAAGGGGGTACAAATGTTTACAAATGGGGATGAGTCTTATCGGAATAATAATATCCAAGTATTATGTTACAACCAAATCGAATCGTCGCATTCTCAATGTAAAAATATAACAAGGTATAAGAATCAAAGAGAATCAAAAGTATTATGAGATGTATGTGGTTATTTACAAATGATCAAATAAAAAACTGTAACTTTAAAAAAATTAAGTATTTATTATTATTTTTGTGTTTTTGTTAGTTTTATATAAACAAAGGGTTTTAAAGAAAGAATTATTTAACTTAATGAAATTCTATTATTTATATATTTATTTAAAATGTGATAATTGTTAGAAGAAAAATATTAAGAGAATTTATACAAAAAATATATTTTTATCAGTAAGAGAAAAAAAAGTATGTTGTAAAAAAGAAAATAATAAATATATATATATATATATATAAAAGAAAGGATTAAATCAACAAGAATGACAATGACGGGCCTAATGACTAGTATGGCCCAAGTAAAAGAATAAAATTGGATAAAAAAGGGGGGTGTAGGTGTCACACACGTTTGGGCTTCAGTTAGGTTTATGGGGCAGAAGCCCAATTGAAATGTTCAAGTTTTTTTTGTTAGGGTTTATGTTATGAGAATTCATAAGTTAGGTTTGTAGTTTTGTGAATGGCGCCGCTCCTCTCCTCTCGTCTTCATCCTCTTTGTCTTTCTTAAATCAAGAACAGCTGATGTCCTCTCCCCTCGCCTTAGGCCACCAGAATGCCACCTCCAACCTCTCCTCTCCATGACTACACAGGGCGGTGATTTGAAAGGTATTGTTCAATTCTAAACGCGTTTTAGGGTTTAGGTTCGTGTATGTTTAATTTTTGCATGTTTTGATCTTTGATGCTTACGTTTGTGTGAGGTACAAAAAGAAATAAGGAAATTGATACCTTGAGGGCTTCGTCTTTAGGGAATGGACGGAGGATGGAATGGCGGGGCTCTCAGGTGGCCGGAGGAGGGAGGAGCGTGATGACAAGAGCGTTGTTTGATACTTTGTATTTTTAGCTTTTCTTGAATTGTTTTGTGATGAACTTATATTCTGAAAACCCTAGAATGCTTATTTCTGATTTTCTCTTCTTTTGAATGTGGGATATCTTGAGATAATTATTTATTTGTTGTGGATTTGACTGTTTGATGATGAACTTCATTCTGAGATACTTGTTTCGAAACTCTTCCTCTTTGTGGGCTTTGCTAATTCTGATGATGAGTTTATTCTGAAGATTGTTTGTTTTGGTGTTTAGTATTTGATGATAGACCCTGTTTTTTAGGATTTCTATTGTTGCTGATTTTCATGGATGTTTGATAATGGTGAAGCTGAGAACCATTACCCCTGAATACTTGACAATAATGGATTTACTTGTTCTTTATTGAGCTTTTTTTTTAAGGCAGGCTGATGAGCATTTGGTGTTTTGCAGTTTGAAACAGGTTTGCCACCTTGTGGTGCTTGTGCTTACAAGCCAATTTGCAGGTTATGCAGGCCGGTAGTGCAGGTTTGAATGGTTTGGATGGCTTGATGTTCTAGCAGGTTACAGGTTTGCTACTGTTTTTTTTAGGCATGCTTGCTAATGGTTTTGCTTTAAGTTACAGTTTTTTATGGCTTGTGTTGTTTTTGGTTCTGAAGGCAGACTGGTGTTTGTTGATATCAACTTGCAGTTTGTGTTTTGAGTTTTTGAAAGGCAGGTTTTGTTATCAGCTTTGAATAGGCTTGTTTGGTAAGGCAGGTTTGAGTTTGTTTGGTACAGGCAGGCTTGAGTTTGTTTGTTGTACCTGGTTGTACTTCTGTTACAAGCAGTTTTGCAGGTTATGATAACTTGCAATTGGTGGTTCTTGTTGTGCAAGTTTGTATGGTTTTTGAGGCAGGTTTTGATAACTTGCAGCTTTGCTTGCAATTACAGTTTGTGGTTCTCTCAAACTTGTAGTTTTTTGGTTCTATATCCTTCTCTGAACTGTTTTTCCTGTTCTATTCTTATATCCTTTAAGCTTGTCAAAATTGCAAACCTTTTACTTCACTCTCTCTTTCTCTCTCCATAAAAGCATTTTTTAATTGCTTAATGTACTTTTTCTGAAAAGATTGTTGGCCAGGAAATGATGAAAAGTTTTTGACAAGCTTGCTTGCTTGTATCTTGGTTTGCCTATGGATTTTCCATATTTTCTGCATTGACAGTTTCTTGACAGCTTGTTTACTTGGTTGACAGTTTTGTGCAACTTGGTTTGGACAGCTTGTGTACTTAGTCGACAGTTTGTGCAACTTGGTTTGATTTTGGTTGACTAGTGCAATTTGTTTGTTCAGTTTGACATTGTGCAGCTTGTGCCTTCTTTGTATGCAGCCTTGTGCCTTGTATTTAATTGATTATATGCTTGCAAAAATTAATTTTACTTTCCTCTTTGTGAACCGAGAAGAGAAATCTTCTTGTGATTTGCAAAGAGGACGAGTAAAACATGATGAAACCAAAACGATCTGATTCCGGCCAACAATCTTTAATGATGACCTTATATTTTTCTGCCTGAAAATGCTTTTTAATTTAACTGTACTGATTTCTTTTTTTTGTCTTTGCAGGTAAATACCAGTTGGATAATGGAAGCAGCAGTAGAAGATAGAAGACTTCAAGAGACTTAGATTTTAGATTTATTTTCTTTTCAATTATTGTAATAAATATTATTGTAAACACTGTAAATAAATTTACAGTATTCAAATAACATTTGTAACAACAATTAAAATAAATAAAAAGTCTTTGTCAGCTAAGAGTTCTTTACTGTCAAATATTTCATTCTTTCTTGTGCACTGTTTATTTAATTATTTAAATCTCTTGAATTAAAATGATTGGAAATGCATCCCAATAATTTTAACTCAGATAAAATAAATAATCAACAAACGTTGCAGTCTCGCAACCTTGCATTAACCACCATACGCCCGACATTCCAATTAATCATATGCTTTGTACAGTTAAACAAACATTCATACACCTTTCACTTCACTGATCAAACCAATGCTTCAAACTTTCAATCAAAAGCCTCAGCTCCTATCCCAGATGTTTAGGTTTTGAGAAATAAACAGCAATCTTGAACAAGCATAAAACAACGTAACACTTAATTGAAAAACTGTGGATTCAATTTCTTCTGAGAATGTGTGCGCAAACCCTAATCTTGGATTTACTGATAAGGAAACGTCTGCTTGATCAATTCCTGAGCCAACCTTAACCCAATCAAAGCAAACCCTAATTCTGGATAGACTGATAGGAAAAGTCTGTTTGACCGATTCAAAATCAATGGAAACCCTAATTTTGGATTGACTGATAAAGTAAAGTCTGTTTGACCGATTCTTGAGTCAATCTGGAAAAAAATCAGGGAAAACCCCGAAGTTGTGATTTCTTGTGAAAAGGGGAGGGCAAATTTTGGGGTACAACAGATTGGTATACTCCTAAGCTCCTGATACCGTTAACAGAATGAAGATTCTCATCCTTGAAACCTCAGTAGATTGGCATACACCCGACCTCCTGACCCAAACGCCTGAACGAAGATTCTCATTTTTTGCTTCCCCAGTAGATTGGCATACTCCCAACCTCCTGATATTACCGACAGAATGAAGATTCTCATTCTCAAAGTGGTATAACATCTGAATTTCTGATATTCCCGACAGAACAGAGATTCTCATTCTCAAAGTGGCGTACAACCTAAACCTGACTTCTTCCAGACAGGAATAAGATTTTCCCAGAATCCTGAGTTTTTACTCTCTGACAAGATAGCCACTCCGCAACAGTATGGCTATTTCCCACAGAGTTCTTACTCCCCAACAAAATCAAGACTCTCATCCGTGATTCTCAGGAGCTTTCTTTACTCTCGGCTTGAATTTGTCAGAATTTCAAATTCCCTGCAGATCGAAGATTCTCGTTCTTGGCTCCTCAACACTAATTCCCCAAGCAGAATGAAGATTCTCATTCTCAAATCCTCACAGAGTTTTCAGATATTCCCCAACAAATATCTCCTCAAAACAGGAATCCCCGGTAGATTGGCATACAACCCAAACTCCTAATTTCCCCAACAATGGTCCCAGGACTTCTCATTTTCAATGATCAAAGGATTTTCAATCCCCGGCAACAGTCAAGGATTTACTTTCCCCGACGGCGGTCAAAGATTTTATTATCCCCAGCTATCCAGGATTTATCTTCCTCAGCAAGACGTCTAATCAGCTTACATGCGCATTCATTACATTCATATATCATTACATTCATATAACACATACATTGCATCATACATCATGACTTTGTGTTTCAGTTAATACTTTACCCTTCGCAGGATAAGTTTAGTAAGTTTCAAACTTCAAGGATTTTTGAAAACAGTTTACGGATGCCTCTCGACACGGATGCTAATCTATTGCCTATTCAGTTCCCCAGCTCAGAGATGTTCCAAACGCTGATACTTTTCTGATACTCATTGTTCTGACCTACCACATTGCAGTTCAACAAACATTCTCGGATAGCATCTTTAAGCCCATATCCGATAAGATTTTGTCACATCTCTGAATGGCATCTTTAAGCCCATTCCCTCAACTATGCTTTGACGAGTGCAAATTTTTGGGCACTCTAGTGTCCAATTATCTTTTACCTTCGAGTCGCGAAAGGCAAAATTGCCAATCTAACTCTTCAGGTTCAAGAAGATTGAACAGGGGCAACTGTTGTACCCCAAAATTTGCCCTCCCTTTTTTCACAAGAAATCACAACCCCAGGGTTTTTCTCTGATTTTTTAGATTAGCTCAGGAATCGGTGAAACAAACTTTTCTTTATCAGTCAATCCAAAATTAGGGTTTTCTCTGATTTGTTAGGATTGACTCAGGAATCGATCAAACAAATCTTTCTTTGGCAGTAATCCAGGATTAGGGTTTGCGCTCGCATTTCTCAGAAGAAATTGAATCCTCGGAAATTCAGTTGACTGTTACATTATTTTTACGCTTGTTCAAGATTACTGGTTTTTTCTCAAAACCTAAATATCTGGGATAAGAGCTGAGACTTTTGTTTGGAACTTTGAGGCATTGGTTTGATCAGTAGAGTGAAAGAACGAGAGTAATCCGGAAGTAATCCCAAAAAAGGAGGCATGAGATCCCCCACTCAGTGGAGGCCCCTTTGACTGTAGTATCGTTTACCGAGTAATCGGGAAGGCGTACTGCTTTCGACCTGGGAGCCTGCGAAGTTGAGGACCGTAGATTACCTAACTCCTCTTGGCCTTTTAGGTGTAGTGCGGAAGCTATGACGGAGTAATCCGGAAGTAGTTGTCACGCGATACTACGCTCGGACGAGTCTTTCTTGAGAATATTACTAATTACCGAGTAATTGGGAAGTTGGTAATATCCGAAGGAAGGATGTAGACTTTGGGAACCTCTAGAACCTTCTTCGGCAGGTGATAACTTTTTAGACCAATACCTTATGGGTAGTACCTTCGACCTCATGCTCGTGACGTTGAACCTATGAACCCTATATGTGTGATCTTGTGTGTGATTGTTGCATCATGCATACATGCACTCATAAGCATCTTTTGAAAAAAAACAACAATACTTCAAGGGATTTAAAGGTTGACTATTTGTGAATATCTCAGGTACTTTTAAACCATGGATTCTGGAAAGAGAAAGACCGGGAAATACAGTTTCAAGGATCCTAAGATAGATGAGTTGATCAGTCTAATTCCCGAGATCGAGTGTTTTGCAGACTTTCAGAAGAAGTATGGATCCATTATTCCTCTCATGAAGCTGAAGATGAAGGAGGGTTTTCTCTCAACTTTGGTCCAGTTCTATGATCCGGTGTATCACTGCTTTACTTTTCCCGATTATCAGTTGATGCCAACACTGGAAGAGTATTCCTATCTATTGGATTTACCTGTTACCGATCGCGTTCCTTTTACTGGTTTGAAAGGTGAGCCAAAACCACATGAGATTGCTACTTTGATTCATCTGGGGAAGTCTGAGGTGGAAGCTCATATGACTACCAAAGGAAGGATTAGAGGATTACCAGCTCAGTTCTTATTCGAGAAAGCTCGTTACTTTGCCAGGATGAAGAGTACCGTTGCTTTTGAGGCCATCTTTGCTTTACTCGCCTATGGATTATTCTTATTTCCTAATGTGGACAAGTTTGTCGACATTAACGCTATCAAGATTTTCATGATTGGAAACCCAATTCCTACACTGTTGGGTGATGCTTATTACTCGGTTCATCTTCGGAATTCTTATCATGGGGGAATGATTATTTGTTGCACGCCTTTGTTATATCGGTGGTTTACCTCTCATATGCCTCAGTCTGACGCTTTTTGGGATGTCAAGAAGGAACCTTGTTGGGCTCCTAAGATCATGGCACTTACTCACTCGGATATTGATTGGTATCATCGAGCTCACCAGGATGCGGAGATTATTGACAGTTGTGGTAGTTTCCCCAATGTGTCTCTTCTTGGTACAAAGGGAGGAATTAACTATAACCCTGTTCTTGCACGGCGACAGCTTGGTTATCCGATGAGGGATAAACCGAACAATATTCATCTGAGTAGTTTCTTTCTGAAGGAAGGAGAATACCACAGGGAAGCTAGAGAGAAAATTGCGAAGGCCTGGCGTCACATTCATAAGAAGAGTATGAAGGATTTGGGACCTAGGGGTGTTGTTTCTTTGGAGCCATATCTTCAGTGGGTCCGATCGAGAGCCATTCAGTTGAAGATGCCGTATACTCGGGAGACACCCATGCCTAATTTATTTGTGAAGACCACTCCTCCCTTATTAGATGATCTAGAAGAGCTGTAGCTTGCTTTGGTTAGGATGCAACAGGAAAGGGATGCTTGGAAGAACAAGTTCCAGACTTTAGAGAGTTCCTACAGAGCAGACCTGAAGGAGAGAGATGATTTGATCGAGATCCTTGAGAGTCGAGCAGTAGAGTCTATGGAGAGGCAAGGAGATTTATTTTCTCCTAAGCCGCAAACAGGTGTTGTTTGTTCACTTCCTGATTCAGATGATTGGAAGGAGGTTGCCATAAGACATGTGGAAGAAAACCAGAGGTTGAGAGCTCAGATTGCCAGGCTCACAGGGAAGCGCATTCGTACAGATTGATCTATCAGTTCCTTTTCTCAGGATTTTAGATTGTATTTTTATCTTGTACTTGGGATCATTGAAACTTGTAACCCATTTCGAGGTTATTATAATAAAAATTTTCAGTATTTCAAATGCGTTGTTATTTTGATGTTTGCAATATGTCTGTAAATCTTAAATCCCTTGAAATATTAAATGATAAAATAATAATAATCATATACATTGCATATCATACATCATATTGCACATGTTTTTGCATTTGTTATGCATATCCAGGTGTCTTACCCAGCTTCTTTACTTCACTCAGCAAGCTGACTCATCAATACAACACTCAGGCTAATTTCAAAAAGAAGATGGACAACTTAGAACAGGAGAATCGCGAGCTGCGCGAAGAAGTTTCTGCTTTGAAGGTTGGCTTGGCCAACTTGACTACTCTGATGGAAACTCTGGTGGTTGCTCAGAATCAGCCACCGAGTGTTCAACCTCAACCAACAAAGGCAAATGCTATTGTGCAAGGGAGAAGGGTAAAAGCTCCTAGAAAGAATTATCAGCGTCATCAGTAAGTCGCCTCAGTTACTCCTGTTATGAATGCCGCTCCAACTACCGTTGTTTATCAGAGACCATCCCAGCAGGGGAATCAAGGGTATAATCAGAGAAGGGAGAACTATGATCCTATTCCCATGAGCTATGCAGAGCTATTACCAGCATTGGTTCAGAAGAAGTTGGTCCAAACACGACCACCTCCCGCTATACCATCACCATTACCGTGGTATTACAAAGCAGACCAGGCGTGTGCCTTTCATCAGGGAGCACCAGGGCATAGTGTTGAGAGTTGTTATCCTTTGAGGAATGAAGTGCAAAGGTTGTTGAAGTATGGAACTTTATCTTTCGAAGACGGGGACTCGTCAAATGGTGCTAAGAAGTATGGTGATAATTGTTCCAAGAAGAAAGAGCAAGACTCCTACGCTATACTTCATGGTAGGCGAGGAGGATCTCATAATAGGAATCAGCAAGTTGCTTCTGTGACTCCATTCATCAATGAGACTCTGACTGTTGTTGCATATCAGAGGGTACCTCAACAAGGAAATCAAGGGCAATGTCATCAGAGTAAAATGAGATTTGATACAATTCCAATGACATACACAGAGTTGTATCCTTCTTTGTTGAAGAATAATATGGTTCAAACTCGAGCTCGGCCAGTTGCTCCTGAAAAACTGCCAAGAGGATATAAGGCCGACGCTTCTTGTGCCTTTCATCAGGATGCTCCTGGGCACGATTTAGAAGATTGCTTTGCTTTGAAGGTTGAAGTTCAAAGGTTGGTCCAAAGTGGTATCTTGTCATTTAAGGATATTTTTCTTGAGGTTCAAGTCAAATCTTTGCCGAAGAATAAACTTGATTGAAGAATTCCTTGGAGTTTAAGGATGATTAGCCTTCTCAGTTTATTATCATTTTTACTGCTTTCTCATTTGTAATTCTTCTTGTTTATCATTGCATTGTTTGCATGTAAGAACTTGTTTGCATTTGAATGTTTAATCTTAATACAATGAGTATGTTTGTCTTGAATAAATTCATTCGTTTCACTCGTATTTGTTTTCAATTTTAAATTGCTTTATGATACCAACTTGTTACCCATTCTCTTGCCTAGGTAGAGATTGGAGGGAGGATGATGATATTAAAACGCAAATTTTCTGGTAGTATGCTTTTGGATAAAACCTTGTTGACGATGTACAGGCATTGTTTCAAATCCTCAAACACCGGAGATATAAAGGAGTGAAACCTTTGTTAACCCCTTTGAGCCTTGAAGTAGGAGTTTCTTTTTCTATTTAGAAAAAACCCTCATTTTTTTAACCCGGGGTAGGGTAGTGTTCAGTTAATTTGATCGAGCATTCAAAACTCATCAGGAGTGCGCACCCGAGGATACAATAATGGTTATCCTTCAAGAGGTTGAGGGAATTCAAAACCGCAATGTTTAACCTCCGCATATCAGTAGTGTGCATCAAAAGAAGATGTTATCCCAATGGGTATCTCGCACATATCAGGGGATCAGCAGATGACGATACAACAATGGTTATCTTTCATCTACCCAGAAATAGGGCAGTCACAATTCTTCCAACAAGTCACAAATGACTCGAAGTCACACAACATGTTCAAAAAAAAAAGATGACATGAATAAAAAATCATGATGAAAAAGAAATAGACAAAAAGCCCCGCTAATTCGGAACTTGAAAAAAAAAACAAGTCGCTTAGGCAAAAGTCAGGGCATCCTGTTGCACTTCAAAGTCAAAATCAAAAGGAATTTGTCCAGAAGGCAAGAAAGAAATGGAAATCCTAAAATTTGATAAAGGATTACAATGTGAAATCCTCAGCAAAGAACAGATTCGCGTGATAAGAAATAAAAAAGAAGCAGGAATGAGTGACTTGCATGTCCAAAGAAAACCTTGTTTGATTCCTCAACCATCTCAAAACTTCTTTTGAGAGATGAATGTTTGTGTCAAGTTAACTGAACTTAGGACTGAAGAACATCATGAAGGGGGTGGGCACCAAATACTTTTGAGCCTTAAATCTTTTTTTCTAAAAACCGTGAACCAGGCCACGTTACAACCCTCAAAAGTCCTAATTGAAACAGGGTTTATTTCGAAAGCATACTCCAATGAAATAGTGTTTCCTGACTCCCATTAATTTTGATAAATTATTGTGATTGGTATCATATGCTTTTGTTATCTTTCACACAAAAATCCATGTCGCATCCTAGCTAGTGATTTGCTCACAAGGTTTTGCGACATCTTTTCAAATAAAATCTTCAAGACTTACATAATTGTTGCATTAGAGTTTTCATTTTTAGAATAAACATTTTCTGCTTGTAAAACAACTGCTTGATATCATGAAAGTTTACATTTGAGTATCAGCAAAAGGCATGTTGCCGGGAAGAGTTGTGGAGCAAAGAGGATGCAACATTCAGCCAATCTAGGGCAGTTACGTCAAGATTCGACAAATCTATGAAAGCCATTTGATCAGAAAGGTTATCTTAAAAGCATGCAGCCAAGGGCAAGTTACGAAAGTTACTTTGATCAGCATGGTAAGCTTGGGACACCAGATTGGTTTCCAAGGGCATATCCAGATTTCGTCAAGATGGTTACTATGTCTACCCCAAGCTGAGAAATTTCCTACAAGTTGTGTTATGATGTTGGGTTCATAATCCCATTTTTCCAGTCTTGCTGCAGACTTCTCCAGTTGAGTGTGATTCTTTACCCAGCCAGGTGGTGATCAAACAGAGATTAAAAAGATATATGAAGCCTTTGCTCATTTGATGGAGTTATTTCTCCCTTTTTATTGATATGGAATCTCTTGGAGATCAGTGATTTCTCTTGTTATGACATTATTGTTGTTATGTGCTTCCCAAGTAGCTAGACAAGGGCAATATATTTTCTAAGAGGTGTTGAGATGATTGTCAACTTTTATGGGTTTTCTCTCACCAAGTGTTGAGTTTGATTTAAAATCCCCATAATTTTGAGTTCTTGCTGTAGTGTTAACTTCTTGGTTCCCCAGGAAGTTTCTCTCAAGTCATCTTGTTGGTATGTGCGCAATCTTTGTGTGTTTCTCAGATAATCAAAGACGATACCAGTTGGCGTAAGGTATAGTATTAGGTTTGTGATCCCATGATCCCTGGCCAAGTCTTGGTTCGCTTTTGATTTTGGGTTTGCATGGTCAGAAGCCTTTGTCCCAGATTCCCCAGCGAAGTTTTCCCTCATATGATGAAAGGTTTTATTCCCTTGGTGTGCTAAGATATCGCTCTTTTTGCAGTATTGGCATTAGTGTTGACTTCTTGATTTCCCAGGAAGACTATACCAGGGCATCTTTTGTTGGAATAGGTTGGTATGATATGAAGACTCAATCCAGTATTCTCCAGTGAAGGCCTCGTTTATTTGATAGAAGTCCTTTCTCCCCAAAGAGGTTGGTGCAATAATTACTCTTGAAGAACGTATCTCTGGTTTCCCCAGTGGAAAACGTAACTCCAGTTTCCCCAGTGGAGCACGTATCTTAGTTTCCCCTTGATGATGTGGTGTCGACCTCCCCAATAAAGTCAGCATGAAGTCCCCGGTAGAGGTCTCGATGATGAAGTATTGTATCCCTTAGTGAAGTAAGTATGTTTTTATGCCTTCAAAGTGGGCCTGATTTCCCTAGTGAATGTTTTGACAATTTGGTTTCCATTTGCCTTATTCACAACTAGTATCGAAATCCCCAGTAGGAGTACGGACTGTGAAACATTTGTTTTCCCCATTGAAGTCTGTATGCTTTTCCCCGGGAAGGTTATCCCAGGGCATCTCTTGTTGGAATGAGTATTCATGATTGAAAAGTTTTCAATCCTCAGTTTTTTCTCCAGGAAAAAAGTTTGAATTCCCCAGTGAGGTTTGGTTATCTCGATGTCAGTCTGCTTTATTTGAGGCTGATATTTCAATCTCCAGTAGGAATGTTGCTTGTAAAAAAATGGTTTTTCCAATGAAACCAGAAGAAAGATGTTCTATCCCGGTATGTGTTTGATTTAGCTACATCCGGATTATGTTTCTCCTCAGTGAATTTAGGACAGACAATAGCGCTCCTTGCTTAGTTGGATTTGGTTTTCCCTCTTGAGTTTATTTCTCAAAGGATGTATCTCCGTTGGCCATCTTGCTCCAGTGTGTTTCTAATTGGATTCGTGGTTGCATGACAATATTATTTACTCTGGATTTTTGAGGACTTTGAGCTTTGATTTATGCATTTATTTTGCACGAGAAGACTTTATCTCTTCAGCAGGAATAATGTGGCTTTTCCCCAAGAAGTCATGTCTCATTTCCCCAGGAAGTCATATCTCATTTCCCCAGGAAGCCACATTTCTATCCCCAGAAAGTCGTTTCTTTTTGCAATCCTCCATGATAACAAGCAACAGGTATCTTTGTTTGAGCAACTCGTGCTTCCTTGTACAAGTCGACGTAACTTTTTTTGCTATTTCCTCTATGAGTGGTTAGCTTGCAGTCCGTTGTCAGTTTACGCTAGTGGATGGCAAGACTTTCAAATTCACAGAAATTGCTCGTTGTGAAATCTTTGCAAGTGGAAGTCTCTTTATTTGAGACAGCTTACATATTACCCTTTCCAGGCGGAATTCCTTGATTAAGGAAGAAGTTGAGACCCGTGCTAGGTGAAACACCAGAAGTTTGGGGAACATATGATATTTTCTTTCTACCTTCAGTGAACGTTGGTAGTACATCGGCAGTGAATGTCGGTGTTTATTCTCTTTTTTCTATCTTCAGTGAACGTTGATAGTTCATGGTCAGTGAACGGCGGTGATATTATATTTTCTCTCTACCTTCAGTGAACGTTGGTAGTACATCGACAGTGAACGTCGGTGTTTGTTATCTTTTTTTTCTATCTAAAGTGAACATTGATAGTTCATCGTCAATGAACGGAGGTGATGTTATATTTTCTCTCTACCTTCAATGAACGTTGGTAGTACATCGGCAGTGAACGTTGGTGTTTGTTATCTTTTTGCTATCTTCAGTGAACGTTGATAGTTCATCGTCAGTGAACGGAGGTGATATTGTATTTTCTCTCTACCTTCAGTGAATGTTGGTAGAACATCGGCAGTGAACGTTGGTGTTTGTTATCTTTTTGCTATCTTCAGTGAACGTTGATAGTCCATCGTCAGTGAACGGCAGTGATATGATATTTTCTCTCTACCTTCAGTGAACGTTGGTAGTACATCGGCAGTGAACGTTGGTGTTTGTTATCTTTTTGCTATCTTCAGTGAACGTTGATAGTCCATCGTCAGTGAACGACGGTGATATGATATTTTCTCTCTACATTAAGTTAACATTGGTAGGACATTGGCAGTGAACGTTGGTGTTTGTTATATTTTTGCTATCTTCAATGAACGTTGATAGTTCATCGTCAGTGAACGACGGTGATATTGTATTTTCTCTCTACCTTCAGTGAATGTTGGTAGTACATCGACAGTGAACGTTGGTGTTTGTTATCTTTCTTCTATCTTCAGTGAACGTTGATAGTTCATCGTCAGTGAACGGCGGTGATATGATATATTTTCTCTCTACCTTCAGTGAATGTTGGTAGTACATAGGCAGTGAATGTTGGTGTTTGTTATCTTTTTGCTATCTTCAGTGAACGTCGATAGTTCATCGTCAGTGAACGGCGGTGATATGATATTTTCTCTCTACCTTCAGTGAACGTTGGTAGGACATCGACAGTGAACGTTGGTGTTTGTTATATTTTTGCCATCTTCAATGAACGTTGATAGTTCATTGTCAGTGAACGGAGGTGATATGATACATTTTCTCTCTACCTTCAGTGAACGTTGAAAGGACATCGGCAGTGAATGTTGGTGTTTGTTATATTTCTGCTATCTTCAGTGAATGTTGATAGTTCATCGTCAGTGAACGGCGGTGATATGATACATTTTCTCTCTACCTTCAGTGAATCTTGGTAGTACATCGGCAGTGAACGTTGGTGTTTGTTATCTTTTTGCTATCTTCAGTGAACGTTGATAGTCCATCGTCAGTGAACGGCGGTGATATTATATTTTCTCTCTACCTTCAGTGAATGTTGGTAGTACATCGGCAGTGAACGTTGGTGTTTGTTATCTTTTTGCTATCTTCAGTGAACGTTGATAGTCCATCGTCAATGAACGGCGGTGATATGATATTTTCTCTCTACCTTCAGTGAATGTTGGTAGTACAACGGCAGTGAACGTTGGTGTTTGTTATCTTTTTGCTATCTTCAGTAAACGTTGATAGTTCCTCGTCAGTGAACGGCGGTGATATTATATTTTCTCTCTACCTTCAGTGAACGTTGGTAGTACATCGGCAGTGAACGTCGATGCTTGTTATCTTTCTCTCTGGTTCTATTCTTTTGGTCCACCAGTGATTTATTTTCCTGGTGGGGTTGCTCCTTTGTTTCTTCTTTTTTGTGGCATCCCCAGTGTTACTTTGCGTCTCTTTTGTTCTGTTCATATGCATCCATAATCATAAGCATTGCATGGAATCTTAGAGACAAAAATAGGGCTTGTTTTATATTTAAGTATCTTCAATCGCGTCGACACGAAGATTTGTAACCCTCGTATCTCCGGATAGAAGACACTTAAATAAGGGCAGCTGTTGTACCCAAATTTTTGCCCCTAAGATTCCCCTATCATATCATGTCAACTTGATCATAACAAGATCACATTAGGGTTGGTTCTTCCTCTTTTTCCTATCTTTAAGTTTTCTCTTGAGGAATATCCAAGCACCTTGGTTGTGTATTTTGTATATGTGTTGTTGACTAACTTCTAATCAAAATACAAAAAAAATATATTTGTCTTTATCTTTGTATATTTTTGTTTTGTAGGTACCAAGTCGAAGCATATGGCAAATAAGGTTTTCCGGTATTATTTCCCTAAAATCTCTATTTGCAAAGAAAAAGAATTAAAAAAAATTCATTTTTTCACTGTACAATCGATTGCTCCTAGAGTGCAATCGATTGCACAAAGTGAATTTTGCACAATTTTTGAAAAAATACACTGCAAATCGATTTGCAATATAGTGCAATCGATTTGCATAGAGTGAAAAATTGAAAAAAATCAGCATTTTAAAATTGTCAAATTTTGGTTCCAATTTTCCTTCATTTTTGAAAGATGTATAATTAATTCAAATTTTAGTGCCAATCTTTCATTTTTACAAAGAATTATCATTAATTCAAATTTTGGCTCTAATATTTGAAAGAATTATCATTAATTCAAATTTTGGCTCTAATTTTTGAAAGAATTCATTAATTCAAATTTTGGCTCCAAGAATCAATTACCAAATTACCACTAATCCCAATCCTAAAACTCTATAAATAGAGCCCTCATCTCATTCAAATTTCAAGCTTTTGATAGCTAAATCCACCTTGCTAAAAAATCTCTCAATTCTCTCCTTCTACCAAATTCACTCAAAGCTCCATTTTCAAAAAGTTAGTAAGCTTTGCATTGAAGCTTACTAATCTTTGAGCTAAACCTTCATCCAAACATTTTTTCTCCATCAATTATCTACATCCAAGCTTGATCAATTGATTCTTGTGGTTGAATTGAAGCAAATTCTTAAAGTTGTTTGATAATTCTCTAGATCTACCTTTGGTAAGTTTGGATAATTCATCTTTCACAATGTGATCTCTTGGTGATCTTTGGGATTGATTCATTGAGCATTCTTTTATGATTCAAATGGTGTTATTTTCTCATAATTTGATGGAATTTTCGTGCTCAATTGGATCCATGA
The DNA here is from genome assembly GCA_948472305.1 of Vicia faba. Taxonomy (NCBI): domain Eukaryota; kingdom Viridiplantae; phylum Streptophyta; class Magnoliopsida; order Fabales; family Fabaceae; genus Vicia; species Vicia faba. Next base: position 921,522,661 of record OX451737.1, read on the forward strand.
TCATGAGGTGTTTGATGGAAAGTTTGAACAAGAAATTGGCCTTTTAAAATGTTGTTTTTGGCTGATGTTCTGTGTGCAATCGATTTGCACTATGTGTAAATCGATTTATACAGCACGATTTTGCACAATTTTTTGAAAATAATATTGTGTAAATCGATTTACATAGTAGTGTAAATCGATTTACACCAGAACATAATGTATTTTTTGCCTTGTTTTGGGGCAACTTTGATCCAAAATGCTTTTTCTACTCACGCCTTGTGATTGTTGGTTTGGATTGCAATTTTAAATGTCCAATTTGTCTTTAAACTCAATGGACTTTGTGATGTAGATGAAGTTGGATAAATGTTCATCAATTCAAATCTACCTAAGAGTGAATTATTTAATTCATTTTTGGTGCTTTGGATTAATGATATGTTTAGTGCTTTAATCCATCTAGAGGAGTGGTTGAATTTAAAGATGAAAGAATTTTGAAATGGTGATCCAAATTAGCTTATCATTTCCCTCCCTCTTCATCTTATCCCTTTCTTTTTTAATTGTGCTACATGTTAAGGTATGGTGATCTCTATATCATTTATCCAAACATGAAGTACATAGATTGCAATTGACCGGCCTCAAAATAGGTGCGACTTCTACATAAGTCCACTTACGATTGCTTAACATAGCGCTAAATTTTGTCTCGATTCGAATAAATGATCATTCGTGGCCCAAACTTATGATTGCAAGCCCAAGTATGTTAATTTGATCTCTTTGATCCAATAACTTTGAGATTCATCGTGTAGAGGCTTTGGTTCTACCAATCCTCTGATGGATCTGCAACACCTTTGGTCAACGCGGATCACTTAAACATCGTTGATCATTACATGTTGCCTTGTGAGAATTCCAAAATGGATGATATACTTGACAAAAAGCAAATGCAACTTGTTGTATAGAGGCTTTGGTTCTACCAACCCCCTAATGAGTTCCAAATGCAAGTTTCAAGATGGTCATCCAACTAACCACTAATTACTAACCACTAATTACTAACAATTAACTTTACTTTATGCCCTTTTATTTTTATGCTTTATGTACCATTTACATTTCATGCTATTTTCATCTTTGCTCACTTGAGCATTTACTTTTATGTCATTTTTATTTTGCTCACTTGAGCATTTACTTTTATGTCATTTTTATTTTGCTCACTTGAGCATTTACTTTTATGTCATTTTTATTTTGCTCACTTGAGCTTTTCTTTTCCTTTTAAAGACACTTAATAATCAACATGAACCATAAAAATCATTAATGGTACTCGGACTACATGGTTACTATCCTTTGCATTATGGAGTGATGGACTTCTTGGACTTAGGATTATAGACCTTGGCCTATCTTGGAGATTTTGTGACTTTATTTGATATTTTGTCTGGAGTTCTTGAGGTTTACCTAAAGACATTGGGTTGTTTGTTTGTTTGTGTGCAGATAATTGAGATTACGATCTTTGTTTGTAATCTGGAATTCACCCGTTAACAGCCGTTACTCTGCCATATTTTTGTGAAGACTTAAAACACTTGAAGTTTGGTTCTCTCAAGAGGTCTAGTATCTTTGCTTGCTTGGTTTCAATCCGAAGAATGAGAATTCTATATTGACTCATAATGTCAAGTATTGGCTTCTTGTTGGTTAGATGGTTCTTATCCCTAGCTTTTACCTTATGCTTTAGGATAGCCTCTTCTTCTCCTCCCATCTTCTTTAATTTCAAAAATCTTCTCCCTCCCTTAAAAAAAGCTCTTCTTATTTTGAAACTTGAAACAATTTCATAATAAACTTGGACTTAGGTCCATGCATTTTCGAAACATTTTCATAAATAAATTTCAATCAATTTAATAATACCTTGACTTTTTTTGTGAGAAGACTAAAAGTCAATCAATCTCATTTCAAACCATTTTTGCCACTTTGGCTTTTATCTTTAAACTTTTCTCAAAAAGATTAGACTCTTGTCAATCCTTGTAGTGATGCAAACAACTATACTTCTACAATATGTAGTGAAGTGAGATATTTTCCACTTGGGTGTTGAGTGAGGCATTGTTGATTTTAAAATCCAAGCCATATCCTCCACTTTGAGATGATGCAAATTCTCCTTTCTCATGATTGTGGGTAGTAAGTATGTTTTCCACACGGACAATTGCGATGATGTCTTATCTCATAAAATCAACCAACACACTTGTGTTTCAAATTTTTAAAAGATGAACTACGTGTACCCTGATCCCCTATTGCACGAAAGGTGGTACGTAGGCACTAAAGGTTCGCAACCGCGGCGGGTGCAAAAATCATAAAAATATTTCTTTTCTCACCTCCATCATCCATTTTTTATACAACACATTTTTCATAGCCAAAATATACAGATTTTTTAAAGAGGTTCCTGCGAAGTACCGTGGATGTTTAGGGTGATAATACCTTCCCTTTGCATAACCAACCCCCTTACCTTGAATCTTTCCCCCTCTTTTGGGTTATTCGCTCTTTTCCCATTCCTTTGGAAACAATAAAGCGTGGTGGCGATTTTTATTTTGATTTGTATAAAGTCTAGTCAATCCAATGACTTAGTCTTGCACATCGGCAGTGAAAGTTGGTGTTTGTTATCTTTTTTTTTCTATCTTCAGTGAACGTTGATAGTTCATCGTCAATGAACGGCAGTGATGTTATATTTTCTCTCTACCTTCAGTGAATGTTGGTAGTACATCGGCAGTGAACGTTGGTGTTTATTATATTTTTGCTATCTTCAGTGAACGTTGATAGTCCATCGTCAGTGAACGGCGGTGATATTATATTTTCTCTTTACCTTCAGTGAATGTTGGTAGTACATCGACAGTGAACGTTGGTGTTTGTTATCTTTTTGCTATCTTCAGTGAACGTTGATAGTTCATCGTCAGTGAACGGCGGTGATATTATATTTTCTCTCTACCTTCAGTGAATGTTGGTAGTACATCGGCAGTGAACGTTGGTGTTTGTTATCTTTTTGCTATCTTCAGTGAACGTTGATAGTTCATCGTCAGTGAACGGCGATGATATTATATTTTCTCTCTACCTTCAGTGAACGTTGGTAGTACATCGGCAGTGAACGTTGGTGTTTGTTATCTTTTTGCTATCTTCAGTGAACGTTGATAGTTCATCGTCAATGAACGGCGGTGATATTATATTTTCTCTCTACCTTCAGTGAATGTTGGTAGTACATCGGCAGTGAATGTTGGTGTTTGTTATCTTTTTGCTATCTTCAGTGAACGTTGATAGTTCACCGTTAGTGAACGACGGTGATATTATATTTTCTCTCTACCTTCAGTGAACGTTGGTAGTACATCAGCAGTGAACGTTGGTGTTTGTTATCTTTTTGCTATCTTCAGTGAACGTTAATAGTTCCTCGTCAGTGTACGGTGGTGATATGATATATTTTCTCTCTACCTTCAGTGAACGTTGGTAGTACATCGGCAGTGAACGTTGGTGTTTGTTATCTTTTCTCTCTATCTTCAGTAAACGTCGATAGTTCCTCGTCAGTGAATGGCGGTGATATGATATATTTTCTCTCTACCTTCAGTGAACGTTGGTAGTACATCGGCAATGAACGTTGGTGTTTGTTATCTTTTCTCTCTATCTTCAGTGAACGTCGATAGTTCATCATCAGTGAACGGCGGTGATATTATATTTTCTCTCTACCTTCAGTGAACGTTGGTAGTACATCGGCAGTGAACGTTGGTGTTTGTTATCTTTTTTCTATCTTCAGTGAACGTTGATAGTTCATCGTTAGTGAACGGCGGTGATATGATACATTTTTTCTCTACCTTCAGTGAATGTTGGTAGTACATCGGCAGTGAACGTTGGTGTTTGTTATCTTTTTGCTATCTTCAGTGAACGTTGATAGTCCATCGTCAGTGAACGGTGGTGATATTATATTTTCTCTCTACCTTCAGTGAACGTTGGTAGTACATCGGCAGTGAACGTTGATGTTTGTTATCTTTTTGCTATCTTCAGTGAACGTTGATAGTCCATCGTCAGTGAACGGCGGTGATATGATATTGTATTTTCTCTCTACCTTCAGTGAATGTTGGTAGTACATCGGCAGTGAACGTTGGTGTTTGTTATCTTTTTGCTATCTTCAGTTAACATTGATAGTTCCTCGTTAGTGAACGGCGGTGATATTATATTTTCCCTCCACCTTCAGTGAATGTTGGTAGTACATCGGCAGTGAACGTCGATGCTTGTTATCTTTCTCTCTGGTTCTATTCTTTTGGTCCACTAGTGATTTATTTTCCTGGTGGGGTTGCTCCTTTGTTTCTTCTTTTTTGTGGCATTCCCAGTGTTACTTTGCGTCTCTTTTGTTTTGTTCATATGCATCCATAATCATAAGCATTGCATGGAATCTTAGAGACAAAAATAGGGCTTGTTTTATATTTAAGTATCTTCAATCGCGTCGACACGAATATTTGTAACCCTCGTATCTCCGGATAGAAGACACTTAAATAAGGGCAGCTGTTGTACCCCAATTTTTGCCCCTAAGATTCCCCTATCATATCATGTCAACTTGATCATAACAAGATCACATTAGGGTTGGTTCTTCCTCTTTTTCCTATCTTTAAGTTTGCTCTTGAGGAATCTCCAAGCACCTTGGTTGTGTATTTTGTATATGTGTTGTTGACTAACTTCTAATCAAAATACAAAAAAAAAATATTTGTCTTTGTCTTTGTATATTTTTTTTTGTAGGTACCAAGTCGAAGCATATGGCAAATAAGGTTTTCCGGTATTATTTCCCTAAAATCTCTATTTGCAAAGAAAAAGAATTAAAAAAAAATTCATTTTTTTTCACTGTACAATCGATTGCTCCTAGAGTGCAATCGATTGCACAAAGTGAATTTTGTACAATTTTTGAAAAAATACACTGTGCAAATCGATTTGCAATATAGTGCAATCGATTTGCGTAGAGTGAAAAATTGAAAAAAATCAGCATTTTAAAATTGTCAAATTTTGGTTCCAATTTTCCTTCATTTTTGAAAGATGTATAATTAATTCAAATTTTAAAGCCAATCTTTCATTTTTACAAAGAATTATCATTAATTCATATTTTGGCTCTAATATTTGAAAGAATTATCATTAATTCAAATTTTGGCTCTAATTTTTGAAAGAATTCATTAATTCAAATTTTGGCTCCAAGAATCAATTACCAAATTACCACTAATCCCAATCCTAAAACTCTATAAATAGAGCCCTCATCTCATTCAAATTTCAAGCTTTTGATAGCCAAATCCACCTTGCTAAAAAATCTCTCAATTCTCTCCTTCTACCAAATTCACTCAAAGCTCCATTTTCAAAAAGTTAGTAAGCTTTGCATTGAAGCTTACTAATCTTTGAGCTAAACCTTCATCCAAACATTTTTTCTCCATCAATTCTCTATATCCAAGCTTGATCAATTGATTCTTGTGGTTGAATTGAAGCAAATTCTTGAAGTTGTTTGATAATTCTCTAGATCTACCTTTGGTAAGTTTGGATAATTCATCTTTCACAATGTGATCTCTTGGTGATCTTTGGGATTGATTCATTGAGCATTCTTTTATGATTCCAATGGTGTTATTTTCTCATAATTTGATGGAATTTTCGTGCTCAATTGGATCCATGATCATGAGGTGTTTGATGGAAAGTTTGAACAAGAAATTGGCCTTTTAAAATGCTGTTTTTGGCTGTTGTTCTGTGTGCAATCGATTTGCACAATGTGTAAATCGATTTATACAGCACGATTTTGCACAAATTTTTGAAAATAATACTGTGTAAATCAATTTACATAGTAGTATAAATCGATTTACACCAGAACATAATGTATTTTTTGCCTTGTTTTGGGGCAACTTTGATCCAAAATGCTTTTTCTACTCACTCCTTGTGATTGTTGGTTTGGATTGCAATTTTAAATGTCCAATTTGTCTTTAAACTCAATGGACTTTGTGATGTAGATGAAGTTGGATAAATGTTCATCAATTCAAATATACCTAAGAGTGAATTATTTAATTCATTTTTGGTGCTTTGGATTAATGATATGTTTAGAGCTTTAAACCATCTAGAGGAGTGGTTGAATTTAAAGATGAAAGAATTTTGAAATGGTGATCCAAATTAGCTTATCATTTCCCTCCCTCTTCATCTTATCCCTTTCTTTTTTAATTGTGCTACATGTTAAGGTATGGTGATCTCTATATCATTTATCCAAACATGAAGTACATAGATTGCAATTGACCGGCCTCAAAATAAGAGCGACTTCTACATAAGTCCATTTACGATTGCTTAACATAGCGCTAAATTTTGTCTCGATTCGAATAAATGATCATTCGTGGCCCAAACTTATGATTGCAAGCCCAAGTATGTTAATTTTATCTCTTTGATCCAATAACTTTTAGATTCATCGTGTAGAGGCTTTGGTTCTACCAATCCTCTGATGGATCTACAACACCTTTGGTCAACGCGGATCACTTAAACATCGTTGATCATTACATGTTGCCTTGTGAGAATTACAAAATGGATGATATACTTGACAAAAAGAAAATGCAACTTGTTGTGTAGAGACTTTGGTTCTACCAATCCCCTAATGAGTTCCAAATGCAAGTTTCAAGATGGTCATCCAACTAACCACTAATTACTAACCACTAATTACTAACAATTAACTTTACTTTATGCCCTTTTAATTTTATGCTTTATGTACCATTTACATTTCATGCTATTTTCATCTTTGCTCACTTGAGCATTTACTTTTATGTCATTTTTATTTTGCTCACTTGAGCATTTACTTTTATGTCATTTTTATTTTGCTCACTTGAGCATTTACTTTTATGTCATTTTTATTTTGCTCACTTGAGGTTTTCTTTTCCTTTTAAAGACACTTAATAATCAACATGAACCATAAAAATCATTAATGATACTCGGACTACATGGTTACTATCCTTTGCATTATGGAGTGATGGACTTCTTGGACTTAGGATTAGAGACCTTGGCCTATCTTGGAGATTTTGTGACTTTATTTGATATTTTGTCTGGAGTTCTTGAGGTTTACCTCAAGACATTGGGCTGTTTGTTTGTTTGTGTGCAGGTAATTGAGATTACGATCTTTGTTTGTAATCTGGAATTCACCAGTATACAGCTGTTACTCTGCCCAATTTTTGTGAAGACTTAAAACACTTGAAGTTTGGTTCTCTCAAGAGGTCTAGTATCTTTGCTTGCTTGGTTTCAATCCGAAGAATGAGAATTCTATATTGACTCATAATGTCAAGTATTGGATTCTTGTTGGTTAGATGGTTCTTATCCCTAACTTTTACCTTATGCTTTAAGATAGCCTCTTTTTCTCCTCCCATCTTCTTTAATTTCAAAAATCTTCTCCCTCCCTTAAAAAAAGCTCTTCTTGTTTTGAAACTTGAAACAATTTCATAATAAACTTGGACTTAGGTCCATGCATTTTCGAAACATTTTCATAAATAAATTTCAATCAATTTAATAATACCTTGACTTTTTTTGTGAGAAGACTATAAGTCAATCAATCTCATTTCAAACCATTTTTGCCACTTTGGCTTTTATCTTTAAACTTTTCTCAAAAAGATTAGACTCTTGTCAATCCTTGTAGTGATACAAACAACTATACTTCTACAATATATAGTGAAGTGAGATATTTTCCACTTGGGTGTTGAGTGAGGCATTGTTGATTTTATAATCCAAGCCATATCCTCCACTTTGAGATGATGCAAATTCTCCTTTCTCATGATTGTGGGTAGTAAGTATGTTTTCCACACGGACAATTGCGATGATGTCTTATCTCATAAAATCAACCAACACACTTGTGTTTCAAATTTTTAAAAGATGAACTACGTGTACCCTGATCCCGTATTGCACGAAAGGTGGTACGTAGGCACTAAAGGTTCGCAACTGCGGCGTGTGCAAAAATCATAAAAATATTTCTTTTCTCACCTCCATCATCCATTTTTTATACAACACATTTTTCATAGCCAAAATATACAGATTTTTCAAAGAGGTTCATGCGGAGTATCGTGGATGTTTAGGGTGCTAATACCTTCCCTTTGCATAACCAACCCCCTTACCTTGAATCTTTCCCCCTCTTTTGGGTTATTCCCTCTTTTCCCATTCCTTTGGAAACAATAAAGCGTGGTGGCAATTTTTATTTTGATTTGTATAAAGTCTAGTCAATCCAATGACTTAGTCTTGCACATCGGCAGTGAACGTTGGTGTTTGTTATCTTTTTTTTCTATCTTCAGTGAACGTTGATAGTTCATCGTCAGTGAATGGTGGTGATGTTATATTTTCTCTCTACCTTCAGTGAACGTTGGTAGTACATCGGCAGTGAATGTTGGTGTTTGTTATCTTTTTGCTATCTTCAATGAACGTTGATAGTCCATCGCCAGTGAACGGCGGTGATATTATATTTTCTCTTTACCTTCAATGAACGTTGGTAGTACATCGGCAGTGAACGTTGGTGTTTGTTATCTTTTTGCTATCTTCAGTGAACGTTGATAGTTCATCGTCAGTGAACAGCGGTGATATTATATTTTCTCTCTACCTTCAGTGAACGTTGGTAGTACATCGGCAGTGAACGTTGGTGTTTGTTATCTTTTTGCTATCTTCAGTAAACGTTGATAGTTCATCGTCAGTGAACGGCGGTGATATTATATTTTATCTCTACCTTCAGTGAACGTTGGTAGTACATCGGCAGTGAACGTTGGTGTTTGTTATCTTTTTGCTATCTTCAGTGAACGTTGATAGTTCATCGTCAGTGAACAGCGGTGATATTATATTTTCTCTCTACCTTCAGTGAAAGTTGGTAGTACATCGGCAGTGAATGTTGGTGTTTGTTATCTTTTTGCTATCTTCAGTGAACGTTGATAGTTCATCGTCAGTGAACGACGGTGATATTATATTTTCTCTCTACCTTCAGTGAACGTTGGTAGTACATCGGCAGTGAACGTTGGTGTTTGTTATCTTTTTGCTATCTTCAGTGAACGTCAATAGTTCCTCGTCAGTGTACGGTGGTGATATGATATATTTTCTCTCTACCTTCAGTGAACGTTGGTAGTACATCGGCAGTGAACGTTGGTGTTTGTTATCTTTTCTCTCTATCTTCAGTAAACATCGATAGTTCCTCGTCAGTGAACGGCAGTGATATGATATATTTTCTCTCTACCTTCAGTGAATGTTGGTAGTACATCGGCAATGAACGTTGGTGTTTGTTATCTTTTCTCTCTATCTTCAGTGAACGTTGATAGTCCATCATCAGTGAACGGCGGTGATATTATATTTTCTCTCTACCTTCAGTGAACGTTGGTAGTACATCGGCAGTGAACGTTGGTGTTTGTTATCTTTTTGCTATCTTCAGTGAACGTTGATAGTCCATCGTCAGTGAACAGCGGTGATATGATATTGTATTTTCTCTCTACCTTCAGTGAATGTTGGTAGTACATCGGCAGTGAACGTTGGTGTTTGTTATCTTTTTGCTATCTTCAGTAAACGTTGATAGTTCCTCGTTAGTGAACGGCGGTGATATTATATTTTCTCTCTACCTTCAGTGAACGTTGGTAGTACATCGGCAGTGAACGTCGATGCTTGTTATCTTTCTCTCTGGTTCTATTCTTTTGGTCCACCAGTGATTTATTTTCCTGGTGGGGTTGCTCCTTTGTTTCTTCTTTTTTGTGGCATCCCCAGTGTTACTTTGCGTCTCTTTTGTTCTGTTCATATGCATCCATAATCATAAGCATTGCATGGAATCTTAGAGACAAAAATAGGGCTTGTTTTATATTTAAGTATCTTCAATCCCGTCGACACGAAGATTTGTAACCCTCGTATCTCCGGATAGAAGACACTTAAATAAGGGCAGCTGTTGTACCCCAATTTTTGCCCCTAAGATTCCCCTATCATATCATGTCAACTTGATCATAACAAGATCACATTAGGGTTGGTTCTTCCTCTTTTTCCTATCTTTAAGTTTGCTCTTGAGGAATCTCCAAGCACCTTGGTTGTGTATTTTGTATATGTGTTGTTGACTAACTTCTAATCAAAATACAAAAAAAAATATTTGTCTTTGTCTTTGTATATTTTTGTTTTGTAGGTACCAAGTCGAAGCATATGGCAAATAAGGTTTTCCGGTATTATTTCCCTAAAATCTCTATTTGCAAAGAAAAAGAATTAAAAAAAATTTCATTTTTTTTCACTGTACAATCGATTGCTCCTAGAGTGCAATCGATTGCACAAAGTGAATTTTGCACAATTTTTGAAAAAATACACTGTGCAAATCGATTTGCAATATAGTGCAATCGATTTGCATAGAGTGAAAAATTGAAAAAAATCAGCACTTTAAAATTGTCAAATTTTGGTTCCAATTTTCCTTCATTTTTGAAAGATGTATAATTAATTCAAATTTTAGTGCCAATCTTTCATTTTTAAAAAAAGAATTATCATTAATTCAAATTTTGGCTCTAATATTTGAAAGAATTATCATTAATTCAAATTTTGGCTCTAATTTTTGAAAGAATTCATTAATTCAAATTTTGGCTCCAAGAATCAATTACCAAATTACCACTAATCTCAATCCTAAAACTCTATAAATAGAGCCCTCGTCTCATTCAAATTTCAAGCTTTTGATAGCCAAATCCACCTTGCTAAAAAATCTCTCAATTCTCTCCTTCTACCAAATTCACTCAAAGCTCCATTTTCAAAAAGTTAGTAAGCTTTGCATTGAAGCTTACTAATCTTTGAGCTAAACCTTCATCCAAACATTTTTTCTCCATCAATTCTCTACATCCAAGCTTGATCAATTGATTTTTATGGTTGAATTGAAGCAAATTCTTGAAGTTGTTTGATAATTCTCTAGATCTACCTTTGGTAAGTTTGGATAATTCATCTTTCACAATGTGATCTCTTGGTGATCTTTGGGATTGATTCATTGAGCATTCTTTTATTATTCTAATGGTGTTATTTTCTCATAATTTGATGGGATTTTCGTGCTCAATTGGATCCATGATTATGAGGTGTTTGATGGAAAGTTTGAACAAGAAATTGGCCTTTTAAAATGCTATTTTTGGCTGCTGTTTTGTGTGCAATCGATTTGCACTATGTGTAAATCGATTTACACAGCACGATTTTGCACAAATTTTTGAAAATAATACTGTGTAAATCGATTTACATAGTAGTGTAAATCGATTTACACCAGAACAGAATGTTTTTTTTGCCTTGTTTTGGGGCAGCTTTGATCCAAAATGCTTTTTCTACTCACTCCTTGTGATTGTTGGTTTGGATTGCAATTTTAAATATCCAATTTGTCTTTAAACTCAATGGACTTTGTGATGTAGATGAAGTTGGATAAATGTTCATCAATTCAAATCTACCTAAGAGTGAATTATTTAATTCATTTTTGGTGCTTTGGATTAATGATATGTTTAGTGCTTTAATCCATCTAGAGGAGTGGTTGAATTTAAAGATGAAAGAATTTTGAAATGGTGATCCAAATTAGCTTATCATTTTCCTCCCTCTTCATCTTATCCCTTTCTTTTTTTATTTTCCTACATGTTAAGGGATGGTGATCTCTATATCATTTATCCAAACATGAAGTACATAGATTGCTATTGACCGGCCTCAAAATAGGTGCAACTTCTAAATAAGTCCACTTACGATTGCTTAACATAGCGCTAAATTTTGTCCCGATTCGAATAAATGATCATCCGTGGCCCAAACTTATGATTGCAAGCCCAAGTATGTTAATTGGATCTCTTTGATCCAATAACCTTGAGATTCATCGTGTAGAGGCTTTGGTTCTACCAATCCTCTGATGGATCTACAACACCTTTGGTCAACGCGGATCACTTAAACATCGTTGATCATTACATGTTGCCTTGTGAGAATTCCAAAATGGATGATATACTTGACAAAAAGCAAATGCAACTTGTTGTGTAGAGGCTTTGGTTCTACCAGTCCCCTAATGAGTTCCAAATGCAAGTTTCAAGACGGTCATCCAACTAACCACTAATTACTAACAATTAACTTTACTTTATGCCTTTTATTTTTTATGCTTTATGTACCATTTACTTTATGTACCATTTACATTTCATGCTATTTTCATCTTTGCTCACTTGAGCATTTACTTTTATGTCATTTTATTTTGCTCACTTGAGCTTTTCTTTCTTTTTAAAAGACACTTAATAATCAACATGAACCATAAAAATCATTAATGATACTTGGACTACATGGTTACTATCCTTTGCATTATGGAGTGATGGACTTCTTGGACTTAGGATTAGAGACCTTGGCCTATCTTGGAGATTTTGTGACTTTATTTGATATTTTGTTTGGAGTTCTTGAGGTTTACCTCAAGACATTGGGTTGTTTCTTTGTTTGTGTGCAGGTAATTGAGATTACGATCTTTGTTTGTAATCTGGAATTCACCCGTATACAGCCGTTACTCTGCCCAATTTTTGCGAAGACTTAAAACACTTGAAGTTTGGTTCTCTCAAGAGGTCTAGTATCTTTGCTTGCTTGGTTTCAATCCGAAGAATGGGAATTCTATATTGACTCATAATGTCAAGTATTGGCTTCTTGTTGGTTAGATTGTTCTTATCCCTAGCTTTTACCTTATGCTTTAGGATAGCCTCTTCTTCTCCTCCCATCTTCATTAATTTCAAAAATCTTTTCCCTCCCTTAAAAAAAGCTCTTCTTGTTTTGAAACTTGAAACAATTTCATAATAAACTTGGACTTAGGTCCATGCATTTTCGAAAAATTTTCATAAATAAATTTCAATCAATTTAATAATACCTTGAATTTTTTTGCGAGAAGACTAAAAGTCAATCAATCTCATTTCAAACCATTTTTGCCACTTTGGCTTTTATCTTTAAACTTTTCTCAAAAAGATTAGACTCTTATCAATCCTTGTAGTGATGCAAACAACTATACTTCTACAATATGTAGTGAAGTGAGATATTTTCCACTTGGGTGTTGAGTGAGGCATTGTTGATTTTAAAATCCAAGCCATATCCTCCACTTTGAGATGATGCAAATTCTCCTTTCTCATGATTGTGGGTAGTAAGTATGTTTTCGACACGGACAATTGCGATGATGTCTTATCTCATAAAATCAACCAACACACTTGTGTTTCAAATTTTTAAAAGATGAACTACGTGTACCCTGATCCCCTATTGCACGAAAGGTGGTACGTAGGCACAAAAGGTTCGCAACCGCGGCGGGTGCAAAAATCATAAAAATATTTCTTTTCTCACCTCCATCATCCATTTTTTATACAACACATTTTTATAGCCAAATATACAGATTTTTCAAAGAGGTTCCTGCGGAGTACCGTAGATGTTTAGGGTGCTAATACCTTCCCTTTGCATAACCAACCCCCTTACCTTGAATCTTTCCCCCTTTTTTTGGGTTATTCGCTCTTTTCCCATTCCTTTGGAAACAATAAAGCGCGGTGGCGATTTTTATTTTGATTTGTATAAAGTCTAGTCAATCCAATGGCTTAGTCTTGCACATTTCTACCGCTACAGAAAAAATGACGACTTCACTGGGGAAATATTGACCTCTTGTTGGTCCATCCCTAAGTGGGTTAAACCTATCTTTGTTTATATCTGTATATGTGCTATTGTTGTTTATGTGTTATATTTTTTATATATGTTTGTCTGGATTTTCCTGGTTTACAGGGTGCTTGGTGATTACTCATAAGTCCTATACCCGGTCTTGGGTAAACTTTAAGATAGGACGGGCGGTATAGTCATGTTAACTTTGAGGGAGTAATCCCAAAAAAGGAGGCATGAGATCCCCCACTCAGTGGAGGCCCCTTTGACTGTAGTATCTTTTACCGAGTAATCAGGAAGACGTACTGCTTTCGACCTGAGAGCATGCGAAGCTGAGGACCGTAGATTACCTAACCCCTCTTGGCCTTTTAGGTGTAGTGCGGAAGCTATGACGGAGTAATCCGGAAGTAGTTGTCACATGATACTACGCTCGGACGAGTCTTTCTTGAGAATATTACTAATTACCGAGTAATTGGGAAGTTGGTAATATCCGAAGGAAGGATGTAGACTCTGGGAACCTCTAGAACCTTGTTCAGCAGGTGATAACTTTTTAGACCAATACCTTATGGGTAGTACCTTTGACCTCATGCTCGTGACGTTGAACCTATGAACCCTATATATGTGATCTTGTGTGTGATTGTTGCATCATGCATCTATGCACCCATAAGCATCTTTTAGAAAAAAAACAATATTTCAAGGGATTTAAAGGTCGACTATTTGTGAATATCTCAGGTACTTTTAAACCATGGATTCTGGAAAGAGAAAGACTGGGAAATACAGTTTCAAGGATCCTAAGATAGATGAGTTGATCAGTCTAATTCCCGAGATCGAGTGTTCTGCAGACTTTCGGAAGAAGTATGGATCCATTATTCCTCTCATGAAGCTGAAGATGAAGGAGGGTTTTCTCTCAACTTTGGTCCAGTTCTATGATCCGGTGTATCACTGCTTTACTTTTCCCGATTATCAGTTGATGCCAACACTGGAAGAGTATTCCTATCTATTGGATTTACCTGTTACCGATCGCGTTCCTTTTACTGGTTTGGAGGGTGAGCCAAAACCACATGAGATTGCTGCTTTGATTCATCTGGGGAAGTCTGGGGTGGAAGCTCATATGACTACCAAAGGAGGGATTAGAGGATTACCAGCTCAGTTCTTATTGGAGAAAGATCGTTACTTTTCCAGGATGAAGAGTACGGTTGCTTTTGAGGCCATCTTTGCTTTACTCGCCTATGGATTATTCTTATTTCCTAATGTGGACAAGTTTGTCGACATTAACGCTATCAAGATTTTCATGATTGGAAACCCGGTTCCTACACTGTTGGGTGATGCTTATTACTCGGTTCATCTTCGAAATTCTTATCATGGGGGAATGATTATCTGTTGCACGCCTTTGTTGTATCGGTGGTTTACCTCTCATATGCCTCAGTCTGACGCTTTTTGGGATGTCAAGAAGGAACCTTGTTGGGCTCCTAAGATCATGGCACTTACTCACTCGGATATTGATTGGTATCATCGAGCTTACCAGGATGCGGAGATTATTGACAGTTGTGGTAGTTTCCCCAATGTGCCTCTTCTTGGTACAAAGGGAGGAATTAACTATAACCTTGTTCTTGCACGGCGACAACTTGGTTATCCGATGAGGGATAAACCGAACAATATTCATCTGAGTAGTTTATTTCTGAAGGAAGGAGAAGACCACGGGGAAGCTAGGGAGCATATTGCGAAGGCCTGGCGTCACATTCATAAGAAGAGTAGGAAGGATTTGGGACCTAGGGGTGTTGTTTCCTTGGAGCCATATCTTCAGTGGGTCAGATCAAGAGCCATTCAGTTGAAGATGCCGTATACTTGAGAGTCACCCATGCCTGATTTGTTTGTGAAGACCACTCCTCCCTTATTAGATGATCTAGAAGATCTGCAGCTTGCTTTGGTTAGGATGCAACGGGAAAGGGATGCTTGGAAGAACAAGTTCCAGACTTTAGAGAGTTCCTACAGAGCAGACCTGAAGGAGAGAGATGATTTGATCGAGATCCTTGAGAGTCGAGCAGTAGAGTCTATGGAGAGGCAAGGAGATTTATTTTCTCCTAAGCCTCAAACAGGTGTTTTTTGTTCACTTCCTAATTCAGATGATTGGAAGGAGGTTGCCATAAGACATGTGGAAGAAAACCAGAGGTTGAGAGCTCAGATTGCCAGGCTCACAGGGAAGCGTATTTGTACAAATTGATCTCTATCAGTTCCTTTTCTCAAGATTTTAGATTGTATTTTCATCTTGTACTTGGGATCATTGAAACTTGTAACCCATTTTGAAGTTATTATAATAAAAGTTTTCAGTATTTCAAATGCGTTGTTATTTTGATGTTTGCAATATGTCTGTAAATCTTAAATCCCTTGAAATATTAAATGATAAAATAATAATAATCATATAAATTGCATATCATGCATCATATTGAACATGTTTTTGCATTTTTTATGCATGTCCATGTGTCTTACCCAGCTTCTTTGCTTCACTCAGCAAGCTTACTCATCACTATAACACTCGGGCTAACTTCAAAAAGAAGATGGACAACTTAGAACAGGAGAATCGCGAGCTGCGCGAAGAAGTTTCTGCTTTGAAGGTTGGCTTGGCCAACTTAACTACTCTGATGGAAACTCTGGTGGTTGCTCAGAATCAGCCACCGAGTGTTCAACCTCAACCAACAAAGGCAAATGCTGTTGTGCAAGGAAGAAGGGTAAAATCTCCTAGAAAGAATTATCAGCGTCATCAGCAAGTCGCCTCAGTTACTCCTGTTATGAATGCCGCTCCAACTACCGTTGTTTATCAGAGACCATCCCAGCAGGGGAATCAAGGGTATAATCAGATAAGGGAGAACTATGATCCTATTACCATGAACTATGCAGAGCTATTACCAGCATTGGTTCAGAAGAAGTTGGTCCAAACACGACCACCTCCCGCTATACCATCACCATTGCCGTGGTATTACAAAGCAGACCAGACGTGTGCCTTTCATCAGGGAGCACCAGGGTATAGTGTTGAGAGTTGTTATCCTTTGAGGAATGAAGTGCAAAGGTTGTTGAAGTATGGAACTTTATCTTTCGAAGACGGGGACTCGTCAAATGGTGCTAAGAAGTATGGTGATAATTATTCCAAGAAGAAAGAGCAAGACTCCTACGCTATACTTCGTGGTAGGCGAGGAGGATCTCATAATAGGAATCAGCAAGTTGCTTCTGTGACTCCATTCATCAATGAGACTCTGATTGTTACTGCATATCAGAGGGTACCTCAACAAGGAAATCAAGGGCAATGTCATCAGAGTAAAATGAGATTTGATCCAATTCCAATGACATACACAGAGTTGTATCCTTCTTTGTTGAAGAATAATATGGTTCAAACTCGAGCTCGGCCAGTTGCTCCTGAAAAACTGCCAAGAGGATATAAGGCTGACGCTTCTTGTGCCTTTCATCAGGATGCTCCTTGGCACAATTTAGAAGATTGCTTTGCTTTGAAGGTTGAAGTTCAGAGGTTGGTCCAAAGTGGTATCTTGTCATTTAAGGATATTTTTCTTGAGGTTCAAGTCAAATCTTTTCCGAAGAATAAACTTGATTGAAGAATTCCTTGGAGTTTAAGGATGATTAGCCTTCTCAGTTTATTATCATTTTTACTGCTTTCTCATTTGTAATTCTTCTTGTTTATCATTGCACTGTTTACATGTAAGAACTTGTTTGCATTTGAATGTTTAATCTTAATACAATGAGTATGTTTGTCTTGAAGAAATTCATTCGTTTCACTCGTATTTGTTTTCAATTTTAAATTGCTTTATGATACCAACTTGTTACCCATTCTCTTGCCTAGGTAGAGATTGGAGGGAGGATGATGATATTAAAACATAAATTTTCTGGTAGTATGCTTTTGGATAAAACCTTGTTGACGATGTACAGGAATTGTTTCAAATCCTCAAACACCGGAGATATAAGGGAGTGAAACCTTTGTTAACCCCTTTGAGCCTTGAAGTAGGAGTTTCTTTTTCTATTCAGAAAAAACCCTCATTTTTAAAATAAAAAAAACCCGGGGCAGGGTAGTGTTCAGTTAATTTGATCGAGCATTCAGAACTCATCAGAAGTGCGCATCCAAGGATACAATAATGGTTATCCTTCAAGAGGTTAAGGAAAGTAAAAAACGCAATGGTTAATCTTCACTTATCAGGAGGGTGCGTCAATTGAAGATATCTTAATGGCTATCTCTCGCACACCAGGAGATCAGCAGATGACAATACAATAATGGTTATCTTTCATCTACCGAGAAATAGGGCAGTCACAATCCTTCCGACAAGTCACAAATGACTCAAAGTCACGCGACATGTTCAAAAAAAAAGGAAAAAAAAGATGACATGAATAGATAAAAAAATTATGATGAAAAAGAAAGAGACAAAAAGACCCGCTAATTCGGAACTTGAAAAAAAAAACAAGTCGCTTAGGCAAAAGTCAGGGCATCCTGTTGCACTTCAAAGTCAAAATCAAAAGGAATTTGTCCAGAAGGCAAGAAAGAAATGGAAATCCTAAAATGTGATAAAGGATTACAATGTGAAATCCTCAGCAAAGAACATAGTTTCGTGACAAGAAACCCAAAAGAAGCAGGAATGAGTGACTTGCATGTCCAACGAAAACCTTGTTTGATTCCTCAACCATCTCGAAACTTCTTTTGAGAGATGAATGTTCGTGTCAAGTTAACTGAACTTAGGACTGAAGAACATCATGAAGGGGGTGGGCACCAAATATTTTTGAGCCTTAAATTTTTTTCTCTAAAAACCGTGAACCAGGCCATGTTACAACCCTTAAAAGTCCTAATTGAAACAGGGTTTATTTCGAAAGCATACTTCAATGAAATAGTGTTTCCTGACTCCCATTAATTTTGATAAACTATTGTGATTGGTATCATATGATTTTGTTATCTTTCACACAAAAAAATCCATGTCGCATCCTAGCTAGTGATTTGCTCACAAGGTTTTGCGACATCTTTTCAAATAAAATCTTCAAGACTTACATAATTGTTGCATTAGAGTTTTCATTTTTAGAATAAACATTTTCTGCTTGTAAAACAACGGCTTGATATCATGAAAGTTTACATTTGAGTATCAGCAAAAGGCATGTTGTCGGGAAGAGTTATGGAGCAAAGAGGATGCAACATTCAGCCAATCTAGGGAAGTTACGTCAAGATTCAACAAATATATGAAAGCCATTTGATCAGAAAGGTTATCTTAAAAGCATGCAGCCAAGGGCAAGTTACGAAAGTTACTTTGATCAGCATGGTAAGCTTGGGACACCAGATTGGTTTCCAAGGGCATATCTAGATTTCGTCAAGATGGTTACTATGTCTACCCCAAGCTGAGAACTTTCCTACAAGTTGTGTTATGATGTTGGGTTCATAATCCCATTTTTCCAGTCTTGCTGCAGACTTCTCCAGCTGAGTGTGATTCTTTACCCAGCCAGGTGGTGATCAAACAGAGATTAAAAAGATCTATGAATCCTTTTCTCATTTGATGGAGTTATTTCTCCCTTTTTATTGATATGGAATCTCTTGTAGATCAGTGATTTCTCTTGTTACGACATTATTGTTGTTATGTGCTTCCCAATTAGCTAGACAAGGGCAATATATTTTCTAAGAGGTGTTGAGATGATTGTCAACTTTTCTGGGTTTTCTCTCACCAAGTGTTGAGTTTGATTTAAAATCCCCATAATTTTGACTTCTTGCTGTAGTGTTAACTTCTTGGTTCCCCAGGAAGGTTCTCTCAAGTCATCTTGTTGGTATGTGCGCAATCTTTGTGTGTTTCTCAGATAATCAAAGACGATACCAGTTGGCGTAAGGTATAGTATTAGGTTTGTGATCCCATGATCCCTGGCCAAGTCTCGGTTCGCTTTTGATTTTGGGTTTGCATGGTCAGAAGCCTTTGTCCCAGATTCCCCAGCGAAGTTTTCCCTCATATGATGAAAGGTTTTATTCCCTTGGTGTGCTAACATATCGCTCTTTTTGCAGTATTAGCATTAGTGTTGACTTCTTGATTTCCCAGGAAGACTATACCAGGGCATCTTTTGTTGGAATTGGTTGGTATGATATGAAGACTCAATCCAGTATTCTCCAGTGAAGGCCTCGTTTATTTGATAGAAGTCCTTTCTCCCCAAAGAGGTTGGTGCAATAATTACTCTTGAAGAACGTATCTCTGGTTTCCCCAGTGGAGAACGTATCTCCAGTTTCCCCAGTGGAGCACGTATCTTGGTTTCCCCTCGATGATGTGGTGTCGACCTCCCCAATGAAGTCGGCATGAAGTCCCCGGTAGAGGTCTCGATGATGAAGTATTGTCTCCCTTAGTGAAGTCCATATGTTTTTATGCCTTCAAAGTGGGCCTGATTTCCCCAGTGAATGTTTTAACAATTTGGTTTCCATTTGCCTTATTCACAATCAGTATCGAAATCCCCAGTAGGAGTACGGACTGTGAAACATTTGTTTTCCCCATTGAAGTCTGTATGCTTTTCCCCGGGAAGGTTATCCCAGGGCATCTCTTGTTGGAATGAGTATTCATGATTGCAAAGTTTTCAATCCTCAGTTTTTTCTCCAGGAAAAAGGTTTGATTTCCCCAGTGAGGTTTGGTTATCTCGATGTCAGTCTGCTTTATTTGAGGCTGATATTGCAATCTCCAGTAGGAATGTTGCTTGTAAAAAAAATGGTTTTTCCAATGAAACCAGAAGAAAGATGTTTTATCCCGGTATGTGTTTGATTTAGCTACATCCGGATTATGTTTCTCCTCAATGAAGTTAGGACAGACAATAGCGCTCCTTGCTTAGTTGGATTTGGTTTTCCCTCTTGAGTTTATTTCTCAAAGGATGTATCTTCGTTGGCCGTCTTGCTCCAGTGTGTTTCTAATTGGATTCGTGGTTGCATGACAATATTATTTACTCTGGATTTTTGAGGACTTTGAGCTTTGATTTGTGCATTTATTTTGCACGAGAAGACTTTATCTCTTCAGCAGGAATAATGTGGCTTTTCCCCAAGAAGTCATGTCTCATTTCCCCAGGAAGTCATATCTCATTTCCCCAGGAAGCCACATTTCTATCCCCAGAAAGTCGTTTCTTTTTGCAATCCTCCATGATAACAAGCAACAGGTATCTTTGTTTGAGCAACTCGTGCTTCCCTGTACAAGTCGACGTAACTTTTTTTGCTATTTCCTCTATGAGTGGTTAGCTTGTAGTCCGTCGTCAGTTTACGCTAGTGGATGGCAAGACTTTCAAATTCACAGAAATTGCTCGTTGTGAAATCTTTACAAGTGGAAGTCTCTTTATTTGAGACAGCTTACATATTACCCTTTCCAGGCGGAATTCCTTGATTAAGGAAGAAGTTGAGACCCGTGCTAGGTGAAACACCAGAAGTTTGGGGAACATATGATATTTTATTTCTACCTTCAGTGAACGTTGGTAGTACATCGGCAGTGAACGTCGGTGTTTATTCTCTTTTTTCTATCTTCAGTGAACGTTGATAGTTCATCGTTAGTGAACGGCGGTGATATTATATTTTCTCTCTACCTTCAGTGAACGTTGGTAGTACATCGGCAGTGAACGTCGGTGTTTGTTATCTTTTTTTTCTATCTTCAGTGAACGTTGATAGTTCATCGTCAGTGAACGGCAGTGATGTTATATTTTCACTCTATGCAAATCGATTGCACTATAGTGCAAATCGATTTGCACAGTGTATTTTTTCCAAAAATTGCGCAAAATTCACTTTGTGCAATCGATTGCACTCTAGGAGCAATCGATTGTACAGTGAAAAAAAATGAAATTTTTTTAATTCTTTTTCTTTGCAAATAGAGATTTTAGGGAAATAATACCAGAAAACCTTATTTTCCATATGCTTCGACTCGGTACCTACAAAACACAAATATGAAAAGACAAAGACAAATATTTTTTTGCATTTTGATTAGAAGTTAGTCAACAACACAAGAGCAAACTTAAAGATAGGATGCAAATGTGATGAATGAATCTATTTATTAATTATTGTAACTGAATGATAAAATATGGTATGAAAATGCGACTGAAAAAGTTAGGGGCAAAATTTAGGGTACAACAGCTGCCCCTATTTGATTATCTTTCTGCCAGTTGGGCGGAAAGTAATTAAATACAAACAGACCTGAATTTTGTCCCTGATGCGACGAGATGGTAGCATATGTTATGAATGAATGCATGGACTCTTTTTTGACATATATTTTTGAATGATGTATGAGATGAGACAGACTTTGTGGGAATGTCGAAAGACTCGAAACTGGAAACTTGTGGTAGTTCAGATGAAATGACGTGGAAAGACACGTCGGGGAACAACAAGATATATCTGGATATCTTTCAGGGCGACAAAGAGTAACCAGCGATACTTGGAAAAAAGAGATAAAACTCGAGAAGGAAAACAACAACATTCGAGAATGGCATCGAATGAGGCGAACAACTCTCTGGAAAAGGCAATCAGAAGCATCTAGAAGAACATTAGATGTAGGATGAGACCAAATCTGAAGCTACATCAGAGTCGTCCAGGAAAGACACTAGACGGAAAAGAAACACGACATCTAATACTGGCTTTGAATGAAAGAAAAGCTCAACGTATAATACTGGCTTTAGACGAGAGAAAAGATCACAACATCCAATACTGGCTTTGAATGAGTGAACGGGATCTTGACATTCAATATTGGCTTTGAATAAAGAAAAGCTCAACGTCTAATACTGGATTTAGACGAGAGAAAAGATCACAACATCCAATACTGGCTTTGAATGAGTGAAAGGGATCTTGACATTCAATACTGGCTTTAAATGAAGAAAAGCTCAACGTCTAATAATGGCTTTAGACGAGAGAAAAGATCACAACATCCAATACTGGCTTTGAATGAGTGAAAGAGATCTTGACATTCAATACCGGCTTTGAATGAAGGGAAAACTCAACGTCTAATACTGGCTTTAGATGAGAGAAAAGATCACAACATCCAATACTGGCTTTGAATGAGTGAAAGAGATCTTGACATTCAATATTGGATTTGAATGAAGAGAAAACTCAACGTCTAATACTGGCTTTAGACGAGAGAAAAGATCACAACATCCAATACTGGCTTTGAATGAGTGAAATGGATCTTGACATTCAATACTGGCTTTGAATGAAGGGAAAAGGTAACAACATCCAATACTGGCTTTGGATGAAAAAGAGATCTTGACATTCAATATTGGCTTTGAATGAAGAAAAAGGGTAACAACATCCAATACTGGCTTTGGATGAAAAAAGAGAAATAACTCAAACTGACGTTTGCTTTGGTAGGTGCCAAGTAAGTTGGACTTTGATCTCAAGGTGACACGTCAACTGCAATAAGACCTTGGAAAATGAAAATGAGGATGAAACACTCTTGTTATGCATTATGTATGAATTTTGTTATGCATGATATGTGAATGATCGATGCAGGTAATGCCGACGTTTACGACAACGGAGTTTGACTCTTTTGTGAAGGTAAGATTGGAAGTTTGATTCCTCAACACGGAGAACTCTGCCAAACTTGCTTGGAAAGAAACTGTCTTGGACCCAAATTTGTCACACTTGCAAACTGTATTGAACTGATAATCTTCTGAAGAAGGATATGAAGAGCTGCTTGGGGACTTGTCCCAGATTAGCTGACTGTTGAAGATAAACTGATCATGGCTTCAGTCGAAAGTTGCTGGAAATGAGTTGATCACAGCTTCAGTTCCAAAATGACTATTGGAGATAAACTGATAATGGCTTCAGCTTCTGAAATGTTTGTTGGGAATAAACTGATCATGGCTTCAGTTCTTGAGATAATTGTTGTAAATAAATGCCCCTGTATGAGTCTTGAAAATGATTTTCTGGCTAACCAAATCTGAGAAAACTTGCATTGAGCAGTAAATCTTGAACTGATTCACAACAGGATCTGGAAGATACTTGCCTCTGATAGGGTCACTGACCAAGTTTCTCAGCTGTTTGAAATTCCTTGATGAGGAAAGCTTGTTTGCAAGCAAAATTGTTTATTCAAACATGGTAATTTTAATGCAAAATTCATGCAAAAGTTTTAAATCCAAAATCATTTTTGAAATGATGTTATTGGTGTATAGAAAATGCATCACTGGTTAAAAAATAGTGGTTTATACTTTTAAAGTGAAAACAAAGGTATGAAACCAAACCAAATGATACGCAAAAGATAATAGGAGTCATTTTACGCAACCTTGCTGTAGTATGCTTTCAAAAGATACCTGGCTTCAATTAGGTCTTTTAAGGGTTGTAACGTGGTCTGGTTCACGGTTTAAGAAATAAAGGATAAAGGCTCAAAGTTTATTTGTACCCAACCCAATCTTCGTGATGTTCTTCAGCTCTACGTTCAGTTAATTCAAAATATGCATTTAGGTTCCAAGAGATTTTGGAATTACACTGATGGCAACAATGACGATGGCTCAGAAGCTAAAGGAATTATTGAGAATGACAGTCATTTCTTCTTACATATTTTTGTTGTTTTGAGGACTTTTGTCAACTCTGGTGGAGATTTTTGAGGATTTGAAGACCTCTTCTGATTGAATTTATTATTCCCAACTTTTGCCGGAACTGTTTCATTTGAGATTACAGTCAGCGGGATGCCCCTGTTTTTTGCCTAAGTCTCCTTCATAGGTTTTGACTTAGCGGGATTTTTTATGTTGATTTTTATTTTCATTTCATTTTTCTTTTTTGGGAAGATAATGACTGCCTTGCTCAATGATTACGGGGAACCATCTTTGTCATTTTTTGTTTGAGAGCATCTTTGACACTTCTTGCTGTGTGCAAAGGAAAGCTTGATCGCGACCTTTGTTCAAAGGTGTCTTGCATGATTTCTCTTGTAATTGAATGCACAACCAAATTAACTGAGAACTACCCATCCCCGGGTTAAGATTGCGGGTTTTTCTGTATAGAAAGAAACTCCAACTTCTAGGCTCAAAGGGGTGAACGAGGGATTAACTTCCTTATTTCTCCAGTGTTTGGGAGTTGAAACAATGCTTGTATATCCTCAGCAAAGTTTTATTCGAAAGCATACCAGCAACAATTATGGGTATTTCGTTTTCATCATCCTCCCTCAAATATTTGCATAAACAAAATCTTGATAAAGGGAGTAAACAAGAGAAATATATTTGAAAGAAGTAAATGAAAATGATTTGAATCAAAACATTGCAATGCTCATTTCATTAAACTTAACATGAAAGTACAAACAAAATTTGAAAGCAACAATTTTAACATAGACAAGGGAAAAATGCAAACAGAGAGAAAGATGGCCTAGTGACTAATCAGTGACAAGGATGAGCTGTCTTGTCTGAAACACTAGCTTTAGGAGGTGACTTGAGGGTATCCTGACTCAGTCTTCAGCCACTTTGTTTTGGCAAAGGATTGTTGATGACATTAGGACCAGCCTCTTTGAAAGTGAGAATATTTGTTTTCACCAATTCTTGCACTTTGTTTTTCAAAGCATAACAACTTTCTAAATCATGAACGGCAGCTCCCTGATGAAATTCACAATGAAGGTCAGATCTGAACCCGGCTGGAGGAGGATTTCGAGGAATCAGAGGCCTAGTTGTAATCAAGCCCTTCTGCACCAATGCAGGATATAATTCAGTGTATGTCATAGGGATGGGATCAAACTGAGCCCTATTCCGATTCTGATTCTGCACAATATTATGTTGTTGAGGAACCTGAACTAGTTGAGCATTGACTGCAGGAGTAACAACCGCTACTTGTGGTTGATCAGTGTACTGAGGCCTACGGAGAGGTCCTCTTCTCTCAGTCGAGACAACATTGGCTTCTACCTCTTTCTTCTTCTTAAAGTTCCCAAGGTATTTCTTTGCACCATTAGAAGATTCAGCAGATTTAGACACTTTACCAATCTTGATTCCTTCTTCTAATCTTTGGCCAATAGTCACCAGGTCTGTGAAGCTGGAGGACACACTACCAATCATCTTCTCTCAATAGAAGGGGGATAAAGTATCCATGAACAAACTAGTTAACTCTTTCTCTGCCAGAGGTGGTTCAACTTGAGATGCCAATTCTCTCCATCGTTGAGCATATTCCTTGAAAGATTCTTTCTCATTCTGAGACATATTTTGTAGTTGGGGATGATCAGGTGCCATGTAGAGGTTGTATTTGTATTGATTTATGAAATTATCAATAAGATCTTGGAAGCATTGGATACGACCTTTCTCAAGTCCCATATACCATTTCAATGAAGCTCCACTCAGACTATCTTGGAAACAATGGATAAGCAGCTTGTCATTCTTTGTGTAAGCGAACATCTTTCGAAAGTACATCACCAAATGACTTCTCGGACAAGTGTGCCCCTTATATTTCTCAAACTCAGGAGTCTTGAACTTTGTAGGCATAACCAGATCAGAAACCAAGCACATATTGTTAGCATCAACACTGAAGAACTCATTTCCTTCCATAGCTCTGAGTCTCTTCTCCAAAGTCTGATACTGTTCTTTGAAATCTTCAAACTCACCGAAGTCTCCTTGACTCACACTTCGAGGACTGACAGCATGGTACTCAAAGAGAGGGTTCCCAAAAGCAGCTTGTGCAGCAGGTTGGTGAAAAGTAGTATGAACGATAGGCTGAGGTTCAGTGAAAACTGGAGCTTGAAAGACTGGTCGGGAAGACTGACCAACCATTGGAGTAATTGCAACAGTCGGAGAGTAATTCTGAGGTAACCCAAACTCTGGCCATGCAGTAGATGTATGTTGGATAGGTTGAGTGTCAACAGCAGCAGTTGGGATTTCAGATATCACAGTCCTTTGAGGTGGCTCTCCTCTGGAAATCAGGACTTGCATCATCTCAATAAGTTTGGCCATGCCTGACTTCAACTCATCGATTTCCATTATGACTTCCACGTTGTGTTGTTCTTGGTTTTCCATTCTCAATCTGACAACAACTCTAGTCCCGTAGTTGTGTTGAGGAATCAGCTTGACGGTAGACGACTAACTGGAAGAAATAAGCAACTGGGAATAAGATCCTGAGCAACCTGGATGTATGCAGAATGATGCAGAGGATGCAAATGATATGCAATGTTATGCAGTGCATTGTACAGTAACAGGATCACATGGTTCAGAGTCACGAGCCAGGAGTCAAAGGTACAACCCATAAGGTATGGACTAACGGTTATCAACTGCCGAACAAGGTTCTAAGAGGTTCGCAAAGTCTACATCCTTCCTTCAGATATTACCAACTTCCCAATTAACTCGGTAATTAGTAATATTCTCAAGAAAGACTCGTTCGAGCGTAGTATCGCGTGACAACTACTTCCAGATTACTCCGTCATAGCTTTCGCACTACACCTAAAAGGCCAAGATGGGTTAGGTAATCTACGGTCCTCAGCTTCGCAGGCTCCCAGGTCGAAAGCAGTACGTCTTCCCAATTACTCGGTAAACGACACTACAGTCAAAGGGGCCTCCACTGAGTGGGGGATCTCATGCCTCCTTTTTTGGGATTACTCCCTCAAAGTTAACATGACTATACCACCCGTCCTATCTTAAGTTTTCCCAAAGTCCGGGTAGAAGACTTATAAGAAATCCCCAAGCACCCTATAAACCAAGAAAATCCAGACAAACATATATACAAAATATAACACATAAACACAATAGCATGTATACAGATATAAACAAAGATAGGCTCAACCCACTTAAGGATGGACCAGCAAGAGGTCAATCTTTCCCCAGTGAAGTCGCCATTTTTTTTGTAGCGGTATAAATGTGCAAGACTAAGCCATTGGATTGACTAGACTTTATACAAATCAAAATAAAAATCGCTACAGCGCTTTATTGTTTCCAAAGGAATGGGAAAAGAGAGAATAACCCAAAAGAGGGGGAAAGATTCAAGGTAAGGGGGCTGGTTATGCAAAGGGAAGGTATTAGCACACTAAACATCTACGGTACTCCGCAGGAACCTCTTTGAAAATCTGTATATTTTGGCTATAAAAAATTTGTTGTATATAGAATGGATGGTGGAGGTGAGAAAAGAAATATTTTTATGATTTTTGCACACGCCGCAGTTGCGAACCTTTAGTGCCTACGTACCACCTTTCATGCAATAGGGGATCAGGGTACACGTATTTCATCTAGAAAAGACTTGTTTGTTGATTGTTTTTAAACAAGGAGACAAGTCGTCATTGTTAGGAGAGAAATCTCGACTAACGCCCACAAGGTGTAAGAAAGATGGACCATACTTCAACAAGAGTGAGGGTTTGAGAACGCATCTAGTACTCAAGTGGTAAAGTCGACAACTTTATAACCATAGGGATAGGAGAATGTTGCTCGACTATCAATGAATCATGTCTCACCTTGAAAAAAGTTTTGAATGTAAAAGGGGCTTGGGCGCACAAAAGAGTTTGAATGAGTTGAATTGTTTTGTTAATTTTGAAAGAAATGTCAAAGTATGATTAAATGAATTGAAGTTTGTTTAAAGAAAATAAGTTTTAAAAGAAAAGGCAATCGACAAAGTCGAGGTTTATTATGAAAGTGGTTTGAGTTTTAAAAACAAAGAAGATTTTGAAAGAAGATGAGAAGTGTGATACGGTGGGAGAACTGACTTGGGTTTTGCGTTTGTATTCGCACTTGTTCGGTTTAGCAAGAGTCGCCACCGACTTTTTATTTTATCCTAAAGGAAAGGTTAAAAAGCACAGGAAAAACCTTTTGAGATGTTTCGTGGGTTCGGGGGGTAGATTATGAAAAGGGAAGGTATTAGCACCCTTTTCATCCATGGTTATCCATGGGCTCTTAGTTACTTGGTGTGATCGGTGGATCTGGAACTGACTGTTTAACGCTGGTTCGCGAAATGTCGCGGAAGCAAGAGTCGCCACCGTCTTTTATTTTCTCCAAATGGAAAGGACAAAAGCACAGAAAAATTCCTTATAGAGATTGCTCTCGATTCGGGAGGTAGGTTATAGAAAGGGAAGGTGTTAGCACCCTTTCTATCCATGGTTATCCATGGGCTCTTAGATACTTGCTCACTTGTGTTTTCAAAATTGTTTGTTTGCTTTTCAATTGTGGGTTTTAAAAAGTTTCTTTGAAAAATTTCAGATCGACTCATACGTCAGAGTGTTTGAAAAGTTTGTTTTGAAAGCTTTTGAAAATGTGTGGTGTGAAAAGATTTTTGTTTGTTTTTGAAATTAGAGCAAGTATCCTTGAGAACCTACCTACCCTAAAGAATTCGTCTGTGTAAAAGTCCTTTAAAGTAGTGCCATCCCACCATTGAGAGGTAGGTAGCACCACTGTTGGAGGTGTTCGGGTCAATTCGAGTTTTAGGGACATGGTGATCACCAGAGCAATGGGAAGACACCTTAGAAGCTACCCTCATGCCAGGTTCCCGGATCATGAGGACTTACTAAGACGTTTTCTACTCGACGACCACCTTTCGAAAGGCAACAGTGAGGCGTACCCTAGGGGTGGTGTGTGCGAATTGTGTGTCATGTTTCAGTTATTTGTCTTGTCATGTCATTGTGATCTACGCTTGATTTTAATTAGGGCCATTCATTCTTGCATGCATATTTAACAGTTATAAAGTTGCGGGAAAATAAATCTAAGGCTATTACAAAGGCGCGGGTCCACATCGCCAAAATTAAACCGGACCCGATTTAGCGGAAAATAAATAAAGCGATAAATAAAAGTGCGAGAAATTTAAATTACAATGCTTTGGGAGAATTACATAATTATTATAAACGACATAAAATAAATGCGCAAATTAAATAATTAAAACAATGGGCGTTGGACCCTTTTGCAAAATATTGAATTAATAAAGAATTAAGATAAAAAATGAAAATTAAATGTTTTTTTGGTATTTTTGTGTTTTTCAAGATTTAAAAGAAAAAAGAAAAATTAATTAAAATTGACTAACCCTAATTCTATTGTTTTTTTTAAGTTTATTGTGAAAATATTATATTAACCTAAATTAAACCCTAATTTTTATTTATGTACATTTAATTATATAAAAATAAAATAAATAAATAATATTGTGATAAAAAAGGAAAAATTAAAAAGGAATTAACACTTAAACCTAATTCTATATTTTTTGGATTTTTATTAAAAGGAATTAAAGTTAAAAACCTAATTAAACTAAATAATTTACATATAATTTATTTATGGAAATAATAAAATAAAAATTATATTTTTTGGCATTTTTTTGATTTTTATGATGTTTTTGTATTTTTGATTAAAAATTAAATAAACAATAATTAAAATAAACATAACAATTAAAATAATAATTAAAAAGATATAAGAAAAATAAATGAAATTGGCAAACCAGGGTGGGGTGTAGCCCCAATTTGTGAGGTACAGGCCTAACATTCTGGCCCATTAAGCATTGGAATTTGTTGACTTTTTGAATCCTGTATGACGCATTGACTAGAGCGTAGCGTGCTCTTTGAATCCATGCCCTTGATCTGCTTTCACTGGACGCGTGTGTGGCTTGAGATGGTGAGCGCATGATATACTGGGACGCTTGTGCTGCATGAGATTAATTAAGGAAAAATAGTATTGAAATTGCTCAGACCTGGGACTCGAACCCAGGTCTTGGGGGTTGCACGCATGAGTACCTGCCAGCTGAGCCATCACATGTCAATTGATATATTATAATGAATAAACAACAAAAAGAAAGACCAAGCGCACTAGTAATTGAGCGCGCGAAATTTAAAACACCCAACCACTGCTTGCCAACTCATCATCGTCCTCGCCCAATTTTTTTCTGAAACATAAAGGCTATAGGCAACGGTTTTAGAAGTGTGGTTTTAGGCAACTTTCAAGAAAATAGCGATTAGGCTATCCTCGAATATAAATCCATCGCGAATAGTGCTTCTTCTTCGTCTTGAGGAGCTGAGTTTGATAGTGGTGGTTTTGAGTCCTAATTTCACTTGGTTATGAAAGCCCCAATCTGGAAAACCTGTAACCCTAATATTTAACAATGGCAAAAACGCATATGTGGCATAAAAACACAATTGAATAGGTTGGTTAGTTTAGAAACATCATTATGAGTAAGAATCCATAAAGAAAAATGCAAAAAGATGCTGGAATTATGCTATACGATTTCAAGAATTTCGTTTCACAGTTTGAGTTCTAACTACCACTTCTTTGCGTTTTGGTTGATGTTAGGGGTTGGCACACGTTCAGAATTGTCCCAGGAATCTAATGGAATGGAAGTTGAGTCTTGAATCGTCTCCTAACCTTGAAAACAGTTTTGTGTTTTATGGAAAAAATTTCAATGTGCAAAGTGTTCTTGGGGCGCAGCTTAGAGTGTAAGGCAATTAGGTTTGTGCTTCTGATCATATAGTGAACATATTAGGTCAACAAAACTTGACAAAATCCAAAGCATTCAATGATTTCAATCTTTGATTTTGGAAGATCTTTTTTGAATCTTTTTTCATGTTATTTGGTTCAATCATGCTCCAATCACACCAAAACCTGCCATATTTAATTGTACACGAAATCTTGAGAATAGAATGTGCACAAAAAGATTTTTTAGGTCAAGCTTTATATTTTTCATGTATTAAAATAATTTAAATGAATTAATATTAATATAAATTCAAATAAATAATTAAAAAAATGAGAAAATACTTCCCTTTGGGCCTAATGGTCGTGCATAGGCTTGGCATGAAGAAACTTGGAAGAAAAATGGGCCCATTTGCATTTTTAGGTCATTTGAACCAATGTTGACTTTTCAAAATTCCCAAAAATTTCCCAACTTCCACAAGGCATAACTTGCTCAATTTTCAAGATTTTCACATGTTCTTGGACATTTTGGAAATGTCTTTGAGTCTTTTAACCAATGCCTTTGGTCCCATGTCATTTTGATTTACCAATCTCAAGTTATGGCCTTTGCCTTAAAGTCCCTTTTTGTTGACTTTTGAAAATGACCTATAATGTTGAAATTGATAACTTTTTGTGAGAGCATTTCTTGGACTTGGAATATGAAGATGAGTTGTAGGAAATGTCTTTCTCTTCAAAATGAGCTTTGGATGGAATTTTTCTGATAATCCATGTGAAAGTTATGCCCTGGTCAATTTCAGTTGACTTTTTCAACTGTCCAAATATAGCAACTTTTGCATCCTTGATGATTTCTGAGCCAAATTTTGAGAATCATGATCAAGCATTGATCAAATGATGTTTGTGGCTTCAAAATGATATGTTGACCAAAAATTTGAACTTTTGACTGTCAAATGACCATTTTGCCCCTACAATTGACTGTAGTGCAATCTAGGGTTTTGACTGTGCAATTTTGAGCTGAATGCCTTGAAACTTGATATGAGGATGTTTGACCATCTTTATAGGCATGTGAGACTTGATTGGGCCTTTGAAAACTTCTTTTTCTTGATCAGAACACAAACCCTAGTTTTGACTGTATAGGAGACAGTTGAACTGCATAACCCTTGGGGAATTTTGTGACCTGGCTTGGCAATTTCTTGAAGAATATGGGAGGGCAAATTTTGGGGTACAACAGTTGCCCCTGTTCAATCTTCTTAGACCTGAGGATGCAGATTGGCTGACGTGCCTTTCGTAATCCGAGGGTAGAAGATGATTGAACACTAAAGTGCCCAGAAATTTGCGCTCACATAGTGACGGTGATGGGGGAATGGGCTTATAGATGCCATTTGGAGATTGCTGGATAGGACGATGGGCTTATAGATGCCATCTGGATGTTGATCGCGTAGGAGATTCCTTAGCGAGAACCTGCATACCTGCAAAAGAGAAAATGAGTACCTGACACGTTGCAGGAGCTGATTTTAGATGCTTGGTATAGATGTGTCCTGACTGGTTACAGGAGCTGAATCTGGAGCTTCAAACGCTGATGAATGAACCGGGGATGGTTACTACCTTAGCATGAATGGTAAGAGAACCTTGGGCGACTTTAACTTCAACAACGCTCGTTGAGAAAAATCTTGGGTGTCTTTAACTTCAACAACGCTCGTTGAGAAAAATCTTGGGTGTCTTTAACTTCAACAACGCTCGTTGAGAAAAATCTTGGGTGTCTTCTACTGGAATAAGAATCAGGGAGATCTTAGGGTCGATCTGACTGAACCAGAGGAGGCCTTTGACTGGATAAGCATCAGGAGAATCTTAGGGTCGATTTAACTGAACCGGACAAGGTCTTGAAATATCTTCAACTTGGATAAGCATCAGGGAGATCTTAGGGTCGATCTGACTGAACCAAGAGAAGGCCTTTGACTGGATAAGCATCAGGAAAATCTTAGGGTCGATTTAACTGAACCGGACAAGGTCTTGAAATATCTTCAACTGGATAAGCATCAGGGAGATCTTAGGGTCGATCTGACTGAACCAGAGAAGGCCTTTTGACTGGATAAGCATCAGGAAAATCTTAGGGTCGATTTAACTGAACCGGACAAGGTCTTGAAATATCTTCAACTGGATAAGCATCAGGGAGATCTTAGGGTCGATCTGACTGAACCAAGAGAAGGCCTTTGACTGGATAAGCATCAGGAAAATCTTAGGGTCGATCTAACTGAACCGGACAAGGTCTTGAAATATCTTCAACTGGATAAGCATCAGGGAGATCTTAGGGTCGATCTGACTGAACCAGAGAAGGCCTTTTGACTGGATAAGCATCAGGAAAATCTTAGGGTCGATTTAACTGAACCGGTCTAGGTCGTGAAATATGATTGAGAATTTAAACTGCATCTTTCCTGAAAGGTAAAAGTCAGTCATATGCAATGCATGATATGGATCAAGCAATGATGTTCTCAACATAAATGATATTCGTATGATATGATGCAGTGCATTGTGCATGCTATGATGATGTATGTGAAGTTTTATGTATGTTTTCGTCTAGGCAAGTGAATCTTTGACGGGTGCCGGGAAGTTGTATCCTGGGCTGACGTTGAAGAATAGATTTTGCTTCCGCTGGGGATGATAACTGCAAGAATACCGGTAGGAGAAGATAACTCCGTTGAGGAATAAACTTGGCAAATGAAGAGTCTGCGGGGAGAAAGGATACTCTAGCGACTATGCTGGGGAGCAATACTCTGTGGGGATAGAGATGCTTTGCTGAATTGTTGATAACTTGCTGAGGATACCGTTGTTGTATGAAGTGTTGACGGACTTCGCTGGGGTAAGAAGACTTTGTCGACGACGCTCTTTCCATGGCTTTTGGCTGAGGATAACCCAGTTATATCCTGTTAAGGAAATAACTCTTTAAATCAAGCCGGACGACGCGTTCGTGCTCTGCGAGGGATAAGCTTCCAGAATCTACTGGGGATAAGCTTATTGCTTGGGGTAAGATGAGTTCCAACTTTCCTGGGGAAACTGGGTTGGACTGGACTCTTTGGGGAAGTTTTGGACTGCGGGGAAGTGATTCCTTTGAATGTTGGTATGCCGCCGGGGAACAATCTTTAGACCAAGACTGCCGGGGATGCTTGTTAAGAATATATGTATTACTGCTGGGGAATGTTTGAGATCGGCTGGAGGATACTCAATTTCCTTGATATTTGATGATTTGCTTGGAGAGGAATGTACTGTTTTAATCACTCTCTGGGGAATTCAGGTATACTGATCATGTTCTTTAGCTGAACCTATCTTGGTACCTTGGAGGATAGAACAATTGGATTGTTTAGACAACTCTTTATTGCCCCTGTTTCTAGTGTCACCTGCAACTAATTCCTTTGTTTCGTATGCAAATATTTATGAGTTAGCAAATTATTGTCAATGCATACATCACAAATTGAACCTTGGACGTTCTTCGCAAAACAAAACAGAAAAAAGAAAAACACTTGGCACGTTTAACTGAAGATATATTTTTATTGATTTTGAATGGCCTGAAAATAGGCGTTTTGTATACAAGAGGCTGACGTCCTAGTAAGAGGTGCGTCGCCGAACAAGAGAGTTTATACAAGCTTGTACAAAAGAAAATAAAACAGCTGTGCGAAAGATGAATGATCCACTGGGTTTCAACTCTGCTATTGCCTTTATAACTCCGAGCGTCTCATCACTTGATGACCTTGGTTGAAGGTGGAGCTGACTGATCGATGCCGTTTGAGCTTGATGCGGATACTGGATTCTGGATGCAAAGTGATCCAATGAGACATAGTATTACGCTTTTATCCCTAATTTTTGCCTGGACCGCCCTTTCGGGTTTTCAGTCCACCGGGATACCCATTTTTGCCCAAGCCGCCTTTTCAGGTTTTCGACTTGCCGGGTGTACAGATTTTTTTTCATTTTCATCCCTTCATTTTGCCCGAACCCTTTTGGTTCGACGGGAAGCCCTAATTTTTGCCTAGGCATGTCAGCCTAGCGGGTCTTTTTTTATGCGTAGTATTTTTTAACTATGTCTGCATTGGCGGGGTGAGGAAGGTCGTCACCATCCATGTTGGTTAATATCATTGCTCCTCCTGAGAACACATGCTTAACCACAAATGGCCCTTCGTATGTGGGAGTCCATTTGCCCCTTGGATCACTCTGAGGAAGGATGATTCTCTTGATAACCAGATCCCCAACTTGATATTCCTGTGGTCTGACCTTCTTGTTAAATGCCCTGATCATTCGTTTCTGATACATCTGACCATGACAGATAGCAGCAAGTCTCTTTTCGTCAATGAGGTTGAGTTGGTCAAGTCGTGTCTGGATCCAATCATCTTCGTTCAGGTTTGCATCCTTCATTATCCGGAGGGAGGGAATTTGTACTTCAATCGGCAAGACTGCCTCCATGCCATAAACCAGAGAGAAGGGAGTTGCCCCGGTTGACGTCCTAGCTGAGGTGCGGTACCCATGCAGAGCGAACGGTAACATCTCGTGCCAATCTTTATAGGTTACTGTCATTTTTTGCACGATCTTCTTGATGTTCTTGTTAGCTGCTTCTACAGCCCCATTCATCTTCGGTCTGTAAGGAGAAGAATTGTGGTGTTGTATCTTGAACTGTTCGCAGAGCTCAGCGATCATCTTATTATTCAGATTGGTACCGTTGTCCGTAATAATCCGCTCAGGGACGCCGTATCGACAGATCAGATTGTGCCGAATGAACCGTGCCACAACAGTCTTGGTCACTGTAGCATAGGATGCTGCTTCAACCCACTTCGTAAAATAGTCGATCGCCACTAGGATGAAGCGATGTCCATTAGATGCCGTAGGTTTGATCTCGCCAATCATGTCTATGCCCCACATTGCAAACGGCCAAGGCGCAGTCAGAACATTCAGGGGAACGGGAGGAACATGCACCTTGTCTGCATAGATCTGGCACTTGTGGCATGTCCTGGAGTGTTGGTAGCAGTCAGCTTCCATTGTGGACCAATAATATCCTGCCCGTAGGATTTTCTTAGCCATAGTGTGCCCACTAGAATGCGTACCAAAGGTCCCTTCATGTAGCTCTTCCATGATTCTTTCTGCTTCAATCTTATCCACACAACGCAGTAAGGTTGAATCATGGTTTCGCTTGTATAAGATGCCGTTGCTTAGGAAGAACTTTGCTGCGAACCTCCTCAGGAATTTCTTATCGTTGACAGATGCCCCTTCAGGGTATTCCTGAGCTTCCAGATATCTCTTCACTTCGTGGTACCAAGGCTTCTCAGTTACCAATTCAGTTTCGAGATCACAACAGTATGCCGGTTCGTCCAGTTTCCAGATGATGATCCGGGGAGCTTCATTATCCCATTTAACCTTGAACATTGAAGACATTGTAGCTAACGCGTCCGCTAACTGATTCTCTTCTCTTGGAAAGTGCTCAAAGGTTATCTCTGTGAAGTGGGGAATCAGGGTCAACACACATTCTCTGTAAGGAATCAAGTTTGGATGTTTCGTATCCCACTCTCCTTTGATCTGATTAATCACAAGAGCGGAATCTCCGAAAACACTTAGGAATTTGATCCTTAGGTCGATCGCAGCTTGAAGACCCATGATACACGCCTCATACTCCGCCATGTTGTTGGTACAGTTGAAACATAGCCGGGCAGTGAGTGGAGTATGAGTACCTTGTGGAGATATGATGATGGCGCCGATACCATTTCCCAAAGCATTGGAAGCTCCGTCAAAGTGCATAGACCATCGGGATCCTGTTTCAGGTCCTTCATCCGGTCCAGGTACTTCGCGGTCAGTTACAATCATGATGCTTTCATCCGGAAACTCGAAGTTCATTGATTGGTAGTCATCTACAGCTTGATGAGCTAAGTGGTCTGCCAATACACTCCCCTTGATGGCTTTCTGGGTTGTGTACTGAATGTCGTATTCCGTCAAGATCATTTGCCATCTTGCAATTCTCCCAGACAGAGCAGGCTTTTCGAATATGTATTTTATCGGATCCATCTTTGAGATCAACAAGGTAGTGTGAGTCAGCATATACTGTCTCAGCCGGCGAGCAACCCATACCAAAGCGCAGCAAGTTTTCTCAAGCAGTGAGTATCGGGTCTCACAGTCAGTAAACTTTTTGCTAAGGTAATAAATGGCATGCTCTTTTCGGCCAGACTCGTCATGCTGCCCCAGCACACACCCCATTGAGTTGTCCAGCACTGTCAGGTATAGGATCAGAGGTCTCCCTTCAACCGGTGGCATAAGGATAGGTGGTTCTTGGAGATACTCTTTGATTTTGTCGAAAGCGACCTGACATTCATCGTTCCAACGCACTACCTGATCTTTCTTCAGTAGCTTGAAGATTGGCTCACAGGTAGCAGTTAGATGAGAGATGAATCGAGCAATGTAATTCAGGCGTCCTAAAAAGCCTATGACCTCTTTCTCTGTCTTAGGAACTGGCATCTCTTGAATAGCTTTGACCTTAGCGGGGTCCACTTGAATACCTTTATCACTGACCACGAAGCCTAGCAGTTTTCCCGATCTTACCCCGAAGGTGCACTTGTTCGGGTTCAGTCTCAGCTTGTATAGTTTCAACCGGTCAAACAATTTCTGCAGATGATCTAGATGCTCTTCCTCAGTCTGGGACCTAGCGATCATGTCGTCCACATACACTTCGATCTCGTGATGGATCATGTCGTGAAATAAGGCAACCATGGCACGTTGGTAGGTTGCTCCAGCATTCTTTAATCCGAACGGCATGACCTTGTAACAGAAGGTGCCCCACTGAGTAACAAATGTAGTCTTTTCCATGTCTTCAGGTGCCATCTTTATCTGGTTGTAGCCTGAAAAGCCATCCATGAAAGAGAACACTTTGTGCTGAGCAGTATTATCAACAAGGACATCAATGTGAGGCAAGGGGAAGTCATCCTTGGGGCTGGCCCTGTTCAGATCCCTATAATCTACACACATTCTGACCTTGCCGTCCTTCTTAGGTACCGGCACCACATTAGCAACCCACTGAGGGTAAGAAGTTACTGCAAGGAACCCCGCATCAAACTGTTTCATGACCTCGGCTTTAATCTTCTCGGACATCTCTGGACGCATCCGACGAACCTTTTGTTTAACTGGAGGGCAGTCTTCCCTAGTCGGCAAATGATGGACAACAATGTCGGTATCCAACCCGGGCATGTCTTCGTAGGACCATGCAAAGATCTCCATATAGTCATGTAACATCTTGGTTAACCGTTGCTTCACGCTGAGCTCAAGGTTGGCACCAATCTTTACCTCTTTTCTATCTGCCTCAGTACCCAGGTTTATGGTTTCCACTGGCTCTTCATGGGGTTGAATTGCCCTCTCTTCCTGAAGCAACAGTCTAGCAAGCTCGCCAGGCACTTCGCAATCATCTTCACCTTCGTCTTCGGCTAAGTTGATCGGATTTTCGAAGTCATAACCGGCATTAGCAGAGTTGTTATCAGTGAGATCCAGAGTGGATTGGAACCTGTATGAGTGAGTGTGTGTGTAAATACAGCTGTTTTGATATTTATGTAAAGGAAAAGAAAGACAGAAAAGGAACACAATGTTTGCAATGCGAAAAGTACGTCCAAGATTTTCATTCATGATGTATAAAATGACAGTTCGTATGCCCTCACAAATAGAACCACGGTGTCTCGGGTAAGACACCGGGCCATAGAGTTTATCATTGTTTATTACAAAATAACAAAACAAGGGAATTTATTACTTAGTAACAAAAGAAACAGGGAGATTGTCCTTTGCGCTCCAATTGTCAGGCCCACCGTCAGCAGCCGGGTAGATCCAGCTATCAAACTCAGCTTCATCAACTTCCTCTTCATCCCCAATAGCATTGACTCCATGAGCAGGCAGGGGAGCTGTTACCACGTTAGGCTTGTCATATGCCTCAAACTGTACCTCCTTAGCATCAATGAGGTCCTGCAGCTTGTTCTTTAGTGCCCAGCAGTCATCGGTAGAGTGCCCCGGGCTTTCTGAATGATAAGTACAACGAGCATTCGGGTTGTATTTGGGGGATGCAGTATTCGGAAACTTCGGCGCCTCCCTGACAGTCACTAAATTAGTTGCGAGCAACTGTGGCAGGATCTGTGATAAGGTCATGTTTAACCGGGTGAACTCTCTCCGGGGTCTTTCCACCTTCTGAGTATTGTTTGGCCGGGGAGCGGCAGCGGGCTTAGCAATCATTACCGCACTGACAGATTGGCGGTGTTCATTTCTTTCTGATCTCCTGGAACCATACACGGCACTAGACTCCTTTTTGAATGGTTTCTTGTCCGAACTAGATGATACAGCCTTTGCAATCTTCCCAGACTTCAACCCAGCTTCAATCCTTTCTCCAGTCAAGATCAAATCAGTGAAACCAGCAGAAGAATTCCCAATGAGATGGTTGAAGAATGGCCCAGATAGGGTCCCCAAGAACATGTCAACCAACTCCCGATCAGTCAATGGTGGCTGCACCCTGCCAGCCAGGTCTCTC
This sequence comes from Vicia faba, assembly GCA_948472305.1. NCBI lineage: Eukaryota > Viridiplantae > Streptophyta > Magnoliopsida > Fabales > Fabaceae > Vicia > Vicia faba. The sequence goes on from OX451737.1 coordinate 921,562,022, forward strand.
CATTTCTGAGCGTACTCCTTAAAACCTTCGCTTGCACCTAACGCCATACCCTGGAGTTGGGTACGTGTGGGGGCAAGGTCGGCATTATACTGATACTGCTTGTAGAAAGCAGTAGCCAGCTCCTCCCAGTTACGAACTTTGGTCCCATCCAGCTGATAGAACCATTCGAGATGAGTCCCTGAAAGACTCTCCTGGAAGAAGTGGATCCATAGATTCTTGTCCGCAGAGTACGGCTGAATTTTCTGAACATAGGACCTTAAGTGCAGCTTGGGACAAGACGCCCCGTCATACTTCGAGAAGGATGGTGCTTTGAATTTATGCGGGATAATTACACCAGTCGACAAACCCAGATCTCCGAAATCCAGCCCAGGTGCCTGTTGCACCTCCATAGCCTTCAACCTGTCCTCCAGTTGTTTGTACCTGTCGTCTGCAGGAGGGTACTGCTCCTCATCAAAATCTGTCTCGTTGTCGGAGACGACCGGACTAGGAACCTTTACTTCTGCCTGAGAAGGACTCCTGCCAACAGAAGAACCAGCCTCTTCATGCTGCAGAGTATTACCCAACCTTCGGCCCGAGTTGAACAGAACAGTTCTTCTCTTCTTCTTCTTCTCCTTCTTCAGGAGCATAGTCTTCAGTTCTTCTTGGCCTTTAGCTAGACCCATGATTAGTTCTTGAAACTGCGCATTCTGCGCCTGGAGAGCCTTGATTGATGTCTCAGTTGATTCAGATCCGGGATTCATGATGCTGAAATAAACAGCGAAGAACTGTAAGCAACCTGAAAAGGGGAAAAACCTGTTATGCACATGATGTATGAAATGCGTATGCAATGCATTCAAGGGTTCGAAAGTTCAAATTTGTTGTAGACAAAAAGGAACACACGTTATCATTAAAGAAATCATCGTTTAATACATCAAGGCCTCGTGGGCAAAAGTACAAAAAATCAAGTCAATCCCAAAATACACTACGCATCCTCTTCGGAGCTATGTAGGTGTTGAGATTCCTCTCTTCATGCAACAGACGGGTGAGCTCCAAGACTTTCTTTTCACTGGCATGCAGACTAGTCTCAAGAGAATTCCTTTCCTCCTTAAGCTGGATCCAGCTCTTCTGCATCTCTTCCCAGGATGTGGGCATATCAGGGTACTGAATAACATGAGACACTTCCCCTTCCAAGACAGGTTCTTTGATTACTGGAAGCATGTGAGGATAAGGCATGACTAACTTCTGAGAGCGGGCGCGTACCCATTTGAGATAAGGCTCCAAAGGGATGGAGTTCCTGTGCCCCAGTGTTTTGCTGTCTATCCTATTGGGCATCCTCCAGGCTCTGATAAGTCTCTGACGAAGCCCTTGAGTATCATTGTCGAAGTCAAAAACTATATCAGGAATTAACATGTCATGGGGACCGTCCCTCCGAGCATAACCAAATTGTCTCCAAGCCAGGCATGGGCTATAAGTAATACCTCCTCTGATTCCAAGTAAAGGAACATTAGGGTACTCCCCACAATGATCAATGATAGTGACATCTCCTCTGGATCTAGGACACCAATGTATATCTGCATGCGTAAGAGTCATCAACCGTTGTGACCATCTCAAACCCCGCTCATTCTTCAGGACTGATTGGGGAAGGTGCGAAATAAACCACCTTCCCAGGAGAGGAGTGCAACACATAAGGACACCTCTTTTTCTCATGGTTCGAGTGTAACATGAGTGAAGGATGTCCCCCAGCAACGTAGGTATAGGATTCCTGGACATAAAGATCTGAACGGCACTGATATCAATGAGCTGATCTGGGTTAGGGAACAATACCAAACCATAAACAAGGAGGGCCACAATCTCTTCAAAAGCTTGCAAGTCAAGGGAGTTCCAACATTCATGGGCCTTCTCAAACAGAAACCTGGCTAAGAACCCTTTGATACCACTTCTGACTTCCCAATGTCCCTTGAGGTCAGATGACTGTAGGTGCAAGGCTTTAGCAATCTCTTTAAGCTTAGGTTCCTTTTCTGTACCGTTGAAAGGTAGTTGATCAAGGATAGGGATCTTCAGGAGCCGGGAGAACTCCTCCAATGTAGGTACCAACTGATAGTCCAAGAAGGTAAAACAGTGATGCAGAGGGTCAAAGAATTGGAACAAGACCTTAATCATATCTTCCTCAATGTTGGTGTTGACCAAGCTGATAAGGCTTCCATGCCTTTCACTGAATGAAGAGTTCTCGGGAATCCTGGATATAAGCTCCTTAAGCTGAGGAGGGATCCTTACAAGACTGACTTGAATGGTCTTTCTACGAACAGTTTCCATGTCATACAAAACAAGAACAAAGATGAAAATCCGAACCCCTGAAATGGTTAGTCAATGCATATGATGCTGGATGATGTCATGATGCTATGATTAAACACACCACAGATATTTACAAAGACAAACATGTAGGGCACACAAGGCACACAAGACAAGCCCTCAAGGTTTAAGGCCAGCATGGGGTCTGGGTAGTACCCTCTTGAAGTTGGTGGGTTCAACCTGTCCTAATCAAAGTAATCGGGTTCTAAGGTTCCCAATATCACGGGATTGCTTTCATTGTTCATCGTTTCGATTTAGCCACTGAACTGGCGACCGAAATATTCCAGGAAAGCAACCCTCAATTGAGTGTAGTATCGAGTATCAACCAACCTCGGACTGCACCAAAGTCAGTTATCTCACTACCCTAAAGAGGCCAAGATAGTTCAATTAAGGTTCCTAAGGTCTGTTGATGCTTCACGACACCACGCGGAGGCCCCGTACTCTCCTTGACTGAACTCAAGGGTTACCGGTACACACCAAAGTGCCACATCAACGTAGCAGACTGTTTCAACCATGTCGGTATACCCCGCACAGTTCCCTCACAGCCTTGTTGCTACTTTCTAAGAAAGGTATCCCCAGATCCGGGTTAGGATCTATAGAACTCCCAAGCAACCCACAATTTAAAGCAAGCAAAGAAAACAATTGAAAACATAGTTATGAACTAACCCTAAGGTACACCTCACTTTAAGATGTCCCCAGCAGAGTCGCCAGTTCTGTGATCGGTGGATCTGGAACTGACTGTTTAACGCTGGTTCGCGAAATGTCGCGGAAGCAAGAGTCGCCACCGTCTTTTATTTTCTCCAAATGGAAAGGACAAAAGCACAGAAAAATTCCTTATAGAGATTGCTCTCGGTTCGGGAGGTAGGTTATAGAAAGGGAAGGTGTTAGCATCCTTTCTATCCATGGTTATCCATGGGCTCTTAGATACTTGCTCACTTGTGTTTTCAAAATTGTTTGTTTGCTTTTCAATTGTGGGTTTTAAAAAGTTTCTTTGAAAAATTTCAGATCGACTCATACGTCAGAGTGTTTGAAAAGTTTGTTTTGAAAGCTTTTGAAAATGTGTGGTGTGAAAAGATTTTTGTTTGTTTTTGAAATTAGAGCAAGTATCCTTGAGAACCTACCTACCCTAAAGAATTCGTCTGTGTAAAAGTCCTTTAAAGTAGTGTCATCCCACCATTGAGAGGTAGGTAGCACCACCGTTGGAGGTGTTCGGGTCAATTCGAGTTTTAGGGACATGGTGATCACCAGAGCAATGGGAAGACACCTTAGAAGCTACCCTCATGCCAGGTTCCCGGATCATGAGGACTTACTAAGACGTTTTCTACTCGACGACCACCTTTCGAAAGGCAACAGTGAGGCGTACCCTAGGGGTGGTGTGTGCGAATTGTGTGTCATGTTTCAGTTATTTGTCTTGTCATGTCATTGTGATCTACGCTTGATTTTAATTAGGGCCATTCATTCTTGCATGCATATTTAACAGTTATAAAGTTGCGGGAAAATAAATCTAAGGCTATTACAAAGGCGCGGGTCCACATCGCCAAAATTAAACCGGACCCGATTTAGCGGAAAATAAATAAAGCGATAAATAAAAGTGCGAGAAATTTAAATCACAATGCTTTGGGAGAATTACATAATTATTATAAACGACATAAAATAAATGCGCAAATTAAATAATTAAAACAATGGGCGTTGGACCCTTTTGCAAAATATTGAATTAATAAAGAATTAAGATAAAAAATGAAAATTAAATGTTTTTTTGGTATTTTTGTGTTTTTCAAGATTTAAAAGAAAAAAGAAAAATTAATTAAAATTGACTAACCCTAATTCTATTGTTTTTTTTAAGTTTATTGTGAAAATATTATATTAACCTAAATTAAACCCTAATTTTTATTTATGTACATTTAATTATATAAAAATAAAATAAATAAATAATATTGTGATAAAAAAGGAAAAATTAAAAAGGAATTAACACTTAAACTTAATTCTATATTTTTTGGATTTTTATTAAAAGGAATTAAAGTTAAAAACCTAATTAAACTAAATAATTTACATATAATTTATTTATGGAAATAATAAAATAAAAAATATATTTTTTGGCATTTTTTTGATTTTTATGATGTTTTTGTATTTTTGATTAAAAATTAAATAAACAATAATTAAAATAAACATAACAATTAAAATAATAATTAAAAAGATATAAGAAAAATAAATGAAATTGGCAAACCAGGGTGGGGTGTAGCCCCAATTTGTGAGGTACAGGCCTAGCATTCTGGCCCATTAAGCATTGGAATTTGTTGACTTTTTGAATCCTGTATGACGCATTGACTAGAGCGTAGCGTGCTCTTTGAATCCATGCCCTTGATCTGCTTTCACTGGACGCGTGTGTGGCTTGAGATGGTGAGCGCATGATATACTGGGACGCTTGTGCTGCATGAGATTAATTAAGGAAAAATAGTATTGAAATTGCTCAGACCTGGGACTCGAACCCAGGTCTTGGGGGTTGCACGCATGAGTACCTGCCAGCTGAGCCATCACATGTCAATTGATATATTATAATGAATAAACAACAAAAAGAAAGACCAAGCGCACTAGTAATTGAGCGCGCGAAATTTAAAACACCCAACCACTGCTTGCCAACTCATCATCGTCCTCGCCCAATTTTTTTCTGAAACATAAAGGCTATAGGCAACGGTTTTAGAAGTGTGGTTTTAGGCAACTTTCAAGAAAATAGCGATTAGGCTATCCTCGAATATAAATCCATCGCGAATAGTGCTTCTTCTTCGTCTTGAGGAGCTGAGTTTGATAGTGGTGGTTTTGAGTCCTAATTTCACTTGGTTATGAAAGCCCCAATCTGGAAAACCTGTAACCCTAATATTTAACAATGGCAAAAACGCATATGTGGCAAAAAAACACAATTGAATAGGTTGGTTAGTTTAGAAACATCATTATGAGTAAGAATCCATAAAGAAAAATGCAAAAAGATGCTGGAATTATGCTATACGATTTCAAGAATTTCGTTTCACAGTTTGAGTTCTAACTACCACTTCTTTGCGTTTTGGTTGATGTTAGGGGTTGGCACACGTTCAGAATTGTCCCAGGAATCTAATGGAATGGAAGTTGAGTCTTGAATCGTCTCCTAACCTTGAAAACAGTTTTGTGTTTTATGGAAAAAATTTCAATGTGCAAAGTGTTCTTGGGGCGCAGCTTAGAGTGTAAGGCAATTAGGTTTGTGCTTCTGATCATATAGTGAACATATTAGGTCAACAAAACTTGACAAAATCCAAAGCATTCAATGATTTCAATCTTTGATTTTGGAAGATCTTTTTTGAATCTTTTTTCATGTTATTTGGTTCAATCATGCTCCAATCACACCAAAACCTGCCATATTTAATTGTACACGAAATCTTGAGAATAGAATGTGCACAAAAAGATTTTTTAGGTCAAGCTTTATATTTTTCATGTATTAAAATAATTTAAATGAATTAATATTAATATAAATTCAAATAAATAATTAAAAAATGAGAAAATACTTCCCTTTGGGCCTAATGGTCGTGCATAGGCTTGGCATGAAGAAACTTGGAAGAAAAATGGGCCCATTTGCATTTTTAGGTCATTTGAACCAATGTTGACTTTTCAAAATTCCCAAAAATTTCCCAACTTCCACAAGGCATAACTTGCTCAATTTTCAAGCTTTTCACATGTTCTTGGACATTTTGGAAAGGTCTTTGAGTCTTTTAACCAATGCCTTTGGTCCCATGTCATTTTGATTTACCAATCTCAAGTTATGGCCTTTGACTTAAAGTCCCTTTTTGTTGACTTTTGAAAATGACCTATAATGTTGAAATTGATAACTTTTTGTGAGAGCATTTCTTGGACTTGGAATATGAAGATGAGTTGTAGGAAATGTCTTTCTCTTCAAAATGAGCTTTGGATGGAATTTTTCTGATAATCCATGTGAAAGTTATGCCCTGGTCAATTTCAGTTGACTTTTTCAGCTGTCCAAATATAGCAACTTTTGCATCCTTGATGATTTCTGAGCCAAATTTTGAGAATCATGATCAAGCATTGATCAAATGATGTTTGTGGCTTCAAAATGATATGTTGACCAAAAATTTGAACTTTTGACTGTCAAATGACCATTTTGCCCCTACAATTGACTGTAGTGCAATCTAGGGTTTTGACTATGCAATTTTGAGTTGAATGCCTTGAAACTTGATATGAGGGTGTTTGACCATCTTTATAGGCATGAGAGACTTGATTGGGCCTTTGAAAACTTCTTTTTCTTGATCAGAACACAAACCCTAGTTTTGACTGTATAGGAGACAGTTGAACTGCACAACCCTTGGGGAATTTTGTGACCTGGCTTGGCAATTTCTTGAAGAATATGGGAGGGCAAATTTTGGGGTACAACACTTGGCTTTAGATCACTTGCCTTGATTTTCAATTGCTTGAAATTGTGGTGTATGTGTGTGTTTTGAAAATGTTTTTGAAATAGACGCCTTTGTTTCGGCAACCAATGTAATTGACTCATGTTTGAGTGTTTTACAAAAGTGTGTATCTTTTCAAAAAGATGTTTCAAAATGTTTTTGGAAGTTTGTTTGAAAGTGTTTGTGAAGTGAGGTTTTTGAAAAGGGGGCAAGTGTTTTTGCAAGTTGATCTCAAGTAACTAAGAGTTTGGTCTACCCCTATTGTACTCAAAGGTTTTCTCTATGTTTTCAACCCTTTTTAACAATTTTGCTCCACCATTGAATTTGGTGGACAAGCTTGCGTTTAGGATGTTTAACGGGACGGGCGTGGGTCATCGTATGGACCATGAATGCAATGGTGCCAAGTGTCTTTGGCAATTTGCTTGAAGGGACTTGATCATTTTGATAGGCGACTTTCGAAAGCGTCATCGAGGGACTTATGATCATTTTGAATTGTTTTTGCCAAAGGAACTCGACGTGCAAGCATGGCTCATTTTGGAAGGCAACATGTGGGATTACCCTAGGGAGTGCAAGTGTGATTGTGTATTGATTTCATGTATTTGTCTTGTATTAGGTTATCTAGCGTTTGATTTTATGTACATGCAAACCCTAGGTCTAATCATGGTATAATTCGAAAGCGGTAAATTGCGGGAATTTTAAAGTCTACGCTATTACAAATAGTATCCGGGAGTGGGGGTACAAACTCACAAATGGGGATGAGACTTAAATAATTACAACCAAATCGAATTGCGATCAAATGTAAACAATGTAACGTATAGCAACTATAAGAAAAGCAATTGTATATGTGTAAAGCAAAATAAATGTATTAGTGTATGGTGTAAGTGTAATGAGAATTACTTACAAGTTGTAAGTGTATGTATTGTGAATGTATGTCAACGTATCTGGATATTGCGTATGAAATTTATTCACAAGTTGTAAAATGTTAATGTATTAATAGGAAGATTAAGTATTGTTAACTTAATGAAAAGAATTAAATATTTTCTTTAATTAATTTTTGTAATCTTATATTTTTCTTTAATATGTACAAAATATTTTAACTAAAAATAACCAACCTAGAAAAAATCTATTTCTTTATGTATTTTTCATAGATATTTTAAACAAGGTTTATATTTGAATGAAAAGAGTTTTAAAAACAAGAAAAGAAATATGTTTTTTTTTATTTTAAAAAGATTAAGAAAATTATTATGTTCATTCATCATTCATTTTTTAGTAAATATTCTATATATTGCAAATAAATTAGCGTGTTAATTAAAAAAAAGAAAAGATATGTAAAAGAGAAAAGAAAAAAAAGAGTTAATGTTAGAAAATTGGATGGGCCAAAAGGATATCAAGCCCAAACCTGTTCAAAACAAGAAGCAAGGGGGGTGTTAAAGGAAACTCGTTTGGGCTTAAGCTGAGTGAATGGGGTGAGGCCCATTTGTTTGAGACAAATCATTTTAGGGTTAATTGATTTTGTGTTCATTAGGGAAAGCTTAGGTTTTACAGAAGCGGCGTCGTTCTCTTCACTTCACTCGTTCCTCTTCATCTTCCTCAACGCCATAGCCATCAGAACCATGCCCTTTCTTGCCTAAGCCAACCAACGTCACCGTCCGGATTCCTCTCTCCGCGGCCAAGCATGCGATGGTTCGTTCAAGGTTAAATTTCATCTTAATCTCGTTAGGGTTTTATGATTTGCATGTTATGATTTTGTGATCTGACGGTTATGTTTATCATTATTTGTTATTGGGGGGCATGAAAGGAAGGAAAAATAAGGGGAACTACCTTGACGGAGGAGAGGGACAAAGGATTTGGAGGCGTTTGGAGGCTTGACGGCGAGGGGCGGTGATGAAGAACTTGGAACCCTGGTATTTGTGTCTTACTTCTTTCTATTAGGGTTTGATGATGGTCCCTGAAAACCTCTTCTATCTGCCTGGCTCTGTATAACTTTACTCTTTTTCTCTTCTTCTGTTAGCCTTGCCTTTGCCTATGTACACTTCTTTATCTTCTTCTTGTGGTTGCCTTTGTTGCCTAGCTCGATGCCTTGGTTATTATGCTTATGAGATATGTTGCCTTGCTTCTGATATGTTGCCTTCGTTTGCTTGCCCTTGTTGCCTCTAATATTTGCCTATGATGAGAATTCTCTGAGGCCTTTGTGTGTTGTCTCTAATGCTTGCTTTCTGAGTTGGTGATGGTTGATACGTTGAAATGCTTCTTTTCTTCTGTACACTAGCTTATTGTTGTTTGTTGGCCCAGTGATGAAAGCTTTCTGAGGGCCCTTGGGATGTTTGACCCTGTGTGTTTCTGAGTATGCTTTAGCTTGATGGTTTTTTTGCTTGGATAGACTGTAAGCTTCTGTTGGATAAGTTTGACAGGTTTATGGTTTTTTAGGCTTGGTTGTTAGCTTCAGGCAGGTTAAGCTTATGTTTTTTGGCAAAGGTTTCAGGTTTGTGGCCTGGAATGCAGGTTGGTGGCTTGAGGGCCTTAATAGGTTATGGCTGTTTGGGGGTTTAAGTGTGAACTTACAGGTTTTGTGGCTATGGAATGCAGGTTTGAGTCTTGAAAGGTTTATGCAAGTTCTTGAGGCTTGACCGGGTTTACTGGTTTATGCTTCAGGCTTTTGTTGACAGTGGTCTTGGCTTGATGCTTTCAGCAGGTTGAGTGTTGTTGTTGGACACAGGTTTTTGGTTGCTGATTGATGGCCTTACTGGTTTTAGGCTTATGCTTCAGCTTGGACAGTTTTGTGTTTTATATGTTTCTCAGTTCTGTTTTTTTGTTTTGATCTTCTGCCTCTTTCTTACTGTTTTATTGACAGATTGTTTTTATATATTTTTCTGCCTCAAGCCTAAAACTGTAAGCCCAACTTCTTTTCTCTCTTTTCTCTCTCTAGTACAAATCAAAACATTAAAAATAATGTTAAGTGTACTTTTTCTGAAAAGGCATACAGGCTGGAAAATGATGAAATAGGACTAGCTTGCTTGCATATGTGGTCTTAACCTGCATACTTTCCTTCTTCAGCTTTCCTGCATCTTTGTTACAGTATGGAGTAGCCTTTGTATCTTGACATCCTTCCATATTTTGGACAGTTTGACATTGGACTTTGTTTTGGCAATTTGAACTTTTATACATGTTGTTGGTTTTGAACTATGCAGTTGGTTTTGAACTATGCAGTTGGTTTGACAAAATTTGAATTTGTTCATTTCAATACTTTGTGCATTCATGTTTAGCAAGCAATATTCATCCCTCTTTGTGAACCGGGAGAAATCCCGTGATTTGCGGAGAGGGCTAACTGATTCCAGTCAGTTTCCTTTAATGATGAGCCCAAATTAATTGTCTGCTTTTAATTATTTATCTGCTTCTGACTTTTTCTTCTTTCTATTCTTTGCAGATAAAAATTAAATGGAGAGGAATAGCAACAAATGGAGGATGAAGAATTAGGAAAACTTAGAAAAATTAGGATAGTTTTATTTAAATTTAAATTACTGTAATATTATTATTGTAAACATTTTGTAAACAAAAACAATTGTACAAATAATTTAAAAATAAATAAAAAGTCCTTTTATTTGTCATTCATTTTTAATTCTTCTTCAAATATTTATCTAATTGCTTATAATTCTTAAATTAAAATAAAATGGAAATAAACTCCAATTATCTTAACTTAAAAATAAATAATCAATTGATAAATACTGGTCTTATAATCAATAACAACCCCGACACTCCAATTATCCAAAGTAAAGCACAGTTTCAAACCAGACGACAGTTAATTAAACAAAACGTCCATCTGCCTCTTTTCACTGATTAAATCCAAACAAATGCAAATTAACAACCAACAGCCTCAGTTCTCATTTCAGAGTCACTTGAAAAGCATTGATAGAACTAACTCTTCTTGAGAGATATGCGCACAAAACCCTGATTCTGATCAAATGCCAAAGAAGCGTTCGCCTGATCGAAGCTGAGCCAAAATCAACCAAAACCCTAAACCAACTGTTTGAATTGTTCCAGAGCCATGAAAATCAATGAAAACCCTAATTTTGTCTGACTGACGAGAAAAGTCTGTTTGACCGATTCTTTAGCCAATCTGAAAAAATCAGGAAAAGCCTGAAGATGTGATTTCTCGTGGAAAAATGCGAGGGCAAATTTTGGGGTACAACAGTTGCCCCTGTTCAATCTTCTTGAACTTGAAGAGTTAGATGGTCAAGTTTGCCTTTCGCGACTCGAGGGTAAAAGGAGATTGGACACTAGAGTGCCCGAAAATTTGCACTCGCATGCTGGAGTATCAGCAATGTGATGGCGGGAATTGGCTTATAGATGCCATTTGGAGATAGGATGGATAGGAGGATGGGCTTATAGATGCCATCTGGAAGTGTGACAGAACCTTGTCGGGAATGGGCTTATAGATGCCATTTGGAAGTGTTGATCGCGTAAGAGATTCCTTAGCGAGAACTTGCGTACTTTGAGAGAGGAAGATGTTTCCTGGCTTGTTACAGGTGTTGATCTTCAGTCCCTTCATACAGATATGCCCTGGCTAGATACAGGTATCGAATCTGGAAAATGTTGCTCACAGATGTGCCCTGGCTGGATACAGGAATCGAATCTGGAAAATGTTACTCACAGATGTGCCTTAGCTGGATACAGGAATCGAATCTGGAAAATGTTACTCACAGATGTGCCCTGGCTGGATACAAGAATCGAATCTGGAATTGTTGTCTTCAGATGTGCCCTGGCTGGATACAGGTATCGAATCTGGAATTGTTGTCTTCAGATGTGCCCTGGCTGGATACAGGTATCGAATTTGGAATTGTTGTCTTCAGATGTGCCCTGGCTGGATACAGGTATCGAATCTGAAATTGTAAAAGGTTGGTGGAGATGGCTTTCCTGGCTGGATACAGGGGTAAACCTCTGACCTGAGAATGAAAGATAATTTCCTGGCTTGTTACAGGGGTTGACCTTCAAACTCTTTATGCAGATATGCCCTGGCTAGATACAGGTATCGAATCTACAATCAATCACTCACAGATGTGCCCTGGCTAGATACAGGAATCGAATCTGGATTCGTGATATTTGATAGTAACCATCTTTTGGATTGATCTTTTTCCTGAAAAGGAAAAATATCAATGGTATGCAATGTCATGATGTATGAGATGCATGATGTCATGATGCTCAAAATGAGTTAGTGTTGTATGCACTTTGTCATGTATGTAAATAGGATGTATGAAATATGAAACGTCTATGAATGTATTTTCATCTAGGAAAATAAATCCTTGACGACTGGCCGGGGAATCAAATCTTGGGCTGATATTGAAGAGAAGAGTTCTTCGTTTCCGCTGGGGATTATGGTTGCAAGATAAACCGATAGGAGAAGATGACTCCATTGGGGCATACACTTGTTGGGGAGATCACTCTGAGGGGAAGTACTCAGTGGGAAGAGATAGTTCGCTGAGGCTTTGATGAGAGCTCCGTTGTGGATTGTTGAGGTAGCTTGGTCATGTTCTTCAGCTGAACCTACCTTGGTACCTTGGCGGACAAAGCAACTAGACCGCTTGGTCACTTCAAAATTGCCCCCTGTTTCTGATGTCACATGTCATTAATCCTTTGTTTCGTATGTAAACATTTATGATCTAGCAATTTAACGTCAAATGCATATATCAAAAATGAGCATTGGACGTTCTTTGCAAAATAAAACAAAAAAGGAAAAGCAATGGATAATTTGTCTGAAAAATCGAACTTGTATCGATTTTGAAATTTGCCTGTAAATAGGCGTTTATGTACAGGAGGCTGATGTCCTAGTAAGAGAACGCCGCCGAACAACATAGAGTTTATACAATTTTGAAAAGGAAACAAAACAACTATGTGAAAAACTAATCCCACTGGGTAACGACTCTGCTATCGCCTTTATGTCTTCAAGCGTCTCATCATTTTGCCGCTTAGTTGAAGGAGAAGCTGATTGATCGATGCCGAAGTCTGAGCCCTGATAGTTGATGCCGAATTCTGGATGCAAGGTGATCTAATGATACATAGTATTATGCTTCATCCCTAACTTTTGCCTGGATCGCCCTTTCGGGTTTTCAGTCCACCGGGATACCCATTTTTGCCCAAGCCGCCTTTTCAGGTTTTCGACTTGCCGGGTGTACAGATTTTTTTCATTTCATCCCTTATTTTTGCCCGAACCCTTTTGGTTCGCCGGGAAGCCCTTATTTTTGCCTAGGTGTGTCAACTTAGCGGGTCCTTATTTCACGCGTAGTATCTTTTTACTATGTCTGCATTGGCGGGGTGAGGAAGGTCGTCACCACCCATGGTGGTTAGAATCATGGCTCCTCCTGAGAACACATGTTTAACCACAAATGGCCCTTCGTACGTAGGGGTCCATTTGCCCCTGGGATCACTTTGAGGAAGAATGATGCGCTTGATTACCAGGTCCCCAACTTGATACTCTTGTGGTCTGACTTTCTTGTTAAATGCCCTGATCATCCGTTTCTGATACGTTTGACCATGATAGATGGCAGTGAGTCTCTTTTCGTCAATCAGGTTTAATTGATCAAGTTGAGTCTGGATACATTCATCTTCGCTCAAGCCTGCATCCTTCATTATCCGGAGAGAGGGTATCTGGACTTCAATCGGCAAGACTGCCTCCATGCCATAGACCAAGGAGAAGGGAGTTGCCCCGGTTGACGTTCTTGATGAGGTACGGTACCCATGAAGAGCAAACGGTAACATCTCGTGCCAACCTTATAGCTCACTGTCATCTTCTGCACAATCTTCTTAATATTCTTATTTGCTGCTTCTACAGCCCCATTCATCTTCGGCCGGTAAGGTGAAGAGTTGTGGTGCTGTATCTTGAATTGCTCGCAGAGCTCAGTGATCATTTTGTTGTTAAGATTGGTACCATTGTCTGTAATGATCCTTTCAGGTACACCGTATCGACATATCAGGTTGTGTCGAATGAATCGTGCCACGACACTCTTGGTTACAGTGGCGTAGGAAGCCGCTTCAACCCACTTTGTGAAGTAATCAATCGCTACCAAGATGAAGCGGTGCCCATTGGATGTCGTAGGTCGGATCTCGCCGATCATATCGATGCCCCACATTACAAAAGGCCAAGGTGCTTTCAAGACGTTCAGAGGTACCGGAGGAATGTGCACCTTATCCGCATAGATCTGGCATTTATGACAAGTTCGCGAATGCCGATAACAGTCGGCTTCCATTGTGGACCATAAATACCCCGCCCGAAGGATTTTCTTCGCCATGGTATGTCCACTGGAATGTGTTCCGAATGTACCTTCATGTAGTTCTGCCATGATCTTTTCTGCTTCAGTCTTATCCACACAATGCAGTAAAGTTGAATCATGGTTTCGCTTGTAGAGAATGCCATTACTGAGAAAGAACTTTGCTGCAAACCTTCTCAAGAATTTCTTGTCATTAACAGATGCACCTTCGGGGTATTCTTGAGCTTCCAAGTACCTCTTTACTTCATGATACCAGGGTTTCTCTGTTACCTCTTCGGCCTCAAGATCACAGCAATATGCAGGTTCGTCCAATTTCCAGATAATGATCTGGGGCGCTTCCTTGTCCCACTTGACTTTGAACATAGAAGACATTGTAGCCAGCGTGTCCGCCAACTGATTCTCCTCTCTTGGGAAGTGTTCAAAAGTTATCTCTTCGAAGTGGGGAAGCAATGTCAGCACATACTCCTTGTAAGGAATAAGATTTGGGTGTTTCGTATCCCACTCGCCTTTGACCTGATTGATCACGAGAGCGGAATCTCCGAATACACTCAGAAACTTGATCCTTAAGTCGATTGCAGCTTGAAGACCCATGATACATGCCTCATACTCCGCCATGTTGTTGGTGCAGTTAAAACATAGTCGGGCAGTGAGTTGAGTATGAGTGCCTTTAGGGGATATGATCACAGCGCCAATACCATTACCCAAAGCGTTTAAGGCTCCGTCAAAGTGCATAGACCATCAGGATCCTTCCTCAGATCCTTCATCCGGTCCAGGTACTTCACAATCAGTTACTACCATGATATCTTCGTCTGGAAATTCAAAGTTCAACGACTGGTAATCGTCCATAGGTTGGTGTGCCAAATGGTCTGCCAATACACTTCCTTTGATTGCTTTTTAAGTTGTGTACTGGATGTCATATTCCGTCAAGATCATTTGCCATCTTGCTATTCTTCCGGACAAAGTAGGCTTTTCGAATATGTACTTGATTGGATCCATTTTTGAAATCAACAGAGTAGTGTGAGTCAACATATACTGTCTCAGCCGGCGAGCAGCCCATACCAGAGCGCAGCAAGTTTCCTCGAGCAGTGAGTACCGAGTCTCACAGTTGGTAAACTTTTTGCTCAGGTAATAAATAGCGTGCTCTTTTCGGCCAGACTCGTTATACTGCCCCAACACACACCCCATTGAGTTGTCAAGCACTGTCAAGTATAGTATTAGAGGTCTCCCTTCCACTGGTGGCATGAGGATGGGTGGTTCTTGGAGATACTCTTTTATCTTTTCAAAAGAGGCCTGACATTCATCGTTCCAACGTACTACCTGATCTTTCTTCAGCAGCTTGAAGATTGGTTCACAGGTAGCAGTTAGATGCGAGATGAATCGGGCAATGTAATTCAGACGTCCTAGAAAGCCTCTGACTTCTTTCTCTGTCTTGGGAACTAGCATCTCTTATATGGCTTTAACCTTGGCAGGGTCTACTTGAATACCTTTGTCGCTCACAATGAAACCTAGCAATTTTCCAAATCTCACCCCAAAGGTGCATTTGTTTGGGTTCAACCTCAGCTTGTACAACTTCAGACGGTCAAACAGCTTTCGTAGATGGTCAAGGTGCTCCTCCTCAGTTTGAGACCTTGCGATCATATTGTCGACGTACACTTCTATCTCGTGATGGATCATATCATGAAATAAAGCAACCATGGCACGTTGGTAGGTTGCCCCAGCATTTTTCAACCCAAATGGCATGACCTTGTAGCAAAAGGTGCCCCACTGAGTAACGAAAGTGGTCTTCTCCATGTCTTCAGGAGCCATCTTGATCTGATTATAACCGGAGAAGCCGTCCATGAAGGAGAAAACTTTATGCTGAGCAGTATTATCAACCAGAACATCGATATGAGGCAGAGGGAAATCATCCTTGGGGCTAGCCTTGTTCAAATCCCTGTAATCAACATACATTCAGACTTTACCATCCTTCTTTGGTACTGGAACCACGTTGGCAACCCACTGAGGGTAAGAAGTCACTGCTAGAAACCCGGCATCAAATTGTTTCATAACCTCAGCTTTGATTTTCTCGGACATCTCTGGACGCATGCGGCGGACCTTCTGTTTTACTGGAGGGCAATCTTCCTTGGTAGGCAGGTGATGAACCACAATGTCGGCATCCAAACCAGGCATGTCTTCGTAAGACCAAGCAAAGATTTCCATGTAGTCATGCAACATTTGAATCAACCGTTGTTTCACACTAAGCTCCAGATTGCACCAATCTTGACTTCCTTTCTATCTGTCTCAGTACCCAGATTTACCGTTTCCACTGGCTCTTCATGCGACTGAATGGCCCTCTCTTCCTGGAGTAGCAGTCTTGCAAGTTCACCAGGCACTTCACAATCATCTTCACTATCGTCTTCGGCTAAGTTGATCGGATTTTCGAAGTCATAACTGGCAGTAGCAGAGTCGTTACCAGTGAGATCCAGAGTGGATTGGAACCTGTATAAGTGAGTGTGTGTAAATATAGTTGTTTTTCAATATATGATAAAGAAAGAAATGGAGCACAAGATTTGAAATGCAACAAACGTCCAATGTTTTGATTAATGATATATGAAAATGTCATACAAAAGCCCTCACAAATGGAGCCACGGTGCCCGGGGTAGGACACCGAGCCATAAAAGTTTCAACATATTGTTTGTTACAAATTGAAGACAAAAGAGTTCATTACTGAGTGACAAAAGTAATAGGTGTAAAGTCCTTGGAAGTCCAGTTGCTTGGTCCATTGTCGATTGTTGGGTAGATCCAGCTGTCAAATTCCGCTTCCTCTACGCCGTCCTCAATAGCATTCACTCCTGGGTTGGTGATGAACACCGGAGGTTTTCCGATCCTTGCTTTGCGAACAGCCCTCTGAGCCTCTGCAGTGAAGCCCAGCCCAAACTTGTCAGTCTTTGGAGTGAAGTCAGGAAGTCGACCCCAGTTTGCGCACTCGCCTTTCTCAATCACAGCCCGGGCATCCTTCAAGGAAGCCATCTTCAAAGGAGGGTCTTCAATCACAATTTCAGCCAACGCCAACGTCTGAGGCACCTCTTCAAAGTGTTGAAAAGGGGTTTCAATGAATTCCCCATCCATTTCTATGTATCGGAACGAGTTCAAGTGGTTGACCATATACTCTTCTTCCCCTTGGACCGTAACAATCTTTCCTCTGACTGGGTACTTAAGCTTTTGATGTAGTGTGGAGGTCACCGCTTCGGCCTTATGGATCCATGGACGACCCAATAAACAGGAATAGGATGGACGGATATCCATCACATAGAAAGTAGAATCAAAAACTTGGGAACCAACCCGGATTGGAATGTCAACCTCGCCATGTACCATCCTCTTCGAACCGTCAAAGGCTCGGACAACAATGTTACTGGGCTTGAGTTCCAGACCCTCACAATCCAATCTGTCTAGGGCCTTCTTAGGCAATACATTCAATGAAGAACCGGTGTCCACCAACACATGGGCCAGAGTAGTGCCCCTGCATTCAATAGAGACATGCAGGGCATCATTATGGTTCTTTCCTTTTGCAGTCAGGTCGGCGTCAGAAAAGCCCAACCCGTTATCAGCAGTCAAGTTAGCCACACAATCAGTAAATTGATCAGCAGATGTTTCTTGTGGCACATGAGCTGTTTTCAGAAAGGATATTGGGGCTTTGGCGTGGGCCTCTGAACATAACAACAATGATAGCATGGAAATTTTTGATGGGGTGTGCCCCAGCTGCTCAACAACATTGAAATCACTTTTCTTGATAATCTCGAGGATCTCCTCCATCTCTTGCTGGGAGGCTTCAACAACGGTCGTCTTCGGTGCCTCCATCCGGGCAGGCAAATCGGTAGCAACTCCTTTGCCCCGAGCATTAGAGGACTCGGCGGCAGGGGTAGACACATGAACTTGATTTGGAAGGGAAACATGCACACTTGCGGGTGTGATGATAAGAGGTTTCTGAATAACTGGTGGTGAAATATCTGGTGAAAACAGCCTACCACTGCGAGTAATCTTGGCAGGCCCGGTGATGTTGCTAACACCAGTACTTGTATCAAACTCTTGCTTCACTCCAAGCACATAAACATCTGCCCCATAGTGCCATGGGACAGCTTTGTCGGATGTATAAGGGAGAGGCCCCGGAACTGTAATGATGATGGGAGCAACTTTCTGAGTGGACATAATTCTGACAGGCTTCTTTGAAGTAGCCTTGGGAGGTTTGTTGAAAATAGTGACAATAGAAACTTCTTCGGTAGGGACAGCAGGAACGGCAATCTTCTCAAACAAGATTTCCTTGCTATCCATCAGGCTTTGGATACCTGATTTCAGCGAAGGACAACCAAAAGGCGAAACAGCACACAAAAGGCAATCTTCATCACATCCCGGAAATAAACCGGCTAGCAACAAATTCCTTTTAACAGTTGATAATGGAGTAACGATCTTTTCCACGGAGGCTACATATCGGTCCTCTTCCACAGCACTTACTCCATGCTGGGGCATGGGAGCAGTCACAACATTGGGCCTTTCAGGCGCCTCAAACTGTATTTCCTTAGCATCAATAAGGTCTTGAACCTTATTCCTCAGGGCCCAGCAATCGTCAGTAGTATGCCCGGGGCTATCAGAGTGATAAGCGTAACGGGCGTTGGGGTTGTATTTTGGAGAAGCTGTATTCACCACCTTAGGAGCTTCTTTGACAGTTACCAGGTTGGTTGACAGTAATTGCGGCAAAATCTGAGACAGGGTCATGTTAAGCCGAGTGTACTTCCTTTTGGGCCTCTCACCCCTTTGTTGATTATACTGCGGCGGAGCAGCAACAGGCTTTGAAATGACCAATGCATTGACATCTTGGCGGCGTTCCGGCTTAGCTTGTCTTCTAGGACCATAAACAGCACTAGCTTCCTTCTTGAAAGGCTTCTTCTCAGTACTCGCGGAGGCACCTTTCTGTATCTTCCCTGACTTGATACCAGCTTCTATCCTTTCACCAGTCAAGATCAAATATGTAAACCCAGCGGAAGAATTATCAATCAGATGATTGAAGAATGGACCAGACAGGGTCCCTAGAAACATGTCAACAAGTTCACGGTCAGTCAAAGGAGGCTGCACCCTGCCAACCAAGTCTCTCCACTTTTGCGCATACTCCTTGAATCCTTCGCTCGTTCCCAGCGACATACCCTGAAGTTGGGTACGCGTGGGAGCGAGGTCAGAATTATACTGATACTGTCTATAAAACGCAGCAGCCAAGTCCTCCCAGTTTCGGATACTGGCTCCGTCTAACTGATAGAACCATTCGAGTTGAGACCCCAAAAGGCTATCCTGAAAGAAATGGATCCAAAGGTTCTTGTCTGCAGTGTAAGGTTGGATCTTCCTTACATATGATCTGAGATGCAGCTTGGGACAGGAAGCCCCGTCGTACTTCGCAAAGGCAGGCGCCTTGAACTTGTGTGGGATCACCACCCCAGAAGATAAACCTAAATCTCTGAAATCCAACCTCGGCACATTTTGAATCTCCATGGCACTTAAACGGTCCTCTAGTTGTTTGTATCTGTCAGCAGCAGGAGGGTACTGTTCGTCATTGTAATCCGTCTCGTTGTCGGAGACTGCAGGACTAGGAGCCCTTCCCCCTTGGGGACTGTCCTTCTCTGTAGAGGAAGTAGCTTGATCGGCCTCATTATGGAGTGTATTCCCAAACCTGCGTCCAGTGTTGAACAACGCAGTCCTCTTCTTCTTCTTCTTCTTCAGGAGCAGAGCCTTCAACTCTTGTTGACCTTAGGCTAAGCTCATGACCATCTCTTGAAACTGGGCATTATGGGCCTGGAGGGCCTTGATAGCTTGTTCGTTGGATGATTCAGGATTCATGATGACTGTTCAAATAAACAGCGAAGAAGATTAAGCAACCTGTGGAAAAAGGGTACCTGTTGTGCACATGATGCAATGAGATGCGTATGATTTATGTTTTCAAAGACAAACGAGATTCAACTTTGTAGACAAAAGGGAAACACACTTCATTAGATTCAAACTTTAAATTGTTCAACAACTTGCCCTTAGGCATTACAGGAATGAAAATACTGAAAAGGAAATAAAAGCTGTAAAAGGAAACATTCAAAGCCCATCAGTGCTCCCATGGCCTCCTCTTCTCAGTATGGATATAGTCATTCAGGATCCGCTCTTCCTCCAATTGCTTAGTCAGCTTCTGGATCTTCCATTCCTGTTCGTTGAACTTTTCCCGATAAAAATCCCGTTCTTCCTTTAGCTACGCCCAAGATCTCTTCAGTGTATCAACATCAGTGGGTATCTGAGGAGGGATGACAGTTGGAGGAACCTCGTCTTCATCAAGAGATTCAAGAATGACAGGTATGACAGCTTCGTATGGCATACCTAACTTCTGAGCATGGTTGCGGACCCATCTGCAATAGGGTTCCATTGGTAGAGAAGTCTTTGGTCCCAACTCATGTGGGTCAGCTTTGTGAATTCTGCCCCAAGCCTTAATGAATCCATGGCGTAGTTTGTCACTGTCTACCTGAAATTCAAAATGGAAGTGAGGAACCAACATCTCATGAGGTCCTACTCTTCTGGCTCTTCCAAACAGACGAAGAGTTAAACATGGATTATAAGAGATTCCTCCCTGGGTGCCGATCAATGGAACATTAGGGTATTCTCCGTAACGATCAATAACAGCTACCTCATCCAAACCTCTGAGAGTCCAAGTGATGTCATTATCAGTGAGAGACATTAACCTATGAGCCCAACCCTTTCCTTCTTCATTCTTCAGCACGAACTTAGGAAGGTGCAAAATAAACCACCTCACTAGCAAAGGAGCACAACACCACGGAGTTCCCCGTCTTCGGGCAGTACGAGCATAGAGTTGTTGCAGGATATCACCCAAAAGAGTGGGTAGAGGATTCCGAGACATGAAGATCCTTATGGCATAGATACTGATAAAGGTGTCAGGATTTGGAAACAACACCAGACCATAGATTAAAAGAGCCAGAATGTCTTCGTACGCCTTGAAGTCTAAGTCATTCCAGAAATCATTAGCTTTGCCAACCAGAAACTTAATCAAAAAGCCCTTAACTCCAATTCTAGTTTCCCAGTTAGCCATTACCTCTTCTTTGGTCAAGGGCAGGACTGCAGCAATCTCTTCAGGCCTAAGAGTCTTCTCCCAACCAGTGAATGGAGTTTGCTCCAAAACAGGGATACCAAGCAAGTCAGAGAATTCTTCCAGGGTAGGGACCAGCTGGAAGTCTTGAAAGGTGAAGCAATGATACAGGGGATCATAAAACTGGGTCAGGACACTTATCAGTTGTTGGTCCCACTTTGAAGTGATCAAACCAAGGAGAGAACCATGCCTCTTGATGAAGGAAGTAGTGTTTGGAATCCTACCTACCAATTCCTTGAGCAAAGTTGGTGGTTGAACAAAGTTGAGCCGGATAGTATTCCTACGCACGGGCATCATGATGTCCTACAAAACAGAGCAAAGATGAAACCCTCTTGTCTTTGAAATGGGTTAGTCCTTATACAGGATGCATGCAATGGTATGATGGTATGATGCTATGATGAAACACACCAAAAGTATTCACAAAGGCAAGCATGATAAGGCACACAAGTCACACAAGACAACCCTTAGGTTTTAGGCCAGCATGTAGTTTAGGTATTACCCTCTTTTAGCTTCGTTGGTTAAAACCTGTCCTATCAAAAGTAACCGGGTTCTAGAGGATCTCAAATCCTTGACTACCCTCAATCGGTCATAACTCCAGCATCGCAATCTTATCTTGCAGCCAGAACCATCGCGAGAGTTTAGCCTCAATGAGTGTAGCATACTGCTACTGTTCTATGGCCAAGTTTAGTCAATTTAGGGTTCTAAGGTCGGTTGGTGTTTGATGACTCCTTAGAAGACCCATATTCTCCTCGTTGCAACACAAGGGATATTGGTACAGACTAAGGTGCCACACCAACGTAGCCACTGCTTCACCCATGTCGGTCTACGCCAGACAGGTCCCTCACAGATTATGCTACCTAAAAGGGGATTCCCCAGATCCGGGTTAGGATCTATGAAACTCCGATGCAAAGCCCATAAATGTAAAAGCAAACAAAGCAATCAATTGAAAATAAAGGTGATCTAAACCCTAAGGTAACCCCACTTTTGAATTGAATCCCCAGCAGAGTCGCTAGTTCTGTGATACGGTGGGAGAACTGACTTGGGTTTTGCGTTTGTATTCGCACTTGTTCGGTTTAGCAAGAGTCGCCACCGACTTTTTATTTTATCCTAAAGGAAAGGTTAAAAAGCACAAGAAAAACCTTTTGAGATGTTTCGTGGGTTTGGGGGGTAGATTATGAAAAGGGAAGGTATTAGCACCCTTTTCATCCATGGTTATCCATGGGCTCTTAGTTACTTGGTTTTAGATCACTTGCCTTGATTTTCGATTGCTTGAAATTGTGGTGTATGTGTGTGTTTTGAAAATGTTTTTGAAATAGACGCCTTTGTTTCAGCAACCAATGTAATTGACTCATGTTTGAGTGTTTTACAAAAGTGTGTATCTTTTCGAAAAGATGTTTCAAAATGTTTTTGGAAGTTTGTTTGAAAGTGTTTGTGAAGTGAGGTTTTTGAAAAGGGGGCAAGTGTTTTTGCAAGTTGATCTCAAGTAACTAAGAGTTTGGTCTACCCCTATTGTACTCAAAGGTTTTCTCTATGTTTTCAACCCTTTTTAACAATTTTGCTCCACCATTGAATTTGGAGGACAAGCTTGCGTTTAGGATGTTTAACGGGACGGGCGTGGGTCATCGTATGGACCATGAATGCAATGGTGCCAAGTGTCTTTGGCAATTTGCTTGAAGGGACTTGATCATTTTGATAGGAGACTTTCTAAAGCGTCATCGAGGGACTTATGATCATTTTGAATTGTTTTTGCCAAAGGAACTCGACGTGCAAGCATGGCCCATTTTGGAAGGCAACATGTGGGATTACCCTAGGGGGTGCAAGTATGATTGTGTATTGATTTCATGTATTTGTCTTGTATTAGGTTATCTAGCGTTTGATTTTATGTACATGCAAACCCTAGGTCTAATCATGGTATAATTCGAAAGCGGTAAATTGCGGGAATTTTAAAGTCTACGCTATTACAAATAGTATCCGGGAGTGGGGGTACAAACTCACAAATGGGGATGAGACTTAAATAATTACAACCAAATCGAATTGCGATCAAATGTAAACAATGTAACGTATAGCAACGTATAAGAAAAGCAATTGTATATGTGTAAAGCAAAATAAATGTATTAGTGTATGGTGTAAGTGTAATGAGAATTACTTACAAGTTGTAAGTGTATGTATTGTGAATGTATGTCAACGTATCTGGATATTGCGTATGAAATTTATTCACAAGTTGTAAAATGTTAATGTATTAATAGGAAGATTAAGTATTGTTAACTTAATGAAAAGAATTAAATATTTTCTTTATTTAATTTTTGTAATCTTATATTTTTCTTTAATATGTACAAAATATTTTAACTAAAAATAATCAACCTAGAAAAAATCTATTTCTTTATGTATTTTTCATAGATATTTTAAACAAGGTTTATATTTGAATGAAAAGAGTTTTAAAAACAAGAAAAGAAATATGTTTTTTTTTTTAAAAAGATTAAGAAAATTATTATGTTCATTCATCATTCATTTTTTAGTAAATATTCTATATATTGCAAATAAATTAGTGTGTTAATTAAAAAAAGAAAAGATATGTAAAAGAGAAAAGAAAAAAAAAAGAGTTAATGTTAGAAAATTGGATGGGCCAAAAGGATATCAAGCCCAAACCTGATCAAAACAAGAAGCAAGGGGGGTGTTAAAGGAAACTCGTTTGGGCTTAAGCTGAGTGAATGGGGCGAGGCCCATTTGTTTGAGACAAATCATTTTAGGGTTAATTGATTTTGTGTTCATTAGGGAAAGCTTAGGTTTTACAGAAGCGGCGCCGTTCTCTTCACTTCACTCGTTCCTCTTCATCTTCCTCAACGCCATAGCCATCAGAACCATGCCCTTTCTTGCCTAAGCCAACCAATGTCACCGTCCGGATTCCTCTCTCCGCGGCCAAGCATGCGATGGTTCGTTCAAGGTTAAATTTCATCTTAATCTCGTTAGGGTTTTATGATTTGCATGTTATGATTTTGTGATCTGACGGTTATGTTTATCATTATTTGTTATTGGGGGGCATGAAAGGAAGGAAAAATAAGGGAAATTACCTTGACGGAGGAGAGGGACAAAGGATTTGGAGGCGTTTGGAGGCTTGACGGCGAGGGGCGGTGATGACGAACTTGGAACCCTGGTATTTGTGTCTTACTTCTTTCTATTAGGGTTTGATGATGGTCCCTGAAAACCTCTTCTATCTGCCTGGCTCTGTATAACTTTACTCTTTTTCTCTTCTTCTGTTAGCCTTGACTTTGCCTATGTATGCTTCTTTATCTTCTTCTTGTGGTTGCCTTTGTTGCCTAGCTCGATGCCTTGGTTATTATGCTTATGAGATATGTTGCCTTGCTTCTGATATGTTGCCTTCGTTTGCTTGCCCTTGTTGCCTCTAATATTTGCCTATGATGAGAATTCTCTGAGGCCTTTGTGTGTTGTCTCTAATGCTTGCTTTCTGAGTTGGTGATGGTTGATACCTTGAAATGCTTCTTTTCTTCTGTACACTAGCTTATTGTTGTTTGTTGGCCCAGTGATGAAAGCTTTCTGAGGGCCCTTGGGATGTTTGACCCTGTGTGTTTCTGAGTATGCTTTAGCTTGATGGTTTTTTTGCTTGGATAGACTGTAAGCTTCTGTTGGATAAGTTTGACAGGTTTATGGTTTTTTAGGCTTGGTTGTTAGCTTCAGGCAGGTTAAGCTTATGTTTTTTGGCAAAGGTTTCAGGTTTGTGGCCTGGAATGCAGGTTGGTGGCTTGAGGGCCTTAACAGGTTATGGCTGTTTGGGGGTTTAAGTGTGAACTTACAGGTTTTGTGGCTATGGAATGCAGGTTTGAGTCTTGAAAGGTTTATGCAGGTTCTTGAGGCTTGACCGGGTTTACTGGTTTATGCTTCAGGCTTTTGTTGACAGTGGTCTTGGCTTGATGCTTTCAGCAGGTTGAGTGTTGTTGTTGGACACAGGTTTTTGGTTGCTGATTGATGGCCTTACTGGTTTTAGGCTTATGCTTCAGCTTGGACAGTTTTGTGTTTTATATGTTTCTCAGTTCTGTTTTTTTGTTTTGATCTTCTGCCTCTTTCTTACTGTTTTATTGACAGATTGTTTTTATATATTTTTCTGCCTCAAGCCTAAAACTGTAAGCCCAACTTCTTTTCTCTCTTTTCTCTCTCTAGTACAAATCAAAACATTAAAAATAATGTTAAGTGTACTTTTTCTGAAAAGGCATACAGGCTGGAAAATGATGAAATAGGACTAGCTTGCTTGCATATGTGGTCTTAACCTGCATACTTTCCTTCTTCAGCTTTCCTGCATCTTTGTTACAGTATGGAATAGCCTTTGTATCTTGACATCCTTCCATATTTTGGACAGTTTGACATTGGACTTTGTTTTGGCAATTTGAACTTTTATACATGTTGTTGGTTTTGAACTATGCAGTTGGTTTTGAACTATGCAGTTGGTTTGACAAAATTTGAATTTGTGCATTTCAATACTTTGTGCATTCATGTTTAGCAAGCAATATTCATCCCTCTTTGTGAACAGGGAGAAATCTCGTGATTTGCGGAGAGGGCTAACTGATTCCAGTCAGTTGCCTTTAATGATGAGCCCAAATTAATTGTCTTCTTTTAATTATTTATCTGCTTCTGACTTTTTCTTCTTTCTATTCTTTGCAGATAAAAATTAAATGGAGAGGAATAGCAACAGATGGAGGATGAAGAATTAGGAAAACTTAGAAAAATTAGGATAGTTTTATTTAAATTTAAATTACTGTAATATTATTATTGTAAACATTTTGTAAACAAAAACAATTGTACAAATAATTTAAAAATAAATAAAAAGTCCTTTTATTTGTCATTCATTTTTAATTCTTCTTCAAATATTTATCTAATTGCTTATAATTCTTAAATTAAAATAAAATGGAAATAAACTCCAATTATCTTAACTTAAAAATAAATAATAAATTGATAAACACTAGTCTTATAATCAATAACAACCCCGACACTCCAATTATCTAAAGTAAAGCACAGTTTCAAACCAGACGACAGTTAATTAAACAAAACGTCCATCTGCCTCTTTTCACTGATTAAATCCAAACAAACGCAAATTAACAACCAGCAGCCTCAATTCTCATTTCAGAGTCACTTGAAAAGCATTGATAGAACTAACTCTTCTTGAGAGATATGCGCACAAAACCCTGATTCTGATCAAATGCCAAAGAAGCGTTCGCCTGATCGAAGTTGAGCCAAAATCAACCAAAACCCTAAACCAATTGTTTGAATTGTTCCAGAGCCATGAAAATCAATGAAAACCCTAATTTTGTCTGACTGACGAGAAAAGTCTGTTTGACCGATTCTTGAGCCAATCTGAAAAAATCAGGAAAAGCCTGAAGATGTGATTTCTCGTGGAAAAATGCGAGGGCAAATTTTGGGGTACAACAAGAAGGTTTTTTTTAAAATTTAAAAAGATGGGAGGAGATGAAGAGACTATCCTAAAGCATAAGGTAAAAGCTAAGGAAGAGAACCGTCTAACCAACATGAAGCCGATACTTGACATTATAAGCCAATGTAGAATTCCCATTATTTGGATTGAAACCAAGCAAGGAAAGATGCTAGACCTCTTGAGAGAACCAAACTTCAAGTGTATTAAGTTTTCGCAAAAATTGGGCAGAGTAACGGCTGTATACGGGTGAATTCCAGATTACAAACAAAGATCGTAATCTCAATAACCTGCACACAAAACAAATAAACAACCCAATGTCTTGAGGTAAACCTCAAGAACTCCAGACAAAATATCAAATAAAGTCACAAGGTCTCCAACATAAGCCAAGGTCTCTAATCCTAGGTCCAAGAAGTCCATCACTCCATAATGCAAAGGATAGTAACCATGTAGTCCAAGTATCATTAAAGTTTTTTATGGTTCATGTTGATTATTAGGTGTATTTAAAAAGGAAAAGAAAGGCTCAAGTGAGAAAAATAAAAATGACATAAAAGTAAATGCTCAAGTGAGCAAAATAAAAACGACATAAAAGTAAATGCTCAAGTGAGCAAAGATGAAAATAGCATGAAATGTAAATGGTACATAAAGCATAAAAATAAAAGGGCATAAAGTAATGTTAATTGTTAGTAATTAGTGGTTAGTAATTAGTAGTTAGTTGGATGACCATCTTGAAACTTGCATTTGGAACTCATCAGAGGATTGGTAGAACCAAAGCCTCTACACAACAAGTTGCATTTGCTTTTTGTCAAGTATATCATCCATTTTGGAATTCTCATAAGGCAACATGTAATGATCAACGATAATTAAGTGATCCGCGTTGACCAAAGGTGTTGTAGGTCCATCAGAGGATTGGTAGAACCAAAGCCTCTACACAATGAATCTCAAGGTTATTGGATCAAAGAGATCAAATTAACATACTTGGGCTTGCAATCATAAGTTTGGGCCACGAATGATCATTTATTCGAATCGGGACAAAATTTAGCGCTATGTTAAGCAATCGTAAGTGGACTTATGTAGAAGTCGCACCTATTTTGAGGCCGGTCAATAGCAATCTATGTACTTCATGTTTGGATAAATGATATAGAGATCACCATCCCTTAACATGTAGCACAATTAAAAAAAGAAATGGATAAGATGAAGAGGGAGGGAAATGATAAGCTAATTTGGATCACCATTTCAAAATTCTTTCATCTTTAAATTCAACCACTCCTCTAGATGGATTAAAGCACTAAACATATCATTAATCCAAAGCACCAAAAATGAATTAAATAATTCACTCTTAGGTAGATTTGAATTGATGAACATTTATCCAACTTCATCTACATCACAAAGTCCATTGAGTTTAAAGACAAATTGGACATTTAAAATTGCAATCCAAACCAACAATCAAAAGGAATGAGTAGAAAAAGCATTTTGGATCAAAGCTG
The DNA here is from genome assembly GCA_948472305.1 of Vicia faba. Classification (NCBI taxonomy): domain Eukaryota; kingdom Viridiplantae; phylum Streptophyta; class Magnoliopsida; order Fabales; family Fabaceae; genus Vicia; species Vicia faba. Next base: position 921,590,116 of record OX451737.1, read on the forward strand.
CCCCAAAACAAGGCAAAAAACACATTTTATTCTGGTGTAAATCGATTTACACTACTATGTAAATCGATTTACACAGTATAATTTTCAAAAATTTGTGCAAAATCGTGCTGTGTAAATCGATTTACACATAGTGCAAATCGATTGCACACAGAACAGCAGCCAAAAACAGCATTTTAAAAGGCCAATTTCTTGTTCAAACTTTCCATCAAACACCTTATGATCATGGATCTAATTGAGCACGAAAATTCCATAAAATTATGAGAAAATAACACCATTGGAATCACAAAAGAATGCTCAATGAATCAGTCCCAAAGATCACCAAGAGATCACATTGTGAAAGATGAATTATCCAAACTTACCAAAGGTAGATCTAAAGAATTATCAAAACAACTTCAAGAATTTGCTTCAATTCAACCACAAGAATCAATTGACCAAGCTTGGATGTAGAGAATTGATGGAGAAAAAGTGTTTGGATGAATGTTTAGCTCAAAGATTAGTAAGCTTCAATGCAAAGCTTACTAACTTTTTGAAAATGGAGCTTTGAGTGAATTTGGTAGATGGAGAGAATTGAGAGATTTTTTAGCAAGGTGGATTTGGCTATCAAAAGCTTGAAATTTGAATAAAATGAGGGCTCTATTTATAGAGTTTTAGGATTGGGATTAGTGGTAATTTGGTAATTGATTCTTGGAGCCAAAATTTGAATTAATGACAATTCTTTCAAATATTATAGCCAAAATTTGAATTAATGATAATTCTTTCAAATATTAGAGCCAAAATTTGAATTAATGATAATTCTTCTTAAAAATAAAAAATTGGCACTAAAATTTGAATTAATGATACATCTTTCAAAAATGAAGAAAAATTGGAGCCAAACATTTGACAAATTTAAAATGCTGATTTTTTTTTTTAATTTTCACTCTATGCAAATCAATTGCACTATATTGCAAATCGATTTGCACAGTGTATTTTTCCAAAAATTGCGCAAAATTCACTTTGTGCAATCGATTGCACTCTAGGAGCAATCGATTATACAGTGAAAAAAATGAAATTTTTTTAATTCTTTTTCTTCCTTTGCAAATAGAGATTTTAGGGAAATATTACCGGAAAACCTTATTTGTCAGATACTTCGACTTGGTACCTACAAAACACAAATATGCAAAGACAAAGACAAATATTTTTTGCATTATGATTAGAAGTTAGTCAACAACACAAGAGAAAACTTAAAGATAGGATGCAAATGTGATGAATGAAGCTATTTATTAATGATTGTGACTGAATGACAAAATATGGTATGAAAGTGCGACTGAAAAAGTCAGGGGCAAAATTTAGGGTACAACAGTTGCCCCTATTTAATTATCTTTTAACCAGATAGGCGGAAAGTAATTAAATACAAACAGACCTGAATTTTGTCCCTGATGCGATGAGATGATAGCATATGTTATGAATGAATGCATGGACTCTTTTTTGACATATATATTTTTGAATGATGTATGAGATGAGACGGACTCTATGGGAATATGGAAAGACTTGAAACTGGAAACTTATGGTAGTTCAGATGAAATGACGTGGAAAGACACGCCGGGGAACAACAAGATACTTCTGGATATCTGTCAGGGTGACAAAGAGTAACCATCAATACTTGGAGAAAAAAAGATAAAACTCGAGAAGGCAAGCAGCGACATCCAAGAATGGCATTGAATGAGGCGAGCAACTCTCTGGAAAAGGCAATCAGAAACATCTAGAAGAACATTAGATGTAGGATAAGACCAAATCTGAAGCTACATCAGAGTCGTCCAGGAAAGACGCTGGACGGAAAAGAAACACGACATCCAATACCAGCTTTGAATGAAGGGAAAACTCAATGTCTAATACTGGCTTTAGACGAGAGAAAAGATCACAACATCCAATACTAGCTTTGAATGAGTGAAAGAGATCTTGACATTCAATACTGGCTTTGAATGAAGGGAAAAATCAACGTCTAATACTGGCTTTAGACGAGAGAAAAGATCACAACATCCAATACTGGCTTTGAATGAGTGAAAGGGATCTTGACATTCAATACTGGCTTTGAATGAAAAGAAAACTCAACGTCTAATACTGGCTTTAGACGAGAGAAAAGATCACAACATCCAATACTGGATTTGAATGAGTGAAAGGGTTCTTGACATTCAATAATGGCTTTGAATGAAGAAAAGCTCAACGTCTAATACTGGCTTTAGACGAGAGAAAAGATCACAACATCCAATACTGGCTTTGAATGAGTGAAAGGGTTCTTGACATTCAATACTGGCTTTGAATGAAAGAAAAGCTCAACATCTAATACTGGCTTTAGATGAGAGAAAAGATCACAACATCCAATACTGGCTTTGAATGAGTGAAAGGGATCTTGACATTCAATACTGGCTTTGAATGAAGAAAAAGGTAACAACATCTAATACTGGCTTTGGATGGAAAAAGAGATAACTGAACTGACGTTTGCTTTGGTAGGTGCCAAGTAAGTTGGACTTTGATCTCAAGGTGACATGTCAACTGCAATAAGACCTTGGAAAATGAAAATAAGGATGAAACACTCTTGTTATGCATTATGTGTGAATTTTGTTATGCATCATATGTGAATGATCTATGCATGTAATGCAGACATTTACGACAACGGAGTTTGACTCTTTTATGGAATAGTTTGGAAGTTTGATTCCTCAACACGGAGAACTCTGCCAAATTTGATTGGAAAGAAGAAAAAAATCTTGCGCCCAAATTTGTCACACTTGTAAACTGTATTGAACTGATGATCTTCTGAGGAAGGACATGGAGAGATGCTTGGAGATTTGTCCCAGATTAGTTGACTGTTGAAGATAAACTGATCATGGCTTCAGTCGAAAGTTGCTGGAAATAAGCTGATCACGGCTTCAGCTCCGAAATGAATATTGGAGATAAACTGATCATGGCTTCAGCTTCTGAAATGTTTGTTGGGAATAAACTGATCATGGCTTCAGTTATTGAGATAATTGTTGGAGATAACTTGATCATGGCTTCAGTTCTTGAGATAATTGTTGTAAATAAATGCCCCTGTATGAGTCTTGAAAATGATTTCCTGGCTGGCCAATTTTGAGAAAACTTGCATTGAGCAGTAAATCTTGAACTGATTCACAACAGGATCTGGAAGATACTTGCCCCTGATAGGGTCACTGACCAAGTTTCTCAGTTGTTTAAAATTCCTTGATGAGGAAAGCTTGTTTGCAAGCAAAAATTGTTTATTCAAACATGGTATTTTTAATGCAAAGTTCATGCAAAAGTTTTGAATCCAAAATCATTTTTGAAATGATGTTATTGGTGTATAGAAAATGCATCACTGGTTAAAAGACAATGGTTTATACTTTTAAAGTGAAAACAAAGGTATGATACCAAAATAAATGATTCGCAAAAGATCATAGGAGTCAGTTTACGCAACCTTGCTGTAGTATGCTTTCAAAAGAAACCTGGCTTCAATTAGGTCTTTTGAGGGTTGTAACGTGGTCTGGTTCACGGTTTAAGAAATACAGGATAAAGGCTCAAAGTTTATTTGTACCCAACCCAATCTTCATGATGTTCTCCAGTCCTACGTTCAGTTAATTCATAATATGCATTCAGTTTCCAAGAGATTTTGGAATTGCACTGATGGCAGCAATGACGATGGCTCAAAAACTAAAGGATTCTTGAGAATGACAGTCATTTCTTCTTACATATTTTTGCTGTTTTGAGGACTTTTGTCAATTCTGGTGGAGAATTTTGAGGATTTGAAGACCTCTTCTGTTTGAATTTTTTATTCCCAACTTTTGCCTGAACTGTTTCATTTGAGATTACAGTCAGCAGGATGCCCCATTTTTTTGCCTAAGTCTCCTTCATAGCTTTTGACTTAGCGGGATTTTTCTGTTGATTTTTATTTTCATTTCATTTTTCTTTTTGGAAAGATAATGACTGCCTTGCTCAATGATTACGGGGAACCATCTTCGTCATTTTTTGTTTGAGAGCATCTTTGACACTTCTTGCTGTGTGCAAAGGAAAGCTTGATCGCGACCTTTGTGGAAAGGCGTCTTGCATGATTTCTCTTGTAATTGAATGCACAACCAAATTAACTGAGAACTACCCATCCTCGGGTTAAGATTGTGGGTTTTTCTGTATAGAAAGAAACTCCAACTTCTAGGCTCAAAGGGGTGAACGAGGGATTAACTTCCTTATTTCTCCAGTGTTTGGGAGTTGAAACAATGCCTGTATATCCTCAAGAAAGTTTTATTCGAAAGCATACCAGCAACAATTATGGGTATTTCGTTTTCATCATCCTCCCTCAAATCTTTTCATAAACAAAAGCTTGATAAAAGGTGTAAACAAGAGAAATATATTTGAAAGAAGTAAATGAAAATGATTTGAATCAAAACATTGTAATGCTCATTTCATTAAACTTAACATGAAAGTATAAACAGTATTTGAATGCAATAATTTTAACATAAACAAGGGAAAATGAAAACAGAAAGAAACATGGCCTAGTGACTAATCAGTAACAAGGATGAGTTGTCCTGTCTGAAACACTAGCTTTAGGAAGTGACTTGAGGGTATCCCAACTCAGTCTTCAGCCACTTTGTTTTGGCAAAGGATTGTTGATGACATTAGGACCTGCCTCTTTGAAAGTGAGAATATTTGCTTTCACCAATTCTTGCACTTTGTTTTTCAATGCATAACAGCTCTCTAAATCATGACCGGTAGCTCCCTGATGAAATTCATAGTGAAGGTCAGATCTGAACCCGGCTGGAGGAGGATTTTGAGGAATCGGAGGCCTAGTTGTAATCAAGCCCTTCTGCACCAATGCAGGATACAATTCAGTGTACGTCATAGGGATGGGATCAAACTGAGCCCTATTCCGATTCTGATTCTATGCAATATTCTGTCGTTGAGGAACCTGAACTAGTTAAGCATTGACTGCAGGAGTAACAGCCGCTACTTGTGGTTGATCAGTGTACTGAGGCCTACGGCGAGGTCCTCTTCTCTCAGTCGAGACAGCATTGGCTTCTACCTCTTTCTTCTTCTGAAAGTTCCCAAGGTATTTCTTTGCACCATTAGAAGATTCAACAGCTTTAGACACTTTACCATTCTTGATTCCTTCTTCTAATCTTTGGCCAATTGTCACCAGGTCTGTGAAGCTGGAGGAGACATTACCAATCATCTTCTCCCAAAAGAAAGGGGACAAAGTATCCATGAACAAACCAGTTAACTCTTTCTCTGCCAGAGGTGGTTCAACTTGAGATGCCAGTTCTCTCCAACGTTGAGCATATTCCTTGAAAGATTATTTCTCATTCTGAGACATATTTTGTAGTTGGCGACGATCAGGTGTCATGTCGAGGTTGTATTTGTATTGCTTTATTAAAGCATCAACAAGATCTTGGAAGCATTGTATACGACCTTTCTCATTCACGGTAGAAATGTGCAAGACTAAGTCATTGGATTGACTAGACTTTATATAAATCAAAATAAAAATCGCCACCGCGCTTTATTGTTTCCAAAGGAATGGGAAAAGAGCGAATAACCCAAAAGAGGGGAAAGATTCAAGGTAAGGGGGTTGGTTATACAAAGGGAAGGTATTAGCACCCTAAACATCCACGGTACTCCACAGGAACCTCTTTGAAAAATCTGTATATTTTGGCTATGAAAAATGTGTTGTATAAAAAATGGATGATGGAGGTGAGAAAAGAAATATTTTTATGATTTTTGCACCCGCCGCGGTTGCGAACCTTTAGTGCCTACGTACCACCTTTCGTGCAATAGGGGATCAAGGTACACGTAGTTCATCTTTTAAAAATTTGAAACACAGGTGTGTTGGTTGATTTTATGAGATAAGACATCATCGCAATTGTCTGTGTGGAAAACATACTTACTACCCACAATCATGAGAAAGGAGAATTTGCATCATCTCAAAGTGGAGGATATGGCTTGGATTTTAAAATCAACAATGCCTCACTCAACACTCAAGTGAAAAATATCTCACTTCACGACATATTGTAGAAGTATATTTGTTTGCATCACTACAAGGATTGACAAGAGTCTAATCTTTTTGAGAAAAGTTTAAAGATAAAAGCCAAAGTGGCAAAAATGGTTTGAAATGAGATTGATTGACTTTTAGTCTTCTCACAAAAAAAGTCAAGGTATTATTAAATTGATTGAAATTTATTTATGAAAATGTTTCGAAAATGCATGGACCTAAGTCCAAGTTTATTATGAAATTGTTTCAAGTTTCAAAACAAGAAGAGCTTTTTTTAAGGGAGGGAGAAGATTTTTGAAATTAAAGAAGATGGGAGGAGAAGAAGAGGCTATCCTAAAGCATAAGGTAAAAGCTAGGGATAAGAACCATCTAACCAACAAGAAGCCAATACTTGACATTATGAGTCAATATAAAATTCCCATTCTTCGGATTGAAACCAAGCAAGCAAAGATACTAGACCTCTTGAGAGAACAAAACTTCAAGTGTTTTAAGTCTTCACAAAAATTGGGCAGGGTAACGGCTGTATACGGGTGAATTCCAGATTACAAACAAATATCGTAATCTCAATTACCTGCACACAAACAAACAAACAACCCAATGTCTTGAGGTAAACCTCAAGAACTCCAGACAAAATATCAAATAAAGTCACAAAATCTCCAAGATAGGCCAAGGTCTCTAATCCTAAGTCCAAGAAGTCCATCACTCCATAATGCAAAGGATAGTAACCATGTAGTCCAAGTATCATTAATGATTTTATGGTTCATGTTGATTATTAAGTGTCTTTAAAAGGAAAAGAAAAGCTCAAGTGAGCAAAATAAAAATGACATAAAAGTAAATGCTCAAGTGAGCAAAATAAAAATGACATAAAAGTAAATGCTCAAGTGACCAAAGATGAAAATAGCATGAAATGTAAATGGTACATAAAGCATAAAAATAAAAGGGCATAAAGTAAAGTTAATTGTTAGTAATTAGTGGTTAGTAATTAGTGGTTAGTCGGATGACCATCTTGAAACTTGCATTTGGAACTCATTAGGGGATTGGTAGAACCAAAGCCTCTACACAACAAGTTGCATTTGCTTTTTGTCAAGTATATCATCCATTTTGGAATTCTCACAAGGCAACATGTAATGGTCAACGATGTTTAAGTGATCCGCGTTGACCAAAGGTGTTGTAGATCCATCAGAGGATTGGTAGAACCAAAGCCTCTACACGATGAATCTCAAGGTTATTGGATCAAAGAGATCAAATCAACATACTTGGGCTTGCAATCATAAGTTTGGGCCACGAATGATCATTTATTCGAATCGGGACAAAATTTAGCGCTATGTTAAGCAATCGTAAGTGGACTTATGTAGAAGTCGCACCTATTTTGAGGCCAGTCAATAGCAATCTATGTACTTCATGTTTGGATAAATGATATAGAGATCACCATCCCTTAACATGTAGCACAATAAAAAAATAAAGGGATAAGATGAAGAGGGAGGGAAATAATAAGCTAACTTGGATCACCATTTCAAAATTCTTTCATCTTTAAATTCAACCACTCCTCTAGATGGATTAAAGCACTAAACATATCATTAATCCAAAGCACAAAAAATGAATTAAATAATTCACTCTTAGGTAGATTTGAATTGATGAACATTTATCCAACTTCATCTACATCACAAAGTCCATTGAGTTTAAAGACAAATTGGACATTTAAAATTGCAATCCAAACCAACAATCACAAGGAGTGAGTAGAAAAAGCATTTTGGATCAAAGCTGCCCCAAAACAAGGCAAAAAATACATTATGTTCTGGTGTAAATCGATTTACACTACTATGAAAATCGATTTACACAGTATTATTTTCAAAAATTTATGCAAAATCGTGCTGTGTAAATCGATTTACACATAGTGCAAATCGATTGCACACAGAACAACAGCCAAAAACAGCATTTTAAAAGGCCAATTTCTTGTTCAAACTTTCCATCAAACACCTCATGATCATGGATCCAATTGAGCATGAAAATTCCATCAAATTATGAGAAAATAACACCATTGGAATCATAAAAGAATGCTCAATGAATAAATCCCAAAGATCACCAAGAGATCACATTGTGAAAGATGAATTATCCAAACTTACCAAAGATAGATCTAGAGAATTATCAAACAACTTCAAGAATTTGCTTAAATTCAACCACAAGAATCAATTGATCAAGCTTGGATGTAGAGAATTGATGGAGAAAAAATGTTTGGATGAAGGTTTAGCTCAAAGATTAGTAAGCTTCAATGCAAAGCTTACTAACTTTTTGAAAATGGAGCTTTGAGTGAATTTGGTAGGAGAGAATTGAGAGATTTTTTAGCAAGGTGGATTTGGCTATCAAAAGCTTGAAATTTGAATGAGATGAGGGCTATATTTATAGAGTTTTAGGATTGGGATTAGTGGTAATTTGGTAATTGATTCTTGGAGCCAAAATTTGAATTAATGAATTCTTTCAAAAATTAGAGCCAAAATTTGAATTAATGATAATTCTTTCAAATATTAGAGCCAAAATTTGAATTAATGATAATTCTTTGTAAAAATGAAAGATTGACACTAAAATTTGAATTAATTATACATCTTTCAAAAATGAAGGAAAATTGGAACCAAAATTTGACAATTTTAAAATGCTGATTTTTTTCAATTTTTCACTCCACGCAAATCGATTGCACTATATTGCAAATTGATTTGCACAGTGTATTTTTTCAAAAATTATGCAAAATTCACTTTGTGCAATCGATTGCACTCTAGGAGCAATCGATTGTACAATGAAGAAAAAAATGAAAATTTTTTTAATTCTTTTTCTTTGCAAATAGAGATTTTAGGGAAATAATACCGGAAAATCTTATTTGTCATATGCTTCGACTTGGTACCTACAAAACAAAAATATACAAAGACAAAGACAAATATTATTTTTTTGTATTTTGATTAGAAGTTAGTCAACAACACATATACAAAATACACAACCAAGGTGCTTGGAGATTCCTCAAGAGCAAACTTAAAGATAGGAAAAAGAGGAAGAACCAACTCTAATGTGATTTTGTTATGATCAAGTTGACATGATATGATAGGGGAATCTTAGGGGCAAAAATTGGGGTACAACAATACCCAATCAACATTAGCATTCTCGTTGAAGAACTTTCTTCCACATTTGTGTTTCTGAAATAGAGTTTTGATCCTAAATGTTCCAGTTCTCAAAACCCTGCTGCATAAAACCGTGTAATCACATTGTTGTTTGTCCTTACAAACAACCCTACACCTTGTCCCATCATTTTTGGCAAACCTGACCTCCCTACCATTCAACACATTGTGTTCCAATACAACCTTTTTAAATTGCTTCAGAGAAGAAAATTTCATTCCCACCTTGAATTTAAATTCTTTTCTAAGGTTTTCATGTTCATTAAACCTTATCACTGAAGGCCTACCATTATCACGATCATCATCTGCCCCACTATCAAGTTCATCTGTGATGTAATCATCCTCAATTACATGCTCCATTTGCATCTCAGTTGTAGTTAACCCTTTAGATATCCCTTAACCATTATCCATTTGACTTGTACCATCACCATTACCCACTCCACATGTATCAACATCTTCACCCATGTCTTCATCAAAACCGTGAATCCTCTCTTATTCACTATCTTCAAAGTGTATTCAATTCAATGAGTCTTCAGATGATTCATTGTCCTCGCCATCTTCATTTTTCTTAACATTAAGGTGGCCTTTTTCTTTCTCTTTTAACCTCTCCATATAAGTCTTCTCACCACTAGATAATCTTGTCTATGTATATATCTTAACATCACACTTACTCTCCTCGGTGCACTTAGCTAACATTGTTGCATCCTCATCATTAACAAGGGGTTTTAGATTATTTTCAAGTGAGCCATGTTTAGACTTCCACCATATTTTCACATCTTTAGTTTTGAATGATGAATCCATACCCTTAATTAAATCACAGACTTCAAAGAATGACCAGAAATCAGGATCTTGCCCACATACAGCGTAAACATCACCCCTTTTGTATTTTAATCTTTCATCCTTTACGAAGGACCTTTTGGTATAAAAGACAACCTTAAATGATCCCATTGCGTACACATTTCAATAAAAAGAGGGGTAACTCATATATTACCAACATATAGATTAAAGATGAAAAACCCTAGAATTTGAGACCACGCCATGGGGCATACAAATAATGCTCGGAATGAATAAACTATAACAAGTGAGACTTACCTAATCCTTGTTGGAACCGCAACAACGTAACAACCAACTGAAGTTTCTTAAATATTTGGGACAACAAGAGACAGAAATGTCAATGTTTTGTTATGTTGTCGAAGGAGAACTTATGTAATGAATTCCACTTGAGAGAAGTTATGTAATGATATATGCCACTAGGAAGAAGTTATGTAATGAACTCCACATCAGAAAATAAAACAAATTATTTAATCCACCTGTCTTGTCACATATGAAGCTGTTAGTGGAACTTGACGTTGAGGACCAATAGTCCAGACGAAATTTTTTGAAGGGACCAATCTTTAAAGAAAAACATTTAAGAGACTAAAAACGAAAATTGAGTTATTTACGGAGATCAAAAACTTATTTAACCTTAAAATCAATAAAAATCATCCAATTATCCATAATAAATTTTATAATTTAAAAATTATTATACTAAAATAAGACCGTTTGATTTTAATAGCACGGTCAAGATAGGCTATGTGAATGTGGAGTTTGCTGACTACAGCAAATCTGAATCCCCAACTCTCTAATTGACTCAGGCTACTCTTCTATTCTATTGCACTTCCATTTGGGCGCCAAAAAGGTTTCTAGGTTTTAATATCTCTCTGTCTCTTCAATTTTCTTCTATATATTTGCTTCAGTCTCTTCAAATTCATTATCTCATAACATCACTTTTCACAGTGAAACAAACTCTTACAATTTTCGAGAAATGTCTTCAACTGGTAAGGGCAAGAAGCGCGAGGAGCAGGACAACGCTTCCGATGGCGACTCTGAAGGTCACGCGCCTCCCAAAAAGACCCAAAAGAAAGATTCCGACGATGACGCTGATAACATCACCGTCTGTGAGGTTTGCTCCTCAAAAACCCTAACTCCATTTCTAGGGTTTTGTTTTTGTTTATTTATTTTTTGTTTCGTTTAACGCAGATAGGGAAGAACAGGAAGGTTACTGTGAGGATCTGGCAGGGGAAGATTTGGGTCGACATTCGTGAGTTTTACCTCAAAGATGGGAAGGAATTGCCTGGGAAAAAAGGTGTTTTATTCATATTATCCTCTCATTTTTCTATTCAATGGCCTATGGAAATTGTTTGTGATGAATTTGTGAAGTTTGTTGCATTGTTGTTTATGAAATATTAGCATGGGTTATTAGGTTATTGGGTTTTGGAAGTGAATGTTTTCTATTTACTGTAGTTGTCTAGTTTATTGTTCCAAGAGAATGTTCAAGTAATGGATATGAAGTAATGGCGAATGCTGGCCTTGTGAACTACTACATCTGTGTTGGAAATTCACGTGTGACTGCCTTTTCCTGTGTTACTAGTCTTTGATTGCCTGTGTTATTGATGAGTGTTATATTGCATGTTTGTTTGTCTGCATGTCTTTTGATCCAATTTACTTTTATAACTTTTTTTACGGTATTCTAGACAAAGCTTTGTGGTATTGAGATACATGTGATCTTGGGATTATTTTGGATTGTATGAGAAGGTTTCAGTTTGGATCATGTAGAGTATCTGAGTAGATATTGTTGTCTTCAATTCATTTGCTGAAAATTTAGTTCTTGATAGAATTCATTGACATCAACTGATCTTTGTACTCAGTCCACCAAGTTGGATAATGTTTGGTGGTACTGTTGGCTGTTAAATTGATGTAAAGAAGTTACAATGACATCTTTATTACTTGTTTTCAGGTATCTCTCTGTCCATGGATCAGGTATATAACTTTATTTAACTTGTATTTTTTCAAGTTGCTTTCTATTCTGGTCTCAAATCTGCTGGTTGGTCTACAGATTTAGAATATACAAGATTTGGAACCCATTATTCATTCATTAATTTTCTGTCCCTCCCTTTTGTGCAGTGGAATGTGCTTCGTGATCATATTGGAGACATTGACAAGGCTGTTGTTGAGAAGTCTTAGGAAGTTGTGCATTAAGTGGAATTACCTGGCCAAATATTTTCAATGGGTTTCTTAGTTTTTTTTTGTATCATTAGAAGTATTAGACATGGTGATGTGATGTAGTATTTATCCTAGTATTAGGTAAGCATGAAAACCTCTGGATTTTGTTTTCTGCTGGGTAAATCTTGAATGTTCTTCAAGGTCTAAACTTTAATTTGTAGCTTCCTTGAAATCATGATAGTTGGGGCATTGAGATATGGATCTTATGGTTATCAATGCGTATGTAAAGTGTCGATCAGTTAGTGTGTAGGTTTGTTATTCACTATTTTGCTTGGCCGTGGGTTGAGATTTTTCCCATTCCTTCTATTTGGGAGTTTATAATGAATGATGTATATCATATTATTTTAATTTTTAAAAAAATATCAAATGCTAATGATTAAAAGAGAATTTATCTTTGATGTCCAAAGAAATCTAAATTTTCTATTTATAAATTTTAGAATTTAGACAGGTGAGCTACCTATAAACAAAGGGTTCAATATGAATACTATATTTTGATATTATCCATGCATTCAATACCCTTCGGATATTACATATCCTTAACTCTATCACACTTGTAGTAAGGACCCAATTAAGTTTAGTAAGAGTATTTTGCGCCCATAGTATAGACAAAAAAACATAATACCTTGGACAAAAAAAACATAATTCCCTGGCCATCAATTTAGTTGCAGTTTAGGTCAACCTTAGACGAGTTACGATGTTAAAACGAGGCCCTGAAAACACGAGTGGAAGAAATCCAACAGAAACAAATGCATTGAGGTAACTCTAAGAACACTATTGTTCTCATTATTTCATTGTTGACCTCATCCTCGAAAATGCATTCTATTTTACCTTTTTGAAAATGAGTGTTTAAGATGAAAAAAATATTGACACAAACTATCATACTATAAATCAAAGGGAATGTGACTTTTTTTTCTTCTCTATTTGGGAAGATTTTGCAAAAGAAAAAAACAGGGGTAAAGTCAAAACAATGTGTAATGTATCTTCAAAATCTTTAGGTGAAAAGAATTGCAGTGGAGAAAAGGGAATCAACACATGTGAATCATTTAGAAAATGATGTTTTCTCTAACGTATTTGTTTATCATTTGAGATGATAACTTCTTCAAGATAGACTTTCTTCTAGGGAGAATCTGTTCAAAAGAGGGTAATTGTTGATTCAAATGGAATTGTTGGTCCCTGTGTGATGGTATATTGAGTCAGTCTCCCATCTTTTTGTCACTTGTGAGTTAGCATTGTCAGTATAATTCTTTGTTTGGTTGAGTTGATCACAATTGGTATTGGAAAAAAATTCCATCCCAGCAAACAGAACACAAATACAATTACTTTATTTTCATGTTAACTAAATTCTTCATTCAGTTACAATCACAGATGAGACAAATAAGATAAAATACAATTTTATGAATCCAGAACAACTTTTTGGGTCACTAATGTAATAACTGTTAATCAAATGAATTGAAGTTATTTAATCAATGAAAACAGCAACAACAAGCATAATCTCCAGCAGATATAATTTCTAAAAACTTGCATCTTTTTACAGACTCTGAAAGCGCCACTTCATGAATATTGAAGTTAAGATTCCTTCACCAATGCATTCTCATTTGGAGGTGATTATGGTCGGAATTTGGCATGCACTCAATAAGCACTACATGAATAACATAATGATTAAGGTAGAGTGGACAATACAGCTTATGTACATCTTGTGATCTATTATCGTTACACAGCAGGTACGCTGATGGATCCCATGTCAAGTACTCTTGGCAGTATCTGCACAATGGAACAGCTTGTTTAAATTTGGGGTAGTAAACATGCAATTTTCAGAATTTACAGTCAAGATCAGCCCCAAGCCATACCTCACCCAGCCGCGCATTGATTTTCAAGGGCACAAAACCATCAGCACGGGTCAGACCTACATTGACAATTGCAGTTGCGGCACCTGCTTCATGAGCTGCCCTGTGAAAATAAAATTTAGAAATGAGTGATGCTAGATATGCCGTCTGTCCTTTGGAACATTATCACCGAAGAAGACAACCTTCACAATAATCGACAATCAAAACATATTATGCAATTCACATTTAATTTACCTAAGCAAGAACCCACAAGCCGCTAATTTGGTAAAAATATTTCATGGCTTGAAGCTCAATACATTCTTTCCAAATTCCAAATAACTCTTGTTCATTCCAAACACTATAACAAAAAGGCCAACATAATCTTGAAAATACCTGACAAGTCGAAAAGCAGACATGGTCATCACAGACGAACCTAGTACAAGAAAAGCATCACAACTTCTAGATGCTTCCATTGCCATACCGGCTCTGTCCTTTGGAACATTATCACCGAAGAAGACAACCTTCACAATAATCGACAATCAAAACATATTAAGCAATTGACATTTAATTTACCTAAGCAAGAACCCACAAGCCGTTAATTTGGTACAAAATAAAACAGGATCGAAGTATCCGCTAAACACAAATAGCCAGCAAATATTTCAACTGAAAAAGGCAAAATGACCTACATCAGGTTTGAGAACACCATTGCACTTCTGGCAGGTTGGGATGATAAAATCCTCCTCCCAAAACTTTTCGTCGATCTCAATATCACCATCAGGTCTTTGTTTCATTCCAAAACTTTTGTCTGACCCAGGGTTTCCATGGTCCAAACTATCAATTGCTTCTGCCCACTGGTTTAGAACCCAATGTTCCAAAAATTAGACTCATCAGTAAAGGCAAACTTGGAAGAAGTTTATGCATTCCTACAGTTTGAGAAACAAAAACTCCAACTAATACATTTATTATTTGATAAGCTGAAGCATTAGTAACGGATGAAAGCAATTCATTTTCCCTTCAAATTGATACTCAAGATGCAAATCATATTTTTCTAATTTCAGTTGAAAACCCATATAATATCTGAGCAAATCCTAGGATAATATTTCCTGCTTTTATTTTATTTTATTTGATTATGTTGTTTACCTAACAGGAAACACAAACCTATAAAAGAAACTATTGAAAAAGATGCCGAAATTAACGAATTGGATAGAAACATGGTCTTGGATAGAACATTATGACGGAATTATGACGGAATTTGATTCATGTAGCCGACCCCACTTGGGGGAGATAAGACTTTGTTGTTGTTGTTGTTGTTGTTTACTTAACATATTTGTTTCCTTCTGTCAAAAAAAAAAAAGCAGATTTGTTTCCTACATAAGGATCAATTCTGCCTTCATTTCTCTCTTTTATTTAACATATTTAGTTGTCTACAATTAACCTGTAATTATAAACCATTTGATGGAACCACTGTTCTCCCCCAAGTCATGCACCAGATGGACCACACCCAACAGTTTTAATTTTCACATTCTAAGACTTCTATTTCAGCAGATTTAAAACCTTTTGAGCAAAACTAACCCAAGCAAACCATCAACACACAGTATTTACACACATACGACAGCTATCACCCACCAAGAATCATTAGATCTTCTCAATATCATGATTGTGTTTGTCAAACTCACTTCATCAACAAATTTTGAAATAACAAACCGCTTCTTAAGCACGTGGTCATTGACAACACAAACTCCCAATAAAAATAACCCAAATTACTGACCTTTGGATTGAGGACCTTCAATTGGTCCTGAAATAAACTCCGGCAAAGGGAATATCCACAATCTAAACAAATTACAGTGTATACAGTCCCATGTAATTCTAATGGGTTGCTACCAGCTCGATGATGGAGCCTGAAAACAATATATAACTATAAGAATATTCAAAGATAGGCTTGCATAAACATGTAAGTATTCTAAGTAGGTTTAGTTGATAATGATTAATAACTAGATACCTATCAACATTTTGAGTAATCATAAAATCAATTCGGCCAGCTTTCTCGAATGTTGCCAAAGCACGATGAGCAGCAGATGGCTGTGATGCAGTGAATTTTCTCCATCCAGCATAGCTCCTAGCCCAATATCTCCTCCTGGCTCGGCTTGAACGAAGAAACTCCTTTTAAATAATGTCAAAAGAAAGGAGAACTCAAACTCAGATACTAAGTTCAAACTGAATACATAATTCCTTAGTTTTCTTGACTATGTTTGCCATGAATCTGTAGTTGAGTTTGTCCTCCCCCCTACTTCATGTCATTGCCATAAATCGTCAATTTCAGTACAAACATGGCATGCCAAATTCTATATCACATTCATAGAAGGTGAGAATATTGTTTCCCAATGTTTTCTTGCTTACTTTCCTTACATCAAGATACAAATATTCTGTTCAATTTACTCAAACAGCCACTTTTATTCTCTTTTAGAAAACCTTAATCACAAATATTCCGGCTTTTTTTCATTGGCCATGATACTTAAGGTGTTTAAGAATATTTATATGCACAAGATCTATGTTTTCCTATCCTTAACTATCACTTTTTTTGTTGGGGATAGTTTCCTATTGAATTTGGGCACCATCACAAAACAGTAAAAGAAGCAAGTCTGGTTGACTTGACTTTAGCTCACCTGGTGGGTTATTGGTCTGAAACCAGAACTATAAGCACCATTAGGACTGAAATAAATAATAAATTGCTATTAGCGAAATGGAAGAACAACAAAAACAGAATAAAAAGATAACATTCTAGCATCAAGAAAAAGGCAGAACCTTCTATAGTCAGGGATACCGCACTCTGTACTTATTCCAGCTCCAGTCAATACCATGAGCTTGGTACTAAATATAAAAACTGAAATTCAGTTAGGTATGTGTTTCATCCTGAAAATGTAAACTAGTTCAAAAATATATTTGTAACTGAAATTGAAAAAGAACCTTTTTTCAAAAAATTGATATAAAAGGTCAACATCTTTGGCACTAGGAGGCTCTGCATCAGGAACTACCTTCCTATCCCTTAAGACATCATTAGACTGTTGTTTTACATTATTTACAATTGGGAAGGTTCCAGGTGCAGATATTCGACACGATGTTTGAACAAACCTCACACAACCCTTGAATGATATGAATCTCCCTCCCGTTGTTGGTAAGTTCCAACTTTGAGTTCGTAGCAGTTTCGTGGCCAATACAAGGGACTGCGATGTTTAGAATTAAAACAAAGACGGTTTTAGAGATTGATAATGGAAGTGAATGATTTGCAATGAAATGAACTTACGGTGAAAGAGATGCAGGGTGACATTGAAAATAATAGCAATTCAATACGCGAAACAGAGAGGGAGACTCAGCGCGCTCTCATCGGTAAAATCGTCGTCTCTTTGCTTTTCTTTATCGGTTCATTACTATTTCACCCACTCTTCCACGTTACACACTTTTCTGCCGCCTATTTCATGCTTTCACAAGAAAATTATAAAATAATTGGAAAATCATATTAATCATTTGTTTTTACAATACTTCTTAAATGGATCTCAAGTCTCTTTGTTTCAATTTGTTTAAAAATTGTTTTTACACTATTATATATTTTTGTTACAAAAATTTTATAATATCTTTTAATAAAACTTTATTTTAAATATTTTATTATTTTAACGAGTTTTATTTTTTAATATTAAAATTTTAAATAATAATTTTTTAATTTTAAATAATTTTTTTAAAAAGGAAAAATAAGATATATATTAATAAACAAAATGAGTCACTCTGATATATATCAACAGACTGCATACTAACATTTGATAAACAAGATAAATGATTTAACCTCTTGAATTGGTAATCATAATTGAAATTAATATATTTCGACTTTAACCACCAAAACGAATAAAACTTTACCCTTTTAGATACACCTGCAATTGCTATATTTTATTCTAGAAAATACGCCTATTTATTTCATTCTAAATAATTCAAACCACGGCGAACCAAATAGTGTTAAAAGCCAACCGATTGTTTTTTGAGAACCCACGATGACCACCAAACTACAAACAATGGTCAAAAACATTTTCTCGAGATGTTGTTGAGAATCCTAATCAATTAAGAATCCACCGAAAAAATTACATGTTACAAACAAATGATCTCTATCTTCAACCACGTCACAATTTGCCACACAACTATGATCATCTGTAACAAGAATCTGTCGCCTAACCAGATTGTCCTTCGCCGGAATACGATTCAGTAACAACCACCAGGTTGTCCTTCGTCGGAATACAATCGAGTAACAACCTTAAGCGACGCAATCTTCAAACATAAAAATTGGGAATTAGCCTGATTGTTGATAATATCAACTTCAAACAGATATTTATAAGCACTGATAACAGTGTAGCAAGAAGAGGAATGTAAAATTCACATCCAACAGTTTCTACTTCCACCTGTAAGACAAATGAGGTTAACCTCTCACTACACTCTACCACTAACCCCTCCACCCAATAAAACAACCTCATACGCCACTTTTACGCCTCTCCATTCGCCCCCACTCCAATTCATTCATTTCTACCACTGCCGCTCTTTTATTCTCCGCTAAATCAAATAACCTACTAAGTATCTCATTCAAAGGCATAACATTCGACCAAGGATCTATCCGAAACAGAGTAGAATACATGTCTTCTATTCTTCGATCAATGTTATCAATCCACCACCTTCCATCAACCAAACTAACACCCTCCCTTATGCTTTTCAAATTCCTCCCCCAAGCAGATCCACCGCAACTCCCAAAACATAATCGCCCTTATTCCTCTCCATATCGAGCACTCAAAACACTATACCATCGACTTTTTGTCTCATTTAGAATCCTCCAACACCATTTACCGAGTAAGGCTAAATTAAACTCCTTAAAACTCTTAACCCCCAGACCTCCATCTTATTTTTTCAAATAAATAATATCCCAATTGATTCACAAAGTTTTTTCTCACTCCCTCACCCCTAAAAAAGCATTAAAATATATATTAAAGAGAAGATATGATACTTGAGGGCGCCTTGAAGACAAGATAAATTTTATAAGAATCATACGACCCCCATAGAGAGAAAGCGACTCTTCCACCCTGTTGTACCCCAAAATTTGCCCTCCCATATTTCTTCAAGGTTTATCAAGAATCATCTTCAAATGGTTAAAGACCACTCAAGGATTGCACAGTCCAAATGCCTCCTAAGCCAGTCAAAATTAGGGTTTTGGTTCTTTCAAGGAATTTGAGGTTTTCAATGGCTCAATCAAGTCCCATAGGTCTATATACATTGTCAAGCATCTATATGTCAAGTCTCAAGTCTCACAATGCCAGTTTGCACAGTCAAAAGCTCCATTTGCTTCACAATCAACTGCAGGGGCAAAATGGTCATTTTACTGTCAAAAGTCAGAATTTTTGGTCAACATCTTATTTTGAGGCCACAATCATCATTTTATCAAGTCTTGATCATGATTCCACAAGCATGGCTCAAAAATCATCAAGATGCAAAAAGTTACTATTTTTGGACAGTAGAAAAGTCAACTGTATCTTGACCAGGGCATAACTTTTTCATGGTTCATCAGAAAAATTCTATCCAATGCTCATTTTGAAGGGGATGACACTTCCTACAATTCATCTTCATACTCCAAGTCCAAGAAATGCTCTCACAAAAAGTTATCAATATCTACATTATAGGTCAAATTCAAAAGTCAATAAAAAGGCACTTTAAGTCAAAGACCATAACTTGAGATTGGTAAATCCAAATGACATGGGACCAAAGGCATTGGATTGAGGACTTCAAGACCTTTCCAAAATATCCAAGAACATGTTCATATGATCAAAATTGAGCAAGATGTGCATTGGAGAAGTTGGGAAATGTTTGTGAATTTGCAAAAGTCAACTTTGCTCAAAACACTTTGTTTTTGCTAATGGGCCTCAAATTTCTTCTTGAAACTTTATCCAAGGCCTATGCACGACCCATCAAGCTTAAATTGATTTATTTTCTTATTTTTATTAATTAATTGGATTTTTAATTGATTTTAATTCATTTAATTAATTTAAAATGTAGGAAATTCAAAGATATGGTTTTTCAATCTTTTCATGAAGCAAATATGACCTACAAGAGCTGGAAAATTCGTGTGCACATCAAGGGGACAAGAATCTCCCAATTTAGCAAGTTTTCTCAATCAAAAAGATGCAAAAAGATGTGATTGAAAATCAAATATTGAAAACATTATTCCATAGATTTTTGGTCAAAGATTTAACCTAAATTCAGTCCATTATATATACACAACTCAACCCTAATGCATTGGACGTGATTTTGCTGCAAGAAAGCCATATGCAACATTGGAAAAAATCAAAGAAAACTCAAAATTGTTTTCAATCTTCCAGGCCAATTCAAGGACTTTGGTTGTTTCTAACACCTTGCTGGAAGTCTCAGGGACACATTGCAATCAAGACCACGCGTTAAAGCCCCAGAAATCACCTTACACTGAACCACGGTTTGCATAATTTTCTCAGAATCGAAATTCATATTTTATGCATCATTAACACGTTTTGTTGTTTGTTTTGTGTTGCTTGAATCCACAAGAAGCTTTTGGCATAGGTTAATTGGACTGAAACGCCCTGAATCACAAATCACCATGAACGAATCTTAGGGTTTCCAAGCTTCCAAATTAGGGCTTTTCAGGTCCGGTAAAATTAGAACCTCTAATGCCCATGGTTAGATTCGTGAGAACCAGACGAAGTGAAAGCCATACTCGCGAACAATTTATGTTAATCCTATGCCTATTCGCTATTATTGGTCATCTTGTTTTGTGGGGGTTAAAAACCCCGCTATTTGATTTGTTTTGCAGGTATTCAGGGAGGAAGATGAAGACGTGTTGATAAACCATTGGGCCATTTGAAAAATATGCGCGCGTTTTAGTTTTACAGCATAGGAATTAATTATTGAATATATTAATTATTGGTTGTTTTACTAATGACTGAAGCAAATTGGTGGAGTGGTTAAGGCAAGCGCGTAATAGGCATTGGGACCTGGGTTCGATTCCCAGGTCCACCTCATATTTGTTTCTATTTTTCATAACATAATCATGTGCAGGCATTCAAAAGTATTCCACCATATCCCTCAAATAATCAGGCGCTAGGTGGCCTCCAACGCAAATCCCATGGCTCATGTTGAAAGACTACCATGATCCTCAGTCAACAAACGCCTAGCCAATTCCCAAAGTCAAACAGGATGGAGATCACAATGGGCTTCCAATCTCCAAACTCACCTCCTAATGGGCCCAGCACCCCCTGGTTCTTTCTTAATTTTAATTTTTTATTTTTATTTTCTTTTACTCATTATTATTAATTATTATTATTATTATTATTATTATTTAATTAACTCACATAATTATTTTTCATAATAAATTCAGACAATTAAAAAATGTAAATATTATTTATTTTATTTATTAAATTCACTATTAATTATTTTTGTAAATAAATGTAAATTAATTAATTTAGTCCTTTTATTAATTAGATTAACTTTGACTTTTTTCACAAATATAAAATTAACATAGAATTAGGGTTTTGACAATTTTAATTTCTTTTATTTTTATTTTCATTAAGACATTAAAAAACTAAAGAATACTTTTTTTTTCTTTTAATTATTTAATTAATTAGTAAATT
The DNA here is from genome assembly GCA_948472305.1 of Vicia faba. Lineage (NCBI taxonomy): Eukaryota > Viridiplantae > Streptophyta > Magnoliopsida > Fabales > Fabaceae > Vicia > Vicia faba. Next base: position 921,611,822 of record OX451737.1, read on the forward strand.
AGGTTCAATATTTAATTAATGGCAAAAAAGGACCAAATTTCATTCTTTTCTCAAAAAGGGTCAAAACCCTAAGACTTTTCCCGATTTAATTTCTATTCGCGCATGTTTATTCTTAATTATTATTTTGATCATATTTATGTATCTGTTCCGAGAATGTAATAGATAATTAGGGCTTTTATCGCTTTCTTTTATTTTCCCGCAATTTATTTTCAAAGGGTTATGTTTTTGGCGATGTAAATACCCGACGCCTTGTAATAGCGTAGATTTACTTTCCGCAATTTATTTTCCGCACAATTATTAACTGTTAATTATGCATGACAAGACTTGTATGAAAAATAAAATCAACCTGTAGCTCACAATGATGCATGCAAAGACAATTTAACTTGAAACTTGACACACTCGCACATGCCACTCCTAGGGTGCGCCTCACTTGGTTGCCTCGAGGTGGTCATTGAGTATAGGGTGTTTTAGAGGTCGCCCTCCTGTCTAAAGATCCAGTTGCCTTGAAACGGTTGCCTCGGATAAAAAGGATCTAGGACATTAGGGTTACCGCTAAGGCGTCCTACTATTGCTTTGGTGACCACATATGTCCCTATAATCGAATTGACCCGAATAACTCCAACGACGGTGCTACCTACTTCTCAATAGTGGGATAGTACTGTCTAAAGGACTCTTACACAACTTAATTCCTTAGAGTAGGTAGATTTCTCCTGGGTACTTGCTCTTTCAAAAAACAAAAACAACTTTTCGCACTTACACTTTCAAAAAGTTTTCAAACAATACTTCATACACTCTTGAGGACTGATACAAGAGTTACCTAGAAGTTTTCAAAACGAAACTTTTTCAAAACCCACATACACAAGAAAAACAAACAATTTTTGAAAACATAGTGAGCAAGTACCTAAGAGCCCGTGGATAACCACGGATAGAAAGGGTGCTAACACCTTCCCTTTCTATAATCTACCTCCCGAACCGAGAAACATCTCGAAAAGGAATTTTGTTGTGCTTTTGTCCTTTCCTTGTTGGAGAACATAAAAGACGGTGGCGACTCTTGCTTACCGCGACATTTCGCGAACCAGCATTCAAAAACAGTCAGTTATATTTCCACCGATCACAGAACTGGCGACTCTACTGGGGACTCTTAATAAGTTAGGTGTACCTTAGGATTAGACCACTCTTGTTTTCAATTGCTTGCTTTGATTGATTTAAAATTGTGGGCTTGTTTTGGAGTTTCATAGATCCTAACCTGGATCTGGGGGATACCCTTTAGAAGTAGCAACAAACTGTGAGGGAACTGTGCGGGGTATACCGACACGGTTGAAGCAGTTGCTACGTTGATGTGGCACTTTGGTGAGTATCGGTAACCCTTGAGTCAAGTCAAGGAGAGTACGGGGCCGCCGCATGGTGTCGTGAAGCATCAACTGACCTTAGGAACCTTACTTGACCATCCTGGCCTCTTTAGGGGTAGTGAGATGACCGACTCTGGTGCAGTCCGAAGTTGGTAGATACTCGATACTACACTCATTGAGGGTTGTTTTCTTGGAATATTTTGATCGCCAGTTCAGTGGCTAAATCAAAACAATGAACATAGAAAACAACCCAGTGATATTGAGCTCCTTAGAACCCGATTACTTTTGATAGGACAGGTTTTGAGCCCACCAACTTCAAGAGGGTAGTACCTAAACTTCATGCTGGCCTAAACTCTAAGGGCTGTCTGATGTGACTTGTGTGCCTTATTATGTTTTCCTTTTGTGAATACTTGTGGTGTGTCTTTATCATAACATCATAACATCATAAAGCATCACATGCATTTACTAACCACTTCAAGGGTTCGAATCTTCATCTTTGTTCTTGTTTTGTAGGACATGGAAACTATCCGCAGAAAGACAATTCATGTCAACCTTGTAAGGATCCCTCCTCAGCTTAAGGAGCTTACATCCAGGATTCCCGATAACTCTTCCTTCAGTGAAAGGCATGGTAGACTCATCAGCTTGGTCAATACTGTTGTACCCCAAAATTTGCCCTCCCATATTCTTCAAAAAATTGCCAAGTCAAGTTTCAAAATTTCCCCAAGGGTTGCACAATGTAAGAGCCTCCTAAGCAGTCAAAATTAGGGTTTTGGTTCTGATCAAGAAAATGAAGTTTCCAAAGGTCCAATCAAGTCTCACATGCCTATAAACATGGTCAAGCATCCTCATATCAAGTTTCAAGACTTTCAGCAAGAAATTGCACAGTCAAAAACCCTAATTGCACTACAGTCAACTGTAGGGGCAAAATGGTCATTTAACAGTCAAAAGTTCAAATTTTTGGTCAACATATCATTTTGAAGCCACAAACATCATTTGATCAATGCTTGATCATGATTCTCAAAGCTTGGCTCAAAAATCATCAAGATGCAAAAGTTTCCTTATTTGGACAATTGAAAAAGTCAACTGTAAATTGACCAGGGCATAACTTTCACATGGATTATCAGAAAAATTCCATCCAAAGCTCATTTTGAATAGAAAGACATTTCCTACAACTCATCTTCATACTTCAAGTCCAAGAAATGCTCTCACAAAAAGTTATCAATTTCAACATTATAGGTCATTTTCAAAAGTCAACAAAAAGGGACTTTAAGTCAAAGGCCATAACTTGAGATTGGTAAATCAAAATGACATGGGACCAAAGGCATTGGTTAGAGGACTCAAAGACATTTCCAAAATGTCCAAGAACATGAGCAAAGCTTAAAAATTGAGCAAGTTATGCCTTGTGGAAGTTGGGAAATTTTTGGATATTTTGAAAAGTCAACATTGATTCAAATGACCTAAAATTGCTAATGGGCCCATTTTTCTTCCACAATTCATTATCCAAGGCATGTGCACGACCACTTGGCCCAAAGGGAAGTATTTCTTCATTTTTTATTTATTTATTTGAATTTTTATTCATTTAAATCAATTAAATACATGAAAAATATTTATCCTAAGTTTTTCAATCTTTTTGTGCATGAAATATACTCAATAATTCGTGCATAATCAAATATGGAAAGATTTGAAGTGAATTGATCATGATTGGTACAAAATAGCATGGAAAATATTGAAAAAAAAGATCTTTGAAAATCAAATCTCTCAAACCATGAATGCCAAGGATTTGGATTGTTTTATTTGACCTAATTCACTCTATACTTAAGCCTGAACACAAACCTAATGCAAAAAACCACTAAGCTGCGCAAGAACATAGAAAACCAAACTTGAAATTTTCTTTGAAAACTCAAATTCTAAAAACCTACTTGCAGGTCGATTCAAGCCTCAAAACTTATTCCATTAGCTTGCCAGGGTTGCCAGTAAACGATTCCAGTCAAAAACTTAACCCCATACTCAAAGAATTGGTAATTCGAGGGTGAACTATATCACTCTTTTTGCATAATCGTATTCTATTATTGAGACCATATCATTGCATTTTATTCATGGATTTGTACTAATTACTTTGTTCTGAAGCTAACTACATAACTTGATTGAAGTTTTGGGCATCGTACGCGAATCTACCATGTTTCTTTTTTAGGGTTCTTCAACCTTCAAATTGGGGGTTTTTGAATACAGTAAAATTAGACCACCACGATGCCAGGAATGGATTCAGGGGGTTTGGACGAAAACAATGGCATCATCGCGCTCAATTTATGAAGCCCCAGGGGCTAATCGTTATTTTCTGTAATGTTATCTATAGCAACGTTTGAAAATCGTTGCTTATTGTTTTTGTATTTCAGAAAAAGAAAACACCAACGAGGAAGATGATTAGGTGGAAGGCGCTGATTGGAAGATTCAAATTTTTCGCGCGTTTTGAACCACTGACTATTTTTTCTTTTATAATGTTTGTTAGTTATTATAGGTTAAACGCGCTTGGGATGGCTTAGTGGCATACGTGTGTGCTGGTAACGTACATGACCTGGGTTCGAGCCCCAGGTCCTCACCTTTGTCCATATTATTTTTCAATCAATCTTCCTATGCAGTGTCAACGCTGAAGACTATCATGCATCCTCAAAAATCAAACCCTCCACGTGCCCAAGGGAATGATCAGAAGGCCATGAGTTGAAGACTATGGTGAGCCCCAGTCAACACGCCAGCATGCTCCCAGGAAAAGTCAAATGAGGCCTTAGAATCTTGGGCCAAATTGCTAAACAATACACCTCCAAATCAGGGGCAGACCCCCTTAGGTTTGCATCTCTTTTCTTTTTTTATATTTTTTTATTTCAATTAATTCTTTTAATTTAATTATTTTTTACAGTAATACATAAAACACAAAAAAATCAGAAAAAAGAAAAATAATAAATATTTATTATTTTAATATTTTTTGTAAATAAATTCATAAATTAATTAGTTTTAAATTAGGTTTTAATTTTAACTTTTTTTAATAAAAATCTAAAAAATATAGAATTAGGGTTTAATTAATTTTCATCTTTTTTCTTTTATTTCATAATAATTAAATATTAGATATTTATTTTTATAATTAAATTTGCATGTAAATTAATTAGGGTTAATATTAGGTTTTAATCTTCTTCTTTTTAATAAATTAAAAATTGTAGAATTAGGTTTAATTTTAATTAATTCTTTTTTCATTAAAATCCTAAAATACTAAAAAAATACCAAAAACATTTCCTTTTCATTTTTTTAATTTTAATTAATTCATCGTTTAATTTAATTTTGCAAAAAAAGGGTCCAACGCCCTCGTTTCGATTTAATTCGCGCATACTTGTTTCTTTTTCTTATAATATTTATGTATCTCTCCCAAGGCCTTGTAACATTTTAATTTTCTCGCACTTTATTTTCATTAATTCTTTATTTTTCTGTCAAATCGGGTTCGAGAAATTTTGGCGATGTGGACCCGCGCCGTTTGTAATAGTTTAGAATTTTTACTTCTCGTATTTTTTAACTGTTAATCAAAGGCATGAAAGAATGTATGGACAAAAATAAAAACAAACGCTAGACCACCAATAACATGACAAAAGACAAAATATCTGAAAACGACACACGAATCGCACACACCACCCCTAGGGTACGCCTCACTGTTGCCTTGCCTCGAAAGGTGATCGTCGAGTAGAGGATGTCTTAGTAAGTCCTCATGATCCGGGAACCTGGCATGAGGGTAGCTTCTAAGGTGTCTTCCCATTGCTCTGGTGATCACCATGTCCCGAACCCTCGAATTGACCCGAACACCTCCAATGGTGGTGCTACCTACCTCTCAATGGTGGGATGGCACTACTTTAAAGGATATTTACACAGACGAATTCCTTAGGGTAGGTAGACGACTCTAGATACTTGCTCTAATTTCAAAACAAAACAAAATACTTTTCACACCAACACATTTTCAAAAAGCTTTCGAAAGCAACTTTTCAAACACTCTTGAGGACCGATACAAGAGTCGAACTGGAATTTTCAAAGAAACTTTTTAAAACCCACAGTTGAAAAGCAAACAAACCATTTTTGAAAACACAATGAGCAAGTATCTAAGAGCCCATGGATAACCATGGATAGAAAGGGTGCTAACACCTTCCCTTTCTATAACCTACCTCCCGAACCGAGAGCAATCTCTATAAGGAATTTTTCTGTGCTTTTGTCCTTTCCATTTGGAGAAAATAAAAGACGGTGGCGACTCTTGCTTCTGCGACATTTTGCGAACCAGCGATAAACAGTCAGTTCCAGATCCACCGATCACAGAACTGGCGACTCTGCTGGGGAGATTAACTTAAAGTGAGGTGTACCTTAGGGTTAGTTCATAACTGTGTTTTCAATTGCTTTCCTTGTTTGCTTTAAATTGTGGGTTGCTTGGGAGTTCTATAGATCCTAACCCGGATCTGGGGGATACCTTTCTTAGAAAGTAGCAACAAGACTGTGAGGGAACTGTGCGGGGTATACCGACATGGTTGAAACAGTCTGCTACGTTGATGTGGCACTTTGGTGTGTACCGGTAACCCTTGAGTTCATTCAAGGAGAGTACGGGGCCTCCGCGTGGTGTCGTGAAGCATCAACAGACCTTAGGAACCTTAATTGAACTATCTTGGCCTCTTTAGGGTAGTGAGATAACTTACTTTGGTGCAGTCCGAGGTTGGTTGATACTCGATACTACACTCAATTGAGGGTTGCTTTCCTGGAATATTTCGGTCGCCAGTTCAGTGGCTAAATCGAAACGATGAACAATGAAAGCAATCCCGTGATATTGGGAACCTTAGAACCCGGTTACTTTGATAGGAAAGGTTGAACCCACCAACTTCAAGAGGGTACTACCTAGACCCCATGCTGGCCTTAAACCCTAAGGGCTTGTCTTGTGTGCCTTGTGTGCCTTACATGTTTGTCTTTGTAAATATCTGTGGTGTGTTTAATCATAGCATCATGACATCATCCAGCATCATATGCATTGACTAACCATTTCAGGGGTTCGAATTTTCATCTCTGTTCTTGTTTTGTAGGACATGGAAACTGTTCGTAGAAAGACAATTCAAGTAAGTCTTGTAAGGATCCCTCCTCAGCTTAAGGAGCTTATATCCAGGATTCCTGAGAACTCTTCATTCAGTGAAAGACATGGAAGTCTCATCAGCTTGGTTAATACCAACATATAGGAAGATATGATCAAAGTCCTGTTCCAATTCTTTGACCCTCTGCATCACTGTTTCACCTTCTTGGATTATCAGCTGGTACCTACATTGGAGGAGTTCTCCCGGCTCCTGAAGATCCCTATCCTTGATCAGCTACCCTTCAACGGTACAGAAAAGGAACCTAAACTTGAAGAGATTGCTAAAGCCTTGCACCTACAGTCATCTGACCTCAAGGGACATTGGGAAGTTAGAAGTGGTATCAAAGGGTTCTTAGCCAGGTTTCTGTTTGAAAAGGCCCATGAATGTTGGAACTCCCTTGACTTGCAAGCTTTTGAAGAAGTGGTGGCCCTCCTTGTCTATGGTTTGGTGTTGTTCCCTAATCCAGATCAGCTCATTGATATCAGTGCTGTCCAGATCTTTATGTCCAGGAATCCTATACCTACGTTGCTGGGGGACATCCTTCACTCATGTTACACTCGAACCATGAGAAAAAGAGGTGTCCTTATGTGTTGCACTCCTCTCCTGGGAAGGTGGTTTATTTCGCACCTTCCACAATCAGTTTTGAAGAATGAGCGGGGTTTGAGATGGTCACAACGATTGATGACTCTTACACATGCGGATATACATTGGTGCCCTAGGTCCAGAGAAGATGTCACTATCATTGATCGTTGCGGGGAGTACCCTAATGTTCCTTTACTTGGAATCAGAGGAGGTATTACTTACAGCCCATGCTTGGCTTGGAGACAGTTTGGTTATGCTCGGAGGGATGACCCTCATGACATGTTAATTCCTGACATAGTTTTTGACTTCGACAATGATACTCAAGGACTTCGCCAGAGATTTATCAGAGCCTGGAGAATTCCAAGTAGGATAGACAACAAGACACTGGGGCACATGAACTCCATCCCATTGGAACCTTATCTCAAGTGGGTACGAGCCTGCTCCCAGAAGTTAGTGATGCCTTATCCTCATATGCTCCCTGTGATCAAAGAGCCAGTCTTGGAAGGAGAAATGTCCTATACTATTCAGCACCCTGATATGCCCACATCCTGGGAAGAGATGCAGAAGAGCTGGATCTAGCTTAAGGAAGAACGGAATTCTCTTGAGACTAGTCTACATGCCAGTGAAAAGAAGGTCTTGGAGCTCACCCGCCTGTTGCATGAGGAAAGGAATCTCAACACTTACATAGCTCCAAAGAGGATGCGCAGTGTATTTTGGGATTGATTTGCTTTTGTATTATTTTGCCCCTGAGGCTTTGATGTACTAAACAGTTATTTCCTTAATGATAACGTGTGTTCCTTTTTGTCTACAATAAATTTGAACGTTCGAACCCTTGAATGCATTGCATAAACACATATCATTCATCATGTGCATAGCAGGTTTTCCTCTTTTCAGGTTGCTTACAGTTCTTCGCTGTTTATTTCAGCATCATGAATCCTGACTCTTCATCAACTGAGACATCCATCAAAGCTCTTCAGGCGCAGAATGCGCAATTTCAGGAATTAATCAAGGGTTTGGCTCAAGGCCAAGAGGAACTGAAAGCTCTGCTCCTGAAGAAGGAGAAGAAGAAGAAGAGAAGAACTGTTCTGCTCAACTCGGGCCGAAGGTTTGGCAATACTCTGCAGCATGAAGAGGCTGGTTCTTCTGTTGGCAAGAGTACTCCTCAAGAGGCAAGGGTTCCTAGTCCGGTAGTCTCCGACAACGAGACTGATTTTGATGAAGAGCAATATCCTCCGGCAGAAGACCGTTACAAGCAACTGGAAGACCGGTTGAATGCTATGGAGATACAACAGGTACCGGGGCTGGATTTTGGAGATCTGGGTTTGTCAACTGGTGTGATTATTCCTCGGAAGTTCAAAGCACCATCTTTCACTAAATATGACGGGGCGTCTTGTCCCAAGCTACATCTCAGGTCCTATGTTCGGAAAATTCAACCGTACTCCGCGGATAAGAATTTGTGGATCCACTTCTTCCAGGAGAGTCTTTCAGGGACTCATCTCGAATGGTTCTATCAGCTGGATGGGACCAAGGTTCGTAACTAGGAGGAGTTGGCTACTGCTTTCTACAAGCAGTATCAATATAATGCCGACCTTGCCCCTACGCGTACCCAACTCCAGGGTATGTCGTTAGGTTCAAGTGAAGGTTTTAAGGAGTACGCTCAGAAGTGGAGAGACCTGGCTGGCAGGGTGCAGCCACCGTTGACTGATCGGGAATTGGTAGACATGTTCTTGGGGACCCTATCTGGGCCATTTTTCAACCATCTTATCGGGAATTCGTCTGCAGGGTTCACTGATCTGATTCTGACTGGAGAGAGAATTGAGGCTGGGTTAAAGTCTGGTAAGATTCCGAAGGGTGCATCGTCTAGTTCTGAGAAGAAACCCTTCAAGAAGGAGGCTAGTGCTGTATATGGCTCTCGGAGATCAGAAAGATTCGAGCGCCGCCAATCTGTTAGTGCGGTAACGATTGCCAAGCCTGCTGCCGCTCCTCGGCCAACCAATCCTCAAAGGGATGAAAGACCCCGGAGAGAGTTTACCCGGTTGAGTATGACCCTGTCGCAGATCTTACCACAGTTGCTCTCAAACCAACTTAGTGACTATCAGAGAGGCGCCGAAATTTCCAAATACTACATCTCCTAAGTACAACCCGAATGCTCGTTGTGCTTACCATTCAGACAGCCCGGGGCATTCCACTGATGATTGTTGGGTGTTAAGGAGCAAGCTGCAGGATCTTATCGACGCCAAGGAGGTACAGTTTGAGGCATCTGAGAAGCCTAATGTAGTGACAGCTCCCCTGCCTGCTCATGGAGTGAATGCTATTGGGGACGAAGATGAAGTGGATGAAGCTGAGTTTGATAGCTGGATTTACCCGGCAACCGACAGTGGACTTAACAATTGGAGTGCAAAGGACAATCTATCTGTTTCTCTTGTTACTAAGTAATGAATTCCTATGTTTTTGGTATCTGTAATAAACAATAAATAAACTCTATGGCCCATTGTCTTACCCGAGGCACCGTGGTTTCATTTGTGAGGGCATATAAATTGTCATTTCATATATCATAAATGAAAATCGTGGACGTTTTCTCGCATTGCAAATCTTATGCTCCTTTTCTGTCTTTCTTTCCTTTACATATATTTCAAAACAGCTGTATTTACACACACACACTCACTCATACAGGTTTCAATCCACTCTGGATCTCACTGGTAACGACTCCGCTACTGCCAGTTATGACTTCGAAAATCCGATCAACTTAGCCGAAGACGAAGGTGAAGATGATTGCGAAGTGCCTGGCGAGCTTGCAAGACGGTTGCTTCAGGAAGAGAGGGCAATTCAACCCCATGAAGAGCCGGTGGAAACAATAAACTTGGGTACTGAAGAAGACAGGAAAGAGGTAAAGATTGGTGCCAACCTAGAGCTCAGTAGGAAGCAACGGTTGACTCAGATGCTGCATGATTATATGGAGATATTTGCCTGGTCCTACGAAGACATGCCCGGGTTGGATACCGATATTGTGGTCCATCACTTGCCAACTAAGAAAGACTGCCCTCCAGTGAAGTAAAAGGTACGTCGTATGCGTCCAGAGATGTCTGAGAAGATTAAAGCCGAGGTTATGAAACAGTTTGACGCTGGGTTCCTTGCAGTGACTTCTTACCCTCAGTGGGTTGCTAATGTGGTGCCGGTACCTAAGAAGGACGGTAAGGTCAGAATGTGTGTTGACTACAGGGATCTGAACAGGGCCAGCCCCAAGGATGACTTCCCTCTACCTCACATTGATGTCCTTGTTGATAATACAGCTCATCACAAGGTATTCTTTTTCATGGATGGCTTTTCAGGTTACAATCAGATTAAGATGGCACCTGAAGACATGGAGAAGACTACCTTTGTTACTCAGTGGGGCACCTTCTGTTACAAGGTCATGCCTTTTGGACTGAAGAACGCTGGGGCAACCTACCAACGTGCCATGGTTGCTCTATTTCATGACATGATCCATCATGAGATAGAAGTGTATGTTGACGACATGATCACAAGGTCCCAGACTGAGGAAGAGCACCTAGATCATCTGCAGAAATTGTTTGACCGGTTGAAACTGTACAAGCTAAGGTTGAACTCGAACAAGTGCACCTTCGGGGTAAGATCTGAGAAGTTGCTAGGCTTCGTTGTAAGTGATAAGGGCATTCAAGTGGACCCTGCTAAGGTCAAAGCTATTCAAGAGATGCCAGTTCTCAAGACAGAGAAAGAGGTCAGAGGCTTTTTAGGACGTCTGAATTACATTGCTCGATTCATCTCGCACCTGACTGCTACCTGTGAGCCAATCTTCAAGCTGCTGAAGAAAGATCAGGTAGTACGTTGGAATGATGAATGTCAGGATGCTTTTGACAGAATCAAAGAGTATCTCCAAGAACCACCCATCCTTATGCCGCCGGTTGAAGGGAGACCTCTGATATTATACCTGACAGTGCTCGACAACTCAATGGGGTGTGTGCTGGGGCAGCATGACGAGTTTGGCCGAAAAGAGCATGCCATTTATTACCTTAGCAAAAAGTTTACCGACTGTGAGACCCGATACTCATTGCTTGAGAAAACTTGCTGCGCTTTGGTATGGGCTGCTCGCCGGCTGAGACAGTATATGCTGACTCACACTACCTTGTTGATCTCAAAGATGGATCCTATAAAGTACATATTCGAAAAGCCCGCTCTGTCTGGGAGAATTGCAAGATGGCAAATGATCTTGACGGAATACGACATTCAGTACACGACCCAGAAAGCCATCAAGGGAAGTGTATTGGCAGACCATTTGGCACATCAGGCCGTAGATGACTATCAGTCAATGAACTTCGAGTTTCCGGATGAAAGCATCATGATAGTAACAGATTGTGAAGTACCTGGACCGGATGAAGGACCTGAACCAGGATCCCGATGGTCTATGCACTTTGACGGAGCATCCAATGCTTTGGGTAACGGTATCGGCGCCATAATCATATCTCCTCAAGGCACTCATACTCCACTCACTGCCCGACTGTGTTTCAATTGTACCAACAACATGGCAGAGTATGAGGCGTGCATCATGGGTCTTCAAGCTGCGATCGACTTAAGGATCAAGTTTCTGAGTGTCTTCGGAGATTCCGCTCTTGTGATCAATCAGATCAAAGGAGAGTGGGATACGAAACATCCAAACCTGATTCCTTACAGAGAATGTGTGTTGACCTTGATCCCCCACTTCACAGAGATAACCTTTGAACACTTTCCAAGAGAAGAGAATCAGTTGGCGGACGCGTTAGCTACAATGTCTTCTATGTTCAAAGTTAAATGGGATAATGAGGCTCCCCGAATCATCATTTGGAAACTGGACGAACCAGCATACTGTTGCGATCTCGAGACTGAACTGGTGACTGAGAAGCCTTGGTACCATGAGGTGAAGAGATATCTGGAAGCTCAGGAATACCCTGAAGGTGCCTCTGTCAATGATAAGAAGTTCCTGAGAAGGTTCGCAGCCAAGTTCTTCCTTAGCAACGACATCTTGTACAAGCGAAACCATGATTCAACCTTACTGCGTTGTGTGGATAAGACTGAAGCAGAAAAGATCATGGAAGAGCTACATGAAGGGACCTTTGGTACACATTCCAGTGGACACACTACGGCAAAGAAGATCCTTCGGGCAGGGTACTACTGGTCCACAATGGAAGCTGACTGCTACCAACATTCCAGGACATGCCATAAGTGCCAGATTTATGCAGACAAGGTGCATGTTCCTCCAGTTCCCCTGAATGTTCTGACTGCGCCTTGGCCGTTTGCAATGTGGGGCATAGACATGATTGGCGAGATTAAACCTACGGCATCTAATGGGCATCGCTTCATCCTAGTGGCGATTGATTATTTTACAAAGTGGTTCGAAGCAGCGTCCTATGCTACGGTAACCAAGATTGTTGTGGCACGGTTCATTCGGCATAATCTGATCTGTCGGTACGGCGTCCCAGAGAGAATTATTACAGACAACAGTACCAATCTGAATAACAAGATGATCGCTGAGCTCTGCGAGCAGTTCAAAATACAGCACCACAATTCTTCTCCTTACAGACCGAAGATGAATGGGGCTGTCGAAGCAGCAAACAAGAACATCAAGAAAATCGTGCAGAAGATGACAGTGACTTATAAAGATTGGCACGAGATGTTACCTTTCGCTCTACATGGGTACCGTACCTCAGCTAGGACGTCAACCGGGGCAACTCCTTTCTCTCTGGTTTATGGTATGGAGGCAATCTTACCGATCGAAGTGCAAATACCCTCTCTCCGGATAATGAAGGATGCAAATCTGAACGAAGACGATTGGATCCAGACACGACTTGATCAGCTCAATCTTATTGATGAGAAGAGGCTTGCTGCTATCTGTCATGGTCAGACGTATCAGAAACGAATGATCAGAGCATTTAACAAAAAGGTCAGACCACAGGAATATCGAGTTGGGGATCTGGTAATCAAGAGAATCATCCTTCCTCAGAGTGATCCAAGGGGAAAATGGACCCCTACGTACGAAGGGCCATTTGTGGTTAAACATGTGTTCTCAGGAGGAGCCATGATTCTAACCAATATGGATGGTGACGACCTTCCTCACCCCGCCAATGCGGACATAGTAAAAAGATACTACGCATGATAAAAGACCCGCTAGGCTGACATGCCTAGGCAAAAATTAGGGCTTCCCGGCGAACCAAAAGGGTTCGGGCAAAATGAAGGGATGAAATGAAAAAAATCTGTACACCCGGCAAGTCGAAAACCTGAAAAGGCGGCTTGGGCAAAAATGGGTATCCTGGTGGACTGAAAACCCGAAAGGGCGGTCCAGGCAAAAATTAGGGATAAAAGCGTAATACTATGTCTCATTGGATTACTTTGCATCCAGAATCCGGTATCTATATCAGGTTCAGACAGCATCGATCAGTCAGCTTCACCTTCAACCAAGGTCATCAAGTGATGAGACGCTCGGAGATATAATGGCAATAGCAGAGTTGAAACCCAGTGGGATCATTCATTTCACACAGCTGTTTTATTTTCTTTTGTACAAAATTTGTATAAACTCTTTTGCTCGACGGCGTTCTCTTACTAGGACGTCAGCCTCTTGTACACAAAACGCCTATTTTCAGGCCATTCAAAAATCAATACAAATATATTTTCAGTTAAAAGTGCCAATTGTTTTTCTTTTTCTGTTTTGTTTTGCGAAGAACGTCCAAGGTTCAATTTGTGATATATGCATTGACAATAATTTGCTAACTCATAAATATTTGCATACGAAACAAAGGATTAATTACAGGCAACGTTAGAAACATGGGCAATAAAGAGTTGTCTAAGCAATCTAATTGTTCTGTCCTCCAAGGTACCAAGGTAGGTTCAACTAAAGATCATAACCAGATATCTTAATTCCCCAGAGAGTGAGCCAACAAGTCAGTGCACTCTTCTCAACCAAGGTTATCAAATCTCAAGGAAGTTGGGTCTCCTCCAGTGGATCTCAACATTTCCCCAGCAGCATATATATCCTTAACAAGCATCCCCGACAGTCTTGGACTAAAGATTGTTCCCCGGCGGCATATCAAAAATTCAAAGGAATCACTTCCCCCGTAGTTCAAAACTTCCCCAGGAGAGTCCAATCCAGTTCCCCAGGGAGGTTGGAAGTCATCTCCCCAAACAGTAAGCTTATCCCCAGTCGATTCTGGAAGCTTATCCTCACAGAACACGAACGCGTCGTCCGGCTTTATTCAAAGAGTTATTTCCTTAACAGGATATAACTGGGTTATCCTCAGCCAAAAGCCACGGAAAGGTCGTCGTCAACACAATCCTCTTACCCCCAGCGAAGTCTATCAGCGCTTCCAACACAACAAGGGTGTCCCCAACAAGTAACCATCAACACTCAGCAAAGCATCCCTCTCCCCACAGAGTATTGCTCCCTAGCAAGATTGTCAGAGTACTTTTCTCCCTGCAGAATATTCCACTCGCCAAGTTTATTCCCCAACGGAGTTATCTTCTCCTATCGGTATTCTTGCAGCTATCATCCCCAGCGGAAGTAAAAGCTTATTCTCCAACGTCAGCCCAGGAGTGACCTCCCGGCATCCGTCAAGGATTTACTTTCCTAGACAAAAACATACATAAACATCACATACATCATTATCGCATGCATAGACGCATCATATCTTACAAATCTCATTTATGTTGAGAACATCATTGCTTGGTCCATATCATGCATTGCATATGACTGACCCTTACCTTTCAGGAAAGATTCAGCTAAATTCTCAATCATATTTCAAGATTCCAAGACCTAGACCGGTTCAGTTAATCGACTCCAAAGATTTCTCATCCAGTCCAAGGCCTTCTCTAGTCCAGCTAAATCGACCCCAAACAGATTTTTCTGATGAAGACTCAGTAGAAGTTATCAAAGGTTTTTCTCAAACGTCCGCTTTTGAGATTATAATTTCCTATGGTTCTCTCCCCAATGTTGTGGAGATGATAATTCCATCCCAGGTTTTTCTCAAACGTCCGCTTTTGAGATTATAATTTCCTATGGTTCTCTCCCCAATGTTGCGGAGATGATAATTCCATTCCAGGTTTTTCTCAAACGTCCGCTTTTGAGATTATAATTTCCTATGGTTCTCTCCCCAATGTTGTGGAGATGATAATTCCATTTCAGGTTTTTCTCAAACGTCCGCTTTTGAGATTATAATTTCCTATGGTTCTCTCCCTAATGTTGTGGAGATGATAATTCCATCCCAGGTTTTTCTCAAACGTCCGCTTTTGAGATTATAATTTCCTATGGTTCTCTCCCCAACGGTGCGGAGATGATAATTCCATCTTAGGTTTTTCTCAAACGTCCGCTTTTGAGATTATAATTTCCTATGGTTCTCTCCCCAACGGTGCGGAGATGATAATTCCATCTCAGGTTTTTCTCAAACGTCCGCTTTTGAGATTATAATTTCCTATGGTTCTCTCCCCAACGGTGCGGAGACGATAATTCCATTCCAGGTTTTTCTCAAACGTCCGCTTTTGAGATTATAATTTCCTATGGTTCTCTCCCCAACGGTGCGGAGATGATAATTCCATCCCAGATTTTTCTCAAACGTCCGCTTTTGAGATTATAATTTCCTATGGTTCTCTCCCCAACGGTGCGGAGACGATAATTCCATTCCAGGTTTTTCTCAAACGTCCGCTTTTGAGATTATAATTTCCTATGGTTCTCTCCCCAACGGTGCGGAGACGATAATTCCAACCCAGGTTTTTCTCAAACGTCCGCTGTTGAGATTATAATTGCCTATGGTTCTCTCCCCGACCCTGCGGAGATGGTAATTCCCATCAAGATTTTCTCAACGAGCGTTGTTGAAGTTAAAGTCACCCAAGGTTCTCTCACCGTTCCTGTTGAGGTAGTAACTACCCCTGGTTCATTCATCGCCGTTTGAAGCTCCAGATCCAGTTCCTGTAACCAGTCAGGACATATCTATACAAAGCATCTGAAGACCAGCTCCTGCAACATGTCAGGTACTCTTCTTTTCTTTTGCAGGTACGCAAGTCCTCGCTAAGGAATCTCTTACACGATCAACATCCAGATGGCATCTATAAGCCCATCCACCTTCCAGCACCTCTTAGCATGGCATCTATAAGCCCATCACCCCCATCAATCTCCAAATGGCATCTATAAGCCCATTCCCATCATCACACTGCTACCATGTGAGCACAAATTTCTGGGCACTCTAGTGTTCAATCATCTTCTACCCTCGGATTACGAAAGGCACGTAAGCCAATCTGCATCCTCAGGTCTAAGAAGATTGAACAGGGGCAACTGTTGTACCCCAAAATTTTCCCTCCCATATTCTTCAAGAAATTGCCAAGTCAAGTTTCAAAATTTCCCCAAGGGTTGCACAATGTAAGAGCCTCCTAAGCAGTCAAAATTAGGGTTTTGGTTCTGATCAAGAAAATGAAGTTTCCAAAGGTCCAATCAAGTCTCACATGCCTATAAACATGGTCAAGCATCCTCATATCAAGTTTCAAGACTTTCAGCAAGAAATTGCACAGTCAAAAACCCTAATTGCACTACAGTCAACTGTAGGGGCAAAATGGTCATTTAACAGTCAAAAGTTCAAATTTTTGGTCAACATATCATTTTGAAGCCACAAACATCATTTGATCAATGCTTGATCATGATTCTCAAAGCTTGGCTCAAAAATCATCAAGATGCAAAAGTTTCCTTATTTGGACAGTTGAAAAAGTTAACTGTAAATTGACCAGGGCATAACTTTCACATGGATTATCAGAAAAATTCCATCCAAAGCTCATTTTGAAGAGAAAGACATTTCCTACAACTCTACTTCATACTTCAAGTCCAAGAAATGCTCTCACAAAAAGTTATCAATTTCAACATTATAGGTCATTTTCAAAAGTCAACAAAAAGGGACTTTAAGTCAAAGGCCATAACTTGAGATTGGTAAATCAAAATGACATGGGACCAAAGGCATTGGTTAGAGGACTCAAATAACTTTCCAAAATGTCCAAGAACATGAGCAAAGCTTAAAAATTGAGCAAGTTATGCCTTGTGGAAGTTGGGAAATTTTTGGATATTTTGAAAAGTCAACATTGATTCAAATGACCTAAAATTGCTAATGGGCCCATTTTTCTTCCACAATTCATTATCCAAGGCATGTGCACGACCACTTGGCCCAAAGGGAAGTATTTCTTCATTTTTTATTTATTTATTTGAATTTTTATTCATTTAAATCAATTAAATACATGAAAAATATTTAACCTAAGTTTTTCAATCTTTTTGTGCATGAAATATACTCAATAATTCGTGCATAATCAAATATGGAAAGATTTGAAGTGAATTGATCATGATTGGTACAAAATAGCATGGAAAATATTGAAAAAAAAGATCTTTGAAAATTAAATCTCTCAAACCATGAATGCCAAGGATTTGGATTGTTTTATTTGACCTAATTCACTCTATACTTAAGCCTGAACACAAACCTAATGCAAAAAACCACTAAGCTGCGCAAGAACATAGAAAACCAAACTTGAAATTTTCTTTGAAAACTCAAATTCTGAAAACCTACTTGCAGGTCGATTCAAGCCTCAAAACTTATTCCATTAGCTTGCCAGGGTTGCCAGTAAACGATTCCAGTCAAAAACTTAACCCCATACTCAAAGAATTGGTAATTCGAGGGTGAATTGTATCACTCTTTTTGCATACTCATATTCTATTATTGAGACCATATCATTGCATTTTATTCATGGATTTGTACTAATTACTTTGTTCTGAAGCTAACTACATAACTTGATTGAAGTTTTGGGCATCGTACGCGAATCTACCATGTTTCTTTTTTAGGGTTCTTCAACCTTCAAATTGGGGGTTTTTGAATACAGTAAAATTAGACCACCACGATGCCAGGAATGGATTCAGGGGGTTTGGACGAAAACAATGGCATCATCGCGCTCAATTTATGAAGCCCCAGGGGCTAATCGTTATTTTCTGTAATGTTATCTATAGCAACGTTTGAAAACCGTTGCTTATTGTTTTTGTATTTCAGAAAAAGAAAACACCAACGAGGAAGATGATTAGGTGGAAGGCGCTGATTGGAAGATTCAAATTTTTCGCGCGTTTTGAACCACTGACTATTTTTTCTTTTATAATGTTTGTTAGTTATTATAGGTTAAACGCGCTTGGGATGGCTTAGTGGCATACGTGTGTGCTGGTAACGTACATGACCTGGGTTCAAGCCCCAGGTCCTCACCTTTGTCCATATTATTTTTCAATCAATCTTCCTATGCAGTGTCAACGCTGAAGACTATCATACATCCTCAAAAATCAAACCCTCCACGTGCCCAAGGGAATGATCAGAAGGCCATGAGTTGAAGACTATGGTGAGCCCCAGTCAACACGCCAGCATGCTCCCAGGAAAAGTCAAATGAGGCCTTAGAATCTTGGGCCAAATTGCTAAACAATACACCTCCAAATCAGGGGCAGACCCCCTTAGGTTTGCATCTCTTTTCTTTTTTTTTATTTTTTTATTTCAATTAATTCTTTTAATTTAATTATTTTTTTACAGTAATACATAAAACACAAAAAAATCAGAAAAAAGAAAAATAATAAATATTTATTATTTTATTATTTTTTGTAAATAAATTCATAAATTAATTAGTTTTAAATTAGGTTTTAATTTTAACTTTTTTTAATAAAAATCTAAAAAATATAGAATTAGGGTTTAATTAATTTTCATCTTTTTTCTTTTATTCCATAATAATTAAATATTAGATATTTATTTTTATAATTAAATTTGCATGTAAATTAATTAGGGTTAATATTAGGTTTTAATCTTCTTTTTTTTAATAAATTAAAAATTGTAGAATTAGGTTTAATTTTAATTAATTCTTTTTTCATTAAAATCCTAAAATACTAAAAAAATACCAAAAACATTTCCTTTTCATTTTTTTAATTTTAATTAATTCATCGTTTAATTTAATTTTGCAAAAAAAGGGTCCAACGCCCTCGTTTCGATTTAATTCGCGCAGACTTGTTTCTTTTTCTTATAATATTTATGTATCTCTCCCAAGGCCTTGTAACATTTTAATTTTCTCGCACTTTATTTTCATTAATTCTTTATTTTTCTGTCAAATCGGGTTCGAGAAATTTTGGCGATGTGGACCCGCGCCGTTTGTAATAGTTTAGAATTTTTACTTCTCGTATTTTTTAACTGTTAATCAAAGGCATGAAAGAATGTATGGACAAAAATAAAAACAAACGCTAGACCACCAATAACATGACAAAAGACAAAATATCTAAAAACGACACACGAATCGCACACACCACCCCTAGGGTACGCCTCACTGTTGCCTTGCCTCGAAAGGTGATCGTCGAGTAGAGGATGTCTTAGTAAGTCCTCATGATCCGGGAACCTGGCATGAGGGTAGCTTCTAAGGTGTCTTCCCATTGCTCTGGTGATCACCATGTCCCGAACCCTCGAATTGACCCGAACACCTCCAATGGTGGTGCTACCTACCTCTCAATGGTGGGATGGCACTACTTTAAAGGACATTTACACAGACGAATTCCTTAGGGTAGGTAGACGACTCTAGATACTTGCTCTAATTTCAAAACAAAACAAAATACTTTTCACACCAACACATTTTCAAAAAGCTTTCGAAAGCAACTTTTCAAACACTCTTGAGGACCGATACAAGAGTCGAACTGGAATTTTCAAAGAAACTTTTTAAAACCCACAGTTGAAAAGCAAACAAACCATTTTTGAAAACACAATGAGCAAGTATCTAAGAGCACATGGATAACCATGGATAGAAAGGGTGCTAACACCTTCCCTTTCTATAACCTACCTCCCGAACCGAGAGCAATCTCTATAAGGAATTTTTCTGTGCTTTTGTCCTTTCCATTTGGAGAAAATAAAAGACGGTGGCGACTCTTGCTTCCGCGACATTTCGCGAACCAGCGTTAAACAGTCAGTTCCAGATCCACCGATCACAAATACCAACATTGAAGAGGATATGGTGAAAGTGTTATTCCAGTTCTTTGACCCCTTGCACCACTGTTTTACTTTCCCGGATTATCAATTGGTGCCTACTTTGGAAGAGTTTTCTCAACTTCTGAAGATTCCTATCCTTAGTCAACTACCCTACAATGGTACGAAAAAGGAACCAAAACTTGAAGAGGTTGCTAAAGCATTACATCTGCAACCATCTGATATCAAGGGGCATTGGGAAATCAGAAGTGGTATCAAAGGATTCTTGGCAAAGTTCCTGTTTGAGAAGGCCCAAGAATGTTGGAATTCCCTTGACCTACAAGCCTTTGAAGAAGTTGTGGCACTCCTTGTCTATGGGTTGGTGTTGTTCCCGAATCCAGATCAGCTTATAGATATCAACGCTGTCAAGATTTTCATGTCCAAGAATCCCATACCTACGTTGCTTGGGGACATCCTCCACTCATGTTACACTCGAACCATGAGAAAAAGAGGTGTTCTCATGTGCTGCACTCCTCTCCTGGCAAGGTGGTTTATTTCGCACCTTCCACAATCAGTTTTGAAGAAAGAGCGGGGTTTGAGATGGTCACAACGATTAATGACTCTTACACATGCTGATATACATTGGTGTTCTCGGTCTAGAGAAAATGTCACTATCATTGATCGTTGCAGAGAGTTTCCTAACGTTCCTTTACTTGGAATCAGAGGAGGCATTACTTACAACCCCTGTCTAGATTTGAGACAGTTTGGGTATGCTCGGAGGGATGACCCTCATGACATGTTGATTCCTGGCATAGTTTTTGACTTCGACAACGATACGCAAGGACTTCGCCAGAGGTTTATCAGAGCTTGGAGGATGCCTAACAAGGTGGATAGTAAGACCCTGGGGCACAAGAACTCCATTCCCCTTGAGCCTTATCTCAAGTGGGTACGAGCCCGCTCCCAGAAGCTTGTGATGTCATATCCTCATGTTCTCCCCGTGATCAAAGAGCCAGTTATGGAAGGAGAGGTCCCGTACACCATCCAACATCCTGACATGCCAACATCTTGGGAAGAAATGCAAAAGAGCTGGGTCCAACTCAAGGAAGAGCAGAATTCTCTTGAAGCCAATCTACATGATAGTGAGAAGAAGGTCTGGAGCTCACCCGCCTGCTGCACGAGGAAAAGACTCTCAACACTTACATTGCTCCAAAGAGGATGCGCAGTGTCTTTTGGGATTAAGTATTTTGTAATATTTCGCCCATGAGGCATTGATGTACTGAAAAGATTATTTCTTAATATAACGTGTGTTCCTTTTTGTCTACAATGAATTTGAATTTTCGAACCCTTGAATGCATTGCATAAATAGCATATCACGCATCATGTGCATAACAGGTACTCTTTTTTACAGGTCACTCATCTTCTTCGCTGTTTATTTCAGCAATCATCATGACTTCTGAACCTTCCACTGAACAAGCTATCAAGGCCCTCCAGGCCCAGAACGCCCAGTTCCAAGAGTTGGTTATGAGCCTAGCCCAGGGTCAACAGGAGTTGAAGACTCTGCTTTTGAAGAAGAAGAAGAAGAGGACTGTGTTGTTCAATACTGGACGCCGATATGGGAATGCACTGCATAATGAGGTTGAGCTGACTACCCCATCTGTTGGGAAAGACAGTCCACAAGAGAGAGAGGTTCCTAGTCCCGTGGTCTCCGACAACGAGACGGACTACAATGATGAACAGTATCCTCCCGCTGAGGACAGGTACAAATAATTAGAGGACCGTCTAAGTGCTATGGAGATTCAACATGTGCCCGGGTTGGACTTTGGAGACCTAGGCTTATCTTCCGGGGTGGTGATTCCCCATAAGTTCAAGGCACCTGCTTTTGCAAAGTACGACGGAGCTTCCTGCCCAAAGTTGTACCTCCGGTCGTATGTAAGGAAGATCCAGCCTTACACAGCTGACAAGAATTTGTGGATTCACTTCTTTCAGGACAGTCTTTCAGGGACCCAACTCGAGTGGTTCTATCAGCTGGATGGAGCCAGTATCCGTAACTGGGAAGACTTGGCTACTGCGTTCTATAAGCAGTATCAGTATAATTCTGACCTCGCTCCTACGCGTACCCAACTCCAGGGTATGTCTATAGGGACGGGTGAAGGATTTAAAGAATATGCCCAAAAGTGGAAAGACCTTGTTGGAAGGGTGCAGCCACCTCTAACTGACCGTGAGTTCGTTGATATGTTCCTAGGGACCCTGTCTGGTCCGTTCTTCAACCATCTGATTGGTAATTCTTCTGCTGGGTTTACGGATCTGATCTTGACTGGTGAGAGGATAGAAGCTGGTATCAAGTCTGGGAAGATACAAAAAGGTGCCTCCTCGAGTACTGAAAAGAAGCCCTTCAAGAAAGAATCTAGTGCTGTTTATGGGTCGAGGAGACAAAATAAACCGGAACGCCGCCAGGCTGTCAACGCGTTGGTAATTTCAAAGCCTGCTGCTGCTCCTCAACAATATAACCAACCAAGGGGTGAGAGACCTAAAAGGCAGTACACTCGGCTCAGTATGACCCTGTCTCAGATATTGCCGCAACTGCTGTCAACCAATCTGGTAACTGTCAAAGAAGCTCCGAAGGTAGTGAACACCACATCTCCAAAGTACAATCCCAACGCCCGCTGTGCTTATCATTCTGACAGCCCGGGGCATAACACAGACGATTGTTGGGCTCTGAAGAATAAGGTCCAGAACCTAATTGATGCTAAAGAGGTTGAGTTCGAGGCGCCTGAGAGGCCTAATGTTGTGACAACCCCTATGCCCAATCATGGAGTAAATGCTATTAGGGATGAGGATGACGTGGAGGAATCTGAATTCGACGGCTGGATCTACCCAACGATCAACGGTGGACCAAGCAACTGGACTGCCAAAAACTTCACACCTATTACTTTTGTCACTCAGTAATGAACTCCTTTGTTTTGAATTTGTAACAAACAATAATTTGAAACTTTATGGCCCGGTGTCTTACCCGGGGCACCGTGGTTTCATTTGTGAGGGCTTATTATTTGTCATGCTCATATATCATTAATAAAAGCATTGGACGTTTTCGCATTTCAAATCTTGCGCTCCTTTTCTTTCTTTATTTTATATATATATATATATATATATATATATATATATATATATATATATATATATATATATATATATATATATATATATATATATATATATATATATATATATATATATATATATATTGAAAAACAGCTTTATTTACACACACTCACCTATACAAGTTCCAATCCACTCTGGATCTCACTGGTAACGACTCTGCTACTGCCAGTTATAACTTCGAAAATCCGATCAACTTAGCCGAAGACGAAGGTGAAGATGATTGTGAAGTGCCTGGTGAGCTTGCAAGACTGCTACTCCAGGAAGAGAGGGCCATTCAGCCACATAAAGAGCCAGTGGAAACGGTAAATTTGGGTATTGAGATAGACAGAAAGGAAGTCAAGATTGGTGCCAATATGGAGCCTAGTGTGAAACAACGGTTGATTCAGATGCTGCATGACTATGTGGAAATCTTCGCCTGGTCTTACGAAGACATGCCTGGGTTGGATACTGACATTGTGGTTCATCACCTGCCTACTGTTGTACCCCAAAATTTGCCCTCCCATATCCTTCAAGAAATTGCCAAGTCAAAGCTTCAAGATTCCCCAAGGGTTGCACAGTGCAAGGGCCTCCTAACAGTCAAGATTAGGGTTTTGGTTCTGATCAAGAAAATGAAGTTTCCAAGGGTCCAATCAAGTCCCACATGCCTATAAACATGATCAAGCATCCTCATACAAAGTTTCAAGACTTTCAGCACAAAATTGCACAGTCAAAAACTCTAATTGCACTACAGTCAACTGTAGGGGCAAAAATGGTCATTTGACAGTCAAAAGTTCAAATTTTTGGTCAACATCTCATTTTGAAGCCACAAACATCATTTGATCAATGCCTGATCATGATTCTCAAATCTAGGCTCAAAAATCATCAAGATGCAAAAGTTCCCTTATTTGGACAGTTGAAAAAGTCAACTGTAAATTGACCAGGGCATAACTTTCACATGGATTATCAGAAAAATTCCATCCAAAGCTCATTTTGAAGAGAAAGACATTTCCTACAACTCCTATTCATACTTCAAGTCCAAGAAATGCTCTCACAAAAAGTTATCAATTTCAACATTATAGGTCATTTTCAAAAGTCAACAAAAAGGGACTTTAAGTCAAAGGCCATAACTTGAGATTGGTAAATAAAAATGACATGGGACCAAAGGCATTGGTTAGAGGACTCAAATACCTTTCCAAAATGTCCAAGAACATGAGCAAAGCTTAAAAATTGAGCAAGTTATGCCTTGTGGAAGTTGGGAAATTTTTGGATATTTTGAAAAGTCAACATTGATTCAAATGACCTAAAATTGCTAATGGGCCTCTTTTTCTTCCACAATTCATCATCCAAAGCATGCACACGACCATTTGGCCCAAAGGGAAGTTTTTTATTATTTTTATTTATTTATTTGAATTTTTTATTACAATTAATTCATTTAAACTAAATAAAATATGAAAAAATACTAAACTAATGAAATCAAATCTTTTTGTGCAGAAAATACTCTCATTGGACACTCAAGATTCGTGCATAATCATTTTTGGAAGGGTTTGTCATGATTTGAGAGCAAATGTGCATGAAAAGATTTGAAAATATTTTGCCATAAAAATCAAATATCCATACATCAATTCTTTGATTCCTTGGACAAGAAACTTAACCTAAATCATTCATACATATACAAACAAGCAAGACCTAATGCTGAGAACCAAAAAGCTGCGCCAGAAATCCTTACACAAACTTGGAATTTTTCAAAGAAAATCCAAATCTGAAAACCTAGTTCTAGGACGATTCAAGGCCAAGTAATTGTTCCATTAGCTTCCTAAGGCGTCAAGGGAAGTTTTCCAATCAAAATCAATCATCCCAACACCCAGAATTGGTATACAGAAATCAAGTTTTCTCACTTTTTTCCCACAATAGTGTTTTACAATTCCGGCATATTCATTGCATTTTATTTATGGATTCATGCTAATTAAACCTTTCTGAAGCTAACCATCTACTTTAATTGCGTTTTTATACACTGTATGCGAATCTACCATTGTTGCTTTTTAGGGTTTATGAAGCTTTGAATTGGGGGTTTTAAAATATGGAAAATTGGAGCTTGAAACCTAGGCCATTCAACTCAGTGCGCTTGGACGAAAAGAATGAGACTATCGCGCCTAATTTATGAAGCCCCAGGGGCTAATCACTATTTTTTAATAGGTTGTCTATAGGAACGGTGTAAAACCGTTGCTGATTGCTTTCGTGTTTCAGGAAAAATAAAGCTAAGGAGGAAGATGACCATGTGGCTAACAGCGGTTGGTTGATTCAAACTTCGCGCGAAAAGCGCCCCACTAACGTTGTTTATTTTATATTTTTCTTAGGTATATTATAATCAGAACGCGTTGAGTGCTTCAGTGGCAAGGCTTGCAAGTGGTAATGTTCAGGACTTGGGTTCGAGCCCCAGGTCCTCACCCCCTTTCATATTATTTTCTATTTAATGTTCCTATGCAGGTTCAACGCTGAAGGTTCACTATGTTCACCACATCTGGCCATCCACGTGCCTATGGAGATGGATCAAACGGCCACAATCTGAAGCGCACCATGGACTGCAGTCAACCACCTCACACACTAGTGGCAAAAGTCAAAGAGGCCAAAGTTATTGGGCCCAAATTGCTAAGGAAAAACCTCCAAATTAGGGGCAGACCCCCTAGGTTTGCAAATTTTTTTACTTTCTTTATTTTTCATTATTTTTACTTTCTTTTAATTATTGTTTTATTAATTAATTTAATATTTTCATAATATATAAAAACACAAAAAAAATCAGAAAAGAAAAAAAAATAATAAATATTTTTTTTAACTAGTATTTTGTAAATAAATTCATTAATTCACTTAGTTTTAAATTTAGGTTTTAATCTTAATATTTTTTTTTACTAAAACTCAAAACTTATAGAATTAGGGTTTAATTAATTTTTATCTTTTTATCTTTTTTATTCCACAGTAATTAAGTATTAAAATATTTACTATTATTTATTTTTATAATTAAATTGCATGTAAAATAATTAGGGTTAATTTTAGGTTAAACTTTAATATGTTTTCATAATAAAATAAAAATTGTAGAATTAGGTTTAATTGCATTAAAATCATAAAATACCAAAAAATACCAAAAACAATTTCTTTTCTTTTTTAATTAATTAATTCCATCATTTAATTTAATTTTGCAAAAAGGGTCCAACGCCCTCGTTTTAATTCTTATTTAATTCGCATATTTATTTCTTTTTCTTTATAATATTTATGTATCTCTCCCAAGGCCATGTAACATCTTTTATTTGTCGCACTTTTAATTCTTTATTTTTCTGTCAAATCGGGTTCTGGAAATTTTGGCGATGTGGACCCGCGCCTTTTGTAATAGCTTAGAATCTTTACTTTTCGCAATTTTTAACTGTTAATCAAGGCATGAAAGAATGAATGGATAAAAATAAAAACAAACGCTAGATCACCAATAACATGACAAAAGACAAAAATAACTGAACATGACACACAAATCACACACCACCCCTAGGGTACGCCTCACTGTTGCCTTGCCTCGAAAGGTGATCGTCGAGTAGAGGATGTCTTAGTAAGTCCTCATGATCCGGGAACCTGGCATGAGGGTAGCTTCTAAGGTGTCTTCCCATTGCTCTGGTGATCACCATGTCCCGAACCTCGAATTGACCCGAACACCTCCAACGGTGGTGCTACCTACCTCTCAATGGTGGGATGGCATTACTTGAAAGGACATCTACACAGACGAATTCCTTAGGGTAGGTAGACGACTCTAGATACTTGCTCTAATTTCAAAAAAACAAAATTCAAAAATACTTTTCACACCGACACCTTTTCAAAAAGCTTTCGAAAGCAATTTTTCAAACACTCTTGAGGACCGATACAAGAGTCGAACTGAGATTTTCAAAGAAACTTTTTAAAAACCCACATTGAAAAGCAAACAAACCATTTTGAAAACACAAATGAGCAAGTATCTAAGAGCCCAGGGATAACCATGGATAGAAAGGGTGCTAACACCTTCCCTTTCTATAATCTACCTCCCGAACCGAGAGCAATCTCTATAAGGAATTTTTCTGTGCTTTTGTCCTTTCCATTTGGAGAAAATAAAAGACGGTGGCGACTCTTGCTTCCGCGACATTTCGCGAACCAGCGTTAAACAGTCAGTTCCAGATCCACCGATCACAGAACTGGCGACTCTGCTGGGGATAAACTTATAAAGTGAGGTGTACCTTAGGGTTAGTTCATAACTGTGTTTTCAATTGTATTGATTTGCTTGCTTTAATTTGTGGGACTGTCTTGGGAGTTCTATAGATCCTAACCCGGATCTGGGGATACCTTCTTAGAAAGTAGCAACAAGGCTGTGAGGGAACTGTGCGGGGTATACCGACATGGTTGAAACAGTCTGCTACGTTGATGTGGCACTTTGGTGTGTACCAGTAACCCTTGAGTTCAGTCAAGGAGAGTACGGGGCCTCCGCGTGGTGTCGTGAAGCATCAACAGACCTTAGGAATCTTAATTGAACTATCTTGGCCTCTTTAGGGTAGTGAGATAACTGACTTTGGTGCAGTCCGAGGTTGGTTGATAATCGATACTACACTCAATTGAGGGTTGCTTTCCTGGAATATTTCGGTCGCCGGTTCAGTGGCTAAATCGAAACGATGAACAATGAAAGCAATCCCGTGATATTGGGACCCTTAGAACCCGGTTACTTCTAATAGGACAGGTTGAGCCCACCAACTTCAAGAGGGTACTACCCAGACCCCATGCTGGCCTAAACTCTAAGGGTTTCTCTTGTGTGACTTGTGTGCCTTCCAACTTGACTACTTGCATACTTGTTATCTGACACTTGAGTTTCTTGCAGGTTTTGTTTATAGTCCTTAATGAGGACTCATAACATGGTTTACTAAGTTCTTTGCAGGTTTCGTTCATAGTCCTTAACCAGGACTCATAACAAAGTGTACTAAGTCTCTTGCAGGTTTTGTTTATAGTCCTTAATTGGGACTCATAGCAGGGTTTGCTAAGTTTTTTGCAGGTTTTGTCCATAGTGCTTAATTAAGACTCATGGCAGGTTACTGAGTTTGCTTGCAGGTTTTGTTTATAGTCCTTAATAAGGGCTCATAACAGGGTTTATTCATATTACCCCATACATCATGACATCATACCATTGCATACATCCTAATCCATTTCAAGGATCTCAAGGGCTTGTGATGCAGGTCATGACGAATCAAACGTCTAGCAAGGGGCAAAGAGGATTTATTTTCCTCTAGCCAAGGTTGTCAGGGGATACGACCCACTTGATATGGTGAGCTCTGACTCTTGAAGAAGGTTCCCTTAACCAAGGTTGTTTGGAAATCAAAACCAGACATGATGACTAAAGTCAGAGGCTATGACCCACTGGATATGGTGAGCCTTTGACCCTTGAAGAAGAATTCTCAATAACATGGGTTTCCTTCAATCAAGTTACCGGACCCAAATTCTAACAAATTTTCTTGTTTACCCCGCGAGGTCCTTGAAAACATTGCATGCATATCATACATATCATTGCCTGACAGGTACCCTTGTTGCAGGTCACTTACCTTTCCCGCTGTTTATTTCAGCAATGGCTTCCCGACAAGACAACCAGGACTTTCTTGCTCAAGAGACCCGGTTCGGGAAAATCCTCCTGAATCTATCCAAGGGGCAGGAAGAGCTAAGGAAACTTCTCATGGAGACCTTTGTCAGGAACAGTGCTGAGGATGAAAGGCTGAAACACCTACAAGCTGAGGTGGATGCATTGAAGGTCCAGATGCTGGGGCAGGTGACTGCCATTCAAGGGTTAGCTCAAAGACAAGATGAGCTCTGGTTTCTCGTCAACCAACTGCTTCAGGGTAACCAACTGGGGCAAAAGTCTAAGGGTAAAAAGCCAGTCATCGTTCAACCACCTTTGAGACAAGGAGGTAAGGGGAGAGCTCCTCAAATGGCTCCAGTGTCACAAATTCAACATCACAACCAACAAAAGAGCGAGAGAAGGCAGTTCACTCGACTCGGCATGACCTTATCCCAGATATTGCCACAGTTGCTGGAGACCAAGCTGGTAACTCTAAAAGAAGCTCCGAAGAACCAAAATACAACGTCACCGAAGTACAACCCCAACGCCCGCTGCGCTTATCACTCTGACAGCCCGGGGCATACTACAGATGATTGTTGGAGCTTGAAAAATAAGATCCAAGACATGATCGACGTTGGAGAGATTCAGTTTAAAGTACCCAAGACTCCCCACGTGATCACTGCTCCCTTGCCAAAACATGGCTAGGATTGAGAAAATTTTGTTCATTCGAATGTTCAAGTTGCAGTTCTCTTCTGTTCAAACATTTACTCATGTTAAACATCGTTATTTCATTAATGCATCGCATATGTCTGTTTTGAAGCAATATATTCGTATTCACTATACGCAAATTATTTTCATATTTTTTCTGATGGTCAACTCTCAATAATTCTAAGCCTCTTGAGGGAGGATGACGAAAACGATACCACAATCTTTACAGTATGCTTTTGAACAGACCCCGCTGATGAGGTACAGGCATTGTTTCAAATCCCTAAACACTGGAGTTATAAGGATGATAATCCCTCGTCAACCCATCCGAGCCAAAGAAGTAGGAGTTTTTTCTTTTCGAAATTTAAAAACCCCTAATCATAACCTGGGGCAGGGTAGTCTCTCAGTTGATCCAAGTGCATAACAAATGGCACCAAGGAGGTCCTTGCAAAACAAAGAAAGACAGTGATGGTTCCGAATAATCAATAAAGAAAGGCAGTCATTATCTCAAAAAATAAAAAACCATTAAGTCAAAACCCACGAAGGAGACTTACAAAACTGGGGCATCCCGCTGACTGTAATCACAAAAAAAACAGTTCAGGCAAAAAAGAAAGGGATAACAAAAAATCAGACAAGAAAGAGGTCCTACAAACCCTCAACAAAAAAAAGGGAAATGACTGCCTATTCCAAATAAATCATCAATATCTGAACCATCACCGGAAAATCAGAGCAAAGACTCAAACAAGGTCTAACGTATGATCAACTGAGTTTAGGTTTGGAGAACATCACGAAGAGTGGGTGGGTACAAATAATTTGAGCCTTTATCCGTTGTTTCTTAAACCATGAACCAGGCCACGTTATAACCCTTAAAAGTCCTAGCTGAAGCATGTGTTAGTTCGAAATCATACTGTTACGAAAGGTATCCTGACTCCTTAAGGCTTACGGTAAATACGGAGTTGACATCACGTTTTACAAACATGCACTTGTTTTATGAAAAAGAATGCATTTTTAAAATCTTCAAGACAGACATAGGCTTTGCATTTTTAACATAACTTTGTTTGCATATGACTTTTGTTTGAACAGCATAGAAATTCGCACGATGAATGCCTAATGAACAAAAGTAATTCCAATCAAGGGGCATGGCATGATCATTGTCCATCATCTGGGGCAGTTAAGCCAAGATTCAGAGAATCTCTCAAAAGGCCAAATAGCCTGGGGCAAATCTCCGCCTGGGTCACTTGGGGCATTTCAACAATGAATCTGGCCTGACCAAACACCTTCTGGTGGCATGACAAAACACTTCTAACAGGGGCAACTCCCTACTTTCTGAGAACAGACATAGTCGAAAAAATACTACGCAAAATCAAAGACCCACTAGGTTGACATACCTAGGCAAAAATAAGGGCTTCCCGGCGAACCAAAAGGGTTCGGGAAAAATAAGGGATGAAATGAAAAAAATCTGTACACCCGGCAAGTCGAAAACCTGAAAAGGCGGCTTGGGCAAAAATGGGTATCCCGGTGGACTGAAAACCCTAAAGGGCGGTCCAGGCAAAAGTTAGGGATTAAAGCGTACAACTATGTCCTGTCATCTCGTCACCTGCCTACCAGAAGAAAGTTTGTCCATCAACAACTATCAGCATCCCACAGGTGCCTCCCCCATAGAAACAGGGGCAATAACGGGTGGTCTAAGCAATCTGATTGTTTCTGTCCTCCAAGGTACCAAGGTAAGTTCGGCTGAAGAACATAACCGGCATATCTTAATTCCCCAGAGAGTACGTCAGCAAGTCAACATACTCTTCTCCAGCAAAGTTACAGTCAGTCTTAAGGAAGTTGGGTATACTCCCGTAGATCTCAACATTCCCCAGCAGCATATATACATATATTCTTAACAAGCATCCCCGGCAATCTTGGTCTAAAGATTGTTCCCCGGCGGCATATCAAACATTCAAAGGAATCACTTCCCCCGCAGTTCAAAACTTCCCCAGGAGAGTCCAATCCAGTGTCCCCAGGAAAGTTGGAACCCATCTCCCCAAGCAGTAAGCTTATCCCCAGTAGATTCTGGAAGCTTATCCTCGCAGAGCGCGAACGCGTCGCCCGACTTTATTCAAAGAGTTATTCCCCTACCAGGATATAACTGGGTTATCCTCAGCCAAAAGCCACGGAAAGGTCGTCCTCGACGAATTCCTCTTGCCCCCAGCGAAGTCTATTAACACTTCCAACACAGCAAAGATATCCCCAGCAAGTTATTATCAACAACTCAGCAAAGTATCTCTCTCCCCACAGAGTATTGCTTCCTAGCAAGATTGCTAGAGTACTTTGCTCCCCGCAGAGTAATCCAGTCGCCAAGTTTATTCCCCAACGGAGTTATCTTCTCCCAACTGGTATCCTTGCAATTATCATCCCCAGCGGAAACAAAATCCATTCTTCAACATCAGCCCAGGAGCGACTTCCCGGCACCCGTCAAGGATTTACTTTCCTAGACGAAAAAATACATTCATAAACATCTTCATACATTATAGCATGCATATACGCATCATGAACATACAATCTCACGTATTCAGAGAGCATCTCGCATGTCATACCACATGACATCGCATACAACTAACGCTTGTCTTTTCAGGACAAAAGTACAAAAATGATTACCATCAATGGTCGCAACTAAAGATCCGATTCCTGTATCTTGCCAGGGTGTGTCTGAAGAGTTCGAGGATCCGATACCTGAATCTTGCCAGGGTGTATCCGTTGAAGACTAGCATTACCAGATCCGATTCCTGTATCTTGCCAGGGTGTGTCTGAAGAGTTCGAGGATCCGATACCTGAATCTTGCCAGAGTGTATCCGTTGAAGACTAGCATTACCAGATCCGATTCCTGTATCTTGCCAGGGTGTGTCTGAAGAGTTCGAGGATCCGATACCTGAATCTTGCCAGGGTGTATCCGTTGAAGACTAACATTACCAGATCCGATTCCTGTATCTCGCCAGGGTGTGTCTGAAGAGTTCGAGGATCCGATACCTGAATCTTGCCAGGGTGTATCCGTTGAAGACTAACATTACCAGATCCGATTCATGTATCTTGCCAGGGTGTGTCTGAAGAGTTCGAGGATCCGATGCCTGAATCTTGCCAGGGTGTATCCGTTGAAGACTAACATTACCAGATCTGATTCCTGTATCTTGCCAGGGTGTGTCTGAAGAGTTCGAGGATCCGATACCTGAATCTTGCCAGGGTGTATCCGTTGAAGACTAGCATTACCAGATCCTATTCCTGTATCTTGCCAGGGTGTGTCTAAAGAGTTCGAGGATCCGATGCCTGAATCTTGCCAGGGTGTATCCGTTGAAGACTAGCATTACCAGATCCGATTCCTGTATCTTGCCAGGGTGTGTCTGAAGAGTTCGAGGATCCGATGCCTGAATCTTGCCAGGGTGTATCCGTTGAAGACTAACATTACCAGACTCGATTCCTGTATCTCGCCAGGGCACGTCTGAAGAGTTTAAAGATTCAAGCTCCTGTAACCAGTCAGGACACATCTATACAAAGCATCTGAAAACCAGACCCTGCAACATGTCAGGTACTCATTTTTCTTTTGCAGGTACGCAAGTTCTCATTAAGGAATCTCTTACGCAATCAACATCCAGATGGCATCTATAAGCCCATCATCCTATTCATCAATCTCTAAATGGCATCTATAAGCCCATTTCCACCATCGCTGCTACTATGTGAGCGCAAATTTCTGGGCACTCTAGTGTTCAATCATCTTCCACCCTCGGATTACGAAAGGCATGTCAGCCAATCTGCATCCTCAGGTCTAAGAAGATTGAACAGGGGCAACTGTTGTACCCCAAAATTTGCCCTCCCATATCCTTCAAGAAATTGCCAAGTCAAAGCTTCAAGATTCCCCAAGGGTTGCACAGTGCAAGGGCCTCCTAACAGTCAAGATTAGGGTTTTGGTTCTGATCAAGAAAATGAAGTTTCCAAGGGTCCAATCAAGTCCCACATGCCTATAAACATGATCAAGCATCCTCATACAAAGTTTCAAGACTTTCAGCACAAAATTGCACAGTCAAAAACTCTAATTGCACTACAGTCAACTGTAGGGGCAAAAATGGTCATTTGACAGTCAAAAGTTCAAATTTTTGGTCAACATCTCATTTTGAAGCCACAAACATCATTTGATCAATGCTTGATCATGATTCTCAAAGCTAGGCT
This sequence comes from Vicia faba, assembly GCA_948472305.1. Classification (NCBI taxonomy): domain Eukaryota; kingdom Viridiplantae; phylum Streptophyta; class Magnoliopsida; order Fabales; family Fabaceae; genus Vicia; species Vicia faba. Next base: position 921,645,507 of record OX451737.1, read on the forward strand.
CAAAAATCATCAAGATGCAAAAGTTCCCTTATTTGGACAGTTAAAAAAGTCAACTGTAAATTGACCAGGGCATAACCTTCACATGGATTATCAGAAAAATTCCATCCAAAGCTCATTTTGAAGAGAAAGACATTTCCTACAACTCCTCTTCATACTTCAAGTCCAAGAAATGCTCTCACAAAAAGTTATCAATTTCAACATTATAGGTCATTTTCAAAAGTCAACAAAAAGGGACATTAAGTAAAAGGCCATAACTTGAGATTGGTAAATCAAAATGACATGGGACCAAAGGAATTGGTTAGAGGACTCAAAGACCTTTCCAAAATGTCCAAGAACATGAGCAAAGATTAAACATTGAGCAAGTTATGCCTTGTGGAAGTTGGGAAATGTTTGGATATTTTGAAAAGTCAACATTGATTCAAATGACCTAAAATTGCTAATGGGCCTCTTTTTCTTCCACAATTCATCATCCAAAGCATGCACACGACCATTTGGCCCAAAGGGAAGTTTTTTATTATTTTTATTTATTTATTTGAATTTTTTATTACAATTAATTCATTTAAACTAAATAAAATATGAAAAAATACTAAACTAATGAAATCAAATCTTTTTGTGCAGAAAATACTCTCATTGGACACTCAAGATTCGTGCATAATCATTTTTGGAAGGGTTTGTCATGATTTGAGAGCAAATGTGCATGAAAAGATTTGAAAATATTTTGCCATAAAAATCAAATATCCATACATCAATTCTTTGATTCCTTGGACAAGAAACTTAACCTAAATCATTCATACATATACAAACAAGCAAGACCTAATGCTGAGAACCAAAAAGCTGCGCCAGAAATCCTTACACAAACTTGGAATTTTTCAAAGAAAATCCAAATCTGAAAACCTAGTTCTAGGACGATTCAAGGCCAAGTAATTGTTCCATTAGCTTCCTAAGGCGTCAAGGGAAGTTTTCCAATCAAAATCAATCATCCCAACACCCAAAATTGGTATACAGAAATCAAGTTTTCTCACTTTTTTCCCACAACCGTGTTTTACAATTCCGGCATATTCATTGCATTTTATTTGTGGATTCATGCTAATTAAACCTTTCTGAAGCTAACTGTGATCGGTGGATCTGGAACTGACTGTTTAAAGCTGGTTCGCGAAATGTCGCGGAAGCAAGAGTCGCCACCGTCTTTTATTTTCTCCAAATGGAAAGGACAAAAGCACAGAAAAATTCCTTATAGAGATTGCTCTCGGTTCGGGAGGTAGGTTATAGAAAGGGAAGGTGTTAGCACCCTTTCTATCCATGGTTATCCATGGGCTCTTAGATACTTGCTCATTTGTGTTTTCAAAAATGGTTTGTTTGCTTTTCAACTGTGGGTTTAAAAAGTTTCTTTGAAAAATTTCAGTTCGACTCGTACGTCAGAGTGTTTGAAAAATTTGCTTTGAAAGCTTTTGAAAATATGTTGGTGAAAAGTATTATTTGTTTTGTTTTTGAAGAGAGCAAGTATCTACGAGAACCTACCTACCCTAAGGAATTCGTCTGTGTAAATGTCCTTTAAAGTAGTGCCATCCCACCATTGAAAGGTAGGTAGCACCACCGTTGGAGGTGTTCGGGTCAATTCGAGTTTGTAGGGGCATGGTGATCACCAGAGCAATGGGAAGACACCTTAGAAGCTACCCTCATGCCAGGTTCCCGGATCATGAGGACTTACTAAGACATCCTCTACTTGACGATCACCTTTCGAGGCAAGGCAACAGTGAGGCGTACCCTAGGGGTGGTGTGTGCGATTCGTGTGTCATGTTTCAGTTATTTTGTCTTGTCATGTTTATTGGTGTTCTACGCTTGATTTTAATTAGGGCCATTCATTCTTGCATGCTTATTTAACAGTTAATATTTGCGGGAAAAGTAAATCTAAAGCTATTACAAATGGCGCGGGTCCACATCGCCAAAATTAAACCGGACCCGATTTGACGGAAAATAAATAAAGCAAAGGAAATAAAAGTGCGAAAAGTAAATGTTACAAAGCTTTGGGAGAGATACATAATTATTCAAGCGAAATAAAATAAATATGCGAAATTAAATAGTTAAGAATACGGGCGTTGGACCCTTTTGCAAAATATTAAAGTTAACGAGGAATTAAAATTAAAAATAAAAATAAAAAATGTTTTTTTGGTATTTTTGTATTTTTTAAGATTTAATAGAAAATTAAAATTAAACTAAAAGGCAAACCCTAATTCTAATAGCTTTTAAATTTATTGTGAAAATATTAAATTAAAATCTAAATGAAACCCTAATTGATTATGTACAATTAATTATGAAAATAAATAAATAAATAATATGGTAAAAAGGGAAAACAAATTAAAGGGATAAAAATTAAATCTATTTCTACATATTTTTTGCATTTTTGTTATTAAAAGAAATTAAAATTGTAACCTAATTAAAACTAAATATTTACATGTGAAAATACTTATAAAAACAATTAAAATAAATATTACATTTTTGTTCTTTTTCTGATTTTTTTGTGTATTTTATAATTTGGTAAAAATAATTAATTAAATTAAAAACAATGAAGCAAATAAAATAATAATTAAAAATAAAAAAATAAAAAGAAAATTGCAAACCAAGGGGGGGGGGGGGGGGGGGTTCAGGCCCCAATTGTGAGGTGTAGGCCTTAAAATGCTGGCCCAATAAGCTTTGGTTCGTTGACTTTTTCCAGATGCAATATGGCACGTTGACTGGGGTTCAGGATGTCCATCAATTCTCCACCCTTGGATTGCTGAAGCTAACCACGTGGCCGGCTGGATTTGGTGAGTGTATGGTGCGTCCTGATCATTAGCGCTACATAGGAAGACATATAGCAAAATAATATGGAGATGATACAGACCTGGGGTTCGAACCCAGGTCTTGGACGTCAATGCATTGATAGCTTGCCAGCTGAGCCATGAAACATATGTTAATATATTATAACAAACAAATAACAAAAGGAAAAACAAACGCATTAGTGGTTTAACGCGCCAATTTTCAAACCGGCCTATCACTGATGGCCACGAGTTCACCTTCTTCACCTCTCCTGAAACATAAACAATCAGCCACGGTTTTTTTAGCATTCTTTTAGGTTAGCTTCAAGAAAATATCGACTAGGTTCTGAGCACTCATAAATGGAGCGCGATAGTTCTATCTTCTTCGTCCAGATGAGCTGGTTTGAATGGTGGCGGTTTGGAGTCCTAATTTCTCCTCCTTGCAAAAGCCCCAAATTAAGAACTCTGAAAACCCTAAAAGTCAGTTATGGCATAATCGCGTATGGCTTGCAAAAATCCAATCAAACATATCAGTTAGCTTTGAAATCACATCAGGAATAAGAATCAATAAGTGAAATGTCATGAAAATGCATAGAATATAGAATACGATTTTGAAATTTTCATGGAGTATATTGAGTTCTGTACACCGATTCCTTGCCTTTTGATGAGTGTTAAGAATTGGAATATGATCAGTGAACCACAAGGAAGCTTTTGGAATGAATTTCGTGCCTTGAATCCACCTAGAACACTGATTTCAGTTTTGAGTTTTATGGAGTTTTTTTCAAGTTTGTATCTTGTTCTTCTACGCAGCTTTCAGTGTCTTTGCATTAAGTTTATGATCTAGTATTTGTATGGAAGGCATTAGGTTAACAAAACTAGCACAAATCCAAGGCATTCATTGTTTTGCATATTTGATTTTCTTAAGATCTTTTCAAATCTTTTTCACATGGTTTTTGTACCAATTTGCATCCAATCAAGCCAAATCTTTCCTAATTAGCATGTGCACGAAATATTGAGTCTAGAATGTGTACAAAAAGATTTGTTTGGTTCATTTAGATATTTTCCACATATTTAATTGACTTAAATGAATTAATATTAATAGAAATTCAAATAAATAAATAAAAAATGAGAAAATACTTCCCTTTGGGCCAAATGGTCGTGCACATGTTTAGAATGATGAATCTTGGAAGAAAAATGGGCCCATTAGCAATTTTAGGTCATTTGGATCAAAGTTGACTTTTCAAAATATCCAAAAATTTCCCAACTTCCACAAGGCATAACTTGCTCAATTTTTAAGCTTTTCTCATGTTCTTGGACATTTTGGAAAGGTCTTTGAGTCCTCTAACCAATTCCTTTGGTCCCATGTCATTTTGATTTACCAATCTCAAGTTATGGCCTTTGACCTAAAGTCCCTTTTTGTTGACTTTTGAAAATGACCTATAATGTTGAAATTGATAACTTTTTGTGAGAGCATTTCTTGGACTTGGAATATGAAGATGAGTTGTAGGAAATGTCTTTCTCTTCAAAATGAGCTTTGGATGGAATTTTTATGATAATCCATGTGAAAGTTATGCCCTGGTCAATTTCAGTTGACTTTTTCAGCTGTCCAAATATAGTAACTTTTGCATCTTGATGATTTTCTGAGCCAAATTTTGAGAATCATGATCAAGCATTGATCAAATGATGTTTGTGGCTTCAAAATGATATGTTGACCAAAAATTTGAACTTTTGACTGTCAAATGACCATTTTGCCCCTACAGTTGACTGTAGTGCAATTTAGGGTTTTGATTGTGCAATTTTGAGCTGAATGCCTTGAAACTTGATATGAGGATGCTTGACCACATTTGTAAGCATATGAGACTTGATTGGGCCTTTGAAAACTTCCTTTTCTTGATCAGAACACAAACCCTAGTTTTGACTGTATAGAAGACAGTTGGACTGCACAACCCTTGGGGAATCTGGAAGCTTAGCTTGGCAATTTTCTTGGAGAATATGGGAGGGAAAATTTTGGGGTGCAACAGTTGCCCCTGTTCAATCTTCTTAGACCTGAGGATGCAGATTGGCTGACGTGCCTTTCGTAATCCGAGGGTAGAAGATGATTGGACACTAGAGTGCCCAGAAATTTGCGCTCACATGTTAGCAGTGTGATGGGAGAATGGGCTTATAGATGCCATTTAGAGTTTAATGAATAGGATGATGGGCTTATAGATGCCATCTGGATGTTGATCGCATAAGAGATTCCTTAGCGAGAACTTTGCGTACCTGCAAAACAGAAAATGAGTACCTGACACGTTGCAGGAGCTGATTTTTAGATGCTTGGTATAGGTATGTCCTGACTGGTTACAGGGGCTGAGTCTGGAGCTTCAAACAGCGATGAATGAACCAGGGATGGTTACTGCCTTATCATGAATGATAAGAGAACCTTAGGCGACTTTAACTTCAACAACGCTCGTTGAGAAAATCTTGATGGGAATTATTATCTTCGCAGTATTGGGAAGAGCACCATAGGCAATTATAATCTGAAAGGAATGATTACCTCACTCAGCGTCGGAGAGGGAAACATCTGAAAAGGACTTACCACCTCACACACCGTCGGAGAGGGAACCATAAGAGACTATCACCTCACACTCATCGTCGGAGAGGGAAACATCTGAAAAGGACTTACCACCTCGCACACCGTCGGAGAGGGAACCATAGGAGACTATCACCTCACACTCATCGTCGGAGAGGGAAATATCTGAAAAGGACTTACCACCTCACGCACTTGTCGGAGAGGGAACCATAGGAGACTATCACCTCACACTCATCGTCGGAGAGGGAAACATCTGAAAAGGACTTACCACCTCACGCACTTGTCGGAGAGGGAACCATAGGAGACTATCACCTCACACTCATCGTCGGAGAGGGAAACATCTGAAAAGGACTTACCACCTCGCACACCGTCGGAGAGGGAACCATATGAGACTATCACCTCACACTCATCGTCGGAGAGGGAAACATCTGAAAAGGACTTACCACCTCACGCACTTGTCGGAGAGGGAACCATAGGAGACTATCACCTCACACTCATCGTCGGAGAGGGAAACATCTGAAAAGGACTTACCACCTCACGCACTTGTCGGAGAGGGAACCATAGGAGACTATCACCTCACACTCATCGTCGGAGAGGGAAACATCTGAAAAGGACTTACCACCTCACGCACTTGTCGGAGAGGGAACCATAGGAGACTATCACCTCACACTCATCGTCGGAGAGGGAAACATCTTAAAAGGAATTACCACCTCACACTCATCGTCGGAGAGGGGACCATAAGAGATGCTGAGTCTTTATCAGAAAAATCTGTTGGGAGTCGATTCAGCTGGACTAGAGAAGGCCTTGAAATATCTTCAACTGGAATAAGTGTCAGAACGTTTCCATATCTGGTTTACATCTGGACTATATCTGGAAGGAGATCTGGAAGCAGTATCAGAACGTCGCCATATCTGGGTCATATCTGAAACTATATCTGGAAGGAAATCTGGAAGCAGTATCAGAACGTCGCCATATCTGGTTTACATCTGAAACTATATCGAGAAGGAAATCTGGAAGCAGCATCAGAACGTCACCATATCTGGGTCATATCTGAAACTATATCGAGAAGGAATATCTGGAAGCAGTATCAGAATGTCACCATATCTGGATCATATCTGAAACTATATCTAGAAGGAAATCTGGAAGCAGCGTCAGAACGTCACCATATCTGGATCATATCTGAAACTATATCTGGAAGGAAATCTGGAAGCAGCATCAGAACGTCACCATATCTGGATCATATCTGAAACTATATCTAGAAGGAAATCTGGAAGCAGCATCAGAACGTCACCATATCTGGATCATATCTGAAACTATATCTAGAAGGAAATCTGGAAGCAGTATCAGAACGTCGCCATATCTGGTTTACATCTGAAACTATATCGAGAAGGAAATCTGGAAGCAGCATCAGAACGTCACCATATCTGGGTCATATCTGAAACTATATCGAGAAGGAATATCTGGAAGCAGCATCAGAACGTCACCATATCTGGATCATATCTGAAACTATATCTAGAAGGAAATCTGGAAGCAGCGTCAGAACGTCACCATATCTGGGTCATATCTGAAACTATATCTAGAAGGAATTCTGGAAGCAGCGTCAGAACGTCACCATATCTGGATCATATCTGAAACTATATCTAGAATGAATTACGATAGTTGATAGTAGTCATTTTTGTATTGATCTTTTCCTGAAAAGGTAAAGCATTAGTTGAATGTAAGATCATGATGCATGAACTGTATGTCCTCAAAATTAATGAGATTTGTGTAGTATGATGCATATGCATGCTATAATGTATGAAGATGTGATGTTTATGAACATATGTTTTCGTCTCAGGAAAATAAATCCTTGACGAGTGCCGGGAAGTCACTCCTGGGCTGAGGTTGAAGAACAGATTTTGCCTCCGTTGGGGATGATAATTGCAAGAATGCCGGTAGGAGAAGATGACTCCGTTGCGGAATAAACTTGGCGAATGGGAGATTCTGCGGGGAGAAAAGATACTCTAGCGACCATGCTGAGAAGCAATACTCTGTGGGAAGAGGGATGCCTTGCTGAATGTTGATGATAGTTTGCTGGGGATAGGAAGACTGTGTCGACGACGATCTTTCCGTGGCTTTTGGCTGAGGATAACCCAGTTATATCCCGTTAAGGAAATAACTCTTTAAATCAAGCCGGACGATGCGTTCGTGTTCTGCGAGGGGATAAGCTTCCAGAATCTACTGGGGATAAGCTTACCGCTTGGGGATATGAATTCCAGTTTTCCTGGGGAAATGGGATTGGACTCTCCTGGGGAGGTATTGAACCGTATTGGTTATGTTCTTCCATGGAACCTACCTTGATACCTTGGAGGACAGAAACAATCAGATTGCTTAGACCACCCTTTATTGCCCCTGTTTCTAGGGGGAGGCACTTGTGGGGTACTGATAGTTGTTGAGGGTCAAACCTTCTTTGGTAGGCGAGTGACAAGATGACAGGACATAGTCGTACGCTTTGATCCCTAACTTTTGCCTGGACCGCCCTTTCGGGTTTTCAGTCCACCGGGATACCCATTTTTGCCCAAGCCGCCTTTTCAGGTTTTCGACTTGCCGGGTGTACAGATTTTTCATTTCATCCTTATTTTGCCCGAGCCCTTTTGGTTCGCCGGGAAGCCCTTATTTTTGCCTAGGTGTGTCAACCTAACGGGTCTTTGATTTTTGCGTCGTATCTTTTCGACTATGTCCATGTTCTTAGAATGCAGGGAGGTGCCCCTGGCTGTTTATGTTGCCATGTTACCAGAAGATGTCTGATCGTGCAAGATTCGTTGTTGGAGTGCCCCAAGTGACTTAGGCGGAGATTTGCCCCAGGCTATTTGGCCTTTGAGAGATTCTACGAATCTTGACTTAACTGCCCCAGATGATGGACCATGCTCATGTCGTGCCCCTTGATTGGAGATACTCTTGTTCATTAGACTTTCGTCGTGCGAATTTCTATGATGTTCAAACAAAAAGTCATATGCAAACAAAGTTATGTTAAAAATGCAAAGCTTATGTCTGTCTCGAAGATTTTGAAAATGCATTCTTTTTTTTCATAAAACAAGTGAATGTTTGTAAAACGTGATGTCAACCCGTATTTATCGTAGACCTTCAGGAGTCAGGATACCTTTCGTAATAGTATGCTTTCAAACTAACCCATGCTTCAGCTAGGACTTTTGAGGGTTATAACGTGGCCTGGTTCACGGTTTAAGAAACAAAGGATAAAGGCTCAAATTATTTGTACCCACCCGCTCTTCATGATGTTCTTCAAACCTAAACTCAGTTGATCATATATTAGACCTTGTTGAGTCTTTGCTCTTGGTATACCAGTGATGGTTCGAATGTTGACAATTTATTTCAAATAGGCAGTCATCTTTGTTTTTGTTGAGGGTTTGTATGACCTCTTTCTTTTTGATTTTGTTATCCCTATTTTTTTGCCTGAACTGTTTCCTTTTTGGATTTACAGTCAGCGGGATGCCCCTGTGTTGTAAGTCTCCTTCATGGGTTTTGACTTAATGGGCTTTTCATTTATGATTTTGTTTTTGATAATGACTGCCTGTCCTTATGATTGTTCGGAACCATCACTGTCTTTTGTTTTTTTTTTAAAAACTCATTTAGTGACATTCATGGTGCACTTGGATCAACTGAGAGAACTACCCTGCCCCAGGTTATGATTAAGGGTTTTGATTTTTGAAAATAAAAACTCCTACTTCTTTGGCTCTGATGGGTTGACGAGGGATTATCATCCTTATAACTTCAGTGTTTAGGGATTGAAACAATGCCTGTACCTCATCAGCGGGGTTTGTTCAGAAGCATACTGTAAAGATTGCGGTATCGTTTTCGTCATCCTCCCTCAAGAGGCTTGGAATTTTAGATCCAGAATTGACATCAGAAAAAAATATGAAAAGAATTTTGAATATAATGAAAACAATTGTATTAATTCCCAAAACAGACATATGCGATGCATTGATAGAATAAAAGAGTTTGCTATGACATTAATTGTTTGTATAAGCAAAGAAAAATACAACTCAAAAATTCAAATAAATAAAAGGTCTTCAACGATTGGGTAACGGAGCAGTGATTATGTTTGGAGTCTCAGGCACTTCAAACTGAATCTCCCCGGCGTCGATCATGTCTTGAATTTTGTTCTTGAGAGGCCAGCAGTTGTTCGTAGTATGCCCCGGGCTATCAGAATGATATGCGCACCTATCATTGGGATGATAGTTGGGAGCAGAAGTGTTCGGATTCCGGAGAGGAGCCCTTAAGGTGATCAGTCCTGCTTTCATCATTTGTTGCAGTGCTTGATCCAACGACATGTTGAGTTTGGTGTACTGCCGTTTCTCCTTGCGCTGCTGCCCCTGTCCTTGTTGAGCAGGTCCAGGATTGGAGATCTGGATTGCCCCTACCTCATGACGGCCCTTTTTACCGTGCACAGCATTGGATTCTTTCTTTCCATGATGAGGCTTTTTATCAGAAGGTGCAGCCTCTTGAATTTTCCCAGACCGGATGCCAGCTTCTATCCGCTCTCCAGTCAAGATAAGATCTGTGAATCCAGCAGACGAATTCCCAATTAGATGGTTGTAGAACGGACCAGACAGGGTCCCCAAGAACATATCAACAAGTTCCCAATCAGTCAGAGGTGGTTGTACCCTTCCAGCAAGATCCCTCCATTTCTGCGCATATTCTTTAAAACCTTCGCTTGATCCTAACGACATACCCTGGAGTTGGGTACGCGTAGGAGCAAGGTCGGCATTATATTGATACTGCTTGTAGAAAGCAGTAGCCAACTCCTCCCAGTTACGAACCTTGGTCCCATCTAGCTGATAGAACCATTCGAGATGAGTCCCTGAAAGACTATCCTGAAAGAAGTGGATCCACAAATTCTTGTCCGTCGTATATGGTTGAATCTTCCGAACATAGGACCTGAGATGTAACTTGGGACAAGACGCCCCGTCATACTTGGTAAAGGATGGTGCTTTGAACTTCCGAGGAATAATCACACCAGTTGACAAACCCAAATCTCCAAGATCCAGCCCAGGTACCTGTTGGATCTCCATAGCATTCAGCCTATCCTCCAACTGTTTATATTTGTCGTCTGCAGGAGGGTACTGTTCTTCATCAAAATCTGTCTCGTTGTCGGAGACCACTGGACTGGGAACCCTTTCCCCCTGATGACTACCTTCCCTCACAGATGGAGTTGTCCTCTCAGTTTCAATCTGCGGTGCATTCCCAGATCTGCGTCTAGGGCTGAACAAAACAGTCATCCTCTTCTTCTTTTCTTTCTTCAAGAGCAGAGCCTTCAGATCTTGTTGCCCCTGGGTCAAGTTCATGATCAACCCTTGGAACTGGGCATTCTGAGCCTGGAGGGCCTTGATTGACTGCTCAGCTGATGATTCAGGATTCATGGCGATCGGCTGAAATAAACAGCGAGGAAGGGTAAGCAACCTGTCAAAGGGATACCTGCAATGCAATGAGATGTATGACATGCATGTAATGTTTTCAAGGACCTCGCGGGACAAACAGAGAAATTGTTAGAGTTGAGAACCGGTAACTTGATTGAAGGAACTTCATGTTGTAGAGAGCCCTTCTTCAAGGGTCAAAGGCTCACCATATCCAGTGGGTCATAGCCCCTGACAACCTTGGCTAGAGGAAAATAAATCCTCTTTGCCCCTTGCTAGATGTTTGATTTATCATGACCTGCATCACAAGCCCTTGAGATCCTTGAAATGGGTTAGGATGTATGCAATGGTATGATGTCATGCTATGCATGGGGTGATGTAGGTAAACCATGTTATGAGTCCCAATTAAGGACTATAAACAAACCCTGCAAGAAATTCAGTAACATTTGTTATGAGTCCCGATTAAAGACTATAAACAAAACCTGCAAAAGATCTAGTAAACCCTGTTATGAGTCCTAGTTAAGGACTATAAACAAAACCTGCAAGAAATTTGGTAGACCTTGTCATGAGTCCTAGTTAAGGACTATAAACAAAACCTGCAAGTAGTTCATGTGTCAGCTAACAAGCATGCAAGTAGGCAAGTACAAAGGCACACAAGTCACACAAGAGAAACCCTTAGGGTTTAAGCCAGCATGGGGTCTGGGTATTACCCTCTTGAAGTTGGTGGGCTCAACCTGTCCTATTAGAAGTAACCGGGTTCTAAGGGTCCCAATATCACGGGATTGCTTTCATTGTTCATCGTTTCGATTTAGCCACTGAACTGGCGACCGAAATATTCCAGGAAAGCAACCCTCAATTGAGCGTAGTATCGAGTATCAACCAACCTCGGACTGCACCAAAGTCAGTTATCTCACTACCCTAAAGAGGCCAAGATAGTTCAATTAAGGTTCCTAAGGTCTGTTGATGCTTCATGACACCACGCGGAGGCCCCGTACTCTCCTTGACTGAACTCAAGGGTTACCGGTACACACCAAAGTGCCACATCAACGTAGCAGACTGTTTCAACCATGTCGGTATACCCCGCACAGTTCCCTCACAGCCTTGTTGCTACTTTCTAAGAATGTATCCCCCAGATCCGGGTTAGGATCTATAGAACTCCCAAGCAACCCACAATTTAAAGCACACAAGTCAAAGCAATTGAAAACACAGTTATGAACTAACCCTAAGGTACACCTCACTTTAAGTTTTAGTCCCCAGCAGAGTCGCCAGTTCTGTGATCGGTGGATCTGGAACTGACTGTTTAAAGCTGGTTCGCAAAATGTCGCGGAAGCAAGAGTCGCCACCGTCTTTTATTTTCTCCAAATGGAAAGGACAAAAGCACAGAAAAATTCCTTATAGAGATTGCTCTCGGTTCGGGAGGTAGGTTATAGAAAGGGAAGGTGTTAGCACCCTTTCTATCCATGGTTATCCATGGGCTCTTAGATACTTGCTCATTTGTGTTTTCAAAAATGGTTTGTTTGCTTTTCAACTGTGGGTTTAAAAAGTTTCTTTGAAAAATTTCAGTTCGACTCGTACGTCAGAGTGTTTGAAAAATTTGCTTTGAAAGCTTTTGAAAATGTGTTGGTGAAAAGTATTATTTGTTTTGTTTTTGAAGAGAGCAAGTATCTACGAGAACCTACCTACCCTAAGGAATTCGTCTGTGTAAATGTCCTTTAAAGTAGTGCCATCCCACCATTGAAAGGTAGGTAGCACCACCGTTGGAGGTGTTCGGGTCAATTCGAGTTTGTAGGGGCATGGTGATCACCAGAGCAATGGGAAGACACCTTAGAAGCTACCCTCATGCCAGGTTCCCGGATCATGAGGACTTACTAAGACATCCTCTACTTGACGATCACCTTTCGAGGCAAGGCAACAGTGAGGCGTACCCTAGGGGTGGTGTGTGCGATTCGTGTGTCATGTTTCAGTTATTTTGTCTTGTCATGTTTATTGGTGTTCTACGCTTGATTTTAATTAGGGCCATTCATTCTTGCATGCTTATTTAACAGTTAATATTTGCGGGAAAAGTAAATCTAAAGCTATTACAAATGGCGCGGGTCCACATCGCCAAAATTAAACCGGACCCGATTTGACGGAAAATAAATAAAGCAAAGGAAATAAAAGTGCAAAAAGTAAATGTTACAAAGCTTTGGGAGAGATACATAATTATTCAAGCGAAATAAAATAAATATGCGAAATTAAATAGTTAAGAATACGGGCGTTGGACCCTTTTGCAAAATATTAAAGTTAACGAGGAATTAAAATTAAAAATAAAAATAAAAAATGTTTTTTTGGTATTTTTGTATTTTTTAAGATTTAATAGAAAATTAAAATTAAACTAAAAGGCAAACCCTAATTCTAATAGCTTTTAAATTTATTGTGAAAATATTAAATTAAAATCTAAATGAAACCCTAATTGATTATGTACAATTAATTATGAAAATAAATAAATAAATAATATGGTAAAAAGGGAAAACAAATTAAAGGGATAAAAATTAAATATATTTCTACATATTTTTTGCATTTTTGTTATTAAAAGAAATTAAAATTGTAACCTAATTAAAACTAAATATTTACATGTGAAAATACTTATAAAAACAATTAAAATAAATATTACATTTTTGCTCTTTTTCTGATTTTTTTGTGTATTTTATAATTTGGTAAAAATAATTAATTAAATTAAAAACAATGAAGCAAATAAAATAATAATTAAAAATAAAAAAATAAAAAGAAAATTGCAAACCAAGGGGGGGTTCAGGCCCCAATTGTGAGGTGTAGGCCTTAAAATGCTGGCCCAATAAGCTTTGGTTCGTTGACTTTTTCCAGATGCAATATGGCACGTTGACTGGGGTTCAGGATGTCCATCAATTCTCCACCCTTGGATTGCTGAAGCTAACCACGTGGCCGGCTGGATTTGGTGAGTGTATGGTGCGTCCTGATCATTAGCGCTACATAGGAAGACATATAGCAAAATAATATGGAGATGATACAGACCTGGGGTTCGAACCCAGGTCTTGGACGTCAATGCATTGATAGCTTGCCAGCTGAGCCATGAAACGTATGTTAATATATTATAACAAACAAATAACAAAAGGAAAAACAAACGCATTAGTGGTTTAACGCGCCAATTTTCAAACCGGCCTATCACTGATGGCCACGAGTTCACCTTCTTCACCTCTCCTGAAACATAAACAATCAACCACGGTTTTTTTAGCGTTCTTTTAGGTTAGCTTCAAGAAAATAGCGACTAGGTTCTGAGCACTCATAAATGGAGCGCGATAGTCCGATCTTCTTCGTCCAGATGAGCTGGTTTGAATGGTGGCGGTTTGGAGTCCTAATTTCTCCTCCTTGCAAAAGCCCCAAATTAAGAACTCTGAAAACCCTAAAAGTCAGTTATGGCATAATCGCGTATGGCTTGCAAAAATCCAATCAAACATATCAGTTAGCTTTGAAATCACATCAGGAATAAGAATCAATAAGTGAAATGTCATGAAAATGCATAGAATATAGAATACGATTTTGAAATTTTCATGGAGTATATTGAGTTCTGTACACCGATTCCTTGCCTTTTGATGAGTGTTAAGAATTGGAATATGATCAGTGAACCACAAGGAAGCTTTTGGAATGAATTTCGTGCCTTGAATCCACCTAGAACACTGATTTCAGTTTTGAGTTTTATGGAGTTTTTTTCAAGTTTGTATCTTGTTCTTCTGCGCAGCTTTCAGTGTCTTTGCATTAGGTTTATGATCTAGTATTTGTATGGAAGGCATTAGGTTAACAAAACTAGCACAAATCCAAGGCATTCATTGTTTTGCATATTTGATTTTCTTAAGATCTTTTCAAATCTTTTTCACATGGTTTTTGTACCAATTTGCATCCAATCAAGCCAAATCTTTCCTAATTAGCATGTGCACGAAATATTGAGTCTAGAATGTGTACAAAAAGATTTGTTTGGTTCATTTAGATATTTTCCACATATTTAATTGATTTAAATGAATTAATATTAATAGAAATTCAAATAAATAAATAAAAAATGAGAAAATACTTCCCTTTGGGCCAAATGGTCGTGCATATGTTTAGAATGATGAATCTTGGAAGAAAAATGGGCCCATTAGCAATTTTAGGTCATTTGGATCAAAGTTGACTTTTCAAAATATCCAAAAATTTCCCAACTTCCACAAGGCATAACTTGCTCAATTTTTAAGCTTTTCTCATGTTCTTGGACATTTTGGAAAGGTCTTTGAGTCCTCTAACCAATGCCTTTGGTACCATGTCATTTTGATTTACCAATCTCAAGTTATGGCCTTTGACCTAAAGTCCCTTTTTGTTGACTTTTGAAAATGACCTATAATGTTGAAATTGATAACTTTTTGTGAGAGCATTTCTTGGACTTGGAATATGAAGATGAGTTGTAGGAAATGTCTTTCTCTTCAAAATGAGCTTTGGATGGAATTTTTCTGATAATCCATGTGAAAGTTATGCCCTGGTCAATTTCAGTTGACTTTTTCAGCTGTCCAAATATAATAACTTTTGCATCTTGATGATTTTCTGAGCCAAATTTTGAGAATCATGATCAAGCATTGATCAAATGATGTTTGTGGCTTCAAAATGATATGTTGACCAAAAATTTGAACTTTTGACTGTCAAATGACCATTTTGCCCCTACAGTTGACTGTAGTGCAATTTAGGGTTTTGACTGTGCAATTTTGAGCTGAATGCCTTGAAACTTGATATGAGGATGCTTGACCACATTTGTAAGCATATGAGACTTGATTGGGCCTTTGAAAACTTCCTTTTCTTGATCAGAACACAAACCCTAGTTTTGACTGTATAGAAGACAGTTGGACTGCACAACCCTTGGGGAATCTGGAAGCTTGGCTTGGCAATTTTCTTGGAGAATATGGGAGGGCAAATTTTGGGGTGCAACACTAACCATCTACTTTAATTGCGTTTTTATACACTGTATGCGAATCTACCATTGTTGCTTTTTAGGGTTTATGAAGCTTTGAATTGGGGGTTTTAAAATATGGAAAAATTGGAGCTTGAAACCTAGGCCATTCAACTCAGTGCGCTTGGACGAAAAGAATGAGACTATCGCGCCTAATTTATGAAGCCCCAGGGGCTAATCGTTATTTTCTAATAAGTTGTCTATAGGAACGGTGTAAAACTGTTGCTGATTGCTTTCGTGTTTCAGGAAAAATAAAGATAAGGAGGAAGATGACCATGTGGCTAACAGCGGTTGGTTGATTCAAACTTCGCGCGAAAAGCGCCCCACTAACGTTGTTTATTTTATATTTTTCTTAGGTATATTATAATCAGAACGCGTTGAGTGCTTCAGTGGCAAGGCTTGCAAGTGGTAATGTTCAGGACCTGGGTTCGAGCCCCAGGTCCTCACCCCCTTTCATATTATTTTCTATTTAATGTTCCTATGCAGGTTCAACGCTGAAGGTTCACTATGTTCACCACATCTGGCCATCCACGTGCCTATGGAGATGGATCAAACGGCCACAATCTGAAGCGCACCATGGACTGTAGTCAACCACCTCACACACTAGTGGCAAAAGTCAAAGAGGCCAAAGTTATTGGGTCCAAATTGCTAAGGAAAAACCTCCAAATTAGGGGCAGACCCCCTAGGTTTGCAAATTTTTTTACTTTCTTTATTTTTCATTATTTTTACTTTCTTTTAATTATTGTTTTATTAATTAATTTAATATTTTTATAATATATAAAAACACAAAAAAAATCAGAAAAGAAAAAAAAAATAATAAATAATTTTTTTAACTAGTATTTTGTAAATAAATTCATTAATTCATTTAGTTTTAAATTTAGGTTTTAATCTTAATATTTTTTTTACTAAAACTCAAAACTTATAGAATTAGGGTTTAATTAATTTTTATCTTTTTATCTTTTTTATTCCACAGTAATTAAGTATTAAAATATTTACTATTATTTATTTTTATAATTAAATTGCATGTAAAATAATTAGGGTTAATTTTAGGTTAAACTTTAATATGTTTTCATAATAAAATAAAAATTGTAGAATTAGGTTTAATTGCATTAAAATCATAAAATACCAAAAAATACCAAAAACAATTTCTTTTCTTTTTTAATTAATTAATTCCATCATTTAATTTAATTTTGCAAAAAGGGTCCAACGCCCTCGTTTTAATTCTTATTTAATTCGCATATTTATTTCTTTTTCTTTATAATATTTATGTATCTCTCCCAAGGCCATGTAACATCTTTTATTTGTCGCACTTTTAATTCTTTATTTTTCTGTCAAATCGGGTTCTGGAAATTTTGGCGATGTGGACCCGCGCCTTTTGTAATAGCTTAGAATCTTTACTTTTTGCAATTTTTAACTGTTAATCAAGGCATGAAAGAATGAATGGATAAAAATAAAAACAAACGCTAGATCACCAATAACATGACAAAAGACAAAAATAACTGAACATGACACACAAATCACACACCACCCCTAGGGTACGCCTCACTGTTGCCTTGCCTCGAAAGGTGATCGTCGAGTAGAGGATGTCTTAGTAAGTCCTCATGATCCGGGAACCTGGCATGAGGGTAGCTTCTAAGGTGTCTTCCCATTGCTCTGGTGATCACCATGTCCCGAACCTCGAATTGACCCGAACACCTCCAACGGTGGTGCTACCTACCTCTCAATGGTGGGATGGCATTACTTGAAAGGACATCTACACAGACGAATTCCTTAGGGTAGGTAGACGACTCTAGATACTTGCTCTAATTTCAAAAAAACAAAATTCAAAAATACTTTTCACACCGACACCTTTTCAAAAAGCTTTCGAAAGCAATTTTTCAAACACTCTTGAGGACCGATACAAGAGTCGAACTGAGATTTTCAAAGAAACTTTTTAAAAACCCACATTGAAAAGCAAACAAACCATTTTGAAAACACAAATGAGCAAGTATCTAAGAGCCCAGGGATAACCATGGATAGAAAGGGTGCTAACACCTTCCCTTTCTATAATCTACCTCCCGAACCGAGAGCAATCTCTATAAGGAATTTTTCTGTGCTTTTGTCCTTTCCATTTGGAGAAAATAAAAGACGGTGGCGACTCTTGCTTCCGCGACATTTCGCGAACCAGCGTTAAACAGTCAGTTCCAGATCCACCGATCACACCTACCAAGGAAGAATGCCCTCCGGTAAAGCAGAAGGTCCGCCGTATGCGTCCAGAGATGTCCGAGAAAATCAAGGTTGAGGTTATGAAACAATTTGATGTCGGGTTTCTAGCAGTGACTTCTTACCCTCAGTGGGTCTCCAACGTGGTTCCAGTGCCGAAAAAAGATGGTAAGGTCCGAATGTGTGTTGATTACAGGGATTTGAATAGGGCGAGCCCCAAGGATGATTTCCCTCTGCCTCACATCGACGTTCTAGTGGACAACACTGCTCAGCATAAGGTATTCTCCTTCATGGACGGGTTCTCCGGTTATAATCAGATCAAGATGGCTCCCGAAGACATGGAGAATACCACCTTTGTTACTCAGTGGGGCACCTTTTGCTACAAGGTCATGCCTTTTGGGTTGAAAAATGTTGGGGCAACTTACCAACGTGCCATGGTTGCTTTGTTCCATGATATGATCCATCACGAGATCGAGGTGTATGTTGACGATCTGATTGCAAGGTCCCAAACTGAGGAGGAACACCTCGACCATCTATAGAAACTGTTTGACCGGTTGAAGTTGTACAAGCTGAGGTTGAACCCGAACAAGTGCACCTTCGGGGTGAGATCTGGAAAATTGCTAGGCTTCGTTGTGAGTGACAAAGGTATTCAAGTGGACCCTGCCAAAGTGAAAGCCATACAAGAGATGCCAGTTCCCAAGACAGAAAAAGAAGTCAGAGGCTTTCTAGGACGGCTGAATTACATTGCCTGATTCATCTCGCATCTAACTGCTACCTGTGAACCAATCTTCAAGCTACTGAAGAAAGATCAAGTAGTACGTTAGAACGATGAATGTCAGGCCGCTTTCGAAAGGATCAAAGAGTATCTCCAAGAACCACCCATTCTCATGCCACCGGTTGAAGGGAGACCTCTAATCTTATACTTGACAGTACTTGACAGCTCAATGGGGTGTGTGCTGGGGCAGCGTGACGAGTCTGGCCGAAAAGAGCACGCTATTTATTACCTTAGCAAAAAGTTTACCGACTGTGAGACCCGATACTCACTGCTCGAGAAAACTTGCTGCACTTTGGTATGGGCTACTCGCCGGCTGAGACAGTATATGTTGACTCACACTACTCTGTTGATTTCAAAAATGGATCCAATCAAGTACGTCTTTGAAAAGCCTGCCTTGTCCGGAAGAATAGCAAGATGGCAGATGATCTTGACTGAATACGACATCCAGTATACGACTCAAAAGGCTATCAAGGGAAGTGTATTGGCAGACCATTTGGCACATCAGGCAGTGGATGACTACCAATCTATGAACTTTGAATTTCCAGACGAGAACATCATGGTAGTCACTGATTGTGAAGTACCTGGACCGGATGAAGGACCTGAGGAAGGATCCCGATGGTCTATGCACTTTGACGGAGCCTCAAACGCATTGGGTAACGGTATTGGTGCTGTGATCATATCCCCTAAAGGCACTCATACTCCACTTACCGCCCGACTATGTTTCAACTGCACCAACAACATGGAGGAGTATGAAGCATGCATCATGGGTCTTCGAGCTGCAATTGACCTAAGGATCAAGCTTCTGAGTGTCTTCGGAGATTCCGCTCTCGTGATCAGTCAGATCAAAGGCGAGTGGGATACGAAACACCCAAATCTTATTCCTTACAAGGAGTATGTACTGACGTTGATCCCCCGTTTCGAGGAGATAACTTTTGAACACTTCCCAAGAGAGGAGAATCAGTTGGCGGACGCACTAGCTACAATGTCTTCCATGTTCAAAGTCAAATGGGACAACGAGGCCCCCCGGATCATTATTTGGAAATTGGATGAACCTGCACATTGCTGTAATCTTGAGACCGAAGAGGTAACAGAAAAACCTTGGTATCATGAAGTGAAAAGGTACTTGGAAGCTCAAGAATACCCCGAGGGTGCATCTGTTAATGACAAGAAGTTTCTGAGGAGATTCGTTGCAAAGTTCTTCCTCAGCAATGACATTCTCTATAAACGAAACCATGATTCAACCTTGCTGCGTTGTATGGATAAAACTAAAGCATAAAAGATCATGGCAGAGCTGCATGAAGGTACCTTCGAAACGCATTCCAGTGGACATACCATGGCAAAGAAAATCCTTCGGGCAGGATATTACTGGTCCACAATGGAAGCTGACTATTACCAGCATTCTCGGACATGTCATAAATGCCAGATCTATGCTGATAAGGTGCACATTCCTACAGTTCCCTTGAACGTCTTGACGACACCTTGGCCTTTTGCAATATGGGGTATTGATATGATCGGCGAGATCAGACCTACGGCATCCAACGGGCATCATTTCATCCTGGTAGCGATTGATTACTTCACGAAGTGGGTCGAAGCAGCTTCCTATGCTACCGTAACCAAGAATGTCGTGGCACGGTTCATTCGGCACAACCTGATCTGTCGCTATGGTGTACCAGAGAGGATCATTACGGAAAATGGTACCGATCACTGAGCTCTGCGAGCAATTCAAGATACAGTACCACAACTCTTCTCCCTATCGGCCGAAGATGAATGGGGATGTAGAGGCGGCAAATAAGAATATCAAGAAGATCGTGCAGAAGATGACAGTGACCTATAAATATTAGCACAAGATGTTACCATTTGCTCTTCATGGGTACCGTACCTCAGCACGGACATCAACAGGGGCAACCCCCTTTTCCTTGGTCTATGGCATGGAGGCAGTCCTGCCCATCGAAGTTCAGATACCCTCTCTCCGGATAATGAAGGATGCAGGTTTGAGCGAAGATGACTGGATCCAGACTCGGCTTGATCAACTAAACCTAATCGACGAAAAGAGACTCACTGCTATTTGTCATGGTCAGACGTACCAAAAACGGATGATCAAGGCATTTAACAAGAAAGTCAGACGACAAGAGTATCAAGTCGGAGACCTGGTAATCAAGCGCATCATTCTCCCTTAAGGTGATCCCAGGGGCAAATGGACCCCCACGTACGAAGGGCCATTTGTGGTTAAAAACATCTTCTTAGGAGGAGCGATGATTCTAACTACCATGGATGGTGACGACCTTCCTCACCCCGCCAATGTAGACATAGTAAAAAGATACTACGCATGACTAAAGACCCGCTAGGTTGACACACCTAGGCAAAAATAAGGGCTTCCCAGCGAACCAAAAGGGTTCGGGCAAAAATAAGGGATGAAATGAAAAAATCTGTACACCCGGCAAGTCGAAAACCTGAAAAGGCGGCTTGGGCAAAAATGGGTATCCCGGTGGACTGAAAACCCGAAAGGGCGGTCCAGGCAAAAGCTAGGGATTAAAGCGTAATACTATGTCTCATTGGATCACCCTGCATCCAGACTTCGGTACCAACTATCAGGTTCAGACGACATCGATCAATCAGCTTCCTCTCCAACTAAGCAGCAAAGTGATGAGACGCTTGAAGACATAAAGGCGATAGCAGAGTTGAAACCCAGTAGGACTTTTCACATAGCTGTTTTTGCTTTCTTTTCACAAAATTGTATAAAATCTATGTTGTTCGGCGGCGTTCTCTTACTAGGACGTCAGCCTCTTGTACACAAAATGCCTATTTACAGGCAAATTTCAAAATCAATAGAAACTCACTTTTCTAGACAAATTGCCAATTGTTTTTCCTTTATCTGTTTTGTTTTGCAAAGAACGTCCAATGTTCATTTTTGATATATGCATTTGACATTAATTGCTAATCACAAATATTTGCATGCTAAACAAAGGACTAATACAGGTGATAGTAGAAACAGGGGCCATAATGAGTTGTCCAAGTGGTCTAGTTGCTCTGTCAACCAAGGTACCAAGGTAAGTTCAGCTGAAGAATATGACCAAGTTACCTTCATTCCCCGCAAAGTAAGACAAGAGCCAAGATACCTTCACTCCCCATGCAGAGTTGGTCTCCCATCAGCCCTAAGAAGGCATAGTATCACCAGCAAGTCAGCAATACTCTTCCCCGAGCAGAGTTGGTCTACCACCAGTCCTGGAAAAGTTGGGTATCCCCAAAAGATCTCAATATTCCCCAGCGGAGTATACAGATGTTCCTAAGCAAGCATCCCCGGCAGTCTTAACATTCCTCGACGGAAATATAAGATTGTTCCCCGGTGGAATACCAGACACCCCAGTGGAATCAATCTCCCCGGTACAGTTCAAAAGTTTCCCCAGGAGAGTTGAATCAATCTCCCCAGTAGATTCTGGAAGCTTATCCTCAGTAGATTTTGGAAGCTTATCCCCAGTAGAGTCTGGAAGCTGGTCCCCTGTAGAGTACAAATATCTCTCCCCGACCATGTTCAGAGGTTATCCCCCACCAGAGCCTATAACTGGGTTATCCTCAACAAATTGCAATGGAAAGATCGTCCTCGGCGAAGTTCTTCCTACCCCCAGCGGAGTTCATCAAATTCCCCAACAAAGCTCATCAACGGAATCCCCAGCGGATTTATCATCAAAATCTCAGTGAAGTATCTCTTCCCCACAGAGTAATTCTCTGCAGAGTAATATCTTCATCAAGTTTATTCCTCAACGGAGTCGTCTTCTCCTACCGGTTTATTCTTGCAACCATCATCCCCAGCGGAAATGAAGAACTCTACTCTTCAGCATCAGCCTAGGATTCAACGAACTTCCCGGCACTCGTCAAGGATTTATTTTCCTAGACGAAAATACATTCATAAACATATCACATCTCATACCTCCTATTCATATACATGATAAAGTGCATACTACACAATCTCATTTATTCCTGAAAACATCATGACATCATGCATTTCATACATCATGACATTGCATATAACTAATGTTTTACCTTTTCAGGAAAAGGTCAATCCAAAGATGATTACCATCAACCTTTAGTTCCAGATTCGATACTTGTATCTAGCCAGGGCCTATCTGTGAATGATTGATTGTAGATTCGATACCTGTATCTAGCCAGGGCATATCTGCATGAAGAGTTTGAAGATCAACACCTGTAACAGGCCAGGAAATTATCTTTCATTCTCAGGTCAGAGGTCTACGCCTGTATCCAGCCAGGAAATCTATCTCTACCAACCTTTTGAAATTCCAGATTCGATACCTGTATCTAGCCAAGGCATATCTGTGGACGACTAATTCCAGATTCGATACCTATATCTAGCTAGGGCATATCTGTAGACGACTAGTTCCATATTCGATACCTGTATCTAGCCAGGGCATATCTGTGAGCGACTGATTAGAGGTCTACGCCTGTATCCAGCCAGGAAAGTTATCTCGATCAACCTTTTGAAGTTCCATATTCGATACCTGTATCTAGCCAGGGCATATCTGTGAGCGACTGATTAGAGGTCTACGCTTGTATCCAGCCAGGAAAGTTATCTCGATCAACCTTTTGAAGTTCCAGATTCGATACCTGTATCTAGCCAGGGCATATCTGTGAGCGAATGATTAGAGGTCTACGCCTGTATCTAGCCAGGAAAGTTATCTCGATTAACCTTTTGAAGTTCCAGATTCGATACCTGTATCTAGCCAGGGCATATCTGTAGACGACTAATTCCAAAATCGATACTTGTATCTAGCCAGGGCATATCTGTGAGCGATTGATTATAGATCTATACCTGTAACTAGCCAGGAAAGTATCTGCATGAAGAGTTTGAAGATCAATACCTGTAGCAAGCCAGGAAACCATCTTTCTTTCTCAAGTATGCAAGTTCTCGCTAAGGAATCTCTTACGCGATCGACACCCCTGGATGGCATCTTTAAACCAATCTCCACAACTATCCATTACATATCCAGATGGCATCTTAAGCCCATCCTCCCATCCATCATCTCCAAATGGCATTTGTAAGCCCATTCCCGACATCACATTGCTGATACCACATTATGCGAGTGCAAATTTATGGGCACTCTAGTGTTCAATCCTCTTCTACCTTCGGATCACGAAAGGCACGCAAGCCAATCTACATTCTCAGGTTTAAGAAGATTGAACAAGGGCAACTGTTGTACCCCAAAATTTTCCCTCCCATATTTCTTCAAGGTTTGTCAAGAATCATCTTCAAATGGTTCAAGACCACTCAAGGATTGCACAGTCCAAATGCCTCCTAAGCCATTCAAAATTAGGGTTTTGGTTCTTTCAAGGAATTTGAGGTTTTCAATGGCTCAATCAAGTCCCATAGGTCTATATACATTGTCAAGCATCTATATGTCAAGTCTCAAGTCTCACAATGCCAGTTTGCACAGTAAAAAGCTCCATTTGCTTCACAATCAACTGCAGGGGCAAAATGGTCATTTTACAGTCAAAAGTCAAATTTTTTGGTCAACATCTTATTTTGAGGCCACAATCATCATTTTATCAAGTCTTCATCATGATTCCACAAGCATGGCTCAAAAATCATCAAGATGCAAAAAGTTACTATTTTTGGACAGTAGAAAAGTCAACTATATCTTGACCAGGGCATAACTTTTTCATGGTTCATCAGAAAAATTCTATCCAATGCTCATTTTGAAGGGGATGACACTTCCTACAATTCATCTTCATACTCCAAGTCCAAGAAATGCTCTCACAAAAAGTTATCAATATCTACATTATAGGTCAAATTCAAAAGTCAATAAAAAGGCACTTTAAGTCAAAGACCATAACTTGATATTGGTAAATCCAAATGACATGGGACCAAAGGCATTGGTTAGAGGACTTCAAGACCTTTCCAAAATATCCAAGAACATGTTCATATGATCAAAATTGAGCAAGATGTGCATTGGAGAAGTTGGGAAATTTTTGTGAATTTGCAAAAGTCAACTTTGCTCAAAACACTTTGTTTTTGCTAATGGGCCTCAAATTTATTCTTGAAACTTTATCCAAGGCCTATGCACGACCCATCAAGCTTAAATTGATTTATTTTCTTATTTTTATTAATTAATTGGATTTTTAATTGATTTTAATTCATTTAATTAATTTAAAATGTAGGAAATTCAAAGATATGGTTTTTCAATCTTTTCATGAAGCAAATATGACCTACAAGAGCTGGAAAATTCGTGTGCACATCAAGGGGACAAGAATCTCCCAATTTAGCAAGTTTTCTCAATCAAAAAGATGCAAAAAGATGTGATTGAAAATCAAATATTGAAAACATTATTCCATGGATTTTTGGTCAAAGATTTAACCTAAATTCAGTCCATTATATATACACAACTCAACCCTAATGCATTGGACGTGATTTTGCTGCACGAAAGCCATATGCAACATTGGAAAAAATCAAAGAAAACTCAAAACTGTTTTCAATCTTCCAGGCCAATTCAAGGACTTTGGTTGTTTCTAACACCTTGCTGGAAGTCTCAGGGACACATTGCAATCAAGACCACGCGTTAAAGCCCCAAAAATCACCTTACACCGAACCACGGTTTGCATAATTTTCTCAGAATCGAAATTCATATTTTATGCATC
The DNA here is from genome assembly GCA_948472305.1 of Vicia faba. Lineage (NCBI taxonomy): Eukaryota > Viridiplantae > Streptophyta > Magnoliopsida > Fabales > Fabaceae > Vicia > Vicia faba. Next base: position 921,670,891 of record OX451737.1, read on the forward strand.
ATTAACACGTTTTGTTGTTTGTTTTGTGTTGCTTGAATCCACAAGAAGCTTTTGGCATAGGTTAATTGGACTGAAACGCCCTGAATCACAAATCACCATGAATGAATCTTAGGGTTTCCAAGCTTCCAAATTAGGGCTTTTCATGTCTGGTAAAATTAGAACCGCTAATGCCCATGATTAGATTCGTGAGAACCAGACGAAGTGAAAGCCATACTCGTGAACAATTTATGTTAATCCTATGCCTATTGGCTATTATTGGTCATCTTGTTTTGTGGGGGTTAAAAACCCCCGCTATTTGATTTGTTTTGCAGGTATTCAGGGAGGAAGATGAAGACGTGTTGATAAACCATTGGGCCATTTGAAAAATATGTGCGCGTTTTAGTTTTACAGCATAGGAATTAATTATTGAATATATTAATTATTGGTTGTTTTACTAATAACTGAAGCAAATTGGTGGAGTGGTTAAGGCAAGCGCGTAATAGGCATTGGGACCTGGTTCGATTCCCAGGTCCACACCATATTTGTTTCTATTTTTCATAACATAATCATGTGCAAGCATTCAAAAGTATTCCACCATATCCCTCAAACAATCAGGCGCCAGGTGGCCTCCAACGCAAATCCCATGGCTCATGTTGAAAGACTACCATGATCCTCAGTCAACAAACGCCTAGCCAATTCCCAAAGTCAAACAGGCTGGAGATCACAATGGGCTTCCAATCTCCAAACTCACCTCCTAATGGGCCCAGCACCCCCTGGTTCTTTCTTAATTTTTATTTTTTATTTTTATTTTCTTTTACTCATTATTATTAATTAATTATTATTATTATTATTTAATTAACTCACATAATTATTTTTCATAATAAATTCAGACAATTAAAAAATGTAAATATTATTTATTTTATTTATTAAATTCACTATTAATTATTTTTGTAAATAAATGTAAATTAATTAATTTAGTCCTTTTATTAATTAGATTAACTTTGACTTTTTTCACAAATATAAAATTAACATAGAATTAGGGTTCTGACAATTTTAATTTCTTTTATTTTTATTTTCTTTAAGACATTAAAAAACTAAAGAATACTTTTTTTCTTTCAATTATTTAATTAATTAGTAAATTAGGTTCAATATTTAATTAATGGCAAAAAAGGACCAAATTTCATTCTTTTCTCAAAAAGGGTCAAAACCCTAAGACTTTTCCCGATTTAATTTCTATTCGCGCATGTTTATTCTTGATTATTATTTTGATCATATTTATGTATCTGTTCCGATAATGTAATAGATAATTAGGGTTTTTATCGCTTTCTTTTATTTTCCCGCAATTTATTTTCAAAGGGTTATGTTTTTGGCGATGTAAATACCCGACGCCTTGTAATAGCGTAGATTTACTTTCCGCAATTTATTTTCCGCACAATTATTAACTGTTAATTATGCATGACAAGACTTGTATGAAAAATAAAATCAACCCGTAGCTCACAATGATGCATGCAAAGACAATTTAACATGAAACTTGACACACTCGCACATGCCACTCTTAGGGTGCGCCTCACTTGGTTGCCTCGAGGTGGTCATTGAGTATAGGGTGTTTTAGAGGTCGCCCTCCTGTCTAAAGATCCAGTTGCCTCGAAACGGTTTCCTCGGATAAAAAGGATCTAGGACATTAGGGTTACCGCTAAGGCGTCCTACTATTTCTTTGGTGACCACATATGTCCCTATAATCGAATTGACCCGAATAACTCCAACGACGGTGCTACCTACTTCTCAATAGTGGGATAGTACTGTCTAAAGGACTCTTACACAACTTAATTCCTTAGAGTAGGTAGATTTCTCCTGGGTACTTGCTCTTTCAAAAAACAAAAACAACTTTTCGCACTTACACTTTCAAAAAGTTTTCAAACAATACTTCATACACTCTTGAGGATTGATACAAGAGTTACCTAGAAGTTTTCAAAACGAAACTTTTTCAAAACCCACATACACAAGAAAAACAAACAATTTTTGAAAACATAGCGAGCAAGTACCTAAGAGCCCGTGGATAACCACGGATAGAAAGGGTGCTAACACCTTCCCTTTCTATAATCTACCTCCCGAACCGAGAAACATCTCGAAAAGGAATTTTGCTGTGATTTTGTCCTTTCCTTGTTGGAGAACATAAAAGACGATGGCGACTCTTGCTTACCGCGACATTTCGCGAACCAGCATTCAAAAACAGTCAGTTCTATTTCCACCGATCACACACCCCAACAACCTTCTTTTGATACGGTCAATCAGTAGATACCAAAAATTAAACTTCCTAGAATCTCCACTAATAGGCAAACCTAAATACAAAATGATAAACGAGTGTGCTTACAATTCATAACAAGCGTTGTCTCATGCAACCATGATTCTAAGACATTCACCCCAAACAATATGATTTTATGAAAATTAACTTTTAAACCCGGAATAGATTTAAAAAAATCAACATCACCTTCAAAGCTCAAACATTATCCCAACTTTTAATCCCCGCCAATAACGTATCATCAACGAATTATAAATGAGAAACATTAATAACATTTTTTGTCCCCATCCCATACCATGTATACATTCCTTTTTCAACTAAGGCATTCATCCAAACATGTAACCCACAATTGCTATCTAAAAAAGAAAGAAGAAAGTGGGTCACCTTAACAAATACCTCTTTAAAACTTAAATTCACCAGTTGGGCTTCCATTCACAAGCACATAAGCAGTTGTCGTAGTAATACATTCTAAGATCCATTTCCGCCTCTTTGCTTTTCTTTATCAATTCTTTATTATTTCACCCACTCTTTCACATTACACACTTCTCTGTCGCCTATTTCATAGTATCACAAGAAAACAAATAAATAAACAAACCAACACAACAATAATTTCTTTATATTAAGAAATTTGGAAAATGATATTAATGATATATTTTTTTACAATAGTTCACCAATGGATTTATGGTCCATTTTGTTTTAATTTTTTTTAATCAATTAAACTTTGATTAATTCAAAAATTAATATACACATTGCGATCATAATGGATCCAACCAACTAACAATCAAACAAACAAAATTATTAAAAGGGAAATCTAAGCTAGTTCATCATCAACTTAACAATGTGTTTTTTAAGCTCTAGATTGGTCCACCCACTATAAACAATGATATCGATGATTTTTTCTTCTATCTTAGTGTTATTTATAATATTCCTATAGCTCTTTTCATTTTATATTTTCATATCTCATATATCGTTTTCGTTGCTGCAAATTTGAGTAACTTAGCTCTTTAACATTTGCCTTTGCTATATCTCGTAATCCATTTAAATTATTCCTTCAATTCATTTGATCCGTGCTTCACCTGCAACCAATCTAAAATATAATTCTATATTTTCTTCAACTCGACGCACCCAAATAGAAGATGATGAATTGTTTCAACTTTCGGACAGAAACAACAGGTGTCATTATCAATCATGCCTAAATGATGAAGCCTCTCTTTGGTAGCTAACTTCTTATGACAAGCTAGCCACATCAAAACCAAAGCTCTCGGACGAGCCAAATTGTTGTAAAATAGTTTCTCCCAATTCACCATATGATGCTCTTCTTTCAAAATCGTGTACATTTTCTTCATGTTGAATTTCTCCCTCGACAACATATACTCCATTCATGAACATGCTGAATTGTTTCCCTTTGATTGAAAACCGCCTTAAGAATCCAAGAGTAGTTGTTTTTTATTTTCACTGACATCAGTTGCTCATCCTTGATGTAATATGTGTGAATTCATTTATCCAAAGGCTATTTATCTTACCACTTAAATTTCACAGAAGTTTCACCATATTTTCTCTGTTCCTCATTTCAAGTGAAATATTGTTCACCTCACCATGTGTTTTCGGGGACAAGCGTGACTCTAAGCTATTGGAGATTTCTTGCTCTCAACATTTCCACTAATCCATAGAAAAGACCTAGAGATAACATTAATTTTATAGATTACCTGTCGTGATACAGTGGGAGAACTAACTTGGTGTTTTGGTTTTATCGCAATTGTTGCGGATGGCAAGAGTCGCCACCGACTTTTCTTTTATCCAATAAAGGAAATGGTGAAAAGAACATGAAAGAGATTTTGATAATTTTCTTGAGTTCGGGGGGTAAGTTATGAAAAGGGAAGGTGCTAGCATCCTTTTCATCCGTAGTTATCTATGGGCTCTTAATTGCTAGCTCACTTTGAAATACTTTGTGTTTTGTGTAAGTTTTGAAAATATTTTGAAAACTCCTTCGTACGGAAAACTTTGTATTTATTCTCGTATTGTAGAGAATGTATAGAGAGTGTTGGTTTTGAAAATAATTTTTGTTTGGAAAAGTGTTTGAAATATGTTTTTGAAAGTGTGAGGTGTGAAGATTATTTTGATTTATGAGAAAGCAATTATGAGCAATTTACTGACTCAAAAAGTCTTTGTTCTTTTCCTCCTCCTTTAGATATTGTTATCCTATCATTGATTAGTAGGAAGCTCTATTATTGGATGTGAGGGACAGACGTGGGTCATTGTATAGTCATAGAAGGCAACTTGTGAGACACATTAGTAATTTTTGTAAGGGATTAAGATCATTTTATCGAAGGCAACATCGAAGGGTTATCGAGAGACTACAATCTTTTTTATCGAGGGGCTTTGCTAAAGCGTCCCATATTCGAGGGACATGACTGTTTTTTCGAGGCAACAAGCGAGGTCACCCTAAAGGTGCGCGTGTGGAAAATGTGTTTGATTCAAGTTTAATTTGTCTTGATTTAGGGTTGTATAGCGATCGATTTTAAATCTTGCCATACACGCCTAACTACTATACAATATAAGGAAATACAGTAAAATGCGAAAAATAAAATTCTACGCTATTACAACGCTTAGGGAATAGGGGTACAAATTTATGAATGAGGATGAATTACAGGCCTGGTTAAACTATTACAACCACAAGCAGTTATAATAATCGAAAAAATGCGAAAATAATAAACTACCGGAATAAAAAGAAAGGGGGAATTATTTTTGTGATTTTAGAATAAAGATGTAACTAAGACAAAAGTTATTTAGACTAAATTAAAATTCTAAGATTATCAAAATTAAAATTCTAAAATTTACTAAATTAAACCTAAACTAAATTAATTCTAAGGTTATTAAATAACATCTAAACTAATTATAAATAAACTAAATTAATTATAAAAATACTAATTTAAATATAAATTAAATTAATAATAAAAATACTAATTTAAATCTAAACTAAATTAATAATAAATTTACTCATTTAAATAGATTAAATTAATCTTAAGATTACTAACTTAAATCTAAATCAAAATTCTAAGATTATTAAAATAATTCTAAACTAATTAAAAAAATCTCAAATTATTAAGATAAATCTAAACTAAAACTTAAATTCTAAAATTTCAAAATTAATCTTAAGTTAACTTAAAATTCTAAAGTTATTAACTAAACTAAATTGATAGAAGTAAATAAAGGTGAAAAGTGTGGTGTCAACAAAATTATTGGGTCTGGGGGTGTGTAACTTGCGCTAGGGGGTTAAGCCCAAGAGTAATACTGAAAACAAACTATAAAGAAAAAAAAGTGTTGGGCCAGACCGGGTCAGAGGGTCCGGACCCAACTTTCTACACAATTTGGTTTAGAAAACCCTAAGGAAATAAAGTTATCGCCTCTTTCTCTGTCCCAAACAAAATCCCTGATTTTCTCTCAAATCACGCTCATCTTATTTCTTTTCATCTTATAATTTTCTCTCGGTTCTTTCCTTTGATATTCCACATAACAACAACAAATCCCACCTTCAATCTCTGAGCCGTATCACCAATCTTACGGCTATTTCATCTGATTCATCATTATATAAAATCGTGCTTTGGGGAAGGTAAAATCTTTAAAAAAAACAGAGGTGAGATAATAAGATTTCTTATTGCTTTTATTCTTTTGTGTTTTCTTCTGCTATTCTTTGTATATTGTTGGTACCGGTCCAGAAGCTTCCCGACGGCTAACGGAGGCGGGGATGGCTGCTTGACGTTGGTAATTCGTGGAAGGGGAGGCCGCTCGACGATTAAAGGTGGAGGTGGCGCTGCATCATGGTGTCTGGTTGTGGCTCCGGCGATGCAAAAGGGCCTTTTTCAGTGACGTGCATGAGCATTTTTGGCGACGCGTGAAGTTATTTTTTACGAAGGTGATTTTGGGGCTATCTGAGTTTCTTCTTCTACTTTTTCAACTTTGATTCCGCATCGTTTCTATTCCCTGGGTTTGATGTTCTATTGTTTGTAGATTTTGAAAACCAAGATCACTAAAGATTTGTTATTGGCTTAAATCTATGGTGATTTTTGGTTTTTGTGGTGTTGATGATTGGAACATGTTAATGGCATTCATATATGTTAATGGTTTTGAGAAAAAAATGTTATTGTTAATTATGCATTGGTTTAGGGATGGTTTTGAAAGTTACTGTTATGTTGATGAAATATTGAATATGGTTTTGTTGGTTTAATGGTGAAAGTGGTTTGAAAGTTCGTTTGATGTTAGTGTTACTGAGAAATACAAATAGAATTATTTTTGAAGGGTTGATATTCTCATTACTGGTTACAGTACTATGATACGGTGACAGAATCAATTGTTTTGAAAATGCTGGTTTGCATTTTGCGTTTTGTGTTCGCAAAATGTCGCGGTAAGCAAGAGTCGCCACCGACTTTTATTTTATCCAACTGGAAAGGAAAAAAGCATAGCAAAATTCATTTTTCGAGATTTTGAGTACGGGGGTAGATTATAGAAAGGGAAGGTGTTAACACCCTTTCTATCCATGGTTTTCCATGGGCTCTTAGGTACTTGCTCATCTTTTAAAATTGCTTGTGTGTGCTTATTTTGAAAAGTTTTGTTTTACTTCGTTTTAACCCTTGTTTTTGTCCTCAAGAGTGTTACGAAGTTGGTTTTGAAAAGTTTGTTTGAAAAAGTGTTTGGTGTGAAAAAGTTTGATTTGAGCAAGTACCCACTAGTATCTACCTACTCGAAAAAGGATTGTTTCTATTCTTGTTTCCTTTAGACAGCACTATCATACTATTGAGAAATAGGTAGCACCATCGTTGGAGTTTGTAAGGGACTATCGAAAGGGACGTACGATCACTAAAAGAAATGTTAGGACGTCTTAGTAATAATCCTAATGTCTTAAGATCATATTCGAGGCAACATTTCTGAGGCAACATTTTAGAGGCAACATTTCTGAACGGGACATTTGATCTTTGTTTAGACAGAAGGGCGACCACTAAAACACCCTATACTTAATGATCGTTTACCGAAGGCAACCGAAGTGAGAGTATACCCTAGGAGTGCGCATGTGCGAGTGATTTGATTTTAGTTATTATCTTTGCACATTAGGGTTTTCTAGCCACTTTGTCGACAGAACAAGCTTTGTTAGAAATTTGGCTCACATAGGGCCATGTAATCCTCCAGACTTCGACTTGGCACCAGCACCCAACGCTTTCTTCTCCCTATACCTACACTCAGATCATGGATTCCAATGGGATAGGGAGGATTTGTTAAACATTGATTACAGAGGGATTGATGATATACAACCAACAGGTTGGGAAAGTGATTTCAGTGATTATGACTGAGTCATAAGCATTGTAGAGGATTTCGGCATATGTAGCTGAAAACATAGTGATAGCGGCCTTAGAGGCCGAAGTGAAGTATATGGTTGTCAAAGCCAATGAGCAAGTGCCACTTCCAGGAGGCCCTGGGAAAGATTTCGACCCATAACCACCTGACTCAAGAGAGGAGGAAGTGCAAGGCCAGAGGCTAGATGCCATCTACGATGATGAGCCTTTGGGTTTCGAGAAGGATCCACTGGCAAGAAATATTAGAATGCTAGCACAAGATTCTCTTGAAGAAATAGACTTCAGCGAAGGAATGGTGAAGAGACCAACATATATCAGTGAAAAGATAGATCCAAAGCTTAGAGTCAAAATAATCCAATTGTTGAAGGAGTTTAAAGACTGCTTTGCATAGGATTATGATGAAATTCCTGGCCTCGACAGAGGATTGGTGGAACTTCAATTGCCAATAAAGCCTGGGAAAAGCCTGTCAAGAAAACTCCAATGCACTTTGCACCATAGATCTTGTCGAAGATCAAAACGGAAGTTGAAAGACTGCTAAAATGCAAGTTCATTCGAACAACCAAGTATGTCGAATGGATTGCAAATATAGTACCTGTTATAAAGAAAAATGGTACCTTAAGGGTGTGCATTGATTTTAGAGATCTAAATACCGCAACACCCAAGGATGAATATCCAATGCCTGTGGCAGAAAAGCTTTGTGTTTCAGATAGGCTGCTGCCCATAATTCTGAAGACAAGATTTGGTTCTGACCACTCTGATGTTCCTGCACTACAACAACAAAGTAGTTTCTGAACTACTCACCAGTCAGTCATCAGAATAATGAAGACAAGTGATTGATCTCTTCCAAGCTTAATACTTAAGAATAAGAAGTACATCATCAGAAAATAAAGATCAAGAAACTTAGTCAAGAAGAAAATAGTACATTAATTGTACTATTCAAAAAAGTTGTTCTCCCACTATTATACGCTAACCACTATAAGCAACAGGTATAGAAAAGTGGCGTTTCGTACTGTTCCAAACCTCTCTTGAATATATCCGTTGGGAATCAACCGTTGGAAGGAGAAAAGACTTCTCTATCCTTACAATGGCTCTTTTTATTTGAAGGCTATAAAGGAGAAATATGAAGTGAAGAAAAGTTGTTGGAAAGTTATGGATGCAGACGTTGTTGGAGCCGTTACGCTGAACATGATGAAGCTAACCATATAAGATGAAGATGAAGAACTCTACAAGATGTTATTAAAACTACCAATAATATACATCTTGGCAGAATTATAAAAAATAAAGGAGTTGTTGCTCATATCTTGTTGTATGAAGAAAGAAGATGAAGATGAAGAATTCTACAAGATTACAAGATGTTATTCAAACTACCAGTCATGTACATCTTTGCAGAATTATGAAAAAGCAAGAAGTTGTTGATCATGTATTGCTTTATGAAGAAAGAAGATGAAGAATTCTACAAGATGTCATTCAAACTACCAATCATATACATCTTGGAAGAATTATGAAGAAGCAAGGAGTCATTGCTCATAGCTTGCTCAACAAAAAAGATGAAGACAAGAAGACTACAAGATGTTGCACTTAACTTAGATTATATCCATCTTTGTAGAAAAATGTAAAACACAAGTGTTGTTGCTCAAATTGTTTTATTTCTTAAGAATCTTCATGTAAATTATTTGTACACAAGAGTTATTGCTCAGAATTGTGTCAAACAATATATACTTAAATTAGGAGTAATCTGCATGATAAGAAGCACTCATGTAATCTCCATAAAAAAAAATTATGTTTTGAATTGGTTGGTTTCTAAAGTGATCGAGTGAAGATCATAAGACTTGAGAAGATGTTGGTTGCAGTCATCATAGATGAAATCCTATTCTAAGGGACCGGTTTGGTCAGAAACCTTATGGGGTCAATGATCGCTATATGTCTTAGGGGACCAAGAATGTCAAAATTCTCAAGAGATCACTGGCTGAGGGTCATTGTGAGAAATCCCTCATATAAAGATCAAGTTGATCAAATTTATGATAGGGTCAATGATCGTTATATCTCATGGAGATCACTGAACGTATCATTATGTTGTTCCTTGAGTGATTAGTGTTAGTCAGAAGACTCAAGATGAAAATGAATGCAGGTCATTGTGAAATCTTATTAAGAAAGACTGGGTAGGTCAGATTTCTTAAGGGGTCAATGGTTGTTGATCATTGTTTGATTGTTAGTCATCAGTGGGTAGCTCGTGCATCTATAATCAGTTTGGTTATAGTGGATTAAGTCCTTGTTGAAGGCAAAAGCACCTGAGAAGGGTGGACAAGAGTAACCTAGTTAATGGTGAGCCTAGATAACTGAATGTGTCTCTTTATATTTTATTGCATTCTATATTATTTCATAGTTAAATCAAATAATTTTATAAAGGGGAATATTTTCTTAAAACCCAATTCAAACCCCCATTTCTTATGTTTTTCTCTACCTTATATTTTACAATTGGGGAGTCATATGCGAAGAAACGAAGCAAAACAGACGAAAAATGGAAGAAATAGAGCAGTTTATACTCAAGGCGACCACCATAGCGTTCCACATAGCGGTGGCCATGAGTGGTCCATGTCTCGATGCTAAAAATACTAAGTCCTTCCCACTTTGAGAGCACTAGGTTCACCATGGAGGTGTGGCGGTCGCCACACATTGAAAGCTCACTGGAGTTGAATTGGGCCTTGGCTTGGTCTTGTACTCCCTATATCTTCTCCTATTTTTTCTCACATGAAATCAGCAACTCCCACCAGCCGTTTAGGGTTTTATTTTTATTATAAATAGTTCTTTTGTTACTCTTTTAGGCATCCAAGCTTAGTTACAAACTTAAACCATATATTGTCGAATTTGTAAGCGATTAACTCTTCACATCAGAGAGTTATCGTACCGTTGATTGAGTCTGTAATCGAGTTTGGAGAAACTTTTATCGAAGCATTAATCTTGCCATTATTTTACTTTATGCATTCAAGTTTCAACACTTTGCTTCCCGTACCAGATTAAAGTCTCTTCGGAGTATATTTTTGTTTAATTGCATTACCTTTATTTTATCATCTCTTTATTTAATCGCACATACTTCTTCTACCTTTTTTTTAATTGCATGTTTAAAGTTTATTTTAATATGTCTATTACACTTTATCGCATGATAGAATCAATCATTTTGATTTATGTTATAACCATGTCTAGCTAAATTTATAAGTGTTGGAATGTGAGGACCGTTGATTCGAAAGTACTCTGAATTGTTGTTCTTTGAGATATACTATTGAGGGATGTTTTGGTTTTAATCATAACTTTTCTAAACTTAACTTTGTTAGTTACTACGAAAGTAGAACCATTTATATGTCAGGTAAAATTGAAAGTTGTCTGGTACAAAAGGTTAAGGTTGTTTAGTTTTTAATTGATAAAAATCGTAAAAGTTATTTGTTAATTAATTAGGAAGATTAGTATTTTAATAAAGTAATTTTAAACCTATTTTCAGACGCGTTTGTAAGTTTAAGGTATGGTTAGCTGATGCGAACACCAAGAACCATTTAAAGTATTATTTTCCAATCAAAATTACTTTTCAACTGGGTAAAGAGTCTAATTTATTGAAATAGGTTTTACTACTTTAATACAAACAATGCCTACCACTGTGACAGTGGACAGTATAATTTAGAGAGTAAAATTTGGTTATGAATATGCGAAAGCGACAATTTCTATTAAATTAATTCTTTTCAAAGGAGAAAATATTCTCCCATAGTAATTCAATTTATGAACAACAAGAATACCAACGAATTGAAGAGATCCATATTCCAACATTGCAGTTCTGATATTAATTCAAGTCTTTATTTACTTTATTTTGCATAACTCCAACCTTTACTTTATTAGCCTTAGATAAACACTGTACTAATAGAAAACGATAGCTTGATTGTTAGGTCTCTGTGGGTTCGACACCCTTTATATTACTCTGGTACTTTTCGTACGCTTACGAAATACCCCATCAAGCATAAAACTCACCACAGTCTTAACACACAACTGCATGTAATTGCACAATTACTACCAAGCATCAACAACCTTCATCAGAGCCTCTCACCTCACGTGGGAAGATTTCTTAAACTACCTCAAAGCACCACCATACATGGATTCTCTCCGTAGTGGGAAATCCCTACCAACCATATCATGTTATAAACCTACTAAGGCCTTTGAGTCTCCTGGCCCTTGCAGGGGGAACATGCACACATGTACTTTTTGATCAGTACAGTGGCACCCACTATGGGCCTGATAAAACTAACTTAGGCCACACTCTATTTCATCAACATCACCATTCCCGCTTATACCATTCACTTCTATGTTTATCCACCTTCTGCTATGGTTAATAGGGGAGCTCTATCCCCTACGCCAGAAGGAACCATCGGTAACGGTGATGTCGATGCCCTGGCAGAGATGTGTGCTACCTTGGACGAATTACGCTGCCATAACCAGACATTGGAAGACGACGTCCACAATGTCAGACATTGCCAACAAGATTCCAATCCCACTGAGGAAATGGAATTGTTGGATCCATAACCACTCTCATAAGAGATATGGGGATGCCTATCCTATAGGGTTTAAAACCTCCCTCCTTGGCCAAGTTTGATGGGCGTAACATTCCCTACGAACATGTTGCCTCCATCAATATACAAATGGCCATCATTGGAGATCCTGACTCCTTTAAATGCAAGTTGTTATCTGGTACTTTCATGGAATACTCCCTCAGATGGTATATGGTTTTACCCCACACTTATATCAATAGTTTCCATGAACTAGTAAAGAAAGTGGTATACTAGTTCGCCGCCATAGGAAGATGTCAACTACCAGTCAGTTTAATATACGCCAGGGTCCATCAATGTCGTTGAGGGACTACCTTGCCCGCTTCAATGAAGCCACTATCAAGTTTGTCCCACCAAACCAAGAAATATTTGTGGGGGAATTCCAAAATGAACTTAAGGCGGAACACTTTAACGAGTCTATTGACCAAAAGCAGCATTATCGTTGGCATAAGTGGTCACTAAAGGCGAGTGCTACAAAATGAGTAAGGAAAGAAACACCGAAAAGAAGGCACACAATGTTAAGGAGTGAGTTCCCAACACTGATAGATTACACCACCAGAGGAAGAGCAACTATACCTCACCCATAAAGGACAAACCAATGTTCAAAATAGTAGGTAAGGCGATGGAGAACTTCACACCTTTTAACACTCGCTGTGAGCAAATATGGAAGGAGGTACTCCACTTACACAATATCCCTACACCAGATGCCCCTAAGGCATATGTGTTGGAGTCTGAACCAAGAAAATGGTGTAAGTTCCGCAAGGTAAAGGAACATCACATCAAGGACTACTATTCTCTCAAGAATGAAATTGTGAGGCTAATACAAGAGGGGAACCTCAAGAAATATGTGAAGGGTGTATCCTTATGTTCATCAGAAAAATCTAGATCGCGTGGGTGAGACGATGCTGGGATCCTAGGCTTAACAAAGCCAAAGAGTTACATCAGGGCGAGGAAAGAAAAGCCACGAGTCACACACTCAATACCATAACAAGAGGGTTCACCGGAGGTGGGTAAACTAGCACTTCCAGAAAAAGGTATGCTCGCCAAATCCTGAGCGTAAAAAACCTTCTTAGGGTCAAGATTGACGACAAGCTCCAAGCATCAGAAGCCACGATATCCTTCTCGGAGAAAGATTCAATTGGAATCCATGCTTATAACGATGATCACATGGTCATTATTGTCAAGTGCGAATACTGGAATATTAAAAGAGTTCTCATCGACCAAAGCAGTTTTGCAGACATATTGTATTGGGAGGCATTTGAAAGACTTCGCCTCAATACAGAAGACCTTAAGCCCTTCAGAGGATCAGTGGTTGGATTCTCAGGAGAACAAGTACAGGTAAATGGATATATCACCTTGAGGACCACCTTTGGAAAAGACGACCAAGCTAAGGAAATAAGGGTTAGGTATCTAGTTATCGACGCCCCCTCTTCATATAATGTAATTATAGGGCGACCAACCTTTAACCGGCTGGGAGCCACCTTGTCTACTATGTATTTATGCATGAAGTACACACTCTCCAATGGGTGAGTAGAGTTATCCAAGGAGATCAGGAGATCACCATAATATGTTATGTAAAAAGCCTCAAGTTGAGAGGATCCACACTCAATGCGGAATGGTCAGAAAGATAAGCTCAAGAATAAAGCCACCATAGGAATTCCAAAAAGGCGATGAAACCTCCTCCATAACCTCTGAGGATACTTAAGGCTAAAGATTAAGGAGATATACCCCCCGAAAGACGTCAACATAGCTTCCATTCATTTTTTAAATATTATTTGATTGTTTTGTTTTTATGGGCGAGTATTGTATCTCTGCCAATTGTAAAAAGTAAGTTACTTTATAAGGTTGTACTCTTCCCCCTTTTTGTACTTACAAGAGGCGAGAGTTTTTAATGAGGCCCTTCACTTTTCATTATGTTAAAGTCTGTATGTTTGGCTATCCATCTCTTTGTAAGAAACTTAATAGTGCAAGAGAAAATTACCTAATTAGGTGATCAAATCACTGGATCCTTAAATGGGATCCTTGCAGCCCAATGAGGCGAACAAATCACTGAATCCTTAAATGGGATCCTTGCCTCCCAATGAGGCGATCAAATCGCTAGATCCTTAAGTGAGATCCTTGTCACCTGATGAGAAGATTAAATCGCTGAATCCTTAAGTAAGATCTTTGCTACCTAATGAGGCGATCAAAAAATATATTACTAATATGTTATCATTAACATATTTATTACTAATATGTTAATGTTATTTTTTGTTTTGTTTTTGTAGTTCTTCAGATGATGACTGAGAATCTGTAATGAATCTGCAAATAATGAACATGTTAAGGATGATGTGACATGAGTGAACATGCTAAGGATGATGAAGTTGTTAATGAACCTGTTAAGGATGAAGTGACGATAAATAAAAACTCTAAAGTTGAAGAGGTCATGGAGGAAGTTGTTAAAGAACGTGTTGTCATGAATGAATTTGATGATTGTGGTAATATAATTGGTGAACAATTTATTTCGGAGAGCAACATAACTAATTCAAAAAAGAAAGAAAAAAAATGTCTTTGGAACTATGATCGCGACTTTGTATGTCTATAAATCTGGAGACTGCAAGTGCACAGTCCTATCGCGTAGTCTTAAAAGATATCGAATCCACAGGGACTATGAATCGATCTACCGTAATTTTGGTTACTGGGTAAAGCTAAGGCTAATATTAATTTAATTAACGAAAGGGATCTAATTACTAAATTTAGTTATAAAATTTTTAATTATAAATACCGGTATGTATTTCACCTAAATTTTGGGTTCCGAATTTCCACTGGCTTTTACTTAAATTGGTCAAAAATTATCTTTACGCAAACTTTATTCGTCTAAAAACCTTCCCCTCACACTTCCGTTCTATTAGTTCAGGTTATACGATTAATACCCTAACGTGTGCTTCCGTCACTCCGCCGGATTCAAAAGTAATTTTTGAAAACAGAATAAAATTTAATTGTTTTTAAAATGCTTCCGCCTCTTTAAAAACAATGCCTAATAATCACTATCTGGTTTTAGCCTCAAACTTCCGTTTTATTAGTAAAAACCTTAATCAATTCTAAAACCTCACACTTCCGTTCTATTGGTTTGTAAAATCTTAAACAATTTAATTGAATATTAAAACCATGAAAGAAGTTTCTTTTACAAAATAATTTTAAGCCAGTTTATTTCGGATCCCGTTATTTGGTTAATTTACATACCGATATTTAATTGGTTTAGCCAGACATGTTCATACAATTAATCATGCAAGGTTTATTAATTAGGAAACGACGAAATAAAAACATACTCAGAACAGAGATCATACAAATATATTAAATAAAGCGTATAAATGAAAACCTGATGAAAATGTAGAAATACTTCAATAGCTTCAAGTAAATATTCGTTCTTCAAATCCTTCGAGTATTCCACCACAAGTCGGCTGGATCTACCCTTCGAATCTTGAATTTCGTAACAACAAGGAAAGTAAAAATACCGGATCTAACGTAAGGTTAAACCGGATAAAATTGCACAACAATTCCCAGTGTAGAAATTGTTGTACAAAAAATAAAGGCAGAAAACTGGAGAAGAAAAGAAAATAAAAACAATGCGATGAAATAAAAATAAAGGAAAAGGGCAGAACAAAAATTAAAATGGAAGGAAATTTGCTCTGCTGAAAATAGTACGATCTTGCAAAAATTCTCCGACCTTTGGGATTTGGCTTTCACTTCTATTTATAATGCTTGTAAAATAACTGTATCCCAAAAGGTCAATCCACGTAAAACTGAATATCCCAAAAAATATTGCTAGTGGACTTTGTTGCATAACGTGCTGAAGACGTGTACGGAAATATAGCAAAAGTTGGTTTCTTCATTGACTTGGGACCGGTCATTCCGTGTGAGGAGAAAATGGCGTGAAAATAGGAAAGGGGAGGGAACGGTCGTTCCACTCAGCTGAAGTGGGCCGGACCGGTCGTTCCCCTTAGTGGGCCGGTCGGTCCCTTCAAGCTGAAGTGGGGAACGTGTGTTCCCTTGGGCCTCTGCGCGTTCTTGGTCTTTTGGGCCTTGGAAAAAATCATTCTTTTCACCCACATTTAGTATTCTGCACCACATTAATCAATTATCTTCATTTTTGTACTAAATTGCATCTATTTCTTCATTTTTCTTCACATAAGCTTATTTAAGGCAAAATACCTGAAACAAAGAAATACCAGCGTAATATGGAAATAAAATAAAATAAATTAAATAAAAACATGAATTATTTGCATTAATTAAGTCGATTTATACGATATAAAATCGTGTTATCAAACTCCCCTACACTTGAACCTTTGCTTGTCCTCAAGCAAGAAATATATATCTCTCTAAATGCGGGTCAGACGCAACAAAAATTGCCACAAGTCAAAAATGTATTAAGTTGCACATTGCTCTTGAGCTCTCGACTTCGATACTAAAGTCACCGTAACAATACTAAATAAACTCAGGTTCGAAGAACAATTCTAGTGACGCCATTATAACTTAACTCTAAATCCTACATTTTGTTTCACCTTTTTCATTCAGGCGCAATCACATTAAGCCCTTTGCCCTTTCGCGCACATAGTGGAGTGACCGGTTAGTGAATTTGATCTTTTAAGCCTGCTAGGAGTTCTGGTACTTAATAGTTGGTAACTCCTTTTTTTTCTTTTGTAAATTGCGGGGAATCGAACCGTAGTTCGCCCTACCAAGTTCAACACCAGAAACCGCTGAACCAATTTACAAAGAATTCATTAATTGATAATTTATAAGGTTCGCGACCGTTGGTCTAAATAGTCTGGTAAGGACTATCTAACTTAGTTAGAGCGTTTCTACAAATTTAATTTTTTTTTTATTTTCGATCAATCACTTATATTCATCGATCCTCCACGTAGTTTGCTATTTAGACGGTGCTGACTGCTTGTATAAACTACTAAAGGTTACTTTAAAACCTAGAATTTAAATTTTCGGTATATAAAGGGTACTAAAATTTTAATTCATTTTCCTGAGATTTTAAAGCGTTGAAGTGGCGACGATATTATTTCAATCGTGTTCAATTTATAAATATTTTCTTCTAAAGAAGCAACTTTGATACACTTTTTGAGTGTGTATAATTGTGCGTCTGACCATAAAAAAAATTTTATGGCTCAAGAATTTGGCGAATTCGGATAATCATGAATTTATATATGTATATAAGACTTAATTTAATAACAAATTTTTATTAATTAAAATTTTAAAGTACAAAAGGGAAATTACAAAAGGGAAATTTGCTTACTTGAAGAAAGATAACAATAGTTAATTCGACCCCCCTACACTTAAACTGAGCATTGTCCTCAATGCTTAAAAATGGGGAATCGAAAAATACAAAAATAAAAAGAAAAGAAATATTAAGAACTAATCGTTACGATGTGGACGATGTCCTCTTCCTCGAGTTCTTGGACGTCGCTCATCTTGGCGTTGTGGAGGCACGAATTCGTCCAAGCGTAGGTGAAGTGAGTGCATAGAAACTCCAAGGTCAATAACATTTGCATTCAAGGTGTTGTAGTTGTTATGCATTTGTTGTACCAATGCAAATGTTGCGTTTTGTTGGTTTTGCATCTGTTGCATGGTTTGGTAGAGAGTTTCCATGGTGAGATGGTTTTGTTGATTGTTGTTCATTTCTTCTTCCATTTCATCCACGGGAGCATTATTCTCAGCTTCGGGTGCATTTAAATCGAATAACCAACGACTTCGATTTTGCACATTAATAAGATGAGGACATGGGAGAATAATGCTTGGTACCAAAACTTTATTGACCAATAAAGTAAATCTGTTCTCACCTTGCCTTGGGAGGATTAGATGGGAGTCTCTGCAGTATACCTCATCTAGAAATTGGGCTGGTATGAGGTGTTGAGCAATAGTTAGGATCTCGTCAGCCAATCCTAGAGAGTAAGCTATCGCGGTAATAATGCCACCGAAAAGAAAAGGGTTGTTTCCGGCGGTTTGAGCACATAGTTGAAAGTGTGATAGCATAAATGGTGCAGCGTTGACACGGCTCCCAGTTAAGGCACAATATAAGAAAAATAACTCATTTTGGGTTACCTTATGGTTGTGGGTGCGTCCAAAGATAGTGTGAGCCAAAATACGGTGAAAATACCGTATTGCTGGATTATGAACGTGGGACGCATATAATAGTCTCCAACCATTTGCGGCTTCCCCACTTATCTCCTCCCAGAATTGTAAACCTTGCTCCTCCCAGGCTGGAATATCATCTTCCGCTTCAAATGGCTTGTAATAAATACCATCCCCTTGTGAGAATCCTAGTGCCTCAGCAATTTGTTCTTGATCTAGCGTATACTCACGGTTGAACGTACGAAAACTAGCAGTTCCCGTAGTGTATGGATCTTCAATATCTGTTGAGTAAGAAAAAGAACTCAAAAACTCCAACACTAGAGGTTCAAAGGTTGGGTTTGGTTGGGTACAGAGATTGTATAAACCAGTATTATTTAGCAACCATGACACACTTTCAGTGAGTCCTAAAGTTTGTAGACAATTTATATCTACATACTTTGTCGGAACCACTGAGCGTTTGTATAAGTTGAGATACATGGTGCATTGCTTATCATCGCGGAAGATAATGTTTGAAAGGTCGGGTTGTTTTCTTTCGGGACGGATGGTTCTCGGAGGCATGGTAATGGTAAGAAAATGGTGGTAGATGTAGAAGGAAGTTAGAGAAGATGAAGATAAATATGAGAGAAACGTAGTAGAAAGTAAGAAATGGCGTGAAGAGATAGTAAGAAATGAGGGGTATTTATATTGTGAGGGTGGTTGAATGGTGATAATGAGAATTTAATGAGAGTTAATGGGGGAGTTGGAAAGGGTAAAAATTTGAAAAAAATGAGATAGTGGAGTAATGGGAATTTAAGAGTGGTTGGAAGTTGTTTTATGGAGAAGATAAATGGTAAAAATGAGTTATGAATTGAATTTGGCGTGGGAGACAAAGAGACACGCTTTACAGCATGCAACAGGGGGCCGGTCGTTCCCTCTTGTACTAGGACAGGGGGACGGTCGGTCCTGCTTTTCAGTCAAAAAGGGGACCGGTCGGTCCAGGGGGCATGGTGTGCGTGGGACTGTCCGGTCCTGTGCCTGCGTGGGAAATTCAACTTTTCCTTTTGTTTTCTTTTGATACAGTACGTTATAATATATATCTCAGGCACAGAATGCATAGTGTTTGCAAACAGTATCATTTCAGCTTTATTTGATACCACTTAATAATCTAATAACTAATATAAATAACATTGAAACAAAACAAGAAGATAAATAATGTTGAACTTTAAATTGCATAATTCAAATTGTACTACAAAGAACATAAAATAAACCAAATTGCAAAACATAATTCAAATGAAATCCAAATGCAAATCAAATAAATAACTAACTAAAACTAACTAATTAAATAAATTCTCTCATTAGCCACTTTTATTATTATCGTCTCCGTTATTCTTCTGCATGGAATAGATATGTTGAAACACTTCATCAAACTGCATAGCTACCGTGTCGACGAATCCAAAATGATCCATCCGGAGTGTATTAACTTCATTGTTCGCAGCTGTGAGGTTTTCTTTCAGATTCTTCACTTCTTCCTTCAATTCCTTAATTGTTTCTTCTTGGTTCATGGGTTCAGATCCTTGCCTATTTTCTTCAATCACCGGAGTTACAGGTGGTGACAAAGGTTGCTCAGGAAAGTCATGGTACCCAGGTGGTGTCTCAGGATCAGATTCAATTGCATAAATCTCAGGTATCTCATAATCCTGGATTGTTTTAGTGGAGCGAGCAGGAGATGGTAAACCGTCCAAATTATACAGCCAATTACCTTTATCGTGAACACTGGTGCGTGGACTAGGCAAGGTAAAGAGGTTAACTACCTCATTATTAATCAGCAATTCAAACTCTCGTGGACCATGGTTTCCAATTAATCTTCTGTTGAAACAAAAACTGAGGTCCATTGGTCGGATACCTCCGTAAGGATGGCAACTCAACAGTGGTTGCCGCAAACCCAAAGCATTCGCTATCATTGTTACCATTCCTCCCATCATGATGGGCATATTATCATCTTGAAGCATTTTCTCAATGGTAACTAATAGAAAAGCGACACCGTTCACGGGCCGATTCTGTACAGCACAAAGCATAATAAACAGCTCATCTCGAGAAACAATAGTGTTATTCTGTTCCTTTCCAAATAGGGTATGTGACAGAATATGGTGAAAATAGCGGAACGCCGGATTATGAATATAATCCGCATGTGGCTCAGGATGCTCAAAGCTACTCAACCCAGTCAATGATTCCCAGAATATGTCGAGCTCGCGGAAATCAAACAATTCTTCCTGCCTTGATGTAAAAGTATAAAATCCATCTGGGAATCCCAGCAAAGTAGAAAAGTCATGAAGATTATACCTATACTCCATTCCAAATAGCCTAAAGAAGATAAGACCTCTCTTCAGGCCCCTCCCATAATGTGGGAGGTAGTTAAAAGAGCTCAGAAATTCCAGAGTCAATTTGCGGTAGGTACTGAACTGCCTCAAAATATGAGCATCTTCCCATCCAATTTGATTCAGCAGAAACAAAACACTATCATAAACTCCCAAAGTAGTCATAGCAAAAAGATCAGGATAATATGTCAGGGACATATTCCTTGCAGCTAATAAATTGTATCTGCCTCTTTGGCCTCTTCCTCTGAAAGCTATTTCCATAGTATCTTCCATTGTTAGTTTGTCAGCTTAATTTTTATATTAATTAAGTTAGCCTGAAATTAATTAGATACAGGAAATTTAATCAGATTTTTGGCCAGATGCCGAAAAGAAGAAAATAAGAATAAGCATAATAGTGATAGAATGAAGAAGAAATATAGATGAAATAGAATATTAGAGAAGATATGTGTATAAGTGTTTATGAATGAGAGGAATAAAGAGAAAAATAAGAATAATAATAATAGTAAGAATGATAATAAGAATAATAAAACAAAAAGGTAAATATAATAATTAATCATAAAAAGGTGGGTTGTCTCCCACTAAGCGCTTTGTTTTATGTCGTAAGCTCGACAAATAAAATCAAAGTTTTAAATTTATAATTGAGCAGGTGGCTCTATTAAAGTTATTTCTTGAAAGTATTCGTTACTCTCTGCGCTGTGATATGGTTTTAAACGTTGTCCATTAACTATAAAGGGTTCGGAAATCTTTCCTTTGATTTCGACCGCTCCGTTAATAAACGTGTTTGTTATTGTGAACGGACCAGACCATCTGCTGCGTAGTTTTCCAGGAAATAATTTTAATCTTGAATTAAACAGTAGTACGATATCACCTATTTTAAAATGTTTTCTATTTATTCTTTTGTCGTGCCATGTTTTCGTTCGTTCTTTATAAATCTTGGCGTTCTCATACGCATCTTGTCTCAATTCCTCTAATTCGTTTATATCAAGGATGCGCTTCTCGCTTGCGGTTGTGTAATTCAAGTTTATATTTTTAATAGCCCAATAGGCCTTGTGTTCTAATTCAACCGGCAAATGGCAAGATTTTCCATAGATGAGCTTAAACGGGGTGGTTCCTATTGGTGTCTTAAATGCGGTCCTATATGCCCATAGAGCTTCAGATAGTTTTGAGGACCAATCCTTTCTCGAAGTTGCTACAGTCTTTTCTAATATTTGCTTGATTTCACGATTAGAGACTTCCACTTGTCCACTCGTTTGTGGATGATAGGGTGTAGCTACTCGATGTCGGACACCGTATTTCCTTAGGAGTTTTTCGAATATCTTAGAAATAAAATGAGAACCTCCATCGCTTATTACTAATCTTGGTATACCGAATCTCGGAAATATCACGTTTTTGAAGAGCCTTAATACAACTCGGGTATCGTTTGTTGGAGAAGCTATAGCTTCTATCCATTTAGATACATAGTCAACTGCCACGAGTATGTATTTGTTACCAAAAGATGACGGGAATGGTCCCATAAAGTCTATACCCCATACATCGAAAATCTCTACTTCCATAATGCCTTTTTGTGGCATCTCGTCGCGTCTTGAAATGTTACCAGTGCGTTGGCACCGGTCGCACTTAGTGACTGCGACATGAACATCTTTCCATAGTGTTGGCCAATAAAGACCTGATTGCAGGATTTTCGTACATGTTTTAGAAGTACTCGTGTGTCCTCCGTATGGTGCGGAGTGGAAATGTTTAATCACGCTTTCGACTTCTTCTTCGGGTACGCAACGACGGAAAATTCCATCGGGTCCTCTTTTGAATAACAAAGGTTCGTCCCAGTAATATTGTTTGAGATCATGAAAGAATTTTTTCTTTTGTTGGTACGTTAACTCTGGTGGTAATACACCGGCAGCTAGATAATTTACGAAATCTGCATACCAAGGGACAGATGAGATTGCTAAGGTTGTTTCAGAATAGTTTTGAGATTCACTTGCTTCGAAGTGGGCGATTAATCTATCATATTGAGATTCATCATTGATTGGAATTCGTTCTTGTTTTAGATTTTCGATTCTTGATAGATGATCAGCCACTACGTTTTCAGTTCCTTTTTTATCCTTGATTTCTAAATCAAATTCTTGTAGCAACAAGATCCATCTTAGCAGTCTAGGTTTAGCGTCCTTTTTGGTTAGGAGATATCTAATGGCAGTGTGGTCAGTATAAATTATTATCTTAGCTCCTACTAAATAAGATCGGAATTTATCGAGTGCGAAGACTACAGCCAGGAGTTCCTTTTCGGTTGTTGCATAATTCATTTGCGCTTCATCTAGGGTTCTACTAGCGTAATATATGACGTGTAATTTTTTATCTTTTCTTTGTCCTAGGACTGCTCCTACGGCATAGTCACTTGCGTCACACATTATCTCAAATGGTTCACTCCAATCTGGGGTCTTCATGATTGGCGCAGTAATTAATGCTTTCTTTAATGATTGAAAGGCTTCAAGGCATTTTTCGTTAAATATGAATTCAGCATCTTTCATTAAGAGTTCTGTTAATGGCTTAGAAATTTTAGAGAAATCTTTAATAAAACGTCGGTAAAAACCGGCGTGTCCTAAGAAACTTCTTATTTCTCTGACAGTTCTAGGGGGTTGAAGGTTTTCGATAACTTCTATCTTGGCCTTGTCTACTTCGATTCCCCTATTAGATATAATATGTCCTAACACAATACCTTCTTGAACCATAAAATGGCATTTTTCCCAATTTAATACTAAGTTTACCTTTACACATCTTTCTAGTACTTTTTCTAAGTTTGCAAGACATCCTTCAAAACTACGTCCGCAGACGGAGAAGTCGTCCATGAATACCTCCATAATATTATCAAGAAAGTCTGTGAAGATTGCCATCATGCATCTTTGAAAAGTTGCAGGTGCATTGCATAAGCCAAAAGGCATTCTTCGATATGCGAAGGTTCCGAATGGACAGGTGAAGGTAGTCTTTTCTTGGTCATCGGGGTGTATCGGTATTTGAAAGAATCCGGAGTAACCATCCAAGTAACAGAAATATGAGTGTCTGGCTAGACGCTCCAGCATTTGATCAATGAATGGTAAAGGGAAATGATCCTTCCGGGTGGCTTTGTTAAGTTTCCTATAATCAATGCACATCCTCCATCCTGATTCGATTCGCTTTGTTATGGTTTCTCCTTTGTCGTTTTCGATTACCGTTACGCCTCCTTTCTTGGGGACTACATGAACGGGGCTTACCCATTTACTATCAGATATTGGATAAATGATGCCTGCTTCTAACAATTTTAATATCTCTTTCTTTACTACTTCACTCATTATAGGATTAAGTCTTCTTTGGTGTTCTCTAGAGGTTTTACTATCTTCCTCTAGCATTATGCGATGCATACAGATGGAAGGACTTATTCCTTTAAGATCAGTTAAATTGTATCCTAAAGCAGTTGGATATTTCCTCAGTATATGTAGTAATTTTTCAGTCTCGATTTTTCCTAGATTTGTGTTGATTATTACTGGTCGTTCGAATTCTGGGTCTAAGAATTCGTATCTCAGGTTTTTGGGTAACGTTTTGAGTTCAATGGTTGGTTTGTGTAAACCTTGTGTAGGATCGGGTGTTATTGCTAAGCATTCATCTAAGGTTTTATCTGGATGATCTTCTGCTTCTTTTATACATTCTTCTATCATATCCATAAAGTAGCAGTTGTCATCTATGGCTGGTGCTTTTAGAAATTTGGAAAGAATGAATTCAATCTTTTCTTCGCCTACCTCAAAGGTGAGTTTTCCTCTTTTAACGTCTATAATGGCACCGGCAGTTGCTAGGAAGGGTCTTCCTAAAATGATAGGTGTGTTCGTATCTTCCTTAATATCCATTATTATAAAGTCGGTTGGGATGTAGAATTGACCTATTCGAACGGGGACGTTTTCAAGTACTCCTACGGGGTATTTGACAGAACGATCTGCTAACTGAACATACATTTTAGTTGGTCTCAACTCTCCCATTTCGAGTTTCTTACTGATGGATAAAGGCATTACACTGATGCTTGCTCCTAAATCACATAAAGCTTTGTCTATGACGAATTTTCCTATTACACATGGTATAGAAAAACTACCAGGGTCTTTCAGTTTAGGTGGCATCTTATTTTGGATTATTGCGCTGCATTCAGCTGTAAGAGTAACTGTTTCATTTTCTTCTAGCTTTTTCTTATTAGATAGAATTTCTTTTAAGAATTTAGCATATGAGGGCATTTGCGTTATCGCTTCTGTGAAAGGAATTGTTACGTTTAATTGCTTGAGAAATTCTACAAATTTCTTAAATTGCCCTATGTCTTTTGTTTTAACTAGTCTTTGAGGGTAAGGAATAGGTGGTTTATAGGGAGGTGGAGGTACATAAGGTTTTTCTTGTTCTATTGTTTCTCCATCTTCCTTTCTTTTAGGTTCGTTATCCTCTTCGGCTTGGTTTTCAGAGTTTTGGTGCATGGTCGGGTTTTCGGTTCTTGGATCTAATGGTTCTTCTATTTCTTTACCGCTTCGTAATATAATTGCGTGAGCTTGTCCTTTCGGATTAGGTTGTGGTTGTCCAGGGAAAGTACCGGCTGGTGCGGCAGCAGGCGCTTGTTGTTGAGCCACTTGTGAGATTTGAGTTTCTAACATTTTATTGTGAGTGGCTAAGGCATCTATTTTGTTCGATAGTTGCTTAATTTGCTCGTTAGTGTGTATGTCTCGGTTTAGGAATTCTTTGTGAGTTTGCGCTTGGCTTGCTATAAAGTTTTCCATCATTATTTCGAGATTAGATTTCCTAGGTGCGCTCGGTGCGGCAGAAGGTGCTTTTTGATATCCAGGTGGAGCAGTTTGCGCTTGAACATGTGCGTTCAATGCGTTATTATTCTTGTAGGAAAAATTTGGGTGATTCCTCCAACCTGGGTTGTACGTATTTGAATAAGGGTTTCCCTGAGCGTAGTTTATTTGGTCAGTCGGAGTACCTAACAGAAATTGACATTCGGCGGGAGCGTGATCAGATGTTCCGCATATTTCGCAGTCAGGAGTCACTGCAGCTACGGTAGCTGCAGGAGTTAACGTAAGGTTTTCTATTTTCTGAGTTAGTGCGTCTACCTTAGCGTTTACTTGATCTAGGCTACTAATTTCGTACATTCCTCCTTTCGTCGGAGGTTTTTCAACGGCAGCTCTCTCGCTTCCCCACTGGTAGTGGTTTTGGGCCATATTATCTATCAGTTCGTAGGCTTGTACATAAGGTTTCTCCATTAGCGCACCTCCAGCAGCAGCGTCGATTGTTAATCTCGTGTTGTACAAAAGACCATTGTAGAAAGTATGTATCACTAACCATTCCTCCAGACCATGATGTGGACAGAGTCTTATCATGTCTTTATATCATTCTCATGCTTCAAATAAAGACTCGGTGTCTTTCTGTCTAAATCCGTTGATTTGAGCTCGAAGCATAGCCGTTTTGCTTGGTGGAAAATATCGGGTTAGGAAAACTTTCTTTAATTCATCCCACGTAGTGATTGAATTAGAAGGTAGAGATTGGAGCCAGGCTCTAGCTCTATCTCTAAGGGAAAAAGGAAATAATCATAAACGAATAGCTTCCGTGCTGACCCCATTAGATTTTACGGTATCTGCATATTGTAGAAATACGGATAAATGCAGGTTCGGATCGTCAGTTGGATTTCCAAAAAACTGGTTTTGTTGAACTGCAGATAATAGCGAAGGTTTCAGCTCGAAGTTGTTTGCCTCGATTGCCGGAGCGGCAATACTGTTATGAGGTTCGTCTTGAGAAGGGATTGCGTAAGATTTTAGAGGTCATGGCGCAGCCATCTCAGCTCGTCTAAGATCAGTTATATCAGGGATATTCGTCGGGGGTAAATTGTTTAGTAGACGATATTCCTGAATTCGGCGTCTCAATCGAAGATAACGCTCGATGTCGTTGATTTGTAGATGCAAAGGTTCGCCTTGAGAGCGAGTGTTTGGCATACAAATCAGAAAGAGATGAAAAGAAGAAGACCTTAGTCTCTACGATGTAACTAAAAGAGTTACGATATCGACTTAAATAGTCCCCGGCAACGGCGCCAAAAACTTGATCGCGACTTTGTATGTCTATAAATCTGGAGACTGCAAGTGCACAGTCCTATCGCGTAGTCTTAAAAGATATCGAATCCACAGGGACTATGAATCGATCTACCGTAATTTTGGTTACTGGGTAAAGCTAAGGCTAATATTAATTTAATTAACGAAAGGGATCTAATTACTAAATTTAGTTATAAAATTTTTAATTATAAATACTGGTATGTATTTCACCTAAATTTTGGGTTCCGAATTTCCACTGGCTTTTACTTAAATTGGTCAAAAATTATCTTTACGCAAACTTTATTCGTCTAAAAACCTTCCCCTCACACTTCCGTTCTATTAGTTCAGGTTATACGATTAATACCCTAACGTGTGCTTCCGTCACTCCGCCGGATTCAAAAGTAATTTTTGAAAACAGAATAAAATTTAATTGTTTTTAAAATGCTTCCGCCTCTTTAAAAACAATGCCTAATAATCACTATCTGGTTTTAGCCTCAAACTTCCGTTTTATTAGTAAAAACCTTAATCAATTCTAAAACCTCACACTTCCGTTCTATTGGTTTGTAAAATCTTAAACAATTTAATTGAATATTAAAACCATGAAAGAAGTTTCTTTTACAAAATAATTTTAAGCCAGTTTATTTCGGATCCCGTTATTTGGTTAATTTACATACCGATATTTAATCGGTTTAGCCAGACATGTTCATACAATTAATCATGCAAGGTTTATTAATTAGGAAACGGCGAAATAAAAACATACTCATAACAGAGATCATACAAATATATTAAATAAAGCGTATAAATGAAAACCTGATGAAAATGTAGAAATACTTCAATAGCTTCAAGTAAATATTCGTTCTTCAAATCCTTCGAGTATTCCACCACAAGTCGGCTGGATTTACCCTTCGAATCTTGAATTTCGTAACAACAAGGAAAGTAAAAATACCGGATCTAACGTAAGGTTAAACCGGATAAAATTGCACAACAATTCCCGGTGTAGAAATTGTTGTACAAAAAATAAAGGCAGAAAACTGGAGAAGAAAAGAAAATAAAAACAATGCGATGAAATAAAAATAAAGGAAAAGGGCAGAACAAAAATTAAAATGGAAGGAAATTTGCTCTGCTGAAAATAGTACGATCTTGCAAAAATTCTCCGACCTTTGGGATTTGGCTTTCACTTCTATTTATAATGCTTGTAAAATAACTGTATCCCAAAAGGTCAATCCACGTAAAACTGAATATCCCAAAAAATATTGCTAGTGGACTTTGTTGCATAGCGTGCTGAAGACGTGTACGGAAATATAGCAAAAGTTGGTTTCTGACTTGGGACCGGTCGTTCCGTGTGAGGAGAAAATGGCGTGAAAATAGGAAAGGGGAGGGAACGGTCGTTCCACTCAGCTGAAGTGGGCCGGACCGGTCGTTCCCCTTAGTGGGCCGGTCGGTCCCTTCAAGCTGAAGTGGGGAACGTGTGTTCCCTTGGGCCTCTGCGCGTTCTTGGTCTTTTGGGCCTTGGAAAAAATCATTCTTTTCACCCCCATTTAGTATTCTGCACCACATTAATCAATTATCTTCATTTTTGTACTAAATTGCATCTATTTCTTCATTTTTCTTCACATAAGCTTATTTAAGGCAAAATACCTGAAACAAAGAAATACCAGCGTAATATGGAAATAAAATAAAATAAATTAAATAAAAACATGAATTATTTGCATTAATTAAGTCGATTTATACGATATAAAATCGTGTTATCAAACTACTACTATTTTTAAACATGTGTGATATCTTGACACCACCCTTACACCTAATTTTGACACCGTATGCAATATTCACCATATTTAAAGGTGGAAAAATGGGATGCCTTCCCTATCTGCTTTAAACACACAAAAAAAGAGACGGGGCGAGCAAGCCCGCCAAGTGAAATTGGAATTTAAAATCTAGCTCACCCCGCTAAGGTGGTGGGCGGAGGGCTAGCCCGCCAATTTTTAATATATTTATTTTCATTTTTTAATAAATTAATAGGTATATTTTTATATTTTAATTAGATTTTTCATTTTTCCTTAACAACTCATTTCAACGGTGACTATATTAGACAATCATAAAACAAATACCACAACATAATTTTTTATTTTCTACATGCACTATACTTTTAAGTTTTTTTTTAAAGTAAGGAACAATTGAAAAATAATGACGCTTATAGATAAGAAAAGATTCATCCCAATCAACAATGATTGTGGACAATTTGCCTGACAATCAATTGTAGGTTAACCCTTACAAACAATAAATTTGTTAGCAAGATAAATTGACATGATGAAATCATGCTCTCAACCACAAAGGTTGTTTTATTTGCATGAAGAATAAACCTTTTGATAACTTTCGCAATAACACTATGTTATTCATAATCAAGATATGCATTTGGCTCATGTAGCAGCTAAATGTCGGCTGGTTGTTGTGGCAAGAGGATAATATATGATCATAAAATTATAAATGCTATTTAGTTTGAAATGAATAGGATTGTATATCTCAAATAGAAAACCAAACACACAACAAAGCCAAGAGATATAGTTTCAAAAATCTTGCCACAATGTCAACACAAATAGGAGCCTATGGCTACTATGGAAGAACATATATGGATTAGGAATTCAATTAATATTTACTTTGAATTAAAATGTATACACTTAATAGATAAAAAAAAGAATGGTCTCAACAAATCCAAAATCTTGACATAACATTTAAATTGTTTTCGTTGTACGGAAAGAAATCCATCTGACATCACTAACATTAGGGGTGGGAAAACGTGTGTGGCTCGCGGGCCGGCTCGACAGGTGTGCAGGGCAGGCTGCGGCGAGTAGGCGGACCCAAAATTCATCCTAACTCGCCATTTTTTTGGCAGATGCGAGGGCCAGCTCGGTGGATCATGTCTTGTTTTGCCACCCCTAACCGTGTTTATACAGTGAACAATGTTTTTTTTAAATAAAAAAAGATATGTATGAACAATACCATGAATAATGTCGTGAATAGTCCCATGAACAATACATGTACAATGATTTTTATTGGTAGAATAAAATTGGTTAATGAAATATAAATAATTAGTTAATAAAATAATAAAGTTGGTTAATAAACGTCTAGATATTAAAAATAATTTAATAATAAAATAAAATTGGTTAATGAAAATTAAAATATTAGTTAATAAAATGATTAAGTTGATTAATAAACGCTCATATATTAAAAATAATTTTTAATAGTAAAATAAAGTTAGTTAATAAAAATTAAAATGTTGATTAATGAAGATATGTAGTTGTTTAATAAATATTCAAATGTTAAAATTAATTTTTTATTAGTAAAATAAAGTTGGTTAATAAAATCTAAAATATTTATTAATGAAACTATGAAGTTAGTTAATTATTGTATTGATATCTCTTAATTAAAAAAATTTAAAATTATATATTATTAAAATATTTTTTAAAATTATTTCTTATTATAATATTTTATTGTTCACCGATTCGATAAATGGTAGAAATTAAAGTGAAAATATCATTTCTGATTTTTAAATATTATATGATGTGTTATCTTTTGCATTTTCTACATTTTTGAGAGCAATTTTCCAGATCCATACGAAGAAAATGGGGTAAGATATCTGAAAGGTGAAAAAAGTGATGAAATATGAATAATTATTATCCATTTTCAGATAATTTAGAATAAATTATCATAATTGAAAAGTTGAAAAGTGAATTAAGTAAGTGTGGATAATGATTAAACGAAGGAACACCCACCAAAGTTGTGACCTCTTGTACCTTTTCCAAAATGGCTTTGAAAAGTTTCTCTACCCTTTCACACACCACAACCTTGTCCCACAAACAATCTCAACTCATTCGTGCTTCTTCCCCAATTTCAATCCCCAAATACATTCACCATTCCCATAAACACACGCCATGTTTGAGCAAGAGGCAACTCACTTTGCTTTCACCCTTTCTATGGAGCGTCTTGCCTAATACACTCTTGTTAGCACAAGAATTAATAACCGCTGACCTTCTGAGATATACTGATTCTAAAGAAGGTTTCACTCTTCTTACACCCTCTTCTTGGACTAAGGTTGATAAAGCTGGTGCTACTGTGTTGTTTCAAGAACCAAACGTTGGAAGTAACAATATTGGTGTTGTGGTAAACCCGGTTCGTCTTTCAACTCTTCCAGATTTTGGGTCTCCTCAATTTGTTGCTGATAAGCTTTTACAAGCTGAAAGGCGCAAGGTATACATGCACTCTTGTTTTTTGTTTCTAGCTAGGCCATGTTTATAAAATTATAGATACAAAAAGTAGGAATGGGATTGGAACTGAGTAAGATTAGTAAACACAAGAAGGTTTGTTTCTCCTAAACTCTCCCTTATTTGCATATTGTTTCTCCTACCTACATGTCTTTCTTTGTGTGTGAAGAAGGGTGCATTGATAGACATATCTATTTTATTGTACATATGGTTTTATTTTCTATTGGTTATTGCCTCGACGTTTAGGAAAGTACAAAGGAAGCTGAGATAATTGCAGTTGAAGAAAGATCAGGGGAGGGAGGTTTACAAGTTTATGAGTTTGAGTACAAGATTGATAGTACTAGAGGAGGTTTGAAAAGGATTTTTACTGCAGCATTTGTGGCTTCAAGGAAGCTCTATCTTCTAAATATCGTTCACTCTGATAATCCAGAGAGCCCTCTTGATCCAAATAAGAGAATGATGTTAGAGCAAGTTCTTCATTCCTTTGATTCGTCTAGTTAAACTCTTGGAATAGTTCTATTTTTTTCCCTCTCTTGAATTTCAATTCTTTAATTATTGCTACCGAGTTATTATGTTCAAATGTACTCTGAAAGTCATCCTCATAAACGAGCAAACTAGATTTTGTAGTGCATATTGAACTAAATGTATTTGAACTTGTAATTACATACATGTTACTTCAACTCAAAATTGGAGATGTATGCATACACAAGTAAATACTTCGTGCATATATACAACATGAGTTAGAATATAAAATGAATTCATCTAATAGTGATTAGAAGAGTCATAAATTACTATGAGAGGCTCTCACAAATCACAAGGCATCAACTTGTAAGATTTGGTACAATTCACAAGTCACAAGGCTCTTATAAACTACTATATGAATTCTTATATTTGAATAAACATCACCAACCAACATAGCATGCTCGTTAAGACATTATGTACCAGTCACTTATATATTATTTATTTAATTTACTTTTATCAGTGAGAGACTAATCACTGACACTTAATTTTTCAAACATTCCCTTTCTTAATTTAAGTGATGTAGATGGAGTACAATATCATTCTTAAGTCTTCAATTTCATTGCTTAGGATCATGTATACATACATGTAGTATTTATAAATTGTTATCATAAACACTAAAACTTAACAGCATAAGATTAATATTAATCATGTGCTTTTGTAACTGCTAGATTTTTTACTATTTTATTGTTTAAGTTTTTTAGCAACTTAGTCAATTAGTGGTTGCTATAATTTAGGAGCAAGTTAGTAGTAGTTGCTATAC
The DNA here is from genome assembly GCA_948472305.1 of Vicia faba. Taxonomy (NCBI): domain Eukaryota; kingdom Viridiplantae; phylum Streptophyta; class Magnoliopsida; order Fabales; family Fabaceae; genus Vicia; species Vicia faba. The sequence continues at coordinate 921,703,186 of OX451737.1, forward strand.
TTTAGGAACAAATTAGTTTAATTATTCAATTCCCTAAAATCCTGGTTACATGGGATAACTTTTAGTTTTTCATTTCCATTATTTATTGTAACATTTCTATCGATCAAATATACAATTCATTTCCTTTAATATACTGTTTCTCTACTTCTCTGCCACTATATTTGTTATTTTCTGCCATTAAACTAACAAATTGGTATCTAGAGCCTTCTTCTTAGAGGGACCTGTGAGTGAACCCAGTAAAAACCCACCATAATAAACCTTGCTTAAATTCATCAAATAGATGGATTCTGAAACTCCTTACACAAAACTAGTACCACCTGTGTTTGACGGTGATAATTATCACATATGGGCAGCAAGAATGGAGGCTCACCTAGAAGCAAATGACCTTTGGGAAGCCGTTGAGGAAGACTATGAAGTTCTTCCTTTGCCGAACAATCCAACCATGGCTCAGATAAGAAATCACAAGGAGAAGAAAGCAAGAAAGTCAAAAGCAAGAGCTACTCTGTTTGCTGCTGTCTCACAAGACATTTTCACCAGAATCATGACGATCAAATCGACATTTGAGATCTGGAATTTCCTCAAGGAAGAATATGAAGGAGATGAAAGAATCAAGGGAATGCAAGCAATGAATCTGGTTAGAGAATTTGAGATGCAGAAAATGAAGGAGTCTGAAACAATTAAGGAGTATGCAAACAAACTTCTTAACATTGCTAACAAGGTGAGGTTGTTAGGTTCTGATTTTTCTGATTCACGAATAGTTCAGAAAATACTAGTGACTGCTCCTGAAAAATTTGAAGCTTCTATTACTTCATTGGAAAATACTAAGGATCTTTCAAAGATCACATTGGCAGAACTTGTAAGTGCTATGCAGTCCCAAGAGCAGCGAAGGTTGATGAGACAAGATGGTGCAGTCGAAGGTGCTTTACGAGCCAAGCACCATTATTGAGAAACCAGTAGAAATAAGCATGTCAAGAAGAACCAGCCATCAAGCAACGAAAATAGTGCAAATAACCAAAACAATGGTAGGGTAAAAAGAAAAACTACCCACCTTGTCAGCATTGCGGAAAGTTGGGTCACCCACCATACAAATGTTGGAAACGACCAGATGCGAAGTGTAGTAAATGCAATCAGCTTGGACATGAAGCTGTAATTTGTAGGACCAAATTTCAGCAGCAAACTGAAGCTAATGCCTAAGTTGTTGAGCAAGATGAAGAAGATTATATTTTTGCTGCAACATGCTATTCGACGAGGAGTAATTCTGAATGCTGGTTGATTGATAGTGGTTGTACGAATCACATGACATATGACAAGACTCTATTCAAGGACTTGAAGCCCACTAATGTTTCAAAGGTCAGAATAGGGAATGGTGGCTATATTACTGCAAAAGGAAAAGGAACCATTGCAATTTCAACGTGTTCAGGTACCAAAATTATATCTGATGTTCTTTATGTACCTGACATCGACCAAAACTTGTTAAGTGTAGGTCAGTTGATTAAAAAGGGTTTTAAAGTATCCTTTGAAAATTAACATTGTCTTATCTACGACACTGCTGGTCGGGAAGTTCTACGGGTTAAAATGAGAGGTAAAAGCTTCTCGTTTGATCTAACAGAGGAGGAGCATGCAGTCTATTTTACTCAAGTCAGTCCCACAGAACTCTGACACAAGAGAGTTGGGCATTGTCATCTTGAAAGAATGCTGAACTTCCAAAGAAAAGGCATGTCAAGAGGTCTGCCAATACTTTCTGATAATTTACCAAATTGTAATGCTTGTCAATTTGGTAAACAAATAAGAAAATCATTCCCCAGATCAGCTTGGAGAGCTTCTCAAAAGTTACAGCTTGTTCACACTGATGTGGCAGGACCCCAAAGAACACCATCACTACAAGGTAGTCTGTACTTCATTCTTTTCATAGATGATTTTACAAGAATGTGTTGGATATTCTTTTTGAAATTTAAGCATGAAGTGGCTGGAGTATTTACGAAGTTCAAGAAAATGGTGGAAACTCAAAGTGGCTGCAAGATTCAATGTTTAAGATCTGACAATGGGACAAAGTATACATCAATAAAATTTAATCAATTTTGTGAAGAAGCTGATATTGAGCATCAACTCACAACCCCTTACACTCCAGAGCAGAATGGGGTTAGTGAAAGGAGAAATAGATCGGTGATGGAGATGGCTAGATGCATGCTGCATGAGAAGGAGTTGCCAAAAACATTTTGGGCAGAGGCGGATAACACAACGGTCTTTCTCCAAAATCGGCTTCCAACCAAAGTTTTGATGGATAAAACTCCATTTGAGGCTTGGTATGGGTATAAGCCGTCACTAACCTTTCTTAAAGTGTTTGGTTGTGTTTGTTTTGCATATGTTCCACAGGTTAAGCGTGACAAACTTGATAAGAAGGCAACTCCGGGCATCTTTGTGGGTTACAGTTCAGTTTCAAAGGCCTACAAAGTGTATCATCCTCAAACTGGAAAGATGACTGTTAGTAGAGATGTGCACTTTAATGAAGAACAACAATGGAATTGGGAGAACTCACAAAGAACAACTAAATTATTTGGCAACATTGATGATAAGCATCCGGGACAGCAAACAACAGAGTTATTGCAGGATGAATTAGAAGACGACCCTCCAGTCAGAGGCAAAAGGCTGTTATCTGACATCTATCAAAGATGTAATGTAGCAGTTTGTGAACCTGTTAGCTGCGAGGAAGCACCAAAGGACCAGAAATGGAAAATTGCAATGGAGGAGGAGATATCCATGATACAGAAAAACAAAACATGGAAGCTGGTTGACAGGCCTGAAAATAGAAAAGTCATTGGAGTTAAATGGGTTTTCAGAACAAAGCTTAATGCAGATTGCTCAATCAACAAGCACAAGGCCAGACTCGTAGTTAAAGGGTATGCACAAATTTTTGGTGTTGATTATTCTGACACTTTTGCTCCTGTGTCCAGATTAGATACAATTAGATTGGTGTTAGCAGTTGCTGTGCAAAATGGCTGGAAAATATTCCAGTTAGATGTTAAATCAACTTTTTTAAATGGAGAACTACATGAAGAAATATATGTAGACCAGCCAGAAGGATTCGTGAAGCAAGGTGAAGAAGATAAAGTCTATCTTCTAAAAAAGGCTCTCTATGGCCTCAAACAAGCGCCAAGGGCTTGGTACAACAAAATTAATGATCATTTATTGAGCATAGACTTTGTAAAAAGCGTATCCGAGTCCACACTTTATGTGAAACATAAGGGAAATAATTTTCTCATAGTTTCCCTCTATGTGGATGATCTTTTAGTGACAGGAGATGACGCAAGGCTAGTTGACGAGTTCAAGCAAGAAATGATGCAAGCTTTTGAAATGATAGATCTTGGTTTCATGACCTATTTTCTTGGAATTGAGATCAAACAAAGTGAGAATGAAGTGTTAATTTGTCAAAGAAAATATGCAAAGGAAATTTTGAAAAAATTTCAAATGGAGGAATGTAAATCTGTTAGCACACCAATGAATCAAAAAGAGAAGTTTAGCAAGGATGATGGTGCTGAAAAAATTGATGAAGGATATTACAGAAGCTTGATTGGATGTCTAATGTATCTCACTGCAACAAGGCCGGACATTCTATTTGCGGTAAGTCTCTTGTCTCGTTTTATGCACTGTCCAAGTGAAATTCATTTGCAAACAGCAAAAAGAATATTGAGATATATTAAAGGCACTATTGATTATGGAGTCAAATTTGATAAGTGTCAAGAATTCAAGTTGTATGAATTCTCTGATAGTGATTGGGCTGGATCCATTGATGATATGAAGAGCACTTCAGGATACTGTTTCAACCTAGGCTCATGAGTATTCTCATGGTGCACAAAGAAGCAAGAGATTGTAGCACAATCCACCATTGAGGCTGAATTTATAGCAGCAACAGCCGCTGTAAATCAAGCTTTATGGTTGAAGAAGATTTTATGTGATTTATCTTTGCAGCAGAAGAACAAAACAAAAATTTTTGTTGACAACCAGGCTGCAATTACTATTGCAAACAATCCAGTATGTCACGGGAAGACTAAACATTTCAACATTAAGCTCTATTTTTTGAGAGAGATGCAGCAAAGTGGAGAAGTAAACTTAGTTTACTGCAAGTCTGAAGATCAATTGGCTGACATGTTTACAAAGCCATTACCTATAAGCAAATTTGAATATCTAAGGCAACTGATTGGAGTTTGCAGTTCCTAAAGCAAGGAGGAGTATTAATCATGTGCTTTTGTAACTACTAGATTTTTTACTATTTTATTGTTTCAGTTTTTTAGCAACCTAGTCAATTAGTGGTTGCTATAATTTAGGAGCAAGCTAGTAGTAGTTGCTATACTTTAGGAACAAATTAGTTTAATTATTCAATTCCCTAAAACCCTGGTTACGTGGGATAACTTTCAGTTTTTCCTTTCCATTATTTATTGTAACATTTCTATCGATCAAATATACAATTCCTTTCCTTTAATATACTGTTTCTCTACTTCTCTGCCACTATATTTGTTATTTTCTGCCATTAAACTAACAATTTGCTTGCATCACAAGTAAGTAATTATATCACAAACAAGTAACTAGAGCTGTCAAAATGGGTTCGATCCTGGTCCGACTCATAAGTCCAACAATTTGACATGGATTGAGTAGCAAAATATCTTTAGAAAACACGATCCTATCTTTTTGGCCCAGTCCATTAGGCCAATGTTTTTTGTGGGTAAGGCCGGGTCAAGCGGACTTCGGGCCGGGCCAAGCGGGCTTCGGGCCGACCCATTAAAAAAAGATTTTGATAAATTTTGGGGAAAAATTGAGATAAAATATGATTGCATAAATGTGTTTTCAAGTGATAAAGAAAAGTTAAAGATGATGAAGATATATTTTCAAGATGATATAATCAAAGAAATGGTTGTGAGATGAAGAGAAAATTTGATAAGTATTGGTGATAATATTAAGTTACTCTGTATATTTACATGAATGTTTTTGTGGTATATATATATATATATATATATATATATATATATATATATATATATATATATATATATATATATATATATATATATATATATATATATATATATATATATATATATATATATATATATATATAAACTAAATTTATGATGACTCTCTACTTATATTATGTAGCTTTTATCTATTACATTCATTTTTATAAAATTAAAACTATAATATTGAAATACGGGTTGGACTGATCCATCAGACTACACCAGCTTTTAAAAAACAAGTCAAACTCATTTTCTATAGTCCATTAAACAATAGGGTCGGACCAACTTATTTAAATTTTAGCCCGCTGGACTAAAGCGGACTGGAATGAACCGACCCATTTGACAGCTCTACAAGTAACTAACTAACATACTTTAATCCTAACCATTGTTTTCTAAATAGAACATTACTCCACAAGAATAATTAGGAATTCAAATTAACATAACAAACAAGCTACTCAATTAAAACTTGATAAATAACATATACCAAGTTTCTCCCTTAATTTGCAATATGACTCAATCTTCAAAGGATTGGTCATGATTTATGAAAGTTCATCTTGTGAGTTGCAGTGGATCAAGTCAGCCAATAAATTTTTTGTAAGATCTTGGAGAAAATGGTATCTCACGTATATACTGTCATATTCTAATTTTTTCTTTTATTTTCTTATTTATGTAATCTGGTTTTTGTAAAATCAAGCTTCTCAAATGAACTTTTGTTTTGATGAAGACAAATCATGATTGACAAAGAAGATAAAGATTTTTAATCAAGCTCAAGACATCTATGGACAAAGTCTTCAGTTCAAGCTCTTAGCAACTTTCAAGGTATAATGATAATACTTAGTTTGAACTTAAGACATAGATGTTCAATGGTGAAAAGAAATATTCTAAAAATCCTTACTCAAGTTTTTTCTAAGTTAAATTTCATTTTTCACTTGAGTGCAATCGATTTATATTGCCTGTGCAATCGATTGCATACTTAAAATTTTCAAAACGTTTGCTTCTGTTTCTCAGTGCAATCGATTTACATTGTTTGTGCAATCGATTTCACTCAATCATTTTTTGCTACTGACTTCACATGTAATCAATTTACTTTCTTGTGCAATCGATTGCACACTTAAAACTTTTGAAAATATAGTTGTTGAAACCCCGTGCAATCGATTTACACAAAGGGTGCAATCGATTGCATACTGCACGATTTTGAAAAACAGCAGCTTTGCACATGCCTGTTCATAATACCTTTTCATTGAAACCTTTCACTAAATCTTGACAATTGTTCATGATTCATTTACAGAACTTTATGATGTTTCAAAACGGTGTTATAAACATATAAATATTCATTTTCAAAATCATTTTCAACACCTCTTCCAAATATATTTTCTGAATTTTCAAAATACTAACTCAAGTTTTTCTTCACTTTCATACATAAGTTTTCTGCACATTTTCACATATTATTAAACAGAAAACTTTGAGCATTATATCTTGAGTCATTGTACATTATTATCATTGGAAGAGAAGATCATTCATTGATTAAATCACTCTAAGTGATCATTACTACTCAACTCACTCAAAATCAAATATCGATAGATACTTACTTATTTTTCCAGGATTGTTGGAAATAAGTTTAAGTGGTTTTTTAAATCTTGTCTTTCCAAGATTGTTGGATACAAGTGTAGTCACTTTGAGAGGATTGTTCTCATTGTTGACATAGTGAAAATCCAAGAGGATTGTTTTTGGTGGTTTTATTGGTTAGAGTCTTGTATAGAAGGACTAGGGTGTCTTGTCTAGAGATCTAACAATAAGGAAATCTCTTTCATGTTAAAAGGGGACTGGAGTACTCTCGGACTGTGAGGGAAACCATGATACATCTCTGTGTTCTTTACTTTTCCGCATTTACTGCTTTCATCACTAGTCATAAACCAGAAAAGAAAGAAACATATTTGTAAACTCATGCACTAAATCAGAAAAATAATATCCATCATCACTAAAACGGTAAAACTTTTAAAGTACCTAATTCACCCCTCCCTCTTAGGCGCACTTCGTACTTACCGTTTTAAATATTTTGATATACATCTAAAATCAAGATGACTAATCCATTGTGTCCTTTTCATCTGGTAATAACATTCATCTTTTCAAGAAAGTCTAGGGTTTTGGTTTTCTCTTGCTTTGTATTTGATTATCATTCAATTTTTATTCAAAAAAGAGAAAGGTTTAATTGATAGTTTGGGTTAGGCATATTTGAAAAATTGCGAAATTGGTTCCATTTGGCTTACCTTTCATTTACCAAAATTAGAAAAAATAGAAAGAAAGAAAAAAGCATTATTTTTAGTAATCAACTTATTACTTGAATTCATTTTTTCTTTTAATAATTGAGGTGATTATTATTTAGAATTGCATTTTATTGCTTTTATTGTAGATTACATTTATTAACCAGAAATAGAGCATAATGTTGAAAAGGAAAAAAGACAAAAGTTCAAGCTAGGACTCTTACACCACGTCTATAATGACATAGTCAACCCTACAAATTATATATAATTAGCCACTTCCTACATGAATCACAAATTCCCTCTTATTCACATGTACTCCAATTTTTTATTACTTAAATTCTGTCTTCATCTCTTTGTGTGTTCACATTCAACTGAATTTGTCAACGAAAGAAAAAACAAGCACAACAACTATAAAATAGTTGCAATAACTTCAATGACCTTTCATTTCTCTAGTATCATATCATACGATAAAGATGTTTTCTTTGTTTTAATATTATCTTTTTTTAATGTGTTGAGAAATACTGCCTCAGATAACTACTATTCAAATATTGCAACTGGTTTGAAAAAACTACAAAGTTTGAATCTTTCAGCTGAAACATATAGTGGGGGTTAGTCACATCTTTCTTCTTTTCTATGAGATTTCTGCTATTGGTTAGTTAGTTTCTTTCTTTGTATTGGTTGAAGTTTATCTAATAACTTCTCGACAGAATGGAGAGTGAGACCAGCTTTGTCCCGGAAGTGACAGAAAACATAGCTATGGATTCAGCAGAGAAGAGACTCAATGAGCTTGGTTACAAGCAAGAACTAAGAAGAGAAATGGTTTTTATTCTTTCCAAGTTTCGACATCTTGATCTAAATTTTCTCACTATGAAAATAACTTTTTTTTTCCTTCTTGTATTTTGCAGACTATGTTTAAAACTCTTGCGATATCATTTTCAACAATGACACTTTTCACTGGAATCACACCTTTGTATGGTTCTAGCCTTCAATATGCAGGCCCTGCGAGTCTCGTCTGGGGATGGGTAGTTGTTTGTTTCTTCACTTGGTTTGTTGGGATTGCTATGGCTGAGATATGTTCATCTTTCCCGGTTTGTCTCTTCTCATAATGTTTATGCATGTACCAGTGAATTAGTGAATAACTTACATAACTAATTTTCAATTTTGGTTCAATCTATAACAGACAACTGGTTCTCTGTACTTTTGGGCTGCACATTTAGCCGGTCCAAAATGGGGACCATTTTCTTCATGGTGCTGTGCTTGGCTTGAAACCATAGGTCTTATTGCTGGGATAGGGACTCAGGTAAAAGGACTAATTCGGTTAAACTTCGACTCGTGTTTTCATAGAATGTGTGCATCGTAACTCATACTTTTCATGGTTGGAATTCGGAAAGGCGTATGCAGGATCACAAACATTGCAGAGTATAATCCTACTCTCGACAGGCACGAATAAAGGCGGAGGGTACTTTGCCCCGAAATGGCTATTCTTATGTATGTACATTGGCCTCACTGTTATTTGGGCAGCATTGAACACATTTGCGTTAGAAGTTATCGCCTTCATCGATATAATTTCAATATGGTGGCAGGTACTTTTGCTTCTTTATCTAACTATTCCAACTTACTGATTACAGTGAATGCGTTGTATCTTGACTCTAAAATGTACATCACAATTTACTCATAATCATTTTTACTGTGACAGGTTATTGGTGGAGCAGTGATAGTTATAATGTTACCTCTAGTGGCACTAACTACACAATCAGCTTCATATGTATTCACAAACTTTGAATTAGCACCTAATACAACAGGAATATCAAGCAAACCGTATGCGGTGATTCTATCGTTTCTTGTGAGCCAATATTCCCTCTATGGATACGATGCTGCAGCGCATCTAACCGAAGAAACTAAAGGCGCAGACAAGAACGGACCTATTGCAATACTAGGTAGTCTTGCCATCATTTCAGTATTTGGTTGGGCTTATATCTTGGCACTCACATTCAGCATTCAGGTATAAATATAATCAACCAATTAACACTTGAGTTTTTGACAGAAGAATGATAATTAACACCGGTTTCCATCTCTGATTCAGGATTTCGCTTATCTTTATGATCCAAACAATGAGACTGCTGGAGCATTTGTGCCAGCACAGATATTGTATGATGCATTCCATGGAAGATATCACAATTCTGCAGGAGCAATAGTTCTACTATTTATAATTTGGGGTTCTTTCTTCTTTGGTGGACTTTCAATCACCACAAGCGCTGCCAGAGTCGTAAGTACTACGACCCTACGAGCCTTTTTGATTTTGATTGATTTATTTGAGTTTATCTTAAACAATGTAATTTTCAGGTTTATGCACTGTCAAGAGATAAGGGAGTGCCGTTTTCGTTCCTATGGCGAAAATTGCATCCAAAGCACAAGGTTCCTACAAATGCTGTATGGCTATGTGCAGCAATATGCATTCTTCTTGGTCTACCAATATTGAAGGTGAATGTGGTATTTACTGCAATAACTTCAATATGCACAATTGGTTGGGTTGGTGGTTATGCAGTTCCAATATTTGCAAGAATGGTGATGCCTGAGAAGAATTTCAAGGCTGGACCATTTTATTTGGGAAAGGCAAGAAGACCAATTTGTTTGGTAGCATTTCTATGGATTTGTTACACATGTAGTGTGTTTCTTTTGCCAACTCTTTATCCAATAACTTGGGATACTTTCAATTATGCACCTGTTGCTCTAGGGGTAGGTTTGGGTTTAATAATGGTTTGGTGGGTGTTAGATGCAAGAAAATGGTTTAAGGGACCAGTTAGGAATATTAATGCTCAAAATGGCAAGGTGTAGTTATTCATAGGTTTGAAGAATAATTGCTGGAATATTCTTTATCCCATACTTGTATGTTCTATGGTTGACACAAATATTTAATCCTTCAGTTCAAAGAGGTAAAATGATAATTCATCTCACAAGCATATACATTTGAATTCAGTTGTTTTGAGCAATAAAATTTAGCCACTGTTCAATCATGGTCAAATGTTAATTTTTTTAAAGAATTATTGTACATTTAAAACTCTTCCAGAGAATATATTATGCAATTAAATTTAAGAAAAAAAATCAACTTTTTTAAATAAGACCTGTATTTTTCCACATAAATCAAATAGAAAGTTTCACAATCCACCTTTCCTTGATTTCTTGATGGAAGTAATGGAAGTGCAATTTTAGAATTAGTTTTACATTCATCATTTTGATCATCTTGACCTTGTTCTGGTTTCACATCTCGTGGTGACCTACGATACTCATCACCCTCGGTGCTAAAAACAAAATATATTTTTTTGGGGTTAAATATGTTTTTCGCCCTTATAAATAACTTAAATTCGATTTTAGTCCTCTTGAATTTTTTTTTCAAATAATGGTTTTCCTGAAAATTTTCATACACACTTTTGGTCCCTTCTGCAAAAACCGTCACTAGAACCGTCGCTAAGTAAAAACCGTCGTTAATTTTATTGTTAAGTTATAAAAAACCGTCGCAATATTACAGGAGAGACCAAAAATATAGTAACAATTTTATAGAGGATTCTTCAGATGGAGCTCTCATTGAATGTTCAACAATATTAGTAAACGGTTGCTTACATTCAGATTCAAATGGCTAGGCGGGTTTCTCTTATTGAGAATAACATGAATGTTGATATGGTTTTTACAACTTCATCACATCATAATGAATTTTCTTTACAATACACTTGGATTGTTAATTCAGGTGCTACTTCTCACATAGTTCATTATTTGAAATTCTTTAGTTCATATAAACATTTTTCCAACAAATGTGTTACTTTATCAAATAATCTTAGAGTTTCAGTTTCTGATACAGGCACAACGCCTCAAAGTAATCAAGACAATTCGTAGTGATAATTCATGTGCCTCAAAATAATCAAGACAATTCGTAGTGATAATTCACAAGAATTACAGTTGACTACTTTTTTGAAAGATAAGGGAGTTACTCATCAAATCTCTTGTCCATGCAGACATCGAAAAAACTTGGTGGTTGAAAGGAAGCATCGACATTTGCTCAATGTTGCAACGACTTTACTTTTCCAATCCAAAATTCATTTGTCTTTTGGGGGAGATTATGTCAGTACAGTTACACATCCTATGAATAAGACACTTTCTATTGGTCTAGATAGTAAGATTCCATATGAGTTATTGCATGGTAAGGTGCCTAATCTCAATTCTCTAGAATTTTGGGGTTTTTATGCTTTGCTTCCACATTCGTGCACTGAGAGACAAGTTTGCGCCAAAGACCATGGCAAGTGTGCAACTTGGTTATCCCTCAGGAGTCAAACGGTAAAAATTGTTAATGCTTTAAACTAGCAAAGTTATAGTTTCACTCGATTATATCAAATTCATACTCTAGTAGAGCTGCATTTCAAGTTAAAAGTATTGAGTGATTTACATTACTTTCTTGGGTTAGAAATTGCCAAGTCTAAAATGAAAGTACACATTACAACTTTTAGAAGATACTGGTCATTTGTCTTCTAAACCTGCTCTTATACTTATGAATCATGGTATTTATTTCACTGATATTGTTGGTGATCTATGAATTCTTGTTTCTGGTTATAGAATATTGATTGGCAGGTTAAGGTACTTAGCCATTTCTTATGTAATAAACAAATTAAGTCAGTTTATGAAACAACCTTGCACTACTCATTTGAAGTAGATTTATAATCAATGGTGGTATTTTGTGATAACATGTCTTCTATACTTCTTGATTCAAAATCTTTAAGTCATGACAGATCCAAACACATTGATATCGATTATCATTTCATTAGACAACATGCGCAATACATATCTTTGAAGCTTGTTCATGTTAAAACTTCTCAATAACTTGTTGATCCTTTAACAAAAGCTTTACCTCAATTATATTTGATTCATTAATTTCCAAGCGGGGTAAGTTAGATACACATACCTTCCAATTTAAGGGGAGTATCAACATGTGTGATTCTGTTAAAAAGTGGGTGAACTTAGATTGTAACCACATATATATAATAAGTTTTAAGGTATACATAGTGAGTTAAACACTATTGTGAGTAACTTGCATCACTTTTCATCATTATGAAGATAGAAGAATCATAGCACATTGCTCTATTCTCAATTTATTTACTTTCATTCTTCACAATTACAATAATGAATACATTTTATAATTCAATTTGTGTTTGATGTAGAATTATCACGGTTTTAGAGAGAGAGAAGTTTCAACTTCTCTCTACAATTTTTCTTTTTTCTCCCACTTTTAAAAGAGGGGTTGTGGTGGTTCTGGTTTCCCCATTTTGTTTGGGGCTTTTTCCTCCTTCTTAGTGGTGGTTCTTCTTCCATCTTGTATTGGTTTTTCTTCATCTTTGTGGTGATTATTTGTCCTAATTTGTTTTATCCTCTTCATCCACTAAAACTCTAGATCTATTCTCATCTTCATTCCTCCCCATAAAACGCTTCCTCTGCCACCACCTTCGTCTAGACCACACCTCTGATGACCCTATCACCCCACATTCACCGAAACCTAATCCACCCCAATCTCATATGTCACCTCCACCGAAAACAACTATCTTTATCTTATCTCTCTTTTCTACCTCTAGCCTTTATCAGGGCTTCTCTATCTTGCGGCAACAATCACCAAGTGCTCGCAACTCTAACACCATCGTCACCAACCAATGACCCAATGTGGATCGGACATGGAAAACGTCCTCCACTAGAGTCTCTGTAACGCCCGTAATTTAATTAAATTATTTTTGGAATATTTGTGAAGTTGTGTGGTGATTAGTTGGAATTAATTATTTTATTAAGTTGTGGAATAATATTAGAATGATAATATTATTTGATGTGGACTTGTTTTAAAGAATAGAAGTAGTAAATAGGGGGTGTAGTAGTTTTAAGCCCATTAAAGTATTTTAAGAATAATAGGTTATTTTATTATTGTTAGAAATAATAGAAAAGAAGAAGCAGTAAGAAGAGAAGGAGAATAAGGGTTTGAAAGAAAGAACGTGAAAGCTGTTGGAAAAGAAGAGAAGAGGCAGAACATAAATTCAACCGGAAAGTTATAGAGCAACCTTCAATCCAAGGTAAGGGTGGGGTTCTGACTCTATAATATGGTTTATGATGATTGGTTTATGAGATTAGATGTGAAAGTGTTGTTTTGTTCATGGTTGAATTATATATGATGTTATATGATGGAAATCGATGATTGAAAGATGAATAATGATGTCCCAATATTGTATATTTGATGTAGAATTATAGGATAATTGTAAGTGATGATTATATATGATTAGATGATGTTTTTAGGGCTTAAAGTATGGAACCCGTAGTGAAAATGCAGAGAAATCGCAGAAATTATTCGTGACAGAGCAGTATGTGTCGACCCCAAATGTTATGTGTCGACACAAGAATGCTGTTAGACTCAGTATGAGTCGACACGAAGAAGTCATGTGTCGATACATGAGGGCTATTATACTCAGGATGAGTCGATATGTAGGAGCTTGTGTCGATACATGTAGTGTTGCAGACTCAGGATGAGTCGATACAAGAGAGGATGCGTCGACTCATGCAGTGTGTTAAACCCAGTACGCATCGACCCAAGGTGTTACGCGACTATCCATGATTGTCTAGTTTTTGACAGATTCTTTTTCCCAAGGCTGAAACTTTAGTTTTCGGACTCCGTTTGAGGTGTCGTTCGAAGCGTTGATTAGCTAACGCAATAAACTTCATTCTTAAGGATTAAAATGAAGAATAGGAAGGATAATCCTAGTATCCAAATTAGGACTATAGTTAATTCCCGCGTTGATTGTTATGTTGATTTTTATGAAGAATGTTGAGGATGAGATGTATATAGATTATTGTTTGGTTTGTAACAGTAGGATTAATGATGATAATGATGTAGTATTACAGAATAGTAATATGTAGAGGTTTGGTAATTTAGGAGTAATCCTTAGATGATTAATTAATTATAGGCAATATCATGTTGTAGGCCTATGGCCAACATTGCGGATTGACGAGTTACTGTTGTATTATGGTACGACTGAGTTATTGATGAAATGATGATTAATGAGATTATGCTTGATGAGTTATGATGTATAAATGATGTTTTATGAGTTATGATGTATAAATGATGTTTGATGATTTATGATGATAAATGATGTTGATGAACGATGTTGAGATGCCTCTAATAATGGGCAGCTATTAAGATGTAGGCTTATGGCCAACAATGATGTTTGTGTTGAGATATTGTTAATTGTGGTGTTGTCATTACGTTCATTATTGTGTCGCATACATTGCATTTCAAGATGGAGCTTATGCTCGTTAAGATGGCCTGTATTGGCGAATATTAAGATGAAGACTTATGCCTTGTTGATGCCTCTATTTATTGGCAGATTTTTAAGATGGGGGTTCTGCTCCAATGGTACCACGTGCATTTGCATAATATTGAGTCGCATTATATGATTGCATAAAGAAGTTGAGAATTGATATGATGAATGTGTGTTATAGTTGGTATTTATGTTGCAATTATTGTTGATTATAAGATGAGAAGTGGTGATGTTATGTGATCTAATTTAATATATTAATTATCGCACGCTTTATTATATTGTTAGATATCTCACCTCTTCAGTTTGAATGTTACCCTTACGTTGGTAACGTGAAGGTAATCGAGAGTGAAGGTTTTATACCTTCAGTAGTTCGAGTCGGTATCATTGCTCTGATATGTAACACTCGGGGGGATGAATGCTTGTTACTTTTAATTGATGATTATTTCGGTTGTTGAACTTTAATTTGATTATTATTAAGTATGTGTTGTTTGAAGTTGCTGTAACGATGGATAAAGATGTTATTAAGAATTCCGATGCGTAGATGTTTAAATTGTTGAATTAAGAGATTTAATTATTATGATGATGGTTCATCCGAAGTTTAAAGTGTTATGTATCCATGATGAATGCAATGTGTTTTTAATGATGAATTTGTGGCATCCTGATTCGTTTGCATGAATGATTTTATAACTCTGATTTATTTATATAATTGTTGGGTAGAATTGGGGTGTTACAGCCTCCACCACCAGAAGATAAAGATCTAAGTTATTGGATTTGTGTTTGCTCTGTTTTAATTAATATTTTGATACGATGGGAGAACTGACTTGGGCGTTTTGCGTTTGATCGCAAATGTTGCAGATAGCAAGAGTTGCCACCAGCTTTTCTTTTATCCAATAAAAAAAGGGTGAAAAGAACAGGAAAGACCTTTCGAGAATTTTCTTGAGTTCGGGGGGTAGGTTATGAAAATGGAAGGTGTTAGCACCCTTTTCATCTGTAGTTATCTACGGGCTTTTAAGTGCTTGATCACTTTGAATTGCTTTGTGTTTGTATAAGTTTGAAAATATTTTGAAAACACCTTTGTACAGCAAACTTTGCAATGATTCTCGTATCATTGAGAATGTATACAAAGTGTTGGTTTTGAAAATATTTGTTTGAAAAGGAGTGTTTGGAAAGATGTTTTGAAGGTGCCAATGTAAGACAATTTTGTAATGATTGCCTTATCGCTGAGAATGTATACAAAATGTTTATTTTGGAAATTGTTTTGAAAGTGTGAGGTATAAAGATTTTGTTTATGAGCAAGAAATTACGATCAATCTCCCTACTCAAAAAGTCTTTGTTCTTTTCCTCCTCCTTTAGATATTGATATTTTATCATTGATTGGTAGAAAGCCTTATCATTGGATGTGAGGGACGAGCGTGGGTCATCGTACAGTCATAGAAGATAACTTGTGAGATACTTTAGCAATTTGTCATAAGGACTAAGCTCGTTTATCGAAGGCAACATTGAAGGGTCATCGAGGGACTACGATCTTGTAATCGAGGGTCTTTTCTAAAACATCTCACGTTCGAGGGACATGACTGTTTAAATCCGAGGCAACAAGTGAAGTTAACCCTAGAGGTGCATGTGTGCAAAGTGTTTTGTTTTCATGTATTTTTGTCTTTGAATTAGGATTTTGCTAAGTTTGATTTTAAGTCTTGTCATGCAAATCCTAATCACTAACAAATAAGGAAAGTGGAAAATTACGCAATCTAAATGTCCTACGCTATTACAACGCTTTGGGAATAGGGGTACAAGTTTGCGAATATGGGGAGAAAAGCAATAAAGCCCTAATTACTATTACAAACCATTGAATATGAATAATAATAGAATGTACAAAGATGCAAGAATGAAGAGGAAAAAGAAATTGTCTTTGTGTGATTTTTTGATGGAGAAAAAGGTTTTATAGTTAGACTAATTAATTTTATTTACAAAAGAAATTAATTGATTGTCTTAAATAAAACCTAAGATCTAAGTTAATTAAATTTAAGAAGGAAATAAAACTTAAGTTTAAGTAATTTGTTTAGAAAATAATTTGAATGTTAATACTAATTTGTAAAAGAGAACAATAAAATTTAATTTAATAAAATAAAATAAAATACCTAAATTAAAAAAAATTTAATTTAATTAAGAAAAATATATTTTTGGTGTTTTTTGGTTTTAATAAACTGAATAGATAAGTAAATATAATTAAAATATAAAAAATAAATGGGCTGGGTGTTAAAAGGAAAGATGGGAGTTAAAAGTAGCAAAAAACCCAAGCATGGCTTTTTTGTTTGAGATCAGGAAAAAAAAGTATAAATGGACTTGTATTTGAAAAGTAAAATGGGGGTGCAAAAATAACAAAATGCCAAGCCTAACTCAGCAAGGCCCTAGGCACTGCATGATTTCCTGTGATCAGCTCCTGATGGCTCGTGGTGGGCAAGCATACTTGAGACATTGGATTTCTTGGCATAGTGATCCGATGGCATGGATGAGAGGCGCATGATGCGCGCACATGCTTGGATTGCACATAATCTGAAATAAGAAAATTAGTGAAAAACAAAAGAATACCACTGAGGCTCGAACCTAGGTCTCTATAGATCAATGCCTTACGCGCGCTTCCTCTGCCACTGGGGTGGCTATTTCATCCGTTTATAGAATAAGTTGCAATAAGCTTAAAGTAAACCCAGTCCTGATTATAACTTCATCCCTAACCTCGTGTCAGAAGTCATTGACAAGATTTTTGAATTTCTGTTCTTGCTCATTTCTCAACCATTTGCAAAAGTTTAAACATGAAACTTGCTCCATTTTTCAATACGAATTCAACCATGTAAACAACATAAACTATAAATCAAAGATGAACCTTAATTTCTATTGGTACCAAATAAAACCTAATTTTTTCAGAAATTTCAAACTCAAAATTCGCATCACTCGGGTAACATAAATGAAAATTAAAGGCATGGTTAGCTTCAGAGCTATGATGTCTACATTTTTTACTCATAAAGTAACCATTAATGATGCTTGTAGAGAGAGTTCAAAGTTAAGAAAACTTACCTCAAAACTGAAAATCATGTATAGAGTTTGAGCAACCCTGGAAGTATGTTAATGATCTGGATAGCTTCACTGGACTCCTAGGAAGCTAATGCAACTCTTACTTTGTGCCGAGAGTGGCATAATCTTCTTGGAGAAGTCAATTTGCAGAGCTGGGTTTTTGAGTTTGGAGGATGATGAAGATGGAGTTACAGTTATGAAACAGGGGTGGGGATGAGTTCTAAATGATGTACGGAAGCTTTGTGATTGATTTAGAGAGGAAACACACTAGTGGATTGTGAGTTTGAAGTTTTTGGCCAGAAGTTGCAACAATGGAGGTTTGTGTGAAAGTTCAGAGTTTCATGTAATTTAAGGGAGTGTTAGGGATTGAAGAATCGTGGGTTAGGTTGCATATAACTCCTCTATTTGTAGAGGAAAGGTTTGGAAGCTTGAAATAATCAGAATCAAGAGATCACATGTTATGGTCATGTGACTTGATTTTGAAGCAAGCTTGAAATATCTTGTTCCAATGCATAGAAAAAAGACTCCTAGGGTGATTAACCGGTTGTAGATGTTTGCTTCTTCACTTTACAATGGAGTGTGATCAGAGGGAACAAGTGCAAAGCTCAAAGAGAGTGGACTTTGTGATTAATGTTGGCTTTTCCAAAATGATAATGTTACCTTTGTGCCAAAAAATGGATTAATCACTTGGGCAATGGCTCAAATGCTTAGACAATGGCTCAATCAGTTGTGTAAACATTTAATTATTGAGTGATTTTCAAGTTAGAAGCCCTGCAAAGTAAGATTATGCAGCATGCTTGAAGATTGGATCAAGTGTTCTTCATGAAAATGACCTATAATTCAAGAATGGATGCCCAACATCTTCTCTTCGAAACTTCTAGCTCAGGCATGATCTCTTCAAGTTCTTAGACATTTTGGAAATCTTGAAATATTGTCTACAAGCTTCATGTTGACCACTTTGGCTAAATCAACTTGGAACTTGGTGAAAAATTGCCAAGAAGTTGGGACAAAAAATCTGCCTTACTTGATGAAAATTTCACTAAGTGTTTATACAAAAATGTCATGACTTCATGAGCCTATATCATCAAATCTAAGCATTTTTTGGACATTAACCCTGAGGGACAAAGTTGTAGAATTCATCAATATCTACAACTTTCATGTTTACAGTTTTCCTTGAATCATCTTGCATCATGGTGAAAAATTGTCATGAAGTAGTGAAATTATCAAGGTTAAAAAACACTTAGAATTTTCTAAGTCTTGAAAATATTGAATTTTTGTTGACTTTCTTGATTCTTGATGATCAAGTTTGATATTTTTTAATGTATTGAGAATCTTGATATTTGAAATTCAATGTTGATCAAAAAGTCAAAGTTTGACTTTTTATGTATCAGTTGACTTTTCATCAGTTGATCAAATTTCAACTATCAATCCATTGATCTTGAGAAATGATTTGAGCCATGAAATCAGGTGAACATTTTGTGTTTGAATCCTTGAGATCATGTTTTAAGCCATTAAGTCATGTACTAGGTCAAAAGTCATTGATCAGCCATTCTCAATCAAAACCCTAATTTTGACATTTTTGCCCCTTTGATGATTTGAATGCTTTTCTTGAGGAATTATGATTAACCCTTGATCAATTGATGAATATGACTTCAAAATGTTGATGTTGGCCAAAAATCATGAAGTTTAACTGTATGTTGACCACATTTGACTTTTTACCCAATATAGTTGATTTTCAATCATCTGAGCAAATGTATGGTGCAAGACTTGAAACTTGGTATGAGAATTCTTGAAGACCTATAATGAACCATGAAAGTCACTTGAGGCATTAAAAGTCAAATTATCCTTGAGAAAACCAAAACCCTAATTTAGACCCAATGCTTAGGAGGTGGCCTTGTCTGATCAACTCTTGAGACTCTTTGAGCATTTGAGAACTTTTTTGTGAGAAATGTCTTGAGAAAAGAGAGGGGAAATTTTGGGATACAACAACTTCCCATGTTAAATCTTCTTAAACCTGAAGAGTTAAATTGACTTGTCCACCATTAGTGACTTGAAGGTAGAAGATGATTGAACACTTAAGTGCCCAGAAATTTGCAGTTGCTTGTGCACGAAGTAATGTTGTGGGTTGATTATACCGGGAATTGGCTTAAAGATGCCATTTCGATAGGAAATGAAGAGCTGTCGGAGATGGGCTTATAGATGCCATCCAAAGTAACTGTTGAGAGAAATTAGAATGAGTCTAAGCTCGTGTTTAACTGGGAGAAGTATCAGAATAAATCTTTGGTCGATTTAATCTAAGCTAAAAAAAGTATCTACTGGAAGAAGTATCAGTATAAATCTTTGGTTGATTTAAACTGAGCTAGAAGATGTATGTGTCCGTCTTTAATTAGAAAAGAATCAAAATAAATCTTTAGTCGATTTAAGAAGTGCCTACTGGAAAAGCATCAGAATAAATCTTTGGTCAATTTAAACTAAACCATCAGATGTCTTGTGTCGTCTTTAACTGGAAAAGAATCAGAATAAGTTTTTGGTTGATTTAAACTGAACCAAAAAAAGTGCCTACTGGAAAAGTATCAGAATAAATCTTTGGTCGATTTAAACTGAACCGACAGATGTCTTGTGTCGTCTTTAACTAGAAAAGAATCAGAATAAATCTTTAGTTGATTTAAACTAAACCAGAAAAAGTGTCTACTGGAAAAGTGTCAGAATAAATCTTTGGTCAATTTAAACTAAACCAGCAGATGTCTTGTGTCGTCTTTAACTGGAAAAGAATCAGAATAAATCTTTAGTTTATTTAAACTGAACCAGAAAAAGTGCCTACTGGAAAAGTATCAGAATCAATCTTTGGTCAATTTAAACTGAACCAAGAGATGTCTTGTGTCGTCTTTAATTGGAAAAGAATCAGAATAAATCTTTAGTTGATTTAAACTAAACCAAAAAAAGTGTCTACTGGAAAAGTATTAGAATAAATTTTTGGTCGATTTAAACTGAATCAGAAGATGTCTCTGTTGTCTTTATCTGAAAAAGAATCAAAATAAATATTTAGTTGATTTAAATTGAACTAGAAAAAGTATCTACGGGAAAAGCATCAGAATAAATCTTTGGTCGATTTAATCTAAGCCAACAAAGGTCTATGCTTGATTGTATCTGAAAAATATATTAGAATGAGTCTATGCCCGACTGTATCTAAAAGTGGATCAAAATGAGCCTTCGCCTGACTGTATCTGAACCATGCTTTTCAGGATGAAACTCTGGGAAAGGTGTTTGAGTAGCTACTCGTCATGTAGATAGTCGCCCCGTCCTGTTTTGAGATTTGATCTACAATCTTCTTTGTTGGTAAGACCATAGGTGATAAAATAAGTGCCCCGTCCTGTTCCGAGAATTGATCTTTATCTGACCAAAGAGAAAGAAAGATAGTTTCTCCGTCCTATTTCGGGAGTCAATCTTCGATTTGTTCGTGTAGATAATCACCCCGTCTTGTTTCGGGAATTGATCTACAGTCAGTTTGTCGGTAAACCCGTCTTGTTCCAGGAGTTCATACCGTTGGTGATAAAGATAGTTGCTCCGTCCTGTTTTGGGAATTGATCTTCATCAGTTTTGTTCTATTGGTGATAAAGATAGTCGCCCCGTCCTGTTCTAACACAATATTGTAATTTTAAAATAGAAATAATAAAAACTTAGTTAGTGTTGGACACCCGGTCAATTTGGGTTAGACTCGGTACCAATATGTCAAACTGATTAAAACCATGGATGAATTTGTTAGGCTCAATTCTGACTAAAACTTTAATAGATTATCTCAACAATGTTCAATGTAAAAAAGATTGCAAAATTTATTTTAAGTGGTACCTTCAACTCAAATAACTTCATATTCCTTACAAGTTGCTCTGCATTTATACCCTCGCGGGCAAGAAGCCTATACATGTACATGAAAAAGAAAATCATTACGCTAATTTCCTAAAAGCTTCAGAGAATTCAAGCAACTTCTACTTTAAGAAAATGACGGAAGACAATGTATTAGGGCATGTAACAATGATATCTACATACTTTATTTAGAATTTATAAAACAAAAGTAACGCCCTTATTGAGAGAAGAAAAAATCATTTAAAAGAACAAATAAATATCATTATTAAAGAAAATAAAAACTCTCAAACAGCTCAAAGCAATCAAACTTTGAACTAATAAAAAATAATTTAAGAATTTTTCAAAAATTCTAAATTCTAAATGATAGAATAATTTAGACAAAATAAGAAATTGGAACAAAAGAGTACCTAGTTGCAGCAATGAAGTGTGAAGGTGCCTCAGCCCTAACTATCTTGGATTTAAGCTTCTTTGATAATGTTTCGAGTTGATCCAAATTCCTCTAAACAATGTATGAAAGTGAATTCAAAATCTCATATCCCAAAATCCTATAGTTAATCAAAATCTATTTCAATTTCATCAACCAGTGAAAATTCTAACTAACATGAAGTACAATATATTCATTAATTTAACTCAAATGGAAGGTACTCATGGTTCAAAATTAAAATACATTACGCTTAACCTATACATGGATTATATTTTATTATTTCTGCAATGAAAGTTGATTTCTGCAATGAAACTAAATCTATTTCAAACGTTGCTCAATAACCAGATGAACATGAAAACCGATTTCTGCAACGAAATAAAACCAACCATTGAAATGACTTACCTCAAATCAAGTCAAACAACTATGAAGATGGAAGAAACATAAAAATACACAAAAATAGAAACAACAAAGAAAATGAAAAGGAAGCATACATGGTTTAACCCACTTTGTCGAAACTTGTGGCGGTAGACTTTCGCTTCTTTTTTCGACGGAGAACGAAGGGTTCTTCAGTTAAGTCGGTGACAAAGATTGAAGAATGAGAAGAGAATGGTTGATTGGAATTTTAGTTTTCGGCAGATATCAAAAACTTATTCGATTGGGTCGGTTAAGAAGATTGATGAAAGGAAGAAGAAGAAAGACGAGGGAGGATTTATGTCTGAAAAATGAGAGAGGTAAAAGAGAAGGTGTTATGTGTGAGAGAGATACAGAGAGATGTTGTATGAAATGAAATAGGGTTTTGTTACCTGGGTTAAAGCATATCTCAAATTTGAAAGAGAGTTTCAAAAAACTTCCGCCACTTGACAATATGGGTTGTTCTTATTGGACAATAAGTTATTATTTAGTCAATTACATAAAAGGGTTTTTTATAGTGTAAATATTATATCTGTTAAAGAATAAATTAAGGAGTTCAGTAGCATTTTTCAATTTTAGATTGATAGTTGATGTCAGATACAAAACATGTAATTAATTAAAATCATTTTCAAATTCAATATGCAACTTGAGGAGTTTCTAATAGGGGTGTTTGCGGTGTGGTTTGTGCAGTTTTGAAGCAAAAAATCATCTGAACCACAAGAAAAAACAATGTGGGGGTTCGATTTGGTTCGATCAGTTTTTAAAAATAAAACCGAACCAAACCAAACTAATGCGGTTTGGATTGGTTCGGTTGGTTCGATTTTTTATAAAAAAATTATTGAGTCATATATACACATATATCGTTCATACGTTAGCATAAAAAAATTTATAATTGTCAAAATACGTTTATAATTTGATACATAAAATTACGTATTATAGTTTTATCTAAATCTAAAGAATAATATACATAAGATTGCATTCTTAAATGAATATTATACAAAGAATACGATAAAATATATTTTGTGAAAATAGTGTTTATAAATGAGTAATATTTTATTTTTTATGATTTGTAAATTAAAATATATATCATATAAAGAATATGATAAAATATACACATGATATATATTGATTTCTCTAAATAATTAAAGAAATATATATTGATTAACAAGATTTTATAACATAATGCGGTTTGGTTTAGTTTGGTTCAGTTTGCAAAATATAAACTGCAAATCGAACTGAATTGCACGGTTCTGCTAGAAATGATTCTAACACATCTGATCTGACCTGATCAGAGTTGGACCGTCACAGTTGGTTTCGGGCTGGATTTGAAGGAGATGGGGGGGGGGGGGGGTACCTACAAGACACTCTGATGGCAAAGTGAGAGGCGGAATGAGCAAGCAAGTTTGGATGTAGGTGTGAATGAATACCTAACCCTCTCGAAAGAGAGGGTATTTATATCCCCCAGCGTTGGGCCAATGTCTCTTTATTGGGATGATCAAATAGGCCCAACGAAGAGACTTCCAGGTTCTACGTGAGTAGTGGGGACCTGCACGTGGCCCCCTACCTGGATGACGCCTTCCGCAAGACAGGGATGGTAAAGGCGTGATCTTTCTGGGACCATGACGACTCCGCAAAATCCGGAGATGTTGAAAGTCAGCCCTACGAGGAGGGTTCTCGGAGGGAGCACGTGCTCGTTGGGGACATTCTTCGCGAGCATCGGCAGGGAGCAATCATAGTTGACCAGATACCTATGGTCGGGGTGTGCTCGGTGGATATACTACTCAGCGCAGTAGGTTGGCAAACTTGGATTGGGCCTCACTGGTGGTTGGGCCAAGGGCAGGCCCAGTCCAGAACAGGAGCCCCCCAAGTCGTTTCTCCTGGTACGGGAGTTATGACTTGATTCAAGTTCTCCCCTTCGCGAGACTCACTTGCGCGACACAGGGGTTTTCAATCATGGACGTGAGACGTCGCCCGATTCGTGATTTTCTCCATGCAGCGGTCGAGGAGAGTTCGAGGAGCACTTGCAGGGAGGTGGTGATACACTAGTCAGACACGTGGCGTGGCTCTTGGAAACCACAATGTCGGTCTAGGGAGTAGGGTCATCATTGTCTATGCGAGTAGGCATCGAGGATGAAGGAGGTTTGTGGTTCCCCGACGCGACGTTTCATATTCCATGTCATCTCAATAAATAGGGCTTCAGGGCCCATAGGTTGTTTTTCACATCTTCACGTTCTCATATTTTCTCTGCCTTCAACACCGCGTGTTTTCCTAGTGTTGTTGAGATCGCCGCACTGTTTGTCATGTGTTCATCTCCACAACAGTTGCTCCTTACTCTTCTTCCAAGTAGGTGTTCTTTTTCTTTGATATCTCACGTTGTAGATAGATTTTGACGGTGTTTAATGGTAGAATTTCGTGTCTGGGGATTGTGCCCGAGAAATTCAAGCACTCTAGGCATCTAATTCATGATCACACCCGCGACATTCATAGGTTTAGGCATACGGTTCACGATCGTGCCTGTGATATTCATGCGTTTGGCTAATAGATTTATGAACTTGGTCGGGGGATTCATCCTTTCGTTAGTATGTAGGCTAGTTTTCCCCGTGGTATTCTTGTATCTGGATAGAAATGTTATGAACTTGGTCGTGGGATTCATCCTTTGCTCGCGATATTCATGCTATGCTCGCAACATTTATGATTGATATACGTCCGCCGTTAAGGTCGATGTTTGGTCGAGGTCCGCGTGTTCCCCATCTTTTGTACGAATGGCCGTTGACTCGGTCTGAGTGTTGCTTACTTCTCCCCGTTTGTGTGGCGGAAAAGCGAATTTGCTGTCGAATTCACCGGTTTCCTGTACTTTGCAGGTAAATGGCTAATATTCTCGAGTCCTCGGAGCGTAATGATACCGAGGAAACAAGCACTGCCGATGAAAGCATAAATCTGGTCGACACCGTCGACGACCCTACTCTGGACTGGGTTGGTGCGGAACCCCGGGGAATAGCTTCGATCTATAGCTATACCGGTAGAAAAGCTTACACTGTCATCGAGTATGGCGGCTAGGAGGGATTTCAAAGAAAATTTACGATCATGAGGCCGATGAGGGATTCCCGCATCTGCTCTGAGTTTACACAGGACGCCTTTCCCATGTACGAGGTCGTATTTAAAGATCTCGGGCTCCGGTTACCTTTCAATGACTTCCAGGTGGGAGTGTTCAATCACTTGAACCTGGCCCCCTCCCAGATTCATCCTAACACGATTGCCTTTATCCGGGCATTCAAGCTCACCTGCCGCTTCCTGAGGATCGGGGCAACGATTCCCCTATTCTTCAGGGTTTTCCACCTGCAACGGCAGTCCCGAGGAGGGAAGTATAGTTGGGTGTCCCTTAAGCAGTCGAAGAGACTGTTTAGGATATATATGGATTATGTGCGAGATTTCAAGGATAAGTGGTATATTCTGCAACTGTCTACCCAGACATCCGTGGATTCGTTGTTTGAACCAGCCGCTATGGTGGATAAGGACGGGGAGCCGTGTTTGGATGCTGAGGGTAATCCCGAGATTGGGAAATTCTCAAAGTTTCCCATCCACTGGTGTTCGGGCCATTACGACCATGGACCTGGATACTACCACACTCCTGTTGGCGGTATGAGCACTGAGGACGAGGAAGCTTATGGCGTCCTGAACAAGTTTGTCAATGGTTTCTTCCCTGCTCGGTGGGTTACGAGGGAAGGGGACGACGTTCTCGATGAGGATGGCGATTTGAAGTTTGAGGCCCGTCCGATCAACACCAAGGATCTCGTCGAATGCCAGTCTTACGGGAAGGCCGTAGCGCTCTTAGGTTTCTTGCTTTGCTCTATTGATATTTCTCTTTATTTGTTTTCTTTAATGTGGCTAACCCAAGTGCACTTCCTTTGCAGGTCACATGGCGGAGCGTCGCGAGAGGTTGCTGAAGTTGACTCAATACAAGAAGATCAGCAAGAGGTTGGTGAAGCCGCAATAAGCCACGCGAATGGGTCTGACCCCTGAGTCGGGCAGGGAAGGATCTAGTGGTTCCTCGGGTTCCCCGGACACTGAGCACTAATCTGCTTTGATTAGAAAGAAACGGATTCGACCAGATGATAAGGTCAAAGTGACCGATGAAGGGGCGGGTTCCCGGGCCTTCAGCCTGCCACCCTGTTTTGTGGAAAAGGATTTCTTCGAGGGGTTTCCCTTGTCCGTATCTGACAATGAGGCCGATATCATCAGGCGGCTCGACAAGGAAGGTCAGAGGAAACACCTCGCTGCCAGCATGGTCGGGCTGGTTAAAATGGTTGAGATGACAGTTATCTTCGCAGGCGAAGGGTCAAACTCCTTGGATCGGGTCAAGGAGCTGGAGTCGGAGAAGGCGACTCTTGTGGCCAAATCCTGCAAACTGAAGGCTGCCCTCGAACGCTCCGAGGAAATGTTTCGTGAGCAGTTCGACATGTTGTTGGGGGAGAAGGAAAGGGCCGACAGAGCTCTTGAGGAAAAAGACTGCCTTCAGCTTGATAAGGAGCGGTTGAAGAGTGACAACCAACGGTTGTCGAGAGAGGTCGAAGACCTGAAAGCTGTTATGCTTCCCGTGGAGGACGATCCTGAAGGGATGTCCGACTTAAGCACGCGTTCTGACTTTATTGCTCACATTCAACTTCTGGAGTCGGATTGTGTTGACGCTTTGGCCGATGGCTTTGAGTCTACGGTGAATCAATTGTTCGTGCTAAATCCGGGGTTGAATACCGAAGGGATTGGGGTTCTATCCCAGATTATCGATGGTCGGGTTATGCCTCCTCCTGACTCTCCAGACGTCGACATTGGTACTCCGGGGAGTGATTGATGCTTTTATTGGTGTTTGGGTCTGCGTACCCGTTGTTGTTTTTGGGGCCTGCGTGCCCGCCTTTATTCTTTTAGTTTTTTTACCGTCATACCTGGACTGTAATTTTGGACAACGCTGGCCCTTGTGGTCGGTATATTATTGATCTTTGTTTATGACTTCCTATTCGATGGATGCTTTGTTTACAGTTATCTGATAATATTTGATGTATATGCCCGACTGTTATCTTGGTAATGAATTTTTGATGAAGTTTGTGTTCGTATGGAGATATCTGTTCGACCCCTATGTCGGTTTGACGCATTTCGAAATGCGTCGAATGCGCGGAGTTGGAATCCGCGTGTCGGGCGTATGATCGCAATTGGGATCCTACGCTCGTGGCGTGAACTGCCCATCGCGAGCTGGGTGTTCTGCCATGTGGGGTACTTCGACAGTGGATCTCAATCGAGGTGTCCCTGCCGGGAATGTATGTTTGGTTCGTCGAACTGAACGACAATATGCCCTCGTTGGTTGGTAGGTCGGGTTCGTACCTCGACTCGCCTACGTGGTCGAGCTTTTCCCTTCATCGACTGAAGATTGATATTCAACGGCGAAAGTCCTTTAGCAGGTGAGGGATTTAGCTATAATATTGTTTTAGCTTCGCAGCATTCCAGGGTCGTGGTAACGGTTCTCCATTTAATTGCTCGAGATAATATGCTCTGATGCCCGTAGCTCCCTGGACGCGATAAGGTCCCTCCCAGTTTGCGGCCAATTTTCCTTCGCAGTAATCTTTCTGGTTTCTCCGCAAGACTAGGCTGCCAACCTGAAATTCACGTCTTATGACTTTTCTGTCATGGCGTAGGGCTACTTGCTGTTTTCGAGTGGCCTCGCACAGGGCTGCTCCCGATCGGATTTCTTCGACAAGGTCAAGCTCGTCTCTCAGAGCCTCATCGTTCATCTCCTCATCGAGTGGCATCTCAGTTCACCTAGATGGCTCCATGATCTCTACTGGGATGACTGCCTCGGTGCCGTAGGTCAGTCGGAATAGGGTCTCACCCATCATCGAATGGGGCGTCGTGTGATAAGCCCATAGAACGCTATGTAGTTCTTCAACCCATCCCCTCTTTGCTTCTCCTAACCTGCGCTTGAGTCCTTGCAAGATGGCCCTGTTCGCGGCCTTGGCTTTCCCGTTAGTTTGGGGATGCTCGACTGAGGTGAAATGTTGTTTGGTGCCGAGTTTGGCAACGAAGCTTTGAAAGCTTTAGTCGGTGAATTGGGTACCGTTATCTGTGACGAGCGCCTGCGGGATTCTAAACTGGGCGAGCACGTTTAGTCTGTAGATGCAGAGGATGTTGTGCAAAGTGATTTTTGCAAGGGCTTCGGCCTCTATCCACTTTGTAAAATAATCTACGACCATGATGAGGAATTTTTTTTGGTACGTCCCTTGCACGAATGGTCCGAGGATGTCCATTCCCCGCCAGGAAAATGGCCATGGGGATGATAATATGTTTAGCTCGTGTGGTAGGGTGAGGTGCATGTTGGTATGCCTTTGGCATTTGTCACACCTCTTGACATGGTCTTTGGCGTCTTGCTGCATTGTTGGCCAGTAATACCCCACTCACAACGTCTTCCTCGCTAGGGACTTGATGCCCATGTGTTGGGCATTGATCCCTTCGTGCATTTCCCGTAATATCTCGGGGACCATAGATTCTTCGATACACTTCAAGAGTGGGATGGAAAATCCCCTACGATATAGTTTATGCTCGAGTACCATGTAGGAGCACGCTCATCGTTTGGTCGCGGCTGCTTCTCTTCAGTCCAAGGGGAGTTCCCCCTTCGCTAGGAAATTGAATACCGGGGTAATCCAACACGAGATGTCTCCGATGGTGTTTACCTCGAGTAGAGTCGAGGATTTTTCGATGCTTGGGCGAGATAGCGACTCTTGTATGACGGATTTGTTTCCGCATTTATTTTTCGTGGTTGCGAGCTTCGAAAGTATATCGACTCTTATGTTTTGCTCGCGTGGTACGTGCGAAATTTCTGCCCGGTCGAACCTTTTCATATGCTCTCTGACCAAGTTCAAATATTCGATGAGGCTGTTGTTATTAGCCTATTATTCCCCTTGGACTTGGGACGCAATGAGTTGAGAGTCGGTGAAGATTTGTATCTCACGGGTGCCTAAATCCTCAGCCAGTCTTAGACCTGCGAGCAGGGTCTCGTATTCCGCCTGGTTGTTCGAGATGGGAAAGGAGAGGGTGAGCAAATGCTCGACTACCACGCCTTCCTCATTCTCTAGGAGGATTCCCTCACCGCTCCCGGTAGAGCTGAAAGCTCCGTCGACGAAGATGATCCACTTGTGCTCTTTCCTTGCGGGGGTTATGAGCGATCATCTCAACGATGAAATCAGCCACAACTTGTGCCTTTAGGTCCTTCCTGATTTTGTATTGGACGTCGAATTCAAAAAGTTCCAAGGACCACTTTAACATTCGACCCGCCATGTCCGGTCGACCTAGGAGTTGTTTCACGGGCTGGTCCGTTCACACCATGATCGTGTGCGCGAGGAAATAGTGTCTGAGCCTTCTTGCTGCATTGACGAGGGGCAGAGCCACCTTTTCTATATGTTGGTATCTAACCTCGGGCCCTTGAAGCGCCTTGCTCGTTGTTGTACCCCAAAATTTGCCCTCTCATTCTTCAAGTCCTTTCTCACAAGGATTCTCAAGGTTCAAGCTTGCACAAGTACTTTGGAATTTTCCAGTACCAAAATTAAAAGGAAACTGTCAAAAAGGGAGAAAATAGATAAAAATATTATTTTGACAAAAATTGGAGAAATACAAGTGTTCTTCGTTTCAGCTCTTTCGATTGGCCTTTAGGCCTCTTTCGATCAGCATCCTTCGATTGACTCTTGGCCTCCTTCGATTGCTCAAAATGGATGCTAGTGTGCCTCTTTTGCCTGGGCATGTGACTTCTTATTGCAGGTTTCGTTTGTGTCTTTTGCTTCCTGTATGCTTGCAATCGAAGGCTATGACCTACTGGTCACATGTACCCCCTGCAATGCAAGTCTTCGTTTGGGCACTCACCTTCTGTGTTCCTGGATGAAAACTTCAGTTGAGCAAGAGCCTCCTTCGAATGCAACTTGGATTACATCCTTCGTTTTTAGCAAAAGCCTCCTTCGAATGCAACTTGGGAATACCCTTCGACTCAGAAGCCAGGAACCTCCCTCACGCTAAAAGGCAATGACTCCCTTTATGTTTGTTTCGATCCACATGCTTCGATTGGGCAACATTGCTTCCTTCGAACACGGACTTTCAATTGGGAAATATGTTTGCTTCGACCCAGGCTTCGATTGGGCAATATGCTTCCTTCGAGCATGAGCTTTCGATTGGGCAATATGTTTCCTTCGAGCATGAGCTTTCGATTGGGCAATAGCTTCCTTCGAGTTAGCTTATTTCGACCACAAGCTTCGACTGAGGCAAAGGCTTCCTTCAAACAGGTGTGCTTCAATCTCACTCTTGCATTCGACACAAGACCAAATCTCGTTTTCCAGGCTGTGTTGCGTCCAAATCTTTACATAGTCAGAAGCTTGTACAAAGGTTCTAAACTTTGTCTTTTAGATACTACTATTCTTGGTTAAAGGCTACATACTCTTTCTTTTCATAGAGAGTACTTTATCACAAAAGCAGCTTTCCACCTGAATTTGGTCTGAGCACAAGCAACGTTAGAGGCATAAGTCACATCTTCTGCACCCCAACTGCCAGGAGGCCCCCCACATGTACTGTCACGTTACATTATTTTATTATTTATTTGCAAGGCTGGATTTGGACAACATGTCCATTCTTTCTCTATATATAGAGGAATTTATGCAAAGCTAAGGAGGATTTTTTGGGATCAGAGGAACGAATCCCCCAAATTTTCTCAAATACAACAAAATTTCTCAAGTTCATCAACACTTGAGAAATCAAAACCCAGAATCCCAAACACATACTTACTTCCTTCGATTCTAAAGAACAAGTACTCTTCAGCATCCTTTGAATCCAGTTTGGAAAGAAACATAAGACTTGTTTCTTTCCTTCCCTCGAATCCAGCATTCCAATCACAACTGTTGGCCCCCTCTTTCGAATCCAGTATCCTGGGCCTCCACTCAAGGTCCCACATCCATTCAAGGCCTGAAGCAAGGTAAGTTATTCTTACCTTTGAACTTTTCATTTCATAACACGTAAATACAATTCCTTTTCGTTTGAAACATTGTACATACCATTGTTCCTTTCGTTTCCACATTTTAAACATATCTTTCAGAGCTACCTCTTTCGTTTTGCTTTCTGTTTACCTGAACTAGCTTTAACTATTAAACTGTTTGAAAGACAAATACTAGCATGGCCTCAGGCCATGTTGCCATTTAATGCTTTAAATGAAAGAAACAGGAAACAGGAAATAGGAAACGAAGCTTCTGGCTTCTACCCTTTTTCTCCAGGTCAAACGAAAGAGACAACCAGGAGGAAAATCATGTTGACTTCTAGGCCCAAACGAAAAGCATGCCTTCACTGACTTCCAGGCTCAGTCGAAAGGCATTCTCTCACTGCTTTCAACCTCCAGTTGAAGAAGGCAACAAGGCAGAACCAGAAGGCTTCGCCATACACTGACTTCCAGGCCCCAGTCGAAGGATACAACTTGTTGCTACCTTTGCCCGATCGAAGGACAGGACCTCGCCCCTGCCAAGGCCCAATCGAAAGACGTGACTTTGTTGTTGCCAGCCCCAATCAAAGGAGGCCAACAGAATGCAAATCGAAGGCTGATCCTGCCCAAATCGAAGGAGCTCATTTTTTACTTCTTTTTATCTTCTTTTTTTCTTTTCTTTACATTTCTATGCACTTCAATATGGTTGTAATAGTGTAGGATTTATTTTTTTGCACTTTTTATTACTTTTGTACAAATGCTAGTAACTAGGTGTGTATGGCAAGATAAAACCAACAAGTAGACAACCTAAAAATCAAAGACAAATGCATGCAATAAGACACACTTTGCACACATGCACCCTTAGGGTAATCTCACTTGTTGCCTTAGAAAATAGTCATGTCCCTCGAGCATGGGCGTTTTAGCAAAGACCCTCGATAAAAGATCGTAGTCCCTCGATGACCCTCGATGTTGCCTTCGGTAAACGATCTAGTCCCTAAAACGACATTGCTAAAACGTCCCATATGTTGCCTTCTATGACTATACAAACGTCTCACGCCCGTCCCGTTCAACATCCTAACGCAAGGTTGTTCATCAAACACAATGGTGAAACAACACTGTTAAAAGGGTTAAAACATAAGAAAAATCTTTGAGTAAAATAGGGTAGACAACTCTTAGTTACTTGATCAAAAAAACTTGCAAAATATCCTTGCCATTTTTCAAAACACATTCCACAACACAACTTCAAAAACAATTTCAAAACAAACTTTCAAAAACATTGAAACATCTTTTCAAAAAGACAAACACCTTTGTAAAACATTCTAACAAGAATTGTTACAAAGGTTGCCTAGACAAGGCATCTTTTTCAAAACATTTTCAAAACCACACACACAAAGAACCATTTCAAACAATTGAAAAGCAAATGCAAGTGATCTAAAACAAGTAACTAAGAGCCCATGGATAACCATGGATGAAAAGGGTGCTAGCACCTTCCCTTTTCATAACCTACCCCCCCCCCCCCCCCGAACCCACGAAAACATCTCAAAGGTCTTTCCTGTGCTTTTTGACCTTTCCTTAGGATAAAATAAAAAGTCGGTGGCGACTCTTGCTAAACCGAAACATTTGCGAACACAAACGCAAAACCCAAGTCAGTTTTCCCAACGTATCACAGAACTGGCGACTCTGCTAGGGAAATTTCTAAAAGTGGGGTTACCTTAGGGTTTTAGATCACCTTTACACGCTTGCTTTGATTGCTTTGATTGCTTTACTTTTTGGGTTACTTGTTTGGGTTTGTTGTAAATCCTACACCCGGATTTGGGGGCACCTTTTTTTAGGTAAGTAGCAATAAACTGTGAGGGATCTATCCGGCATAGACCGACACTGATGAAGCAGTAGCTACGTTGGTGTGACACCTTGGTCTGTACCGATATCCCTTGTGTTGAAACGAGGAGAATATGGGTCTTCTAAGGAGTCATTAAGCACCAACTGACCTTTAGAACCTTAAATTGACCAACTTGGCCATAGAACAGTAGCAGTATGCTACACTCATTGAGACTAAACTCTCGCGATGATTTCGGCCGCAAGAAAAGGTTGCTAAACTGGAATTATGACCGATTGAGGGTAGTCAGTGATATTGAGATCCTCTAGAATCCAGTTACTATTCTTAAGACAGGTTTAAACCAACTAAACTGAAAGAGGGTAATGCCTAAACTCCATGCAAGCCTAAACCTAAGGACTTGTTTGCTCTGTGTGAATATGACTGTCTGTATATACACTTGCTTACTTTTGCATACATGTACATAACATCATAACATCATACCATAGCATTTTCAATAACCATTTCAAGGATCTCGAGGGTCTTTCGATGCAGGGTCACGTTGAACCAGATGTCTACCAAGGGGCAAGAGGGTTATCCTCTAAACAAACGCCGTCAAAAATCAAGTGCAACAACTTGAATCAAGGGCTATGACCCACTTGACATGGTGAGCTTGATTCTCGTGGAAAGACATCCACCGATACAAAGTTCTCTGTTGTACCCCAAAATTTTCCATCCCATATTCTTCAAAAGTTTTGCCAAGCATCACCTCAAATGGTTCAAGGCTACTCCAAGGATTGCACAGTCAACCATCCTCCTAAGCCAGTCAAAATTAAGGTTTTGGTTCCTTCAAGGAAGTTGAGGTTTTCAATGGTCCAATCAAGTCCCACATGCCTATAAACATTGTCAAGCACCTACATGTCAAGTTTCAAGGCTCACAAGGTCAAGTTGCACAGTCAAAAACCCTAATTGCTTCACAATCAACTGTAGGGGCAAAATGGTCATTTGGCAGTCAAAAGTCAAAATTTTTGGTCAACATCTTATTTTGAAGCCACAATCATCATTTGGTCAAATCTTGATCATGATTGCTCAAGCATGGCTCAAAAATCATCAAGGTGTCAAAAGTTTCTATTTTTGGACAGTTGAAAAGTCAACTGTACCTTGACCAAGGCATAACTTTTTCATTGTTCATCAGAAAAATCCCATCCAATGCTCATTTTTAAGGGGAAGACATTTCCTACAACTCATCTTCACATTCCAAGTCCAATAAATGCTCTCACAAAAAGTTATCAATTTCAACATTATAGGTCATTTTCAAAAGTCAACAAAAAGGCACTTTAAGTCAAAGACCATAACTTGATATTGGTAAATCAAAATGACATGGGACCAAAGGCATTGGTTAGAGGACTTCAAGACCTTTCCAAAATGTCCAAGAACATGTTCATAGCTTCAAAATTGAGCAAGATATGCATTGGAGAAGTTGGAAAATTTTTGTGAAAGGGCCAAAGTCAATTATCCTTGAAACTTCATTTTTGACAAAAGGGGCCCACTTTTTCCACTTGATTCAGCTTTGCCATACCTCCCACGTGTCCCATGTTTTATTTCAAGAATAAAAATTAATTTTTCTATTTTTGTTTAATTTTATTTGATTTAATTCATTTTAAATCTTTAAAATTCAAATAAAAATCAAGAAAATTAATGGGAGGATATTTTGTGGTTTGAATAGCTTTGATACACCATAAAACATATACCAAATTCATTCAAGACCTATTTCAAGCAAAAAAAAATCAAATTTGGAGCAAATATGGCAAGTTATTTCAATGGTGATTATGGAGAAAATCAAAACTTCATTGCAAGGCTTAAAAGCTCCTTAATGTGACTGATTCTCATCCAAGCCTATATATACAAGCCTTGCAAGCCTCATTCAGAACCTAGAAAAAAAAGGAGAGTATGCACAAACGGCCAGAGGAAAAGTTCAAAATTTGTCCAAAAAAGTGAGAGATCTAAAGCGGTGTTGCAAACATTTTCAGATCAAAGCAAGCACGTGGCTTTCTTCCTTGCCACTCCCTGAAGCCAAAGCAACCACAAACGCGTCCTAAGGTCCACTACCAAGCGCTGTAAGTTGTCTCAAACTCACCCCTGTACATGAAATCATGTTTCTCCATTCTTGCACTTTTTCTGGAAAATAATAGCATATTCATACTCCATGCCTAATTTCCAATGTAACTGCTATATTCAATTTCATTTTTAGGCTTCGTATAACAATACCTGTGCCTAGGGTTCGTTGGTTTTGTTTTTAGGTATTTTGTCTACAGGTGAAATTGGGACAAACCATAAGCATAGACGTGATCAGGAGACATGGACGATCACAACCATGGGCTTAGATGGAATTTTTGATGCCTAAGGATGATTTTGAGTAAAACCTCCAAAATCCGGCCTTCACCTCCTTGGTTTAGCATTTCTTTTCTTATTTTCTTTCCTTTTATTAATTATTATTATTATTTAGTTAGTTCACAAATAATTATTTTCATAAATTCAGAAAAAAACAAAAAAAATGTAATTATTATTATTATTATTAATTTCACTTTAGTAATTATTTTTGTAAATAAAATACTAACAAATTAATTAGTTTAATTAGTTAATTTTAACCTTTTTTCACAATAAATAAAAACAAATTTAGACTTAGGCTTTTTCTTTTGACATTTTTTATTTTTTTTATTTTATTTCATAAAAACATAAAAAAGGTCAAAAAATATTTTCTTGTAATTAAAATAATTAATTAGTTTTCAATTTCATTTAATTACCAAAAAAAAAGACAAAAAAATTAATTCCCTTTTCTTTATTCGCGCGTATTTAATTTATTCGATTATTATGTAATTGCTCCGGATATGTAATAGTAAATAGGACTTTTTTACTGTTTTTTTATTTTCCGCACTTATTTACTTAAAACGGGTCTTTGTAAAGATTTGGCGATGTATAGACCCGCGCCTTGTAATAGCGTAGGATTTACGTTTTCCGTACTTTAATTTCCGCACCCCTTTTAACTGCTAAATTTTGCATGAAAGAATGAATGGCCCAAATAAAATCAAAGCGTAGACCACCATAATGCATGACAAGATAAAACATAACTGAAAATAATACACAAATTCACACACCACTCTTAGGGTACGCCTCACTGTTGCCTTGCCCCTCGAAACGTGGTCGTCGAGTATAGGACGTTTTAGTAAGTCCTTATGTCCATGAACATGGCATAAGGGTAGCTTCTAAGGTGTCCTACTGTTGCTCTGGTGACCACACTGTCCCTACAAGCTCGAATTGTGGTCGTCGAGTACAGGACGTTTTAGTAAGTCCTTATGTCCATGATATGATCCAGTCGCCTCGGAAAGGTTGCCTCGGAATTAAAAAGGATCAATGGCATAAGGGTAGCTTCTGAGGTGTCCTACTGTTGATCGGTGACCACACTGTCCCTACAAACGAATTGACCCGAACACCTCCAACGGTGGTGCTACCTACCTCTCAATGGTGGGATGGCACTACCTTAAGGACATTTACACAGCCTAATTCCTTAGGGTAGATAGATGTCTCGTAGATACTTGCTCTATTCAAAACAAAACAAATCAAAAACTTCTTTTCACACCGACACTTTTCAAAAAGCTTTCAAAAACAACTTTTCAAACACTCTTGAGGACTGATACAAGAGTCAATCTGAAACTTTAAACGGAACTTTTTCAAACTCACTCACAATTGAAAAGCAAACACATTTTGAAAACACAATGAGCAAGTATCTAAGAGCCCATGGATAACCATGGATAGAAAGGGTGCTAACACCTTCCCTTTCTATAAATCTACCTCCCGAACCGAGAGACATATCTCATAAGGAATTTTTCTGTGCTTTTGTCCTTTCCGTGTTGGAGAAAATAAAAGACGGTGGCGACTCTTGCTTCCGCGACATTTCGCGAACCAGCGTTAAACAGTCAGTTCCAGATCCACCGATCACAGAACTGGCGACTCTGCTGGGGATTCTTTTAAAGTGAGGTGTACCTTAGGACTAAGATCACTTGTGTTTTCAATTGTTGTGCTTGTTTGCTTTATATTTATGGGCTGCATCGGAGTTACATAGATCCTAACTTGGATCTGGGGATACCCTGTTAGGTAGCATAAGCTGTGAGGGACCTGTCCGGCGTAGACCGACATGGGTGAAGCAGTGGCTACATTGGTGTGGCACCTTGGTCTGTACCGATATCCCTTGTGTTGCAACGAGGAGAATATGGGTCTTTTGAGGAGTCATTAAGCACCAACCGACCTTAGAACCTTAAATGACCCAACTTGGCCAATAGAACAGTAGCAGTATGCTACACCCATTGAGGCTAAACTCTCGTGATGGTTCTGGCTGCAAGAAAAGATTGCGATGCTGGAGTTATGACTGATTGAGGGTAGTCAGTGATATTGGGATCCTCTAGAACCCGGTTACTTTTGATAGGACAGGTATGAACCAACAAACTGAAAGAGGGTAATACCTGGACCTCATGCTGGCCTAAACCCTAAGGGCTGTGGTGTGACTTGTGTGCTTTCAAACTTGACTACTTGCATGCTTGTTATCTGACACTTGAGTTTCTTGCAGGTTTTGTTTATAGTCCTTAATTGGGACTCATAATAGGGTTTACCTATGTTACCCCATGCATAGCATAACATCATACCATTACATACATCCTACATAAGGACTAACCCATTTCAAGGATCTCAAGGGCTTGTGATGCAGGTCATGATGAACCAACTGTCCAGCAAGGGGCAAAGGGGATTTATTTTCCTCTAGCCAAGGTTGTCAGGGGCTATGACCCACTCGATATGGTGAGCTTTGACCCTTGAAGAAGGATTCCCAGCAACATGGAGTTCCTTCAATCAAGCTATAAATTCAAATGCTAACAATCTTCTTGTTTACCCATGCGAGGTCCTTGAAAACATTGCATACATATCATACATATCATTGCATTACAGGTACCCTCTTGACAGGTCACTCACCATCTTCGATGTTTATTTCAGCAATGGCTTTCCAACCGGACAACCAAGATCTCCGGGCTTAGAATGCCCAACTGCAAGAAATGTTCTTGAACCTATCCCAGGGGCAAGAAGAAATAAAGGCTCTCTTCACAAGGAACTTGACCCTAGGGAATGCAGGGGGTATCAGGAATGATCATCTGGAAGGGCTACAAATTGAGTTGGCAACCATGAAGATCCAAATGATGGGGCAGTTGATGGGCCAAATGACTCTCATCCAGGACTTAGCTCAAAAACAAGAAGAGCTCCGGGTCCTCGTCACCAAGCTGCTTCAAAATAATCCAGTGGGGCAAGCAACCAAAGTTGAAGTTCCCGTCAGCATTCAGCCACATGCGGGGTGTTGTACCCCAAAATTTGCCCTCCCATTTCTCAATGATTTCTCATCATAAAACCTTTGAAGCCCAAGATCCAGTTAGGGATTCATCTGCTCAAGACCTCTCCTTGCACTGTTGACTCAAATTAGGGTTTGTGTTTGCACCAAGATGTTTTGACCCAAAATGCCTAAGATGACTTTCATGCTTCATATTGGACTCCCAAGTTTATCCATACCAAGTTTCAAGCTTTGATTCCAAGTTTTGCTCAATCAATTGGACATTTGACCTAGAAATCAGCTGTATTGGGGAAAAAGTCAACTGTGGCCAATTGACAGTCAAACCTCATGAAAATTGACCCACATCAACATTATGAACTCATATGGACCATTTGATCAAGTTTGGATCACAATTCCATAAGAAATTTGATCAGAGCACCAAAAGGGCAAAATGGTCATTTTTAGGGTTTTGACTGCACAAAGGCAATTTTTGACTGTTTGACCTAGCCAATGGCAAACCAAGCTCATATATGGACTCAAGGACCCTATAGAATTATCTTAACATGCTCAACAAACTCAAAAGATCCCAACTACACAAGATTGACAGTTGAATTTCCCAGTCAATTGATCAATTTTGACTGTATACTGAAAAGTCAAACTTTGACTTTTTGGTCAAAATCAAGAGTCAAGATTCATTTTTCATCAAAACATGCCAAATCATGAAACTTGTTCATCAAGAAATCACAAAGTGCAAATTAGGGTTAGAAATTAGAATTTTTCATAACTTAGAATTTTTCTAAGTTATAAAAAACCCTAATTTTTTCCTAACTTTGCCCCACTTTTTCACCAAGATCCATTTGGATTCAAACAAAAGTCAAAACATTAAAGTTGTAGCTTGTTGCATAATCTACAACTTTGATTCACAAAGTTTTCCCATTTGAGGCTTGTATCTCAAGTTACAAATTTTTGAATAAGGGCACTAAACCATTCTTAACTTAGTGAATTTTTGACCTTTTTTGACAAGGTTTTCTACCTCACTTCAAGGCCATTTTCCATACACTTCCACTTGTAATTTCAAATTGCATTTCAAATATGAATTGTAGTACACATTCCAAACTTTCCAAAATGTCCAAGAACTCATCAAACAACCTCATGACTTGAGAGATTCGAATTTCACAATTTGGCAAAAACTCACTTTTGAATTGGCTATTTTTCATGTTCATAATTTGTGCAAACTTCTCAAACCAGCATGCCCCTTGATTACAGGTCCTAAAACCATCCAACACTCAATAATTTAATGCATGTTCATTGTGCTAAGACCTTGTTTCATGAGCTAAAGCATTGTATGATGGATTAATCCCAAATTGGAAAAAGCATTATATCCATTTTTGCAAAGGTTTCACTTTATGTCATGATGCAAATCCACAAGTACAAATCAAATCCAATTGGCACAAGATTATGAGCAAAACACTCTGATCAAGGAGAGATTATGCAGCTCATTAGGGGTCCCCTACTTAGCTAAAACACCAAGTTGGCTTTGCTTGCTTAAGGGTGAAGAAAAGTACCATAACATAGGACATCTTTCATCTCAGCATTAGAACACAGAAGCAAATATTGTAGACACATTCCAAACATCCCAACCAAGCAGAAGCACGACCCTAAGACCATCAACACCACCCCATTGCCATAATCACTCTCAAACTGCAAAACAGGGCAAGGCCTGCAGTTTGAGTGCCATCTTTCATTTCTCTCAAGCTTTCTTGCCCAAACCGGTTCACACACCTTCCATACCATCTATGAAAGCTAACCAAGACCTGAAACACGACCTGTAATCCCTCTAACCACTTCCACCATTTTCAGTTTCTTGTTTTGTAGGTGAAGTGCTCTAGCACGATTCAGAAGCTTTCAAGACAAAGTAAACATTAGAATAGCATCCCTGGACCTCAAGGAAGCTTTTCCAATCATCACCTTGCACTGAAAGCTCCCTCATTTCCAGATAGAACTTCAGCTGAACAGGTATCTTGTTGAACTTCTATCTCTCTTATCAAGCATCATTAGCTCTAAGTTTGTGAATAAACAATGTTCTACTCATGCCACTGAACATGTACATGTTTTTACTTTTCATTTCTTTTGCTTGAGCTGTGAGAATTTGAGGTTTAAAAATGGCAGAAAATCTAGGTTAGGATTTGGGGGAGAAGAAATTCTCCCTCATCTTAGAGAGTTAGATCAAGTTCTGCATATGGTTGGATTCGTCTCTTGATGTTGAACATTTTTTATGTTATGAGTTTTCATTAATAAGCCAGGAATTAGGAGTTAGAAGATCAAGAACAGGGCGCGCGTTTTTTGAATGTTGTTGTACAGAGGTTGAAGAAAGGTCTTCATGGGCTGGGCTTATGTTGACTTTCCTTTTCACACCACCCTTTTTGGTTTTACACCCCTGAGCCCATTTGCTTCATTTTTAATGTTTTTTGACTTTTTCTTTTTTTAACTGACTCATTTATTTTTTCTCAGCATATTAAAAATATAAAAATATTTTTCTCATCATTTTTTTGAATTTATTAAGTATTTATTTGATTGTTTCTTTAGTTTGTACATAAATAAATAAATATATATATATATATACTTTTTGTTTAAAATATTAAGATAGTACAAATATATTTTTATATACATTTTTATCTTATTTTTACTTCCTGAAAATATTTTATAGAAAATTACTTTTTTTATTTAAATATTAAATATTATCAATACATATAATATACATTTTGTAAATAATATGAATATATAGGTATATATTAATGTGCTTAGGATAAAAATACCAAAAAATGTACATATTTTATTTTTTAATATTTAATACTAAAAAATGCCCTTTTTACAAATATACAATATTTTATTTTTATTTTTTGTATGTAAATAATAAATATTATATGAATTAATTGATTAATACCCTTTTGATTAAAAATTAGGGTTTTGCCCTAAATTTGAAAATACTCCAAAAATAATACCTTTTTATTTCTCTTTTTATTTTCACACAAATAATATTCCTTTTTTTTCATACACATAAAAATTCTTTTTGCATTTTGCATATTTATTTCAATTCCCATTTAATTATACAATTATTTGTCTTGTAAATATTCAAAGAAAATGATGTAATAGTTAGGTTTAAATTCTTGTCTAAATATACCCCATTTGAAACATTGTATCCCCCTCCCTATATTATTGTGTTGTAATAGCGTAGGAATTTAAATTTCGCACTTTAAATGCTTTCTAAACATACTATGCTAGAATTAGGGTTTGTGCGCGAATAAAAATGAACAAAATAGTTGGACCTAATCTCAAGATAAATAAGCATGAAAATGGACAACACATTTCACACTTGCACCCCTAGGGTATTCCACTTTGTTGCCTTCAAATAATTGGGCCATATTGCATGTTGAATTTCTTTGGGTAAAACAAACAATCAAATGATCATAGTCCCTCAAAATGTTGCCTAAATGAATGATCAAGTCCCTTTTAAAGAAAAATTGCCCAAAGACATTTAACACTTTTGCAATTATGGTCTAAACAATGACCCGCGCCCGTCCCTTTCACATCCTAATACAAGATTGTCCACCAAATGCAATGGTGGAACAAAATTGTTAAAAGGTTTAAAACATAACAAAAATCTTTGAGAACTTTAGGGTAGATCGCTCTTAAGTACTTGTCAATTTGCAAAGAAAACACTTGCCTATTTTCAAACCACACTTTCAAAACAAACTTTCAAAAAAACTTGAAACATCTTTTCAAAAAGACAAACACCTTTTGTAAAACATTCGAGTAAAGAATTATTACAAGGGTAGCCTATACAAGGCATCTTTTTCAAAACCTTTTCAAAGCCACACACACAAAGCACCATTTCAAACAATTGAAAACCAAGGCAAGTTGATCTAAGCAAGTACCTAAGAGCCCATGGATAACCATGGATAGAAAGGGTGCTAATACCTTCCCTTTCTATAATCTACTCCCCGAACCCAAGAAAAATCTCAAAGGTTTTTGCTGTGCTTTTTAAACCTTTCCTTAGGATAAAATAAAAAGTCGGTGGCGACTCTTGCTCAACCGAAACACTTGCGAAAACAAACGCAAAACCACAGTCAGTTCTCCCACCGTATCACAGAACTGGCGACTCTGCTGGGGAATAATTTAAAAGTGGAGTAACCTTAGGGCTTAGATCACCCTCTTGCATGACTAATTGTTTGATTTGTTTGCTTTATACTTTGGCTCTATTGTTTGGGTTTGCAATCCTACACCCGGATTTTGGGAAACATTCATAGATAGCAATACGTTGTGGAAACTGTGCGGGGTATACCGACACGGTCGAAGCAATAGCTATATTAGTGCGACATATTTGTGAGTACCGGTAACCCTTGAGTTCAATCAAGGAGAGTACGGGGCCGCTGAGTGATGTCACTAAGCACTAATGACCTAGAACCTTACTTGACCATCTTGGCCTTTTATTAGGGGTAGTGAGATGACCGGCTTTGGTGCAGTCCGAAGTTGGTAGATACTCGATACTACACTCATTGAGGGTTGTTTTCTTGGAATATTTTGGTTGCTAGTTAAGTGGCTAAACCAAAACAATGAACGATGAAAACAATCCCGTGATATTGAGCTCTTTAGAACCCGGTTACTATTTATAAGACAGGTTTTTAAGCCAACTACACTCAAGAGGGTACTTACCTATGGAAACCCCATGCAAGCCTGAAACTAGGGTTTGGTGTGAATTGCTTGTACATATGTTTTGTGCATACATCATAAACATCATAAAACATCATATGCATTCACTAACCATTTCAAGGGTTTTGGATCTTCATCTTTGTTCTTGTTTTGTAGGACATGGAAATTCCTCGCAGAAATACCATTCAAGTCAACCTTGTGAGAATCTCTCCTCAACTCAAGGAGATCACCTCAAGAATTCCGAAAAATTCATCCTTCAGTGAAAGACATGGTAGACTGCTCAGCCTAGTCAACACCAACATTGAAGAAGACATGATGAAAGTGCTATTCTAGTTCTTTGACCCTCTTCACCACTGCTTCACTTTCCCTGATTATCAGTTGGTACCCACTTTGGAGGAGTTTTCTCAACTCCTAAGAATCCCTATCCTTAATCAACTACCCTTCAACGGTACGGAAAAGGAACCAAAGCCGGAAGATGTTGCTCGAGCATTACATCTACAACCATCTGACATCAAGGGGCATTGGGAAACCAGAAGCGGCGTCAAAGGATTCTTATCAAAATTCTTGTTTGAAAAGGCACAAGAATGTTGGAATTCATTGGACCTACAAGCCTTTGAAGAAATTGTGGCACTCCTTATCTATGGGTTGGTCTTGTTCCCAAATCCTGACCAATTGGTAGATGTCAACGCCGTCAAAATCTTCTTGTCCAGAAATCCAATACCAACATTGCTTGGGGACATCCTTCACTCATTTTACACACGAACAATGAGAAAGAGGGGTGTTCTCATGTGCTGTACTCCTATCCTTGCAAGGTGGTTTATTTCGCACCTTCCGCAATCTGTCTTGAAAAATGACCAAGGTACGAGGTGGTCCCAACGGTTGATGACTCTTACTCATTTTGATGTGCATTGGTGTTCTCGGTCCAGAGAAAATGTCATCATCGTTGATCGTTGCGGAGAATTTCCTAATGTTCCTTTACTTGGAATTAGGGGAGGTATCACCTACAACCCTTGCCTAGCTTTGAGGCAATTTGGATATGCACGGAGGGATGGCCCTCATGATATGTTGATTCCTAGCCTAGTTTTTGACTTCGACAACGATGCGCAAGGACTTCGCCAAAGATTCACCAGAGCTTGGGGAAAACTCAACAAGGTTGATAGCAAGACTCTGGGACACAAGAACTTCATCCCTCTTGAGCCCTATCTCAAGTGGGTACGAGCCCGAGCCCAAAGTCTAATGATGCCTTATCCTAATGTACTCCCAGTGATTAAAGAGCCCGTCAATGAAGGAGAGGTCCCCTACACCATCCTACATCTAGACATGCCTACATCGTGGGAGGAAATGCAGAAAAGTTGGATTCAGCTCAAGGAGGAACGGAATACTTTCGAAGCTAGCTACTACGCCAGTGAAAAGAAGGTTCTAGAGCTTACCCGCCGACTCCACGAGCAAGAGGCCCTCAACACCTACATCGCACCAAAGAGGATGCGCAATGTCTTTCTGCCTTAAGAAGTTTATTTTGTAATATTTGGCCCATGGGGCATTTATGTACTAACAAATTTCTTCTTATTAATATGACGTGCGTTCTT
Organism: Vicia faba; assembly: GCA_948472305.1. Lineage (NCBI taxonomy): Eukaryota > Viridiplantae > Streptophyta > Magnoliopsida > Fabales > Fabaceae > Vicia > Vicia faba. Next base: position 921,748,012 of record OX451737.1, read on the forward strand.
CTTTGTCTGAAACAATATTGAATGTTCTAAATCCTTGAATGCATTGCATACATCAGCATACCATTCATCATGTGTATAAGCAGGTCTCACTCCAAGTTTCCTTATCTGTCTGCTGTTTATTTCAGTAGGATGGATCTCGAGCAAACAGTCAAAGACCTACAAGCTCAGAATGCACAATTCCAGCAACTCCTGATGACCTTGGTTAAAAGTCAGGAGGATATCAAGACTCAGTTGGGGAATAAGGACCCAGTGAAGAAGAAGAAAAAGAGGATTGGGGTGGCTACTTTGGGGAGAAGATTTGACAGAGAAGCTCGGAGAGTGCTTGAATTTCGTCCTACTTCTGATGAAGGGACTCGTAAAAGAGATGGAGTTGTGGTGCCTTCCGAGTCTGATGCAGAGGAAGAAGAGGTTGAAGAGGATGAAGATTATTCTGACCAACAATATCCTCCAGCTGATGATAAATACAAGGGTTTAGAAGACAGGTTGGCCGCCATGGAGCTACAAAGAGTACCGGGTTTGGATTTTGAAGACTTGGGTTTGGTCGTCGGGATTGTGATTCCCCCAAAATTCAAAGTGCCAGTGTTTGTGAGGTATGATGGGTTGTGCTGTCCAAAAATGCATCTCAGGTCCTACGTGAGAAAGATTCAACCCTATACGGCAGATAAAAACCTCTGGATTCATTTCTTTCAAGACAGCCTGTCGGGAGCTCAGTTGGAGTGGTTTTATCAGCTAGAAGAAACCAGTGTCAGAAATTGGGAAGATTTGGCCACCGCTTTCTACAAACAATACCAGTATAATTCTGATCTTGCTCCTACTCGTACCCAACTTCAGGGTATGTCATTAGGAACAAGTGAGGGATTCAAAGAATATGCACAAAAATGGAGGGATTTGGCTGGCATGGTGCAGCCTCCTTTAACCGATCGTGAGCTCGTTGATATGTTTCTAGGGACCCTATCTGGGCCATTTTTCAATCATCTAATTGGTAACTCTTCTGCGGGGTTTACCGATTTGATCTTAACAGGCGAAAGAATAGAAGCTGGCATCAAGTCAGGAAAGATTCAGAAGGGTGTTGTTGCAAGTGTTGAGAAGAAGCCTTTTAAGAAGGAGACAGCTATGGTATATTCTCAGAGAAGAGCAGGGAAGATGGAGCGTCGGCCAACTGTGGGGGACGTAATGATTCAAAACACTCCAAGTGAGCAGCCTCGCTATAACCAGTCCAGACCAAATCAACAACGAGTGGAACGGCCACAATGGCAGTTCACCCGTATTAATATGACTCTAGCGCAAGTGCTTCCCCATCTATTGAAGTTGAATCTTGCCACCATCAAAGAGGCGCCAAAGAATGTGAATACGTCCTCTCCGCATTATCATGCCAATGCTAAATGTGCCTACCATTCAGACAGTGTTGGACACGACACCAATGATTGTTGGGCACTCAAGCATAAAATCCAAGACCTGATAGAGGCTAAGGAGGTAGAGTTTGACGCTCCAGAGAAGCCTAATGTGATATCTGCACCCATGCCGAAGCACGGCTGAAATGTCAATGCCATTGAAGAAGATTTGTATGTTACTGATGTCAGTGATCTGACTACTCCACTGCTAACCATTAAATTGAATCTGTTGAGGGCCGGGATCTTTCCGGGATGTAAGGAAGACTGCTATTGTTGCTACTCTCTGCCGTTTGATTGTCCGATACTGAAGAAAGGCATCCAAGGCCTTATGGGTAGTCGACAAATTTTGTTCGAAAAAGTTTCTGCTGTTCCAGTTCATACTGAAGATTTCTCAATCATAACCATTCACGCCAATCTTTCCAAGGCCGTCAAAAAGCCTGTTAAGATTACACCAGCTGCAAAATCTGTCCCTTTGAAGATAACAATGCCAGGGCCTGTTCCCTATGTTTCTGAGAAGTCGATACCTTGGAACTATGGCGGTGACATCTACTACCATGGTATCAAGCAAATCGAGGTAATTGAAGAAAGTTCGGATGATGAAGAAGCCAGCATTAGTAACATTGCGGGCACCAGCAAAATCACCAGGAGCGGGAGAATATTTTCTCCAGAGATTGCCCCTCCAAGAGCAGTCTTTGGACCCTCATCAGCTAACAAGGTCGTTCCTGCACCAATAAAACTTTCTGCTAGAACTCCTCTGATTGAAGACATTGGTGTTCCTAGTACTCTCTCTCCTTCCGCTGCTGACAAAGGTAAGGGAATCCAAGATGAGCCCGTCAGGACGAAGGCTCAACCCTTAGTAATCCCGGAAACCTCCAAGAAGGAAATGGACGAGATTTTGAGGATAATCAAGAGAAGTGATTACGATGTGGTGGAACAGTTGGGGCAAACCCCCTCCAAGATCTCCATGCTGGCACTACTACTTTGCTCAGAAGCGCACGCTAAAGCCCTGATAAAATTCCTGAAGGCAGCTCATGTTCCCCAGGAAACCTATGCGGATCAATTTCAAAATTGCGTGGCTAGCCTGACTGCGGACAATGGATTAGGTTTTTCTGATGTCGACCTAACCCCTAAAGGCAGAAACCACAATGATGCTTTGCATATTTCAATCGAGTGTCGCGGAACCACCCTTGCACATGTTTTGGTTGATACCGGTTCGTCGCTGAATGTTTTGCCTAAGAAGGCCTTGGACCGACTAGATTGTGAAGGGTTGGAATTGAAGCCGAGTGATATTGTTGTCAGAGCTTTCGATGGTTCGAAGAGAATGGTCCATGGAGAGGTTGAAATTCCCGTCAAGATAGGTACTGAGGTGTTTAAATCCACTTTCTATGTGATGGACATCCGTCCATCATACTCTTGCCTGCTGGGTAGACCGTGGATACACCATGCTGGGGCAGTCACCTCCTCCTTGCATCAGATGTTGAAGTATCCTGTCAAGGGAAAGATCATCACTGTCCATGGCGAAGAAGAGTACATGATTAGCCACTTAAATTCTTTCCGGTATGTGGAGGTTGAAGGAGAGTTCATTGAGACACCGTTTCAACATTTCGAAGAAGTCCTTCCTAAAATAGCAGTAGCAAAGTTGGCAGCTGAGACACCGATACAGATGGCCAGGATGGCATCTCTGGAGGATGCAAGGGCCGCAATAAAAGAAGGGAAGAATTCAGCATGGGGGCAGTTACCCGACTTTCCACATAAGACTGACAAGTTCGGATTAGGGTTCACAGCCGCTGGCCAGAAAGCTATGCGCCGGTCGAAGATTGAAAGGGCGCCAATCAAAATTTCTCCCTACGGAATCAACGCCCTGGAAGAGGAGGACAAAGAAAGCAACATTGAAGAGTGGATTTATCCAACTGTCAAAGGAGGATTGAGCAATTGGGAGGCTAAGGACTTTGTCCCCATCACTTTTATTCATTAGTAATTTATCTGTTAAACATTTCCTATTTGGTCTGTAATATTTACTTTCAAACAATCCGTACACTATCTTTTCACCTCCTGCCTTGCCCGGGGCATGTAGGTCTACTTGTAAGGGTTTTGATTATTTTTCATATTCATATGCCATGTTTAATGATTCATTGGACGTTTTTCATTTGATAAACTGCTTATGTTCATTTTCTTTCCTTTTGCATTTTTTGTTTAAGGATGGCTATCCCTTACACACACCCACACTCACCAATGCAGGTACCCATCCACTCCGGATTCCATGGGTGATTATTCTGCTGTATCTTTCAATAACTCTGAAGATCTGGTCAATCTAGCCGAGTATGAAGATGACGAAGGTTGTGAAGTACCCGGGGAACTAGCCAGACTTCTGCAACAAGAGGAAAGGGCCATCTTACCTCATGAAGAGCCATTGGAAACTGTTAACTTGGGAACCGAGGAGGATCGGAAAGAGGTGCAAGTGGGTGCCAATCTGGAACCAAAAGTCAAGGAGCGCTTGGTACAATTGTTGAATGAGTATGTTGAAATCTTCGCTTGGTCCTATGAAGACATGCCGGGTCTAGACATAGACATCGTGGTCCACCGTCTCCCCACAAGAGAGGATTGTCCACCGATCAAGCAAAAAGTTCGCCGAATGAGGCCTGACATGTCTGAAAAGATCAAGGCAGAAGTAATGAAGCAATTCGATGCTGGCTTTCTGGCTGTTACGTCCTATCCTCAATGGGTCGCTAACATTGTGCCGGTACCTAAGAAAGATGGCAAAGTCAGGATGTGTGTGGACTACCGGGATTTGAAAAGGGCCATCCCCAAAGATGATTTCCCGCTACCTCATATTGACATCTTGATCGACAATACAGCTCAGCATAAGGTGTTTTCCTTCATGGACGGATTCTAGGGTTACAATCAAATCAAAATGGCTCCCGAGGATATGGAGAAAACGACTTTTGTCACACAATGGGGCACTTTCTGTTACAAAGTGATGCCGTTCGGGCTGAAGAACGCAGGGGCAACTTATCAACACGCCATGGTAGCTTTATTTCATGACATGATACATCATGAGATTGAAGTTTACGTAGACGATATGATAGCTCGGTCACAAACAGAGGAAGAGCACCTTGAACATCTGGAAAAGCTATTTGCCAGGTTAAAAGAATACAAGCTCAGGCTGAATCCAAGTAAATGCACTTTTGGAGTTAGGTCTGGTAAACTCCTGGGATTCATTGTAAGCAACAAAGGCATTGAAGTCGATCCTGCAAAAGTAAAAGCAATACAAGAGATGCCTGCTCCCCGTACTGAAAAGGAGGTTAGAGGGTTCTTGGGGCGCTTGAACTATATTGCCAGATTCATCTCTCATCTGACTTCTACCTGTGAGCCAATTTTCAAACTCTTGAAGAAAGATCAGGTAGTCGAATGGAACGATGATTGCCAAGATGCTTTTGATAAAATCAAGGAGTATTTGCTAGAACCTCCTATTCTGATGCCACCCGTCGAAGGAAGACCATTGATCATGTATCTAACCGTCTTGGATAACTCAATGGGGTGTGTTTTGGGCCAGCATGACGAGTCTGGTCGAAAAGAGCATGCTATTTATTACCTTAGCAAAAAGTTTACCGACTGTGAGACTCGCTACTCACTGCTCGAGAAAACTTGCTGCGCTTTGGTATGGGCTGCTCGCCGACTAAGACAGTATATGTTGACTCATACTACTTTGTTGATTTCCAAAATGGATCCTATCAAGTACATCTTCGAAAAGCCCGCTTTATCTGGAAGGATAGCTAGATGGCAAATGATCTTAACTGAGTATGACATCCAATACACCACCCAAAAAGCTATAAAAGGGAGTGTACTAGCTGACCATCTGGCTCATCAGGCTATCGAAGACTATCAACCCATGAGATTTGACTTCCCAGACGAAGACATCATGAATTTGGACAACGTTGAAGGTAGCGGACCGTATGACGGACCTGAAAAGGGATCCCGATGGACCCTGTACTTTGATGGTGCTTCAAATGCGCTTGGAAACGGTATTGGCGCAGTACTCATTTCTCCGGCAGGTTGTCACACACCTTTCACGGCCCGACTTTGCTTCAACTGCACAAACAACATGGCTGAGTATGAAGCCTGCATCTTTGGTCTCAAGGCTGCTATAGACTTGGGGATCAAATCTTTGATCGTATTCGGGGACTCGGCTTTGGTTATCAGTCAAATCAAAGGAGAGGGGGATACCAAGCATCCTAATCTTATCCCATACAAAGAACATGTCCTGACATTGTTGCCTCATTTCGAGCAAATTACCTTCGAGCATTTCCCGCGAGAAGAGAATCAGCTAGCAGATGCTCTAGCCACAATGTCCTCCATGTTTAAACTCAACTGGGATAATGAGGCTCCCCAAATCACCATCGAGCGAATGGATGAACCTGCGCATTGTCACGAGATTAATACCGAAGAAGTAGTGGAACAACCCTGGTTCCATGAGATCAAAAGGTATCTCGAGACTAGAGATTATCCTGAAGGAGCTTCCGTAAATGACAAGAAGTTCTTAAGGAAATTCGCTACTAAGTTCTTCCTGAGCAACGACATCCTTTACAAACGAAGCCATGATTATGTTTTACTCCGGTGCGTAGATAAAGCTGAAGCAGAGTTGATCATGACTGATATACACAGTGGCACATTTGGCACTCACTTGAGCGGGCATACAATGGCTAAGAAGATCCTGAGGGCAGGCTATTACTGGTCTACCATGGAAGCTGACTGCCATCAACATTCCCGTACTTGCCACAAGTGTCAAGTCTATGCTGACAAAGTTCATATTCCTCCGGTTCCCCTCAACGTCCTGACTGCTCCGTGGCCCTTTGCAATGTGGGGCATTGATATGATCGGAGAGATCAAGCCCACGGCTTCAAACGGACATCGCTTCATCCTGGTTGCCATTGACTATTTCACCAAATGGGTCGAAGCAGCTTCCTTCACCTCTGTGACTAAAAATGTGGTTACCCGCTTTATCAAGCAAAATCTCATATGTCAGTATGGTGTTCCAGACAGGATCATCACAGACAACGGTACAAATCTGAATAACACGATGATCACTGCATTATGCGAACAGTTCAAGATTTATCATCACAATTCATCTCCCTATCGGCCGAAGATGAACGGTGCTGTTGAAGCTGCGAACAAAAACATTAAGAAGATCATTCAGAAAATGACAGTCACTTACAAAGACTGGCATGAGATGTTACCGTTTGCTCTACATGGATACCGTACGACGACACGTACTTCAACTGGGGCAACCCCATTTTCTTTGGTTTATGGCATGGAAGCTGTTTTGCCTATGGAAGTCCAGATCCCTTCTCTAAGGATTATGAAGGATGCAGGTTTGAATGAAGATGATTGGATGTAGACCCGACTTGATTAACTCAATCTGATCGACGAAAAGCGACTTGCTGCTATATGCCATGGTCAGACGTATCAAAAACGGATGATCAAGGCCTTCAATAAGAAAGTCAGACGTCAAGTGTATCAAGTCGGAGATCTCGTAATCAAGCGGATTATCTTACCGCAAAGTGATCCCAGGGGCAAATGGACTCCTACATATGAAGGACCATTTGTGATCAAGAGCATATTTTCTGGTGGTGCAATGATTCTGACCACCATGGACGGCGACAATTTGCCGCACCCTGCGAACGCAGACATAGTCAAAAGATACTACGCATAAAATAACCCGACAAGTCGAAAACCCGAAAGGGCGGCTTAGGCAAAAATGGGCATCCCGGTGGATCGAAAACCCGAAAGGGCGATTCAGGCAAAAATTAGGGATAAAAACAAAAAAATCTGTACACCCGGCAAGTTGAAAACCCGAAAGGGCGGCTTGGGCAAAAAGGGGTTTCCCGGTGGATCGAAAACCCGAAAGGGCGATTCAGGCAAAAGTTAGGGAATTAAAGCGTATGGCTATGTCTCGTCGGATCACTTAAAAAGACAATCTCTTCATCAACCGGTTCCAGGCTTCTGATCAATCCAGTCATCGTCAAACGAAGCATTGAATGGACAGATATTCAGAGTTGTGAAAGCTATAGCGGAATGGAATCCCATGGAATTATTTCACATAGCCATCTTTATTTTGTATAAATTTTTCAAATATTTACGACAAAATCCTCTTACTAGGATGATTGTCTCCATTGTACGAATATACTCAAAGAAAATCAATACAAATACTTTTCCCAGAAATTTGTGTCATTTCCTTTTCTTTTCTCTTGCACTATTTGTTTTATTTTGAGAAACGTCCAATGTTTTGTTAAATAGGCATATGCATTTGAAACATAATCATTTTCTTATAAGTCGGGAAAGAGGATTACCGATAGGTCAAAGGTACAATTGGATATATTGATACCCTTCAAAAGGAAGCCCCCGAGAGATTTGGAATCCATATCCCTAGCAAGTCTTGAAGCTCACCCCCAGTAGATTCTGGAAGCTTATTCCCTGCAGAGCACGGACGTCTCTCCCGAGTTTTATTCAAAGTTATTCCTCACAAAGCCTTATAACTGGGTTATCCTCAGCTAACAACCACGGAAGATTGCACTCGCCAAAATTCTTCCTATCCCCAGCGGAGTTCATCAAAATTCCCCAGCAGTAACTTATCTTTACAATCCTCCAGCCAGAGAATCCGCCGTAATTCAATTCCCCTCAGAGTTTAAGTTTCAGTGTCCCCAGCCGAGCTAAAGCTTCAATTTATCAATCCCCAGCAGAACCATACTAATGAACCTTTTCCCCACAGAGTTTTAGGAAGGAAAATCTTGAGTTCCCCAGTGAAGTCGCCAGAGACACTTCCCACCAAACTGAAGATTCCCGGTCTTGTATCCCCAAGCATAAGCCTGCTAGATTGGTGCTCCCCAGTAGAAGTCATCTGGAATTCCCCAGAGGTCTGGTATACAACCCAGGCTCCTTATTCCCCAGTCACAGCCAAGGAATTATTCTTCCCGACAGCAGTCAGGATGTTTTTTATCTTCAGCCATCCAGGATTCATCTATCCCCAGCAAGGCAGCTCATCAGCTTACATGCGCATTCATTACATTCATATCATACCATTGATAACATATATTGCATCATACATTTCATGCAACATAATTTTGTGTTCAGCTGACATTTTGTCCTTTTCAGGATAAGAATAAAAAGCTATCCTTAAACAGTTTCAGATACAGTTTTGCACGGATTCATCATCAAGCAACCCTACACCGGTTCTTATTCAAATCCAAGATTTCTGAAAACAGTTCACGGGTTCTCCAAGTAACGGATGTTAACCTATCGCTTGTTCAGTTTCTTCTCCAGACTTCTGAAAACAGTTTATGGATTCTTCCCAACAACGGATGTTAATCTATCGACTTGTTCAGATGCAAATTTTTGAAAACAGTTCACGGAAGCTTCCCAACAACGGATGCTGCTCCATTGCTTATTCAACTTCAAGATTTCTGAAAATAGTTCACGGGTTCTCCAAGTAACGGATGTTAACCTCTCGCTTGTTCAGACTCTTCTCAAACTTCTGAAAACAGCTTACGGACGCTTCCCAACAACGGATGCTGCTCTATTGCTTATTCAAACTTCAAGACTTCTGAAAACAGTTTACGGGTTCTCCAAGTAACGGATGTTAACCTATCGCTTGTTCAGTTTCTTCTCCAGACTTCTGAAAACAGTTCATGGATTCTTCCCAACAACGGATGTTAATCTATCGACTTGTTCAGATGCAACTTTTTGAAAACAGTTTACGGAAGCTTCCCAACAACGGATGCTGCTCCATTGCTTATTCAACTTCAAGATTTCTGAAAACAGTTTACGGATTCCTCCCAACAACGGATGTCAATCTATTGCTTGTTCAGACCCCCAGTTCAGAGACGGTCCAAAGCTTGGACACCTTCCTGATATTCCCTTCCAGATGGCATCTTTAAGCCCATCCCCGACAAGTTTCTGTCACTTCTCAAGATGGCATCTCTAAGCCCATCTCCAAATGGCATCTCTAAGCCCATTCCCGCATTCACTGCTTTGACGAGTGCAAATTTCCGGGCACTCTAGTGTCCAATCTCCTTTTTACCCTCGAGTCACGAAAGGCAAACTTGCCAATCTAACTCTTCGGATTCAAGAAGATTGAACAGGGGCAACTGTTGTACCCCAAAATTTTCCCTCCCATTTCTCAATGATTTCTCATCACAAAACCTTTGAAGCCCAAGATCCAGTTAGGGATTCATCTGCTCAAGACCTCTCCTTGCACTGTTGACTCAAATTAGGGTTTGTGTTTGCACCAAGATGTTTTGACCCAAAATGCCTAAGATGACTTTCATGCTTCATATTGGACTTCCAAGTTTATCCATACCAAGTTTCAAGCTTTGATTCCAAGTTTTGCTCAATCAATTGGACAGTTGACCTAGAAATCAACTGTATTGGGGAAAAAGTCAACTGTGGCCAATTGACAGTCAAACCTCATGAAAATTGACCCACATCAACATTATGAACTCATATGGACCATTTGATCAAGTTTGGATCACAATTCCATAAGAAATTTGATCAGAGCACCAAAAGGGCAAAATGGTCATTTTTAGGGTTTTGACTGCACAAAGGCAATTTTTGACTGTTTGACCTAGCCAATGGCAAACCAAGCTTATATATGGACTCAAGGACCCCATGGAATTATCTTAACATGCTCAACAAACTCAAAAGATCCCAAGTACACAAGATTGACAGATGAATTTCCCAGTCAATTGATCAATTTTGACTGTATACTGAAAAGTCAAACTTTGACTTTTTGGTCAAAATCAAGAGTCAAGATTCATTTTTCATCAAAACATGCCAAATCATGAAACTTGTTCATCAAGAAATCACAAAGTGCAAATTAGGGTTAGAAATTAGAATTTTTCATAACTTAGAATTTTTCTAAGTTATAAAAAACCCTAATTTTTTCCTAACTTTGCCCCACTTTTTCACCAAGATCCATTTGGATTCAAACAAATGTCAAAACATGAAAGTTGTAGCTTGTTGCATAATCTACAACTTTGATTCACAAAGTTTTCCAATTTGAGGTTTGTATCTCAAGTTACAAATTTTTGAATAAGGCACTAAACCATTCTTAACTTAGTGAATTTTTGACCTTTTTTGACAAGGTTTTCTACCTCACTTCAAGGCCATTTTACATACACTTCCACTTGGAATTTCAAATTTCATTTCAAAGATGGATTGTAGTACAAATTCCAAACTTTCCAAAATGTCCAAGAACTCATCAAACAACCTCATGACTTGAGAGATTCGAATTTCACAATTTGGCAAAAACTCACTTTTGAATTGGCTATTTTTCATGTTCATAATTTGTGCAAACTTCTCAAACCAGCATGCCCCTTGATTACAGGTCCTAAAACCATCCAACACTCAATAATTTAATGCATGTTCATTGTGCTAAGACCTTGTTTCATGAGCTAAAGCATTGTATGATGGATTAATCCCAAATTGGAAAAAGCATTATATCCATTTTTGCAAAGGTTTCACTTTATGTCATGATGCAAATCCACAAGTACAAATCAAATCCAATTGGCACAAGATTATGAGCAAAACACTCTGATCAAGGAGAGATTATGCAGCTCATTAGGGGTCCCCTACTTGCCTAAAACACCAAGTTGGCTTTGCTTGCTTAAGGGTGAAGAAAAGTACCATAACATAGGACATCTTTCATCTCAGCATTAGAACACAGAAGCAAATATTGTAGACACATTCCAAACATCCCAACCAAGCAGAAGCACGACCCTAAGACCATCAACACCTCCCCATTGCCATAATCACTCTCAAACTGCAAAACAGGGCAAGGCCTGCAGTTTGAGTGCCATCTTTCATTTCTCTCAAGCTTTCTTGCCCAAACCGGTTCACACACCTTCCATACCATCTATGCAAGCTAACCAAGACCTGAAACACGACCTGTAATCCCTCTAACCACTTTGTTGTACCCCAAAATTTTCCCTCCCATTTCTCATTGATTTCTCCTCACACAGCTCTTGAAGCTCAAGATCCAGTTAGGGTTTCATCTGCACAAGACTCCTCCTTGCACTGCTAACCCCAAATTAGGGTTTGTGTTTGCACAAAGATGTTTTGACCTAAAGTGCCCAAGATGACTTTCTTGCTTCATATTGACCTCCTAAGTTTATCCATACCAAGTTTCAAGTCTTGATTCCAAGTTTTGCCCAGTCAATTGGACAGTTGACCTAGAAATCAACTATATTGGGGAAAAAGTCAACTGTGGCCAATTGACAGTCAAATCCCATGAAATTTGATCCACATCAACATTATGAACTCATATGAACCATTTGATCAAGTTTGGATCACAATTCCACAAGAAATTTGATCAGATCACTAAAAGGGTAAAATAGTCATTTTTAGGGTTTTGACTGTACAGAGGCAATTTTTGACTGTTTGACCTAGCCAATGGCAAACCAAGCTCACATATGGACTCAAGGACCCCATGGAATTATCTTGACATGCTCAACAAGTTCAAAAGATCCCAAGTACACAAGATTGACAGTTGAATTTCCCAGTCAATTGATCAGTTTTGACTGTATACTGAAAAGTTAAACTTTGACTTTTTGATCAAAATCAAGAGTCAAGATTCATTTTTCATCAAAATATGCCAAATCATGAAACTTGTTCACCAAGAAATCACAAATTGCAAATTAGGGTTAGAAAATGGAATTTTTCATAACTTAGAATTGTTCTAAGTTATGAAAAACCCTAATTTTTTCCCAACTTTGCCCCACCTTTTCACCAAGATCCATTTGGATTCAAACAAAAGTCAAAACATGAAAGTTGTAGCTTGTTGCATAATCTACAACTTTGATTCACAAAGTTTTCTCATTTGAAGCTTGTATCTCAAGTTACAATTTTTTGAATAAGGGCACTAAACCATTTTTAACTTAGTAGAATTTTAACCTATTTTGACAAGGTTTTCTACCCCACTTCAAGGCCATTTTTCATACCCTTCCACTTGGAATTTAAATTTGCATTTCAAAGATGGATTGTAGTACATATTCCAAGCTTTCCAAAATGTCCAAGAACTTCTCAAACAACCTCATGGTTAGAGAGAATCGAATTTCACAATATAGCAAAAAACCACTTTGTTCATGACCAAGTTCCATGTCCATAACTTTGCAAATTTGAACTCATCATGCTTTAGGCTAGATTACAGGTCCTTAAACCAAGTTACACTCCATAATTTAATGCTTGTTCATTGTGCCAAAGTGTTGTTCCATGAGTTCAAGCATTGTACACAAGATTGATCCATTTTTAGATAAAGTGAACTTTCCATTTTTGCAAAAGCTTGCTTTATGTCAATTGGTAAATCAAAGAAGTACATTGCAAATCTGAATGGCACAAGATTATGGACAAATTGCTCTGATCAAGAGAAGATTATGCAGCCCATTAGGAGGCCCCCTACATGCCTAGAACATCAAGTGGCATTTTGTTGCTTAAGAAAGAAGAAAGTCCCATTTTTTGTAACAACTCTCATACCAGCATTAGCACACAAGAACAAACTTACCAAACACACTCAAGACAACATAACCAAGCTGTGACACGAGCCATTTGCCTCCAAAACACCCTCCATCTCAGAATCATCCTCAAACTGCAAAAACAGGGTTGCCTCTGCAGTTTGAGTGCAAACTCCCATTTCCCTCGAGCATTCTTACCAAAATCAATTCATACACATCCCCTAGCATGTATGCAAGCTAACCATGACCTAAAACCTGACCTGTAATCCCTCTAACAGTTTCCACCATTTTCATTTTTTCCTTTTGCAGTTGAAGTTCCATAGCTTGATTCAGAAGCTTTCAAGACAAAGTAAACATTGGAACAGCATCCCTGGACCTCAAGGAAGCTTTTCCAATCATCACCTTGCACTGAAAGTTCCTCATTCTCCAGATAGAAGTTCAACTGAATAGGTAAAATTTTGAACTCGTATCTCTCTTATTATGCATTTTTAGTCTTAAGTTTGTGAAGAAACAAGGTTCTACTCATAGCCCTGAGCATGTCCATATCTTTACATTTCATTTCTTTTGCCTGAGTTGAGAGAATTTAAGCTTTGAAAATGGCAGAAAACTTAGGTTAAGATTTGGGATCATTAAAATTCTCTCTCATTTTTGAGAGTTAGGAGATGTTTTTTATATATTTGGAATCGTGGATTCATGCTTAACATCTTTTGTGTTGGAAGTTTGTTCAAAAAATCAAAGGATCAGGAGTTAGGAACTTGAGAAGCAGGCGCGCGTTTTTTTTGAAATTGGTTGTCTGAAGGTTGAAGATAACAGCTTCCTGGGCTGGGCTTGTTGTTATTTCTTTTTGCACCCTGGTTTTGCTATTACACCCCCCAAGCCCATTTGTCTTATTTTTAATCCTTTTTGACTTTTTCTTTTTTTGTTTGACTTGTTTATTTTTTCTCAGCATATTAAAATTTTGAAAATAATTTTCTCATCATTTTTTTTGATTTTATTTGGTATTTATTTGATTTTCTTTTGATTTATACATATATGGATATATATTATTATTTAGGATAAATAGAAAAATAGTGTAAATACATTCTCATTTTCATTTTTTATTTTATATTACCCTCTGAAAATATTTCATACAAAAAATACTATTTTCTAAAAAATATTAAATATTATTATTATTATTTATCCATGATACATATTTAAAATAATGTATATAAATACATATTTGTTAATATACTTAGAATAAAATATCAAATAATGTACATATTTTATTTTTTTAATATTTAATACTAAAAAAGGCCTTTTTATAAATATACCATATTTTATTTTATTTTTGTATGCAAATAATAAATATTATGTGAATTAATTAATTAATATACATTTTGATTAAAATTAGGGTTTTTGCCCTAAATATGAAAATACTCAAAAATAATACCTTTTTATTTTCTTATTTTATTTTACACAAACAACATTTTTTTTCATACATATAAAAACTTTCTTTTGGCATTTTTGCATATTTATTTAATTTCTATTTAATTATGCAATTTATTTACCTTGCAAATATTCAAAAATGATGTAATAATTTAGATTTAAATTCTTGTCTAAATATTCCCCATTTGTAAATTTGTACCCCCCTCCCTATATTACTATGTTGTAATAGCGTAGGAATTTAAATTTCGCACTTTATACGCTTTCTAATTATGCCATGTTAGAATTAGGGTTTGCATGCGAAAAACGATAAAAAATAGTTTGACCTAATACAAGATAAATGAGCATGAAAATAAACAACACATCTCACACTAGCACCCCTAGGGTACTCCACTTTGTTGCCTTCAGATAAATGGGCCATGTTGTATGTTAAATTTCTTTGGGCAAAGCAAACAAATTGAATGATCATAGTCCCTCGACAAAACTTTTCAAAACAAAACAAAAACAAATGATCAAGTCCCTTAAAGGAAATTGCCCAAAGACATTTAACGCCGTTGCAATTATGGTCCAAACGATGACCCGCGCCTGTCCCTTTCATCTCCTAAGACAAGATTGTCCACCGAATGCAATGGTGGAACAAAATTGTCAAAAGGTTTAAAAACATAACAAAAATCTTTGAGAAAACTTTAGGGTAGATAAACTCTTAAGTACTTGTCAATTTGCAAAGAAAACACTTGCCTAATTTCCAAACCCACTTCACAAACACTTTCAAAATCAACTTTTCAAACCCTTGAAACATCTTTTTAAAAGATAAAACACCTTTTGTAAAACATTCGAGTAAAGAATTTTTACAAGGTTAGCCTAGCATAAGGCATCTTTTCAAAACATTTTCAAAACCACACACAAAGCACCATTTCAAACAATTGAAAACCAAGGCAAGTTGATCTAAGCAAGTACCTAAGAGCCCATGGATAACCATGGATAGAAGGGGTGCTAATACCTTCCCCTTCTATAATCTACTCCCCGAACCCAAGAAAAATCTCAAAGGTTTTTGCTGTGCTTTTTAAACCTTTCCTTAGGATAAAATAAAAAGTCGGTGGTGACTCTTGCTCAACCGAAACATTTGCGAAAACAAACGCAAAACCTCAAGTCAGTTCTCCCACCGTATCACAGAACTGGCGACTCTGCTGGGGAGAATTCTTTAAGTGGAGTAACCTTAGGGCTTAGATCACCCTCTTGCATGACTAATTGTGTGATTTGCTTGCTTTATACTTGGGCTCTATTGTTTGGGTTTATAATCCTCCACCCGGATTTTGGGAAATATTCATAGATAGCAATACATTGTGGAAACTGTGCGGGGTATACCGACACGGTCTAAGCAATAGCTATATTAGTGCGACATATTTGTGAGTACCGGTAACCCTTGAGTTCAATCAAGGAGAGTACGGGGCCGCTGAGTGATGTCACTAAGCACTAATGACCTAGAACCTTACTTGACCATCTTGGCCTTTTATTAGGGGTAGTGAGATGACCGGCTTTGGTGCAGTCCGAAGTTGGTAGATACTCGATACTACACTCATTGAGGGTTGTTTTCTTGGAATATTTTGGTCGCTAGTTAAGTGGCTAAACCAAAACAATGAACAATGAAAACAATCCAGTGATATTGAGCTCCTTAGAACCCGGTTACTATTTATAGGACAGGTTTTTAAGCCAACTACACTCAAGAGGGTACTTACCTATGAAACCCCATGCAAGCCTGAAGCTAGGGTTTGGTGTGATTTGCTTGTACATATGTCTTGTGCATACATCATAAAGCATCATATGCATTCACTAACCATTTCAAGGGTTTGGATCTTCATCATTGTTCTTGTTTTGTAGGTCATGGAAATACCTCGCAGAAATACCATTCAAGTCAACCTTGTGAGAATCTCTCCTCAACTCAAGGAGATCACTTCAAGAATTCCGGAAAATTCATCCTTCAGTGAAAGACATGGTAGACTGCTCAGCCTAGTCAACACCAACATTGAAGAAGACATGATAAAAGTGCTATTCCAGTTCTTTGACCCTCTTCACCACTGCTTCACTTTCCCTGATTATCAGTTGGTTCCCACTTTGGAGGAGTTTTCTCAACTCCTAAGAATCCCTATCCTTAATCAACTACCCTTCAACGGTACGGAGAAGGAACCAAAGCCTGAAGATGTTGCTCGAGCACTACATCTACAACCATCTGAAATCAAGGGGCATTGGGAAACCAGAAGCGGTGTCAAAGGATTCTTAGCAAAGTTCTTGTTTGAAAAGGCACAAGAATGTTGGAACTCATTGGACCTACAAGCCTTTGAAGAGATTGTGGCACTCCTTATCTATGGGTTGGTCTTGTTCCCAAATCCTGACTAATTGGTAGATGTCAACGCTGTCAAAATCTTCTTGTCCAGAAACCCAATACCAACATTGCTTGGGGACATCCTTCACTCATTTTACACACGAACAATGAGAAAGAGGGGTGTTCTCATGTGTTGTACTCCTCTCCTTGCAAGGTGGTTTATTTCGCACCTTCCACAATCTGTTCTGAAGAATGACCAAGGTACAAGGTGGTCCCAACGATTGATGACTCTTACTCATTCTGATGTACATTGGTGTTCTCGGTCCAGAGAAAATGTCATCATTGTCGATCGTTGCGGAGAGTTTCCTAATGTTCCTTTGCTTGGAATCAGAGGAGGTATCACCTACAATCCTTGCCTAGCTTTGAGACAATTTGGATATGCACGGAGGGATGGCCCTCATGACATGTTGATTCCTAGCCTAGTTTTTGACTTCGACAACGATACGCAAGGACTTCGCCAAAGATTCATCAGAGCTTGGGGAAAACTCAACAAGGTTGATAGCAAGACTCTGGGACACAAGAACTCCATCCCTCTTGAGCCCTATCTCAAGTGGGTACGAGCCCGAGCCCAAAGTCTAATGATGCCTTATCCTCATGTACTCCCGGTGATTAAAGAGCCCGTCAATAAAGGAGAGGTTCCCTACACCATCCTGCATCCAGACATGCCTACATCGTGGGAGGAAATGTAGAAAAGTTGGATTCAGCTCAAGGAGGAACGGAACACTTTTGAAGCTAGTTACTACGCCAGTGAAAAGAAGGTTCTAGAGCTTACCCGCCGACTCCACGAGCAAGAGGCCCTCAATACCTACATCGCACCAAAGAGGATGCGCAATGTCTTTCTACCTTGAGAAGTTTATGTTGTAATATTTGGCCCATGGGGCATTTATGTACTAACAAATTTCTTCTTATTAATATGACGTGCGTTCTTCTTTGTCTGAAACAATTTTGAATGTCCTAAATCCTTGAATGCATTGCATACATCAGCATCCCATTCATCATGTGCATAAACAGGTCTCACTCCAGGTTTCCTTATCTATCTGCTGTTTATTTCAGTAGGATGGATCTCGAGCAAACAGTTAAAGACCTACAAGCCCAGAATGCACAGTTCCAGTAACTCTTGATGACCTTGGTCAAGAGTCAAGAGGATATCAAGGCTCATCTGGAGAGTAGAGACCCAGTGAAGAAGAAAAAGAGGGTCGGAGTGGCTACTTTAGGGAGAAGATTTGACAGAGAAGCTCGGAGGGTGCTTGAATTTCCTCCTACTTCTGATGAGGGGACTAGTAAAAGAGATCTAGTTGCGGTGCCTTCCGAGTCTGATGCAGAGGAGGAAGAGGTTGAAGAGGATGAAGATTATTCTGACCAGCAGTATCCTCCAGCTGATGATAAGTACAAGGGTTTAGAAGACAGATTGGCTGCTATGGAATTGCAAAGGGTACCGGGTTTGGATTTTGAAGACACGGGCTTAGTCGCCGGAATTGTGATTCCCCCAAAATTCAAGGTGCCAGTGTTTGTAAGGTATGACGGGATGTCCTGCCCCAAAATGCATCTCAGGTCCTATGTGAGAAAGATTCAACCCTATACAGCAGATAGAAATCTCTGGATTCATTTCTTTCAAGACAGCCTGTCGGGAGCTCAGTTGGAATGGTTTTATCAGTTAGAAGGAACCAGTGTCAGAAATTGGGAAGATTTGGCCACCGCTTTCTATAAACAATACCAGTATAATTCTGATCTTGCTCCTACCCGTACCCAACTTCAGGGTATGTCGCTAGGAACAAGTGAGGGATTCAAGGAATACGCACAAAAATGGAGGGATTTGGCTGGCAGGGTGCAGCCTCCTTTAACCGATCGTGAACTCGTTGATATGTTTCTTGGGACCCTATCTGGGCCATTTTTCAATCATTTAATTGGTAACTCTTCCGCAGGGTTTACCGATTTGATCTTAACGGGCGAAAGAATCGAGGTTGGCATCAAGTCAGGAAAGATTCAGAAGGGTGTCGCTGCAAGTGTTGAGAAGAAGCCGTTTAAGAAGGAGACAGCTATGGTATATTCTCAAAGAAGAGCAGGGAAGATGGAGCGTCGGCCGACTGTGGGGGCCGTAATGATTCAAAACACTCCGAGTGAGCAGCCTCGCTACAACCAATCCAGACCAAATCAGCAACGGGTGGAAAGGCCACAACGGCAGTTCACCCGTATTAATATGACTCCAGCGCAGGTGCTTCCCCATCTGTTGAAATTGAATCTTGCCACTATCAAGGAGGCGCCAAAGAATGTAAATACATCCTCTCCGCATTATCATGCCAATGCTAAGTGCGCCTATCATTCAGACAGTGTTGGACACGACACCAATGATTGTTGGGCACTCAAGCATAAGATCCAGGACCTGATAGAGGCTAATGAGGTAGAGTTTGACGCTCCGGAGAAACCCAATGTGATATCTGCACCTATGCCAAAGCACGGTCGGAATGTCAATGCCATTGAAGAGGATCTGTATGTTGCTGACGTTAGTGATCTGACTACTCCACTGTTAACCATTAAGTTGAATTTGTTAAGGGCCGGGATCTTCCCGAGATGTAAAGAAGACTGCTACTGTTGCCACTCTCTGCCGTTTGATTGTCCGCTATTGAAGAAAGGCATCCAAGGCCTTATGGATAGCCGACAAATTTTGTTCGAAAAAGTTCCTGCTGTTCCAGTTCATGTTGAAAATGTCTCAATCATAACCATTCACGCCAATCTTTCCGGGGCCGTCAAAAAGCCAGTTAAGATTACACCAGCTGCAAAGTCTATACCTTTGAACATAACAATGCCGGGGCATGTTCCCTATGTTTCTGAGAAGTCGATACCTTGGAACTATGGTGGTGACATCTACTACCATGGTATCAAGCAAGTTGAGATAATGGAAGAAAGTTCAGATGATAAAGAAGCCAGCATTAGCAACATTGCGGGCACCAGCAAAATCACCAGGAGTGGGAGAATATTTTCTCCAGAGATTGCTCCTCCAAAAGCAGTCTTTAGGCCCTCATTAGCTAAAGAAGTCATCCCTGCACCAGTAAAGCTCTCTGCCAGAACTCCTTTAATTGAAGAAATTTTCGTTCCTAGTGCTGTCTCTCCTACCATTGCCGATAAAGGAAAAGGAATACAAGATGAGCCCGTCAGGACGAGGGCTCAACCTTTGGTGATTCCAGAAGCCTCCAAAAAAGAAATGGACGAGATTTTGAGGATAATCAAGAGAAGTGACTACGATGTGGTGGAACAGTTGGGGCAAACCCCCTCCAAGATCTCCATGCTGGCACTATTGCTTTGCTTAGAAGCGCACGCTCAAGCTTTGATTAAGTTTCTGAAGGCAGCTCATGTGCCCCAGGAAACCTCCGCGGATCAATTTCAGAATTGCGTGGCTAGCCTGACTGCGGACAATGGACTAGGTTTCTCTGATGCCGACCTGACCCCTAAAGGCCGAAACCACAATGATGCGTTGCATATTTCAATCGAGTGTCGCGGAACCACCCTTGCACATGTTTTGGTTGATACCGGTTCATCACTGAATGTTTTGCCTAAGAAGGCCTTGGACCGGCTAGATTGCGAAGGGTTGAAATTGAAGCCTAGTGATATCGTCGTCAGAGCTTTCGATGGGTCGAAAAGAATGGTCCATGGAGAAGTTGAAATTCCTGTCAAGATAGGTACTGAGGTGTTTAAATCCACTTTCTATGTAATGGACATCCGTCCATCATATTCCTGCCTGTTAGGTAGACCTTGGATACACCACGCTGGGGCAGTCACCTCCTCTTTGCACCAGATGCTGAAATATCCTGTAAAGGGAAAGATCATTACGGTCCACGGCGAAGAAGAGTATATGATTAGCCATTTAAATTCTTTCCGATATGTGGAGGTTGAGGGGGAGTTCATTGAGACACCGTTTCAACATTTCGAAGAAGTGCTTCCTGAGATAGCAATGGCGAAGTTGGCAGCTGAGACACCGAGACAGATGGCCAGAATGGCATCTCTGGAGGATGCAAGGGCTGCAGTTAAAGAAGGGAAGAATTCAGCGTGGGGGCAGTTACCCGATTTTCCGCATAAGGTTGATAAGCTTGGATTAGGTTTCACCACCGCTGGCCAGAAAGCTATGCGCCGGTCAAAGATTGAGAGAGCGCCAGTCAAAATTTCTCCTTACCAAATCAACACCCTGGAAGATGAAGACAAAGAAAGCAACTTTGAAGAATGGATTCATCCAACTGTCAGAGGAGGGTTGAGCAATTGGGAGGCTAAAGACTTTGTCCCCATTACTTTTATTCCTCAGTAATTTATCTATCAAACATTTCCTATTTGGTTTGTAATATTTTACTTTCAAACAATCCGTACACTATCTTTTCGCCTCCTGCCTTACCCGGGGCATGTAGGTCCACTTGTAAGGGTTTTGACTATTTTTCATATTCATATGCCATGTTTAATGATTCATTGGACGTTTTCATTTGATAAACTACTTGTGTTCATTTTCTTTCCTTTTGCATTTTTTGTTTAAGGATGGCTATCCCTTACACACACCCACACTCACCAATGCAGGTACCCATCCACTCCGGATTCCATGGGTGACTATTCTGCTGTATCTTTCAATAACTCTGAAGACCTGGTCAATCTAGCCGAGTATGAAGATGACGAAGGTTGTGAAGTACCAGGGGAACTAGCCAGACTCCTGCAACAAGAGGAAAGGGCCATCTTACCGCATGAAGAGCCATTGGAAACTGTCAACTTGGGAACCGAGGAGAATCGGAAGGAGGTGCAAGTGGGTGCCAACCTGGAACCAGAAGTTAAGGAACGCTTGGTACAATTACTGAATGAGTATGTTGAAATCTTCGCTTGGTCCTATGAAGACATGCCAGGTCTAGACACCGACATCGTGGTTCACCGTCTCCCCACAAGAGAAGACTGTCCACCAATCAAGCAAAAAGTTCGCCGAATGAGGCCTGACATGTCTGAAAAAATCAAAGCAGAAGTAATGAAGCAGTTCAATGCTGGCTTTCTGGCTGTTACGTCCTATCCTCAATGGGTCGCTAACATTGTGCCAGTGCCTAAGAAGGATGGCAAAGTCAGAATGTGTGTGGACTACCGGGATTTGAATAGGGCTAGCCCTAAGGATGATTTCCCGCTACCTCATATTGACATCTTGATCGACAATACAGCTCAGCATAAGGTGTTTTCCTTCATGGACGGATTCTCGGGCTATAATCAAATCAAAATGGCCCCCGAGGATATGGAGAAAACAACTTTTGTCACACAATGGGGCACTTTCTGTTACAAAGTGATGCCGTTCGGGCTGAAGAACGCAGGGGCAACTTATCAACGCGCCATGGTAGCTTTATTTCATGACATGATACATCATGAGATTGAAGTTTACGTAGACGATATGATAGCTCGGTCACAAACAGAGGAAGAGCACCTTGAGCATCTGGAAAAGCTGTTTGCCAGATTGAAAGAATACAAGTTAAGGCTGAATCCAAGCAAATGTACTTTTGGAGTTAGGTCTGGTAAACTCCTGGGATTCATTGTAAGCAACAAAGGCATTGAAGTCGATCCGGCAAAAGTAAAAGCAATACAAGAGATGCCTGCTCCCCGTACTGAAAAGGAAGTTAGAGGTTTCTTGGGGCGCATAAACTATATTGCCAGATTCATTTCGCATCTGACTTCTACCTGTGAGCCAATTTTCAAACTCTTGAAAAAAGATCAGGTAGTTGAATGGAACAACGACTGCCAAGCTGCTTTTGATAGAATCAAGGAGTATTTGCTAGAACCTCCTATTCTGATGCCACCCGTCGAAGGAAGACCATTGATCATGTATTTGACCGTCTTGGATAACTCAATGGGGTGTGTTTTGGGCCAGCATGACGAGTCTGGTCGAAAAGAGCATGTTATTTATTACCTTAGCAAAAAGTTTACCGACTGTGAGACTCGCTACTCACTGCTCGAGAAAACTTGCTGTGCTTTGGTATGGGCTGCTCGCCGACTAAGACAGTATATGCTGACTCATACTACCTTGTTGATATCCAAAATGGACCCTATCAAATATATCTTCGAAAAGCCCGCTTTATCGAGAAGGATAGCCAGATGGCAAATGATCTTGACCGAGTATGACATCCAGTACACCACCCAAAAAGCTATAAAAGGGAGTGTATTAGCTGACCATCTGGCTCATCAGGCTATCAAAGACTATCAACCCATGAGATTTGATTTCCCAGACGAGGACATCATGAATTTGGGCAACATTAAAGGCGACGGACCGTATGACGGACCCGAAAAGGGATCCCGGTGGACCCTGTACTTTGATGGTGCTTCAAATGCACTCGGAAATGGCATTGGCGCAGTACTCATTTCTCCGGAAGGATGCCACACTCCTTTCACGGCCCGACTTTGCTTCAGCTGCACGAACAATATGGCTGAATATGAAGCCTGCATCTTTGGTCTCAAGGCTGCTATAGACTTGGGGATCAAATCTTTGATCGTATTCGGGGACTCGGCTTTGGTCATCAGCCAGATCAAAGGAGATTGGGATACCAAACATCCTAATCTTATTCCATACAAAGAACATGTTCTGACATTGTTGCCTCACTTCGAGCAAATTACCTTCGAGCACTTTCCGCGAGAAGAGAATCAGCTAGCAGATGCTCTAGCCACAATGTCCTCCATGTTTAAACTCAATTGGGATAACGAGGCTCCCCAAATCACCATCGAGCGAATGGATGAACCCGCGCATTGTCACGAGATTAATATCGAAGAAGTAATGGAACAACCTTGGTTCCATGAAATCAAAAGGTATCTCGAGACCCAAGATTATCCTGAAGGAGCTTCCGTGAATGACAAGAAGTTCTTAAGGAAATTCGCTGCTAAGTTCTTCCTGAGCAACGGCATCCTTTACAAACGAAGCCATGATTGTGTATTACTCCGATGTGTGGATAAGGCTGAAGCAGAATTGATCATGACTGATATACACAGTGGCCCATTTGGCACTCACTTGAGCGGGCATACAATGGCTAAGAAGATCCTAAGGGCAGGCTATTACTGGTCTACCATGGAGGCTGACTGCCACCAACATTCCCGTACTTGTCACAAGTGTCAAGTCTATGCTGACAAAGTTCATATCTCTCCGGTTCCCCTCAACGTCCTGACTGCTCCATGGCCCTTTGCAATGTGGGGCATTGATATGATTGGAGAGATCAAACCCACGGCTTCCAACGGACATCGCTTCATCCTGGTTGCCATTGACTACTTCACTAAATGGGTCGAAGCAGCTTCCTTCGCCTCTGTCACCAAAAATGTGGTCACCCGCTTTATCAAGCAAAATCTCATATGTCGGTACGGTGTTCCAGACAGGATTATCACAGACAACGGTACAAATCTGAATAATACAATGATCACTGCATTATGCGAACAGTTCAAGATTTATCATCACAATTCATCTCCCTATCGGCCGAAGATGAACGGTGCTGTTGAAGCTGCGAACAAAAATATTAAGAAGATTATTCAGAAAATGACAGTCACTTACAAAGACTAGCATGAGATGTTACCGTTTGCGCTGCATGGATACCGTACGACGATACGCACTTCAACTGGGGCAACCCCATTTTCTTTGGTTTATGGCATGGAAGCTGTTTTGCCTATGGAAGTTCAGATCCCGTCTCTAAGAATTATGAAGGATGCAGGTTTGAATGAAGATGATTGGATGCAGACCCGACTTGATCAACTCAATCTGATCGACGAAAAGCGACTTGCGGCTATATGTCATGGTCAGACGTATCAAAAACGGATGATCAAGGCCTTCAATAAGAAAGTCAGACGTCAAGTGTATCAAGTCGGAGATCTAGTAGTCAAGCGGATTATCTTACCGCAAAGTGATCCCAGGGGCAAATGGACTCCTACATATGAAGGACCATTTGTGATCAAAAGCATATTTTCTGGTGGTGCGATGATTCTGACCACCATGGACGGCGACGATTTGCCGCACCCCGCGAACGCAGACATAGTCAAAAGATACTACGCATAAAATAACCCGACAAGTCGAAAACCCGAAAGGGCGGCTTGGGAAAAAATGGGCATCCCGGTGAACCGAAAACCCGAAAGGGCGGTTCAGGCAAAAATTAGGGATAAAAACAAAAAAAGTTGTACACCCGGCAAGTCGAAAACCCGAAAGGGCGGCTTGGGCAAAAAGGGGTTTCCCGGTGGATCGAAAACCCGAAAGGGCGATTCAGGCAAAAGTTAGGGAATTAAAGCGTATGACTATGTCTCGTCAGATCACTTCAAGGACAGTCTCTTCATCAACCGGTTCCAGGTTTCTGATCAATCCAGCCATCGTCAAACGAAGCATTGAATGGACAGATGTTCAGAGTTGTGAAAGCTACAGCAGAATGGAATCCCATGGAATTATTTCACATAGCCATCTTTGTTTTGTATAAATTTTTCAAATATTTACGATGAGATCCTCTTACCAGGATGTTTGTCTCCTTTGTACAAATATACCCAAAGAAAATCAATACAGATACTCTTCCCAAAATTTGTGTCATTTCCCTTTTTCTTTTTCTCTTGCACTATTTGTTTTATTTTGAGAAACGTCCAATGTTTTGTTAAATAGGCATATGCATTTGAAACATGATCACTTCCTAATGGAACCTAAGAAAAGGATTACTGATAGGATGAAAGTACAAACGGATATTTTGACACCCTTTCAAAGGAAATCCCTCAAGATCTGTAATCCACATCCCTGGCAAACCCTGAGGTCTATCTCCAGTAGACTCTCGAAGCTTGTCCCCAGTAAGGTTCTGAAAGGTATTCCCCGCAGAGTACGGACGTCCCTTCCGAGTTTTATTCAAAGTTATTCCTCACAAAGGCTTATAACTGGGTTATCCTCAGCTAACCACCAGGGGAGATCGCGCTCGCCAAAATTCTTCCCATCCCCAGCGGAGTTCCTCAAAATTCCCCCAACGATAACTTATCAATACTATCCCCGGAGGAGTTTATCTTTGCAAATCCCCAGCCAGAGAATTTTCCGGAAATCATTTTCCCTCAGAGTTTAAGCTTCGGTATCCCCAGCAGATCAAAAGCTTCAAATGGACAGTCCCCAGCGGAGTCAGACTTTTAAACCTTTTCCCCACAGAGTTTTAGGAAGAAAATCTTGAGTTCCCCAGTAAAATCTTCAGAGATACTTCTCCCCAAGCTGAAGATTCTCAATCTGGCCTCCCCAACATGAGTCTACTAGTTTGGTACTCCCCAGTAGAAGACTTCAGGAATTCCCCAGAAGATCGATATACAACCCAAGCTCCAGGTTCCCCAGTAACGACCCAGGACTTATTTTCCCCGGCAGCAGTCAGGATACTTCTATCTTCCGCTGTCCCGGATTCATCTATCCTATGCAAGACAGCTCTCCAGCTTACATGCACATCCATTTACATTCATAACACCATAATATACATTATATCATGCATCATAGCATTGCATCCAACTAACTCTTTGCCTTTTTCAGGTAAGATCAGTCGACAGACTAAAATCATTCAAATCTCAAGATTTCTGAAAACAGCTCACGGGTTCTCCAAGTAAACGGATGTTAACCTATCACTTGTTCAGATTCTTCCCAAGACTTCTGAAAACAGTTCATGGATTCTTCCCAAGTAACGGATGTTAATCTATCAGCTTGTTCAGATGCACCTTTGAATTCAGTTTACGGAAGCTTCCCAACAACGGATGCTGCTCTATTGCTGATTCAATCTCAAGATTTATGAAAACAGTTCACGGGTTCTCCAAGTAAACGGATGTTAACCTATCACTTGTTTAGATTCTTCCCAAGACTTCTGAAAATAGTTCATGGATTCTTCCCAAGTAACGGATGTTAATCTATCAGCTTGTTCAGATGCACCTTTGAATTCAGTTTACGGAAGCTTCCCAACAACGGATGCTGCTCTATTGCTGATTCAATCTCAAGATTTCTGAAAACAGTTCACGGGTTCTCCAAGTAAACGGATGTTAACCTGTCACTTGTTCAGTTTCTTCTTCCAGACTTCTGAAAACGGTTAATGGATTCTTCCCAAGTAACGGATGTTAATCTATCAACTTGTTTAGATACAACTTCCTGAAAACAGCTTGCAGGTTCCTCCCAACAACGGATGTCAACCTATTACTTGTTCAGACCCCCAATCCAGAAATGATCCAAAGCTTGGACACTTTCCTAAAATTCCCTTCCAGATGGCATCTTTAAGCCCATCCCCGACAAGTTGTTGTCACTCTCCCAGATGGCATCGTTAAGCCCATCTCCATATGGCATCTCTAAGCCCATTCCCGCATCCAGTGCTTTGATGAGTGCAAATTTCCGGGCACTCTAGTGTCCAATCTCCTTTTACCCTCGAGTCACGAAAGGCAAGCTTGCCAATCTAACTCTTCAGGTCCAAGAAGATTGAACAGGGGCAACTGTTGTACCCCAAAATTTGCCCTCCCATTTCTCATTGATTTCTCCTCACACAGCCTTGAAGCTCAAGATCCAGTTAGGGTTTCATCTGCTCAAGACTCCTCCTTGCACTGCTAACCCCAAATTAGGGTTTGTGTTTGCACAAAGATGTTTTGACCTAAAGTGCCCAAGATGACTTTCTTGCTTCATATTGACCTCCTAAGTTTATCCATACCAAGTTTCAAGTCTTGATTCCAAGTTTTGCCCAGTCAATTGGACAGTTGACCTAGAAATCAACTATATTGGGGAAAAAGTCAACTGTGGCCAATTGACAGTCAAATCCCATGAAATTTGATCCACATCAACATTATGAACTCATATGAACCATTTGATCAAGTTTGGATCACAATTCCACAAGAAATTTGATCAGATCACTAAAAGGGTAAAATAGTCATTTTTAGGGTTTTGACTGTACAGAGGCAATTTTTGACTGTTTGACCTAGCCAATGGCAAACCAAGCTCACATATGGACTCAAGGACCCCATGGAATTATCTTGACATGCTCAACAAGTTCAAAAGATCCCAAGTACACAAGATTGACAGTTGAATTTCCCAGTCAATTGATCAGTTTTGACTGTATACTGAAAAGTTAAACTTTGACTTTTTGATCAAAATCAAGAGTCAAGATTCATTTTTCATCAAAATATGCCAAATCATGAAACTTGTTCACCAAGAAATCACAAATTGCAAATTAGGGTTAGAAAATGGAATTTTTCATAACTTAGAATTTTTCTAAGTTATGAAAAACCCTAATTTTTTCCCAACTTTGCCCCACCTTTTCACCAAGATCCATTTGGATTCAAACAAAAGTCAAAACATGAAAGTTGTAGCTTGTTGCATAATCTACAACTTTGATTCACAAAGTTTTCTCATTTGAAGCTTGTATCTCAAGTTACAATTTTTTGAATAAGGGCACTAAACCATTTTTAACTTAGTGGAATTTTAACCTATTTTGACAAGGTTTTCTACCCCACTTCAAGGCCATTTTTCATACCCTTCCACTTGGAATTTCAATTTGCATTTCAAAGATGGATTGTAGTACATATTCCAAGCTTTCCAAAATGTCCAAGAACTTCTCAAACAACCTCATGGTTAGAGAGAATCGAATTTCACAATATAGCAAAAAACCACTTTGTTCATGACCAAGTTCCATGTCCATAACTTTGCAAATTTGAACTCAGCATGCTTTAGGCTAGATTACAGGTCCTTAAACCAAGTTACACTCCATAATTTAATGCTTGTTCATTGTGCCAAAGTGTTGTTCCATGAGTTCAAGCATTGTACACAAGATTGATCCATTTTTAGATAAAGTGAACTTTCCATTTTTGCAAAAGCTTGCTTTATGTCAATTGGTAAATCAAAGAAGTACATTGCAAATCTGAATGGCACAAGATTATGGACAAATTGCTCTGATCAAGAGAAGATTATGCAGCCCATTAGGAGGCCCCCTACATGCCTAGAACATCAAGTGGCATTTTGTTGCTTAAGAAAGAAGAAAGTCCCATTTTTTGTAACAACTCTCATACCAGCATTAGCACACAAGAACAAACTTACCAAACACACTCAAGACAACATAACCAAGCTGTGACACGAGCCATTTGCCTCCAAAACACCCTCCATCTCAGAATCATCCTCAAACTGCAAAAACAGGGTTGCCTCTGCAGTTTGAGTGCAAACTCCCATTTCCCTCGAGCATTCTTACCAAAATCAATTCATACACATCCCCTAGCATGTATGCAAGCTAACCATGACCTAAAACCTGACCTGTAATCCCTCTAACAGTTTCCACCATTTTCATTTTTTCCTTTTGCAGTTGAAGTTCCATAGCTTGATTCAGAAGCTTTCAAGACAAAGTAAACATTGGAACAGCATCCCTGGACCTCAAGGAAGCTTTTCCAATCATCACCTTGCACTGAAAGTTCCTCATTCTCCAGATAGAAGTTCAACTGAATAGGTAAAATTTTGAACTCGTATCTCTCTTATTATGCATTTTTAGTCTTAAGTTTGTGAAGAAACAAGGTTCTACTCATAGCCCTGAGCATGTCCATATCTTTACATTTCATTTCTTTTGCCTGAGTTGAGAGAATTTAAGCTTTGAAAATGGCAGAAAACTTAGGTTAAGATTTGGGATCATTAAAATTCTCTCTCATTTTTGAGAGTTAGGAGATGTTTTTTATATATTTGGAATCGTGGATTCATGCTTAACATCTTTTGTGTTGGAAGTTTGTTCAAAAAATCAAAGGATCAGGAGTTAGGAACTTGAGAAGCAGGCGCGCGTTTTTTTTGAAATTGGTTGTCTGAAGGTTGAAGATAACAGCTTCCTGGGCTGGGCTTGTTGTTATTTCTTTTTGCACCCTGGTTTTGCTATTACACCCCCCAAGCCCATTTGTCTTATTTTTAATCCTTTTTGACTTTTTCTTTTTTTGTTTGACTTGTTTATTTTTTCTCAGCATATTAAAATTTTGAAAATAATTTTCTCATCATTTTTTTTGATTTTATTTGGTATTTATTTGATTTTCTTTTGATTTATACATATATGGATATATATTATTATTTAGGATAAATAGAAAAATAGTGTAAATACATTCTCATTTTCATTTTTTATTTTATATTACCCTCTGAAAATATTTCATACAAAAAATACTATTTTCTAAAAAATATTAAATATTATTATTATTATTTATCCATGATACATATTTAAAATAATGTATATAAATACATATTTGTTAATATACTTAGAATAAAATATCAAATAATGTACATATTTTATTTTTTTAATATTTAATACTAAAAAAGGCCTTTTTATAAATATACCATATTTTATTTTATTTTTGTATGCAAATAATAAATATTATGTGAATTAATTAATTAATATACATTTTGATTAAAATTAGGGTTTTTGCCCTAAATATGAAAATACTCAAAAATAATACCTTTTTATTTTCTTATTTTATTTTACACAAACAACATTTTTTTTCATACATATAAAAACTTTCTTTTGGCATTTTTGCATATTTATTTAATTTCTATTTAATTATGCAATTTATTTACCTTGCAAATATTCAAAAATGATGTAATAATTTAGATTTAAATTCTTGTCTAAATATTCCCCATTTGTAAATTTGTACCCCCCTCCCTATATTACTATGTTGTAATAGCGTAGGAATTTAAATTTCGCACTTTATACGCTTTCTAATTATGCCATGTTAGAATTAGGGTTTGCATGCGAAAAACGATAAAAAATAGTTTGACCTAATACAAGATAAATGAGCATGAAAATAAACAACACATCTCACACTAGCACCCCTAGGGTACTCCACTTTGTTGCCTTCAGATAAATGGGCCATGTTGTATGTTAAATTTCTTTGGGCAAAGCAAACAAATTGAATGATCATAGTCCCTCGACAAAACTTTTCAAAACAAAACAAAAACAAATGATCAAGTCCCTTAAAGGAAATTGCCCAAAGACATTTAACGCCGTTGCAATTATGGTCCAAACGATGACACGCGCCTGTCCCTTTCATCTCCTAAGACAAGATTGTCCACCGAATGCAATGGTGGAACAAAATTGTCAAAAGGTTTAAAAACATAACAAAAATCTTTGAGAAAACTTTAGGGTAGATAAACTCTTAAGTACTTGTCAATTTGCAAAGAAAACACTTGCCTAATTTCCAAACCCACTTCACAAACACTTTCAAAATCAACTTTTCAAACCCTTGAAACATCTTTTTAAAAGATAAAACACCTTTTGTAAAACATTCGAGTAAAGAATTGTTACAAGGTTAGCCTAGCACAAGGCATCTTTTCAAAACATTTTCAAAACCACACACAAAGCACCATTTCAAACAATTGAAAACCAAGGCAAGTTGATCTAAGCAAGTACCTAAGAGCCCATGGATAACCATGGATAGAAGGGGTGCTAATACCTTCCCCTTCTATAATCTACTCCCCGAACCCAAGAAAAATCTCAAAGGTTTTTGCTGTGCTTTTTAAACCTTTCCTTAGGATAAAATAAAAAGTCGGTGGCGACTCTTGCTCAACCGAAACATTTGCGAAAACAAACGCAAAACCTCAAGTCAGTTCTCCCACCGTATCACACACTTCCACCATTTTCAGTTTCTTGTTTTGCAGGTGAAGTGCTCTAGCACGATTCAGAAGCTTTCAAGACAAAGTAAACATTGGAATAGCATCCCTGGACCTCAAGGAAGCTTTTCCAATCATCACCTTGCACTGAAAGCTCCCTCATTGCCAGATAGAACTTCAGCTGAACAGGTATCTTGTTGAACTTCTATCTCTCTTATCAAGCATCATTAGCTCTAAGTTTGTGAATAAATAATGTTCTACTCATGCCACTGAACATGTACATGTTTTTACTTTTCATTTCTTTTGCTTGAGCTGTGAGAATTTGAGGTTTAAAAATGGCAGAAAATCTAGGTTAGGATTTGGGGGAGAAGAAATTCCCCCTCATCTTAGAGAGTTAGATCAAGTTCTGCATATGGTTGGATTCGTCTCTTGATGCTGAACATTTTTTATGTTATGAGTTTTCATTAATAAGCCAGGAATCAGGAGTTAGAAGATCAAGAACAGGGCGCGCGTTTTTTGAATGTTGTTGTACAGAGGTTGAAGAAAGGTCTTCATGGGTTGGGCTTATGTTGACTTTCCTTTTCACACCACCCTTTTTGGTTTTACACCCCTGAGCCCATTTGCTTCATTTTTAATGTTTTTTGACTTTTTCTTTTTTTAACTGACTCATTTATTTTTTCTCAGCATATTAAAAATATAAAAATATTTTTCTCATCATTTTTTTGAATTTATTAAGTATTTATTTGATTGTTTCTTTAGTTTGTACATAAATATATATATATATATATATATATATATATATATATATATATATATATATATATATATATATATATATATATATATATATATATATATATATATATATATATATATATATATATATATATATATATATATATATATATATATATATATATATATATATATATATATATATATATATATATATATATATATATATATATATATATATATATATATATATATATATATATATATATATATATATATATATATATATATATATATATATACTTTTTGTTTAAAATATTAAGATAGTACAAATATATTTTTATATACATTTTTATCTTATTTTTACTTCCTGAAAATATTTTATAGAAAATTACTTTTTTTATTTAAATATTAAATATTATCAATACATATAATATACATTTTGTAAATAATATGAATATATAGGTATATATTAATGTGCTTAGGATAAAAATACCAAAAAATATACATATTTTATTTTTTAATATTTAATACTAAAAAATGCCCTTTTTACAAATATACAATATTTTATTTTTATTTTTTGTATGTAAATAATAAATATTATATGAATTAATTGATTAATACCCTTTTGATTAAAAATTAGGGTTTTGCCCTAAATTTGAAAATACTCCAAAAGTAATACCTTTTTATTTCTCTTTTTATTTTCACACAAATAATATTCCTTTTTTTTCATACACATAAAAATTCTTTTTGCATTTTGCATATTTATTTCAATTCCCATTTAATTATACAATTATTTGTCTTGTAAATATTCAAAGAAAATGATGTAATAGTTAGGTTTAAATTCTTGTCTAAATATACCCCATTTGAAACATTGTATCCCCCTCCCTATATTATTGTGTTGTAATAGCGTAGGAATTTAAATTTCGCACTTTAAATGCTTTCTAAACATACTATGCTAGAATTAGGGTTTGTGCGCGAATAAAAATGAACAAAATAGTTGGACCTAATCTCAAGATAAATAAGCATGAAAATGGACAACACATTTCACACTTGCACCCCTAGGGTATTCCACTTTGTTGCCTTCAAATAATTGGGCCATATTGCATGTTGAATTTCTTTGGGTAAAACAAACAATCAAATGATCATAGTCCCTCAAAATGTTGCCTAAATGAATGATCAAGTCCCTTTTAAAGAAAAATTGCCCAAAGACATTTAACACTTTTGCAATTATGGTCTAAACGATGACCCGCGCCCGTCCCTTTCACATCCTAATACAAGATTGTCCACCAAATGCAATGGTGGAACAAAATTGTTAAAAGGTTTAAAACATAACAAAAATCTTTGAGAACTTTAGGGTAGATCGCTCTTAAGTACTTGTCAATTTGCAAAGAAAACACTTGCCTATTTTCAAACCACACTTTCAAAACAAACTTTCAAAAAAACTTGAAACATCTTTTCAAAAAGACAAACACCTTTTGTAAAACATTCGAGTAAAGAATTATTACAAGGGTAGCCTATACAAGGCATCTTTTTCAAAACCTTTTCAAAGCCACACACACAAAGCACCATTTCAAACAATTGAAAACCAAGGCAAGTTGATCTAAGCAAGTACCTAAGCGCCCATGGATAACCATGGATAGAAAGGGTGCTAATACCTTCCCTTTCTATAATCTACTCCCCGAACCCAAGAAAAATCTCAAAGGTTTTTGCTGTGCTTTTTAAACCTTTCCTTAGGATAAAATAAAAAGTCGGTGGCGACTCTTGCTCAACCGAAACACTTGCGAAAACAAACGCAAAACCACAATCAGTTCTCCCACCGTATCACACGGGGCAAGAAGACAAAGGAAAATCTCCTCAGCTTGTTTCAGGGTCACGAGCCCAGCCTCAATGGGGTAGTCAGCGTAAACGATATACGCCTAGAAGACATTTCTCGGAGACTGAGATACCATCATCCTTTATACTGAAGCGCTTGCTGGAGGTCAATCTGATCACTCTAAAGGACCCTCCTAAGAATCCGAATATGACACCTTCAAGGTACAACCCCAACACCCGCTGCGCTTATCATTCAGACAGCCCGGGGCATGCTACCGACGACTGTTGGACCTTGAAGAACAAAATCCAGGACTTGATTGACGAAGGGGTGCTGGAGTTCATGCCGGATGGCGAAATGAAAATCTTCCGCTGAGAATTATCCATTTAAGATGACTGGTTCAAACTAGGGGATTTTTGTTCATTAGAATTTTTCAAGTTGTGATTTTCTTTTGATTGTTCAAACATTTATTCATGTTAAACTTGGTTATTTCATTAATGCATTACACATGTCTGTTTTGAAGTAATTATTTCGCATTCACTATATGCAAACTGTTTTCATATTTTTGTGATGATCAACTCTTGATTGAAAATTCTAAGCCTATTGAGGGAGGATGACGAAAACGATACCACGATTTACAGTATGCTTTTGAACGAACCCCGCTGATGAGGTACAGTCATTGTTTCAATTCCTAAACACTGGAGTTATAAGGAAGATAATCCCTCGTCAACCCCTTCGAGCCAAAGAAGTAGGAGTTTTTCTTTTCGAAAATTAAAACCCTTAATCATAACCTAGGGCAGGGTAGTTCTCTCAGTTGATCCAAGTGCACAACGAATAGCACCAAAGAGGTCCTCACAAAACAAAAGACAGTGATGGTTCCGAATAATCATAAAGACAGGCAGTCATTACCCCTCAAAATAAACGCCCATTAAGTCAAAACCTATGAAGGAGACTTGCAAAACTGGGGCATCCCGCTGACTGTAATTCCACAAAAGAAACAGTAGAGGCAAAAAAAATAGGGATAACAAAATCAAAAAGAAAGAGGTCCTACAAACCCTCAACAAAGAAATGACTGCCTGGTCAAAATAAATTGTCAGTATCCGAACCATCACTATATCAAAGCAAAGACTCAATAAGGTCTAACGCACGATTAGCTGAGTTTAGGTTGGAAGAACATCACGAAGAACGGGTGGGTACAAATAAATTTGAGCCTTTATCCTTTGTTTCTTAAACCGTGAACCAGGCCACGCTACAACCCTTAAAAGTCCTAGCTGAAGCATGGGTTAGTTCGAAGGCATACTGTTACGAAAGGTATCCTGACTCCTTAAGGCTTGCGGTAAAATAACGAGTTGACATCACGATTTACAAAATTCACTTGTTTTTATGAAAAAATGCATTTTTCAAAATCTTCAAGACAGACATAATCTTTGCATTTTTGAAATAACATTGCTTGCACATATGACTATTTGTTTGAACAGCAAAGAAATTTGCACGAAGAATATCTTATGGGCAAAAGCACTCCCAACCAAGGGGCAGGCATGACCATTGTCCATCATCTGGGGCAGTTAAATCAAGATTCGGAGAATCTCTCAAAAGGCCAACCAGCTTGGGGCAAATCTCCATCTGGATCACCTGGGGCATTCCGACAACGAATCTTGCCTGATCAGACATCTTCTAGTGGTACGGCAACGCAATATCAATAACAGGGGCATCTCCCTACATCCTGAGAGCATGGACATAGTCGAAAAAATACTGCGCATAATCAAAGACCCGCTAGGTTGACATACCTAGGCAAAAATAAGGGCTTCCCGATGAACCAAAAGGGTTCGGGCAAAAATAAGGGATGAAATGAAAAAAAAAATTGTACACCCGGCAAGTCGAAAACCTGAAAAGGCGGCTTGGGCAAAAATGGGTATCCCGGTGGACTGAAAACCCGAAAGGGCGGTCCAGGAAAAAATTAGGGATCAAAGCATACGACTATGTCCTGGCATCTCGTCACCTGTCTACCAGAAGATTTGTCAATTACCCCCACAGGTGCCTTCTCCCACTGAAACTGGGGCAATAATGAGTCGTCTAAGCGATCTAATTGCTCTGTCCACCAAGGTAC
This sequence comes from Vicia faba, assembly GCA_948472305.1. Lineage (NCBI taxonomy): Eukaryota > Viridiplantae > Streptophyta > Magnoliopsida > Fabales > Fabaceae > Vicia > Vicia faba. Next base: position 921,783,918 of record OX451737.1, read on the forward strand.
CAAGGTAAGTTTGGCTGAAGAACAACCAAGATGCCTTAATTCCCCAGAGAGCGAGCTAAGATTCAACAATTCTCCCCAAGCAGAGTTGGATTCCCATAAGCCCTACAAGGCACAATATCTCCAGCAGGTCAGCGATACTCTCCCCGAGCAGAGTTATTCTCCGTCAGCCTTAAGGAAGTTGGATTACCCCCAGAAGATCTCAACATTCCTTAGCGGAGTCTACAAACATCCTCAACAAGCATCCCCGGCAGTCTTGATCTAAGATTATTCTCCGGCGGAATCTAGACATCCAGCGGAGCCCCTCCCCAGTACAGTCCAAAGTCTCCCCAGGAGAGTTGAATCAATCTCCCCAGTAGGAAGCTTATCCCCAGTAGATTCTGGAAGCTTATTCTTTGCAGAGCATATCTCTCCCCGTCTTTATTCAGAAGGTTATTCTTCGCCAGAGCTTATAACTAGGTTATCCTCAGCTAATTGCCACAGAAAGGTCGTCCTCGGCGAAGTCTTCCAATCCCCAGCGGAGTTCCTCAAATCGCCAAAGCGTAACTCAACAATGGTATCCCCGACAGAGTTCTCATACAACATCTCAGCGAAGTACCTCTATTCCCACAGAGTATTTTCCCCAGCAAGATCGCTAGAGTAATTTTCCCCGCAGAGTAATCTCTCCAAGCTTATTCCCCAACGGGGTCATCTCCTCCTACCGGTTTATCCTTGCAATCATTTTCCCCAGCGGAAACAAAGAATTCTCTACTCTTCAAACATCAGCCCAGGATTAGCTCCCGGCATTCGTCAAGGATTTATTTTCCTAGACAAAAAATACATTCGCAAACATCACATTTTCATACATGATATAAACATCACATTCTACAATCCCATTGGTTATAAACGTCATGACACCATGCATTCCATGCACCATGACATTGCATATAACTAATGTTTTGCCTTTTTTCAGGAAAGGTCAATACAAAGATGATTACTATCAACTATCGCAATCCCATATTCGATTCCTGTATCTAGCCAGGGCATGTCCGTGAGCGATTGATTGTGGATTCGATACCTGTATCCGGTCAGGCATGTCTACGTTAAAAAGATTAAAGAGATAGCTTGGAAACGCCCCAGATATGGATGCTGTTCTTTTGCTTATTCAAAATTCCTTTCTAGATATGGTTCAGATGTGACCCAGGCATGGCGACGTTCTGATACTTATTCCAGATTTCTTCTCAGATATAACTTAGAGATGCTCCGGACACGGAGGCTGTTCTATTGTTTATTCAGAGATCTCCTTCTAGATATGGTTCAGATGTGACCCAGGCATGGCGACGTTCTAATACTCATTCCAGATTTCCTTTCAGAGATAGCTTGGAAATGCTCCAGATATGGATGTTGTTCTTTTGCTTATTCAAGACTCCTTCTAGATATGGTTCAGATGTGACCCAGGCATGGCGACGTTCTGATACTCATTCCAGATTTCCTTTCAGAGATAGCTTGGAAATGCTCCAAATATGGATGCTGTTCTTTTGCTTATTCAAAATTCCTTCCTAGATATGGTTCAGATGTGACCCAGGCATGGCGACGTTCTGATACTTATTCCAGATTTCTTCTCAGATATAACTTAGAGATGCTCCAGACACGAAGGCTGTTCTATTGTTTATTCAGAGATCTCCTTCTAGATATGGTTCAGATGTGACCCAGGCATGGCGACGTTCTGATACTCATTCCAGATTTCCTTTTAGAGATAGCTTGGAAATGCTCCAGATATGGATGCTGTTCTTTTGCTTATTCAAGACTCCTTCTAGATATGGTTCAGATGTGACCCAGGCATGGCGACATTCTGATACTCATTCCAGATTTCCTTTCAGAGATAGCTTGGAAATGCTCCAGATATGGATGTTGTTCTTTTGCTTACTCAAGACTCCTTCTAGATATGGTTCAGATGTGACCCAGGCATGGCGACGTTCTGATACTCATTCCAGATTTCCTTTCAGAGATAGCTTGGAAATGCTCCAGATATGGATGTTGTTCTTTTGCTTATTCAAGACTCCTTCTAGATATGGTTCAGATGTGACCCAGGCATGGCGACATTCTGATACTCATTCCATATTTTCTTTCAGAGATAGCTTAGACATGCTCCAGATATGGATGCTGTTTTCTTGCTTATTCAAGACTCTTTCTAAAGATAGTTCATATGTGACCCAGGCATGGCGACGTTCTGATACTTATTCCAGATTTCCTTTGAGATATAGCTTAGAGATGCTCCAGATCCGGGTGCTACTCTATTGCTTATTCAGATTCAAACTTCTAAAGACAACTTAGAGATGCTCCATCCCGGATGCTATTCTATAGTTCAGTCCAGATACGATCCAGATTCGGATGACATTCTGTTACTCATGCAGTATGGATATACCCCAGACCCGGCGGTCATTCTACTACTCGTTCAGACGTCAGCAATTAGATATAGACTAGATATGCCCCAGACACGGAAGCTATTCTATTTCTTATTCAGATTCAACTATCCATTACAGTTCCAAATGGCATCTATAAGCCCATTCCCGACAAGGTTCTGTCACACTTCCAGATGGCATCTATAAGCCCCTCCTCCTACCCATCATCTCTCCAAATGGCATCTGTAAGCCCATTCCCGACATCACACTGCTGATACTCTACTATGTGAGTGCAAATTTCTGGGTACTCTAGTGTTCAATCATCTTCCACCCTCGGATCACGAAAGGCACACAAGCCAATCTACATCCTACGGTCTAAGAAGATTTAACAGGGGCAACTGTTGTACCCCAAAATTTGCCCTCCCATATTCTTCAAAAGTTTTGCCAAGCATCACCTCAAATGGTTCAAGGCTACTCCAAGAATTGCACAGTCAACCATCCTCCTAAGCCAATCAAAATTAAGGTTTTGGTTCCTTCAAGGAAGTTGAGGTTTTCAATGGTCCAATCAAGTCCCACATGCCTATAAACATTGTCAAGCACCTACATGTCAAGTTTCAAGGCTCACAAGGTCAAGTTGCACAGTCAAAAACCCTAATTGCTTCACAATCAACTGCAGGGGCAAAATGGTCATTTGGCAGTCAAAAGTCAAAATTTTTGGTCAACATATTATTTTGAAGCCACAATCATCATTTGGTAAAATCTTGATCATGATTCCTCAAGCATGGCTCAAAAATCATCAAGGTGTCAAAAGTTTCTATTTTTGGACAGCTGAAAAGTCAACTGTACCTTGACCAAGGCATAACTTTTTCATGGTTCATCAGAAAAATCCCATCCAATGCTCATTTTGAAGGGGAAGACATTTCCTACAACTCATCTTCACATTCCAAGTCCAAGAAATGCTCTCACAAAAAGTTATCAATTTCAACATTATAGGTCATTTTCAAAAGTCAACAAAAAGGCACTTTAAGTCAAAGACCATAACTTGATATTGGTAAATCAAAATGACATGGGACTAAAGGCATTGGTTAGAGGACTTCAAGACCTTTCCAAAATGTCCAAGAACATGTTCATAGCTTCAAAATTGAGCAAGATATGCATAGGAGAAGTTGGGAAATTTTTGTGAAAGGGCCAAAGTCAATTATCCTTGAAACTTCATTTTTGACAAAAGGGGCCCACTTTTTCCACTTGATTCAGCTTTGCCATACCTCCCACGTGTCCCATGTTTTATTTCAAGAATAAAAATTAATTTTTCTATTTTTGTTTAATTTTATTTGATTTAATTCATTTTAAATCTTTAAAATTCAAATAAAAATCAAGAAAATTAATGGGAGGATATTTTGTGGTTTGAATAGCTTTGATACACCATAAAACATATACCAAATTCGTTCAAGACCTATTTCAAGCAAAAAAAATTCAAATTTGGAGCAAATATGGCAAGTTATTTCAATGGTGATTATGGACAAAACTTCATTGCAAGGCTTAAAAGCTCCTTAATGTGACTGATTCTCATCTAAGCCTATATATACAAGCCTTGCAAGCCTCATTCAGAACCTAGAAAAAAAAGGAGAGTGTGCACAAACGGCCAGAGGAAAATTTCAAAATTTGTCCAAAAAAGTGAGAGATCTAAAGCGGTGTTGCAAACATTTTCAGATCAAAGCAAGCACGTGGCTTTCTTCCTTGCCACTCCCTGAAGCCAAAGCAACCACAAACGCGTCCTAAGGTCTACTACCAAGCGCTGTAAGTTGTCTCAAACTCACCCCTGTACACGAAATCATGTTTCTCCATTCTTGCACTTTTTCTGGAAAATAATAGCATATTCATACTCCATGCCTAATTTCCAATGTAACTGCTATATTCAATTTCATTTTTAGGCTTCGTATAACAATACCCGTGCCTAGGGTTCGTTGGTTTTGTTTTTAGGTATTTTGTCTACAGGTGAAATTGGGACAAACCATAAGCATAGACGTGATCAGGAGACATGGACGATCACAACCATGGGCTTAGATGGAATTTTTGATGCCTAAGGATGATTTTGAGTAAAACCTCCAAAATCCGGCCTTCACCTCCTTGGTTTAGCATTTCTTTTCTTATTTTCTTTCCTTTTATTAATTATTATTATTATTTAGTTAGTTCACAAATAATTATTTTCATAAATTCAGAAAAACAAAAAACAAAAAAAAATGTAATTATTATTATTATTATTAATTTCACTTTAGTAATTATTTTTGTAAATAAAATACTAACAAATTAATTAGTTTAATTAGTTAATTTTAACCTTTTTTCACAATAAATAAAAACAAATTTAGACTTAGGCTTTTTCTTTTGACATTTTTAATTCTTTTTTTATTTTATTTCATAAAAACATAAAAAAGGTCAAAAAATATTTTCTTGTAATTAAAATAATTAATTAGTTTTCAATTTCATTTAATTACCAAAAAAAAAAGACAAAAAAATTAATTCCCTTTTCTTTATTCGCGCGTATTTAATTTATTCGATTATTATGTAATTGCTCCGGATATGTAATAGTAAATAGGACCTTTTTACTATTTTTTTTATTTTCCGCACTTATTTACTTAAAACGGGTCTTTGTAAAGATTTGGCGATGTATAGACCCGCGCCTTGTAATAGCGTAGGATTTACGTTTTCCGTACTTTAATTTCCGCACCCCTTTTAACTGCTAAATTTTGCATGAAAGAATGAATGACCCAAATAAAATCAAAGTGTAGACCACCATAATGCATGACAAGATAAAACATAACTGAAAACAATACACAAATTCACACACCACTCTTAGGGTACGCCTCACTGCTGCCTTGCCCCTCGAAACGTGGTCGTCGAGTATAGGACGTTTTAGTAAGTCCTTATGTCCATGAACATGGCATAAGGGTAGCTTCTAAGGTGTCCTACTGTTGCTCTGGTGACCACACTGTCCCTACAAGCTCGAATTGTGGTCGTCGAGTACAGGACGTTTTAGTAAGTCCTTATGTCCATGATATGATCCAGTCGCCTCGGAAAGGTTGCCTCGGAATTAAAAAGGATCAATGGCATAAGGGTAGCTTCTGAGGTGTCCTACTGTTTCTCGGTGACCACACTATTCCTACAAACGAATTGACCCGAACACCTCCAACGGTGGTGCTACCTACCTCTCAATGGTGGGATGGCACTACCTTAAGGACATTTACACAGCCTAATTCCTTAGGGTAGGTAGATGACTCGTAGATACTTGCTCTATTCAAAACAAAACAAATCAAAAACTTCTTTTCACACCGACACTTTTCAAAAAGCTTTCAAAAACAACTTTTCAAACACTCTTGAGGACTGATACAAGAGTCGATGTGAAACTTTAAACGAAACTTTTTCAAACTCACTCACAATTGAAAAGCAAACACATTTTGAAAACACAATGAGCAAGTATCTAAGAGCCCATGGATAACCATGGATAGAAAGGGTGCTAACATCTTCCCTTTCTATAAATCTACCTCCCGAACCGAGAGACATATCTCATAAGGAATTTTTCTGTGCTTTTGTCCTTTCCGTGTTGGAGAAAATAAAAGACGGCGACGACTCTTGGTTCCGCGACATTTCGCGAACCAGCGTTAAACAGTCAGTTCCAGATCCACCGATCACATTCTCCAATCAAAGATGTTGATCGAAGTTCAACCTCTAACATTTTCTTGTGTTTACCCCGCGAGATTCTTGGAAACATGCATCCACATATCATGCATTGCATCATGACAGGTTTCTCCCATACAGGTCTCCTTATCTTCCTACTGTTTATTTCAGTAAGATGGATATGGAACAAACGGTGAAAGATCTCCAAGCTCAAAACGCTCAGTTCCAACAAATGCTTCTGGCTATGGGTAAAGGGCAAGAGGACCTGGAAGCTCTCCTTCTCAAAGACAAGAAGAAAAAGTCCAAGAAGTTAATTGGCGTCCTGAACTTGAGAGGAAGACCTGAAAGACCAGTCAAGAGAGCTCTAGATCTTTCAACTCCATCCAACATAGGAGATAGTCTTGAAGAAGACCACAATTTAGAGATTGATGAAGATGACTACTCTGAGGAACAATATCCTCCCACTGATGACAAATACAAACAGTTGGAGGATCGCCTCAGTGCTATGGAGATTCAACAAGTACCTGGCTTGGATTTGGGAGACATGGGTTTGGTTTCTGGAGTGGTCATCCCTCCAAAGTTCAAAGTCCCTACCTTTGCCCTATACGATGGAGTTTCTTGCCCTAAGATGCACATAAAGTCTTATGTCCGCAAGATTCAACCATACACAACTGATCCAAAGCTTTGGATCCATTTCTTCCAAGAAAGCTTGGTAGGGACTCAACTCGAGTGGTTTTATCAATTGGAGAGTTCTCGCATCCACACCTGGGAGGATTTAGCTGCTGCTTTTTACAAACAGTATCAGTATAACGCTGATCTTGCACCAACTCGTGTGCAATTGCAGAACATGACCATGGGTTCCAACAAGAGCTTCAAAGGATACGCTCAAAAGTGGAGAGATCTGGCTGGTAGAGTGCAACCCCCTTTAACTGACAGGGAGCTGATTGACATCTTCATGGGAACTTTGACAGGGCCTTTCTTCAAACACTTGATCGGAAGCTCTCCAGTCGGGTTCACCGAGCTAATACTGACCGACGAAAGGGTCGAAGCTGGCATCAAAAGTGGCAAGATTCAAGAAGCTACACCTTCTGATGCTCAGAAAAAGCCTTACAGTGGGAAGAAAGAGTCCAATGCTGTGTACAGTCAAAAGAGTCGTCGTGACCAACACGTAGGGGCAGTCCTGATCTCTGGTTCTGCGTCACACCGACAACAGCAAAAGGGAAATCAACAAAGGCCAGACGAGCCTAAAAGACAGTTCACCAACATCAACATGCCGCTGTCTCAAGCGCTGCGACACTTGTTGAGGATGAATATGATTGCATTGATAGGACCTCATCCAAATCCCAAGACTTCTTCTCCTAACTACAATCCTAATGCAACGTGCGCTTATCATTCTGACAGTCCCGGGCATGATACTAACGATTGTTGGGCATTGAAGTACAAGATTCAGAATTTGATTGATGCCAAGGAGATTGAGTTTGGTCCTTCAGAGACTCCAGCATAATCAATGCTCCTTTGGCAAATCATTGAGAGCGTCTTTGTTTCATTTGAATTTTCAAGTTGTAATTCCTTTTTTTATTCAAACAATTATCTATTAATGTCAAACTTTGTTTCATTAATGCATTGCATATGTTTGTCTTGATTTGATCCACTCATTTTCATTACATTTAAACTGTGCTTTTTACTCTCTTTATGAAATTTAACTCTTGCTAAAAGTTACAAGCCTTTAGAGGGAGGATGACGAAACAATGCCATAATCTCATAACACTATGCTATTGAACAGACCTTGCTGACGATGTACAGGCGTTTTTTTCAAATCCTAAACACTGGAGTTATAAGGAAGATAATCCCTAGTTAACCCCTTCGAGCCAAAGAAGTAGAAGTTTTCTGTTTTAAACACAAATTGAAACCTTTAAACCTGGGGCAGGGTAGTCACTCAGTTAATTCAAAAGATGCGCATTGAAGTCGCAAACTCTCAGTTCATAATACAACGAATGACATCAAAAAACATTCCCTGGGAATCAAAAGACAGTGGTGGTTCCTTATCTCATAGGCAGCCAATCTCTCAAAAAAGAAAAAGCCCACTGAGCCAAAACTTATAAAGGAGGCTTAAGAAAGCTGGGGCATCCCGCTGACTGTAATCTCGAAAACAGGAACAGTCCGGCAAAAGTTAGGGATAACAAATCAAAAGAACGAGGTCGCTACAAATCCTCAACAACATGAAAAATATTGCAAAAATGACTGCCTTCCAAAATCCAACTTGTGTGAACCATCACCAAAACGTCGTTCCAAATTCGAATAGAGTTCGACGCACAATTAACTGAGTTTAGGATTGAAGAACATCACGAAGAACGGGTGGGTACAAATACTTTGAGCCTTTATCCTTTGTTTCTTAAACCGTGAACCAAGCCACATTACAACCCTTCAAAAGTCCTAATTGAAGCATGGGTTAGTTCGAAAGCATACTGTTACAAAAGGTATCCTGACTCCTGTAAGGCTTTGCTCTAAATCCTGAGTTGAATTTTTCTTACAAAATTTCTTTACTTACATAAACACATTTTTCAAAACTTCAAGACAAACATAAACTTTGCATCACTTGAATATCACTGTTTGCATTTGGCTATTTGTTTGACAGCGGAGAAATTCACACAGCGAATATCCGATGAACGAAATCCATCTCAGTGAACAAAATCACTTCAAAAAGGATGACACTTCCATTGACAAATCTCCTATCAACAAGGGGGCATGACATGTCACTATCCAGCACACCTGGGGAAGTCCAGTCAAGATTTCAAGAAATCTCTGAAGAAGTGCAGAGTAACCAGGGGCAAGTCTCCATCTCCGTCACTTGGGGCATTGAACGTCAACCCCGACAAAGGGTTACATACAGTCAAACATTTTCAGGCAGTGCCACAAACACTCGTAGTTAGGGGCAGTGACAAATCTCCCCAAAATCCTTCTCATAGGATGATTCCCCAGCAAGAGTTTAATCTCTGAAAACCTTTCCCCAGCTGAGATAACTTAAACAAAGTCATCACCTCTCTAGAAGATCGGCAACAGGGTTTATTTCCCCAACAACACCAGGATTCCCCAGCTTGAGTTTTCCTCTCCGACTACTACAAATCAAAGGACCACAACTCCTCGTCCCCAGTAGACTACTCTATAATCCCCAGCAAGTTACTGCGAAACCTGGACCCGACCAGATATCAGTTCAACTTCGACTCCCCAGTAGAGCAACGAACTACTAAGACTCCTAAACTCCTTTTCCAAGCAGAAATAAACATACTCCCCACAGAGTTTTCAACTTCCCCCAGCGGAGTTCTCCTCAAACAACAAAACAGGAATCCATTGGAAATATTCTAAGCAAAGTTTGAAGACACACATACTCTTCAACAGCAGTCCAGGATTTAATGACTCCCCAGCTTTTGTCAAGGATTTATTTTCCCAGACAAAAGTACATTCATTAACATTTCGCATTTCATACATCCCATTTACATACATGATAAGTGCATACAACGCAATCTTATTTATTTTGAGAACATCATGACATCGTGCATTTCATACATCATGACATTGCATACAACTAACATTTTACCTTTTTCAGAAAAAGGTCAATCAACAGATGGCTACCATCAACCTTTTCAAGTTCCAGATTAATACCTGAAACCAGACAAGACAATTATCTACTTGATCATCATGAAGCAACCATACACCGGTTCCTTCTCTTTCCAAGATGAAGTTTTACACGGACTCATCATCAGGCAACCCTACACCGGTTCCTTCAATTTCAGATGAATTTTTACACGGACTCATCATCAGGCAACCCTACACTGGTTCCTTCTCTTTCCAAGATGCAGTTTTACACAGACTCATCATCAGGCAACCCTACACCGGTTCCCTCTCAAATTCAGATGCAGTTTTACACGGACTCATCATGAAGCAACCCTACACCGGTTCCTTCTCAATTCCAGATGCAGTTTTACACGGACTCGTCATGAAGCAACCCTACATCGGTTCCTTCTCTTTCTAAGATGAAGTTTTACACGGACTCGACATGAAGCAACCCTACACCGGTTCCTTCTTTCCAGATGCAGTTTTACACGGACTCATCATGAAGCAACCCTACACCGGTTCCTTCTCAATTCCAGATGTAGTTTCACACGGACTCATCATCAGTCAACCCAACACAGGTTCCTTCTTTCCAAGATGTGGTTTTACACTGACTCATCATGAAGCAACCCTACACCGGTTCCTTCTCTTTCCAAGATGAAGTTTTACACGGACTCATCATGAAGCAACCATACACCGGTTCCTTCTCTTTCCAAGATGAAGTTTTACACAGACTCATCATCAGGCAACCCTACACAGGTTCCTTCCTTCCAAGATGCAGTTTCACACAGACTCATCATCAGTCAACCCTACACAGGTTCCTTCCTTCCAAGATGCAGTTTTACACTGACTCATCATCAGGCAACCCTACACAAGTTCCTTCTTTCAACTTACAAAATTACAATTCAACAGGAATTCTTGGATGGCATCTACAAGCCCATCTCCAACAGGATTCTATCACCTCTCCAAATGGCATCTTTAAGCCCATTCCCTCTACCATCACATCACCGAGTGCAAATTTCTGGGCACTCTAGTGTTCAATCATCTTCCACCTTCAAGTCACAAATGGCAGATTCACCAATCTAACTCTTCAGGTGTAAGAAGATTGAACAGGGGCATCTGTTGTACCCCAAAATTTGCCCTCTCATTCTTCAAGGCCTTTCTCACAAGGATTCTCAAGGTTCAAGCTTGCACAAGTACTTTGGAATTTTCCAGTACCAAAATTAAAAGGAAACTGTCAAAAAGGGAGAAAACAGATAAAAATATTATTTTGATAAAAATTGGAGAAATACAAGTGTTCTTCGTTTCAGCTCTTTCGATTGGCCTTTAGGCCTCTTTCGATCAGCATCCTTCAATTGACTCTTGGCCTCCTTCGATTGCTCAAAATGGATGCTAGTGTGCCTCTTTCGCCTGGGCATGTGACTTCTTGTTGCAGGTTTCGTTTGTGTCTTTTGCTGCCTGCATGCTTGCAATCGAAGGCCATGACCTACTGGTCACATGTACCCCCTGCAAGGCAAGTCTTCGTTTGGGCACTCACCTTCTGTGTGCCTGGATGAAAACTTCAGTTGAGCAAGAGCCTCCTTCGAATGCAACTTGGATTACATCCTTCATTTTTAGCAAAAGCCTCCTTCGAATGCAACTTGGGAATACCCTTCGACTCAGAAGCCAGGAACCTCCCTCACGCTAAAAGGCAATGACTCCCTTTATGTTTGTTTCGATCCACATGCTTCGATTGGGCAACATTTCTTCCTTCGAACATGGACTTTCGATTGGGAAATATGTTTGCTTCGACCCAGGCTTTGATTGGGCAATATGCTTCCTTTGAGCATGAGCTTTCGATTGGGCAATATGTTTCCTTCGAGCATGAGCTTTCGATTGGGCAATAGCTTCCTTCGAGTTAGCTTATTTCGACCACAAGCTTCGACTGAGGCAAAGGCTTCCTTCAAACAGGTGTGCTTCGATCTCACTCTTGCATTCGACACAAGACCAAATCTCGTTTGCCAGGCTGTGTTGCGTCCAAATATTTACATAGTCAGAAGCTTGTACAAAGGTTCTAAACTTTGTCTTTTAGATACTACTATTCTTGGTTAAAGGCTACATACTCTTTCTTTTCATAGAGAGTACTTTATCACAAAAGCAGCTTTCCACCTGAATTTGGTCTGAGCACAAGCAACGTCAGAGGCATAAGTCACATCTTCTGCACCCCAACTGCCAGGAGGCCCCCCACATGTACTGTCACGTTACATTATTTTATTATTTATTTGCAAGACTGGCTTTGGACAACATGTCCATTCTTTCTCTATATATAGAGGAATTTATGCAAAGCTAAGGAGGATTTTTTGGGACCAGAGTAACGAATCCCCCAAATTTTCTCAAACACAACAAAATTTCTCAAGTTCATCAACACTTGAGAAATCAAAACCCAGAATCCCAAACACATATTTACTTCCTTCGATTCTAAAGAACAAGTACTCTTCAGCATCCTTTGAATCTAGTTTGGAAAGAAACATAAGACTTGTTTCTTTCCTTCCTTCGAATCCAGCATTCCAAGCACAGCTGTTGGCCCCCTCTTTCGAATCCAGCATCCTGGGCCTCCACTCAAGGTCCCACATCCATTCAAGGCCTGAAGCAAGGTAAGTTATTCTTACCTTTGAAATTTTTGTTTCATAACATGTAAATACAATTCCTTTTCGTTTGAAACATTGTACATACCATTGTTCCTTTCGTTTCCACATTTTAAACATATCTTTCAGAGCTACCTCTTTCGTTTTGCTTTCTGTTTACCTGAACTAGCTTTAACTATTAAACTGTTTGAAAGACAAATACTAGCATGGCCTCAGGCCATGTTTCCATTTAATGCTTTAAATGAAAGAAACAGGAAACAGGAAATAGGAAACAAAGCTTCTGGCTTTTACCCTTTTTCTCCAGGTCAAACGAAAGAGACAACCAGGAGGAAAATCATGTTGACTTCTAGGCCCAAACAAAAAGCATGCCTTCACTGACTTCCAGGCTCAGTCGAAAGGCATTCCCTCACTGCTTTCAACCTCCAGTCGAAGAAGGCAACAAGGCATAACCAGAAGGCTTCGCCATACACTGACTTCCAGGCCCCAGTCGACGGATACAACTTGCTGCTACCTTTGCCCGATCGAAGGACAGGACCTCGCCCCTGCCAAGGCCCAATTGAAAGACTTGACTTTGCTGTTGCCAGCCCCAATCAAAGGAGGCCAATAGAATGCAAATCGAAGGCTGCTCCTGCCCAAATCGAAGGAGCTCATTTTTTACTTCTTTTTATCTTCTTTTTTTTCCTTTACATTTCTATGCACTTCAATATGGTTGTAATAGTGTAGGATTTATTTTTTTGCACTTTTTATTACTTTTGTACAAATGCTAGTAACTAGGTGTGTATGTCAAGATAAAACCAACAAGTAGACAACCTAAAAATCAAAGACAAATGCATGCAATAAGACACACTTTGCACACATGCACCCTTAGGGTAATCTCACTTGTTGCCTCGGAAAATAGTCATGTCCCTCGAGCATGGGCGTTTTAGCAAAGACCATCGATAAAAGATCGTAGTCCCTCGATGACCCTCGATGTTGCCTTCGGTAAACGATCTAGTCCCTAAAATGACATTGCTAAAACGTCCCATATGTTGCCTTCTATGACTATACAAACGTCCCACGCCCGTCCCGTTCAACATCCTAACGCAAGGTTATTCATCAAACACAATGGTGAAACAACACTGTTAAAAGGGTTAAAACATAAGAAAAATCTTTGAGTAAAATAAGGTAGACAACTCTTAGTTACTTGATCAAAAAAACTTGCAAAATATCCTTGCCATTTTTCAAAACACATTCCACAACACAACTTCAAAAACAATTTCAAAACAAACTTTCAAAAACATTGAAACATCTTTTCAAAAAGACAAACACCTTTGTAAAACATTCTAACAAGAATTGTTACAAAGGTTGCCTAGACAAGGCATATTTTTCAAAACATTTTCAAAACCACACACACAAAGCACCATTTCAAACAATTGAAAAACAAAGGCAAGTGATCTAAAACAAGTAACTAAGAGCCCATGGATAACCATGGATGAAAAGGGTGCTAGCACCTTCCCTTTTCATAATCTACCCCCCCCCCCCCCCCCCCCCCGAACCCACGAAAACATCTCAAAGGTCTTTCCTGTGCTTTTTGACCTTTCCTTAGGATAAAATAAAAAGTCGGTGGCGACTCTTGCTAAACCAAAACATTTGCAAACACAAACGCAAAACCCAAGTCAGTTCTCCCACCGTATCACACTCGTGAAATAGATGGGTTTTTGTCCGTCGTGCGTCTCACGAATGAGGGTCGCGCTGACGGCTTCGACCGAGACGACTAGGTATAGAAACAAGGTTTCCCCGTCAATTGGTCGTGATAACACGGGCGGCTGCGAGAGGCTTTGTTTAAGATGGAGCAGTGCCTTCTCGCATTCCTCGGTCCATTCGAAGGCCGCTTCCTTGCGAAGAAGCTTGAAGAAAGGGAGGGCGTGTTCAACAGATTTTGCAACGAAACGGGATAGTGAGGTGAGAATGTCATTCAAGACTTGTATGGATTTTTTTGACGTAGGTGCGGGGAGGTTGGAGAAAGCTCGACACTTGTCAGGGTTGGCTTTGATTCCTCGTTCTGTTAAGTAGAAGCCGAGGAACTTGCCCGCCTTGACCCCGAGCGTGCACTTCTCAGGGTTAAACCTCATTTTGCATTGCCTCTCTTGGGCAAAGACTTCCCTGAGATGAGCGGAATGGTTGGTGTCTGCTCGGGACTTGAGGATCATGTCGTCCATGTATACCTCGAGCATATCCCTGATTTGGTTGCAAAAGACTTTGTTCATCATCCGCTGATACGTTGCTCCTGCATTTTTCAGACCGAAGGGCATTACGTTGTAGTAATAGTTGCCCGAGCTAGTCATGAAAGCGGTGCAGTGTTTGTCGCCTATTGCCATTGGGATTCAGTTGTAGCCCGAATAGGCGTCCATAAACGATATAATTTTATAGTCGGCCGAGTTATCGACCAACATATCAATATTAGGTAAAGGGAATGCATCTTTGGGGCATGCCCGGTTAAGATCGGTGTAGTCAATGCACATTCGCCATTTTCCATTATTTTTCTTGACAAGTACAACATTTGACAGCCAGATTGAATACCGGGCTTCAGAAATAAAATTTGCCTCTAAGAGGTCTTTTTCAACTTTTTCAGCAGCCTCCGCTTTCTCTGGAGACTGCTTACGTCTACGTTGTACTATTGCCCTAGTGGCTGGATCAATGGCGAGTTGATGACAGGCAACCTCAGGGTCAAGACCGGGCATATCTGCAACGCTCCATGCGAACATATCCGCATTCTCCCTTAAGCAAGCCTTGATATGCTTCCTCTCCAAGTCGGGGAGTCTGATACCAATCTTCACTCCTCTGCTTGAGTCTTCACCGAGGGGGACGAGCTCGAAGTCCCCGTCCGAAATTCGTCGGAGGGGGACTTGCTCGCTGCTGGGAGGCTCGTCCTGGTCGAAGCGAGTATCTAGGGATATCGAGTCGACCTTCGGAGGGGCTCTCTGTTCTTCTGCTCTAACGGGCTCTGACTGCTGAGGCTCTGGTCGCGTAGTTACAGCTTTCTTGGCGGGCCGTGTGCTGGTGTCGACCGTGTTGTGTCCCTTGGACGCCACGTTGAAACACCTTCGAGCAGCTTCCAGGTCACCTTGAATAGTGGCAACCCGTGCCCTCTTGGTGTAGAGCTTCATTTTTAAATGGACGATGGAGGGTACCGCGATCAGCTCTGCCAGTGTCGGCCTTCCCAGAATGCAGTTGTAGAGGGACGAGCAATCAATGACGAGGAAGCGCACTTTGACTTGCCTAGTAGCAGTATCCTCGCCGAACGTGACCATGAGCTCGACGTATCCCTAGGGCTTGTAGGTAGAGCCGTTGAAGCCCTGCAGGTACAACCCCACGTATGGTGAAAGGTGAGAGTCGTCGAGCTGCAGGGTTCAGAACAGCTGGCTGTACATCACGTCGACGGAACTTCCCTCGTCGAAGAGGATGCGATGTACGTCGAAGTTGGCCATTCTTGCCCTTATCAGCAGAGGGATGCCCGAATTGGGGGCCCCTCCGGAGAGCTCTTCGAGGTAGAAGGTGATTGGCTCTGATCTGCCTTTAACCCTTTCAAAGGTCATCGTTTGAGGAGGGGTCGTGTCGACCAGCTCGTCCAGCTTCCTCTTAGCTGAATTTATGGTCAAATCATTGAACCCTCCACCATTGATGACCATGGAGGAGGGGAAGTGTTCCCACCTGCTGTGCGTAGACAGAGGTTCTTGCAAATGTTCAGGGACGTAGAAGTCCTCGGGTCTTGTGACGGAGAACGCTGTTTGGATGAGAACCGACTCGTCAGATGGTCGGGAATCCTCTTATGCTTCCCTCATCTCACGGGCATCCCGATGAGGAGCGTCGTTTTGCCGGTATTGTGCAAGTCTTCCCCCTTTTATGAGGGTCTCGATGGCGTCCTTGAGGTGGACGCAGTCTTCGGTCAGGTGCCCGTGGCTCCGGTGGTACTGGCAGTATTTGCTTCGGTCCACCCCGGGTTTGGCAGGAGCTGGGCGGGGACGTTTGACGCCGCCGTCCTTGAAATTTGTACTTGTGTACTCCGCTAAGATGCACTCGCGGGAAGCTGTAAGCGGAGTGTATTCTGTGAAGCTCCCCGAGGGTCCCCTTTGTTCCAGGGTGTCTCGGGGTTTATCGTCCCTTCTCTTTTCTCCAGATCGTCGAGGAGGGGAAATGTCTTGTCGCGGATTGCTGCTGGATCCGCAGTTTCTGGGGTCCCGGGCTCTGTTGGTCGCTTCTCTCTCCTCGTAATCCATGTAGGCCGTGGCCTTTTCGAGGAGGGCATCAAACATCCGGGGTAGTTCGATGCCCACGGCTTTTCTGAATTCGGTGCCGGGGAGAAGCCCCATCTCCAGTAGGTATCTCTTTATATGGTCCGTGCAAGGGACCTAGATGGCTTCCCGGTTGAAGCGATTAATGAATTCTCTCAAGGTCTCATCGTGCTTCTAGACGATGGCCTCGAGCGCTGCTTCGGTCTTTGGGTGTCGTCACGAAGTAGTGAACAAGCTGATGAACTAGTTCTTTAGGTTTCGCCAAGAGGTAATTGACCCCGGGGCGAGACCTTTGTACCAGTCCATACCCGTTTTTCTCAGAGTCGTGGGGAACAACCGACATTTGATTGGTCCCCTGATGTTGTGGTAGTGCAGCATGGCTTCGAACTCGTCTATGTGGTCGACCGGGTCAGCGATGTCGTCGTACTCCTTTAAGTGGGGAGGCTTCTCCATGCCCGGGGGAATGGGCGCCTCCATGATAGCTTGTGACAAGGGACCGCGGGGGTCGTCCTCGTCACTCTGTTTCAGAGAGCGGGATGGGGATCCGATGTAGTGGTGGTGATGATGACTCTGGTCGCGCAGAGCGTTCCTCGGGCGGTGTGACCGTTGATGGTTTCCCCCGTGTCTGTCTCCGGGGGGTCTTCGTTCTTGCCGCGAAGGGTCATAGTCGCGCCTTCCCGCGTCGACGAGCGGTTCCCTCTCCAAAGGGGGTCGTCGCCCGAGTGGTCGGGGTGACGGGCTTCGAGAGATGTCCCGATTCTGTCTCCGCGGGGGAGATTGGGGATGTTCATCCGCTTGTCGAGGGGGAGGAGATTGAGGTCTTATGTGCCTTCTAGGGGGCCTTTGGTCGTCCTCGAGTGCTCCCAGTCTTTCTCCCTGGGCGAAGATGAGATAGTTGGTTTGATTGATCACCGTGAATAGTGCCCTGGTCGTGGCGTCTGCCTCGGCGGGGACGGGGACCTCGTGGAATTGGACGGCTGGATAGTTCAGAGGAATTGGTCGATCTTCTTTAAGTCGAGGAGGGATTGATGAAGAAGAAGCCGTGGTTCCGTCCCAGTAGTTAGAAGTTCCGGGGATGTTGACGCTAGAGACCGTATTATGGCCGGCGGTACCGGTGTTGTCGAGGTCGGCGTTATTATCGGCGATGTTGTTGTGAACGTCGACGACACGGACGTTCTAGTTGTCTTGAGTTTGGTCAGCCATGACAGTCGAGGATTGTTAGCTTTGGTCTTTTAAATGGAGAGAAGACGGGGAAACTTAGATTCCCACATACGGCGCCACTGATCTGACCTGATTAGAGTTGGACCGTCACATCTGGCTTCGGGTTGGATTTGAAGGAAATGGGGGGGGGGGGGTACCTGCAAGACACTCCGATGGCAAAGTGAGAGACGGAATGAGCAAGCAAGTATGAATGTAGGTGTGAATGAATGAATACCTGACCCTCTCGAAATAGATGGTATTTATAGCCCAAAGCGCTGGACCAAGGTCTCTTTATTAGGCTGATCAAACAGGCCCAACGAAGAGACTGCCAGGTTCTACGTGAGTAGTGGGGACCCACACGTGCCCCCCTACCTGGATGACGCCCTCCGCAAGACAGGGAGGGTAAAGACGCGATCTTTCCGGGACCATGACGATTCCACGAAATCCGGAGAGGTTGAAAGTCAGCCCTACGAGGAGGGTGCTCGGAGGGAGCGCGTGCTCGTCGGAGATATTCTTCGCGAGCATCGGCGGGGAGCAATCATAGTCGACCAGATACCTATGGTCGGGGTGTGCTCGGTGGATATACTGCTCAACACAGTAGGTTGACAAGCTTGGATTAGGTATCACTGGTGGTTGGGCCAAGGGCAGGCCCAGTCCAGAACAACATCCAATCCAAACCAAACCAAATCAAACTAATGCGGTTTGGATTGGTTCGGTTGATTCGATTTTTTACAAAAAAAATTGAACCATATATACACATATAGAAGAAAATATAATTTTGTATTTAATCGTTCATACATTACCATAAAAAAATTTATAATTGTCAAAATAAATTTATAATTTAATACATAAAATTGTGTAATATAATTTTATCTAAATCTAAAGAGTGATATACATAAGATTGCATTCTTAAATAAATATTGTACAAAAAATACGATAAAATATATTTTATGAAAATAATATTTATAAATGACTAATATTTTATTTTTTATGATTTATAAATTAAAATATATACCAAATATAATAAATTATATACATAATATATATTGATTTCTCTAAAAAATTAAAAAAAAAATATTAATTAACAAGATTTTATAATATAAGACAGTTAATTTAATTTAATTTGATTTTCAAAATATGAATTATAAATCAAACTGAATTGCACGACTATGCTAGAAATGATTTTAAAACATCCAAATCAAATATAATATTTTAAAGTTTTAATTTATTCGTTTTAAATTTACAATTTTTTATTAGACCGATTTCATTTTAAACACTTCTAATTTCTAATATTTCAATAGTACTCCATCCAACATTTATCATGTCTGATGCACATGGTCAAATTGAAACAGCATCAACAGATGCCCGGGGGTACGTATCGCAACAATAAGTTGACACGTCAACAGACTAATGAGGCAACAAATTATGTGTGGGACAATTATATGTCATTTCAAAAACATTTTTGTCATGTACTTTCTATAAGAATAAATATATCAAATAGATTTGGGTAAAAATGTGTAGTACTTAACTTTATACTTATAAATTTAACACTAAAGTTTTATTACTACCGATAAGTGGGGTTTGTTGATGTCCAATAACATAGATCATATTTATGGTGAAAAAGATGGATTTGAATTACGTAGTTATCCAATTTTATGGACAGATACAATCATGATGGTAGAAGATTACAGCATGGCATGTAGTTGTTAATCATAAACGAGTTACAATAGTAGTCAACTGTAATGAATAGAAGAAATTAGAAAATCCTCAAACTCAAATTACATCAAAGTCGACTCTTTGGAGGGATGGAAAAGAAAAGCTTGCAAAACGAATTTAAAAAAAAAAAATGAAAATATTTAATATTTTTTGAAAAAATAATTTTATATAAGAATGATAAAATAGTATTTATCAATATTATATTTTTAATTTTTAAAATATTATAATAATATGAAAGTATTTAAATTTTTTATAAAAATCCTTTAAAAAAAATTAAAATTTATATTCAATATAAATTTTGAATTCTTTTAAATTAGAAGATTTCTCATATTATAACTAGAATCTTTTAATTCTTTTCATTTAATTTTTTTTTTAATTTATAAAATTCTAGTATTTTCTCTAAACTCGCAAAAAGATCATTAGAAAAGAGTCTTTTTCAAGTTGCACTCTTAGAAAGAAGAAATAATATGTATTTTATCGAGTTTGGATTTGCTACATTTGTTAATTAATATTTTTGTTGAAAATAATTTATATTTTAGAAATGTCTTATTGATTAAATTTGTTAGAGTATTTTTAATATTTTATTATGTCTTAATATTTATTTATAAATAGTCTAATAATAAATAGATCAATGTATTTATTACTCTTTATTTTATAACCGTTATTTAATATATTTCTTTTGTTTTTAATCTCTCTTTTATACATCAACAATCTTTAATGTAAAATAAGAGATATGAATAATTAAAATATATTTTGATAAAAGAGAAAAAATAGTTATGAGACATGAGAGAAAGTTACGAAGGTATGAAAATTGAAAGGCAGTAAATCCTTTCTCTAGTTTTTTGGTGAATAGAAGATGATAGCTTGTATACTATAGATGATTAATTAAAGTTCTTATGATTACGAAGTGCATCACACTCGTCATGCATCTACATATATTAAGTTCATATTAGTTAACTAAATATATGATTAATTAATCAATTAAAAATTTAATTAAATTTGTTATTTAATTCAATCATTAATATATTAAGCCACTTAATCGATAAGTAGGTAATATAATTAAACAGATATATGTCTATATAATATTTAATAAAATATTTCAACCAATCTCATACCTGAATGATTTATTTTGATAATTATATCATATTTTTTAAAAGATTTAGAGTTTTTATTTTACAATTTAGTCAATCTCACCCATTATTTATAGAATCATCAAAGATATTGTTGCAACATGAATATATTTGACGACATATATTCAGTGGCGGAGCCAGAAATATTATAAAGTCTGGGCGAAAAATTAAAGATCACAAATTCACATTGTATATAATATATAAATACTCATCAATCAAAATAATAGAGACTCGCCATTTTGTCCACAAAAATATAGTTTAAAATAAAAGAGACAAATATAACCTTACAATAGCGGGTTAAATAAAATTACGAGACAAATGTCATTTCCGAGACTTTTTTGCGGTGAATGTTCGAATAATATCAATATCATTAAGTGATTTGAATATCTCCCGCTCAGTGTAACATACCATCAAGTCATTGAACCACACATCATTGATCTTATTGCGCAATTTAGACTTGATAATCTTCATTGCTGAAAAAGCTCTTTCAACGGATGCTGTCGACACCGGCAATATCAAAGCTAACTCAATAAGTTTATAAACCAATGGAAATACTAAATGTTTCTCAGTTTGAACCATCTTCATAGCCAAACTTTGAACATCTTCACAAGTGGAAAATGAAGCATTTCTTCTCACTTGAAGAACATAAGTCTCAAGTTGATCCCTTATTGTTCCTCGGTCATCATCAGAAAAGTCTACACGATAAATATCCGTAAGACGAGCAAGCTTATCAACATTAAACTTAGAGAAAGAGTTTTTGGGATCAAGACATGAAAAACAATTAAGGATAATGTTACTTTCTTCACTAAAGCGATGATCCATCTCCACACATATTTTGTCAATAGCAACATAAAAAATCTCTGCACGGTAATGATGAAGATTAGGGACAGTCCTCCCTTCTACCCTTGAACGACCCCGAACCGGTATTTCATCATCCATATTTGGAACTGGAATACCTTTAGCAACACAAAAATCTTGGACATCAGAAAATAAATTATCCCAACCACTCTCTCTCGTTGTGGCCAATCGAGCTTTGACATCATCAACTAATTTCATGAGACCAAATAATGCCCCATCAACATGGATGAAGAACCTGTCATGTGAAAATCTAGCTTCTTCTATTTTTTGTATAACCAGATCAAGATTATCCACCGATCCTTGTACCTGTAAAGTTTCAGTTCTATGAGCCAAAATTAACTAAAGGAAGATAAGGGGAGGCATGGGACTATGAGAGAGAGATATATGTTCACATTTATTGGTTGAGACAATTAACTAAACATTTAGTGTGCAAGTTGCAAAACATTGGTAACAACAAAAATTCGATACAGATTCATAAACCACAACCTGTAAGAACAATAATCATCAACAACAACAATTATTTAACATCATGAAGTGAAAGAATTGA
The DNA here is from genome assembly GCA_948472305.1 of Vicia faba. NCBI lineage: Eukaryota > Viridiplantae > Streptophyta > Magnoliopsida > Fabales > Fabaceae > Vicia > Vicia faba. The sequence goes on from OX451737.1 coordinate 921,805,923, forward strand.
AGGGAAAAGAGGCGAGAAAGTTGGTTAAACTATTAAACCATTCTATCGAACACTTTGTGGACAAGACTAAAAACTGCATTTTTAACAGGTAAACATTCATCCACTTAGCTTCATAATGTTGTATGCTAGTATTTAGAATCAATTCCGAAATTGCAAAACCAGAACTGACTCGAAATTGTCAAAAAATTAACTCGAAATTATGAAAATAGATCCGTAAAAAATAGGTTATCGTAAAAAAATAGGGACAGAGCTTGGGCATGTGCCTAGCCTGGTCGGGCCTTAAAACCACCAATGGCAATGGCGGAGACAGTAAGATTATAAAGTCTGGGAAAAAATGTAAAGACCGAAAATTAAGCCTGGAAAAAAAATTTAAAGATCGAAAATTAAACCCGGACAAAAAATTTAAAGACCGAAAATTCACATAATATATAACAAAAAAAATTGTTTTTGCCCTTTTTTTTCTTTCACTTTTTGGCCTTTTTTTGTTTTTTTTTTATAAAAAAAAATTGGAGCTTGGGCAGTTGCCCAGGGTGGCCGCACGGTGAAACCGCCTATGCATATATTAATATAGATGAGTGAAATGAAATTTTCATGCAATGTAATATTTATGAATTTATAAATTTAATATTTGCACAAATGACATATAAATAGTTATTACAATAATAATCTCAAAAAATTCATTTTAACAGATGATTATTACATGAAATTTGTATCGATATCAAAACAAAATTATAACATAAAAGAATAGAGACTCACGTTAATTTAAGACATCATTAATAATAACAATTATATGAAAGATATGATGTATAAAGATTTTTTATTAGCGAGTTTGCAAGCATAAAATCTATATTTATATGTTTTATCTTCAATAACGATAACCTATAAGTCCACTAACTTTATAAAATTTGTTGTTGAAACATTAAATAATCGTCTTATGTCACAATTAACTTCAATGGTCTTTCAATACCTTATACTGGATTGTACTCAAATGACATAAATGCTGAGTAGAGTATACTAGCTCTAGTCTAAAGCAACTCTTTTTTATAGAATATAAAGTATGTTGCAGTAGGCTTAGTAATGTAGTTAGAATAGTAGTAAGATTGTTACATCATTTAGCCTAGTTGACATTGAGTTTGTTATACTCAGTGTGCATAACTTTCCAATAAATAAGAGTTGATAGTAGTAAGGTTGTTACAACATTTAGCCGAGTTGACATTGAGTTTGTTATACTCAGTGTGCATAACTCTCCCATAAATAAGTTCAACTCATCAATTGTAACTAACATTTTCAAGATTTCAATAACAAATCTCTCTCTAATGATGAACCATTCATCATCCACTCTAGTTAACTATTATGGTATCTAGATCCTTCTTATCTAGTTTCTTCATGGCTTCTATTGAAACAACGCAATTCTCACCATCGAAGGATGCAAATTCTTCAAAAAAGCATTGAGAAATCAGTTTTTGGAAATTTTTTGAAGAACACATTTAAGACTTTCGCACAACAAATTATTATCAAACTTGTTGATTCCAACTTCCTCTTCTGGAAGAAGTAAGTCGAAGGAATAATTCACATCCAAAAGCTGCTCGCAAATCATGATATTCCTCCTCGATACCTCTCGATTGAATATCACACCTCCGATATGGAGAATCCAACGCATCTCTTATGGAAGCAGAAAGATTTGCTTCTCTTCACATGACTCTTGACTACCCTTTTGGATTCAGTTCTTCCATGTACGGTAAAATGCGTTCAAGCACATGAAGTTTAATCTGTGATTAATCAACTTCAACACACTCAGGTGTATGTGAAATCACGATGTAATACGGTGGGAGAACTGACTTTTAGGTTTTGCATTTTATTGTAAATGTTGCGGATAGCAAGAGTCGCCATCGACTTTTCTTTTATCCAATAAAAGAAAGGCCGAAAAGAACAGGAAAGACCTTTTGAGAATTTTCTGAGTAAGGGGGTAGGTTATGAAAAGGGAAGATGTTAGCATCCTTTTCATCCGTAGTTATCTACGAGCTCTTAATCGCTAGCTCATTTTTGAGATGCTTTGTGTTTGTGTATGTTTGCAAATATTTTGAAAATGCCTAAGTACGGAAATTTTGTAATGATTCTCGTATCGTTTAGAATGTATACAAAATGTTTATTTTGAAAATATTTATGAAAGAGAATGTTTGTTTTATGAAAAGTGTTTTGAAGATGCCAATGTAAGGCAGTCTGTTTTATAATAACCCTTGTATCAGTCCTCAAGAGTGTTTATAAAGTATTTTGAAAGTAGTTGTTTTGAAAGTATGAGGTGTGAAAGTTGTTTTAGTTTGCGAGCAAGCGATTACGAGCGATCTACCTACTCAATGGTCTTTCATTCTTTTCCTCCTCCTTTAGATAGTGATATCCTACCATTAGTTAGTAGGAAGCCATATCATTGGATGTGAGGGACAGACGCGGGTCATCATACAGTCGTAGAAGACAACTTGTAGACACTTTAGCAATTGTCGTAAGGGACTAAGATCGTTTATCGAAGGCAGCATCAAAGGATCATCGAGGGACTACGGTCTTTTAATCGAGGGTCTTTGCTAAAGCATCTCACGTTCGAGGGACATGACTGTTTTTATCTGAGGCAGCAAGTGAGGGTCACTCTAGAGGTGTGTGTGTGTGTGAGTGAGAGAGAGAGAGAGAGAAGTGTTTTGATTTCAGGTATTTATCTTTGAGATTATGTTTTCTAATGATTGATTTTAATCTTGTCATACAAACCCTAATTACTAACAGTAATAAGAAAAGCAGCCAATTGCGGAAATTAAATGTTCTACACTATTACAAGGCTTATGGAATTGAGGGTACAAATTTATGAATGGGGTGACACAAGAGATAAACACCTAAGCTATAATTTAATCACACAATACAAGTCCAAACTATTAAATAATTATTTGAGTTAAAACTCTTTTCATTTGATAAACTTAATTAATAATTTAATTAATAATGTCAAATAAAAATTATTTTAAAACTAATAATTATTTAAAACAATATTAACATTTTTTTACAATTTTAAATTAAATACTAAAATATAAATTAGTAAACAAAACAAAAACAAATAATATGTAAAATAAAATAACGAGAAATAGAGAAAGTTAATGGGCCTGCAAAACAACAATCTAGGGGTGTGAAAAGAAATTGGGGTGATGGGTCAGTGAGTGTTAGGCCCAGCAACAAGTGTTTTTTTTGTTTGAAGCAGAATAAAAAAAAATAAAAAAAATAAAGAATTAGAATGGGCCTACTAGCAGAAGTAACATGGGGTGTGGGCAGTGAAATTCGCTTGGCCCAGTATGAGGCCTGCTTGATCCTGTGGGCATCGATCCAAGGAGTCTACCATGAACTTGCTTTCCGGAGCGTATGATCTGGGTTTGTGGGGATCTGACGGTGATAATTGTGAAGGCTCATGGTTGCTACGATGAGATGCCTGCATAGAAACAACAGTGGCCACAAGGGCGGTGACAAGTGTCACCGCCAGATTAGCTTTTTGATTAAAATGAATTTAACAAAACTTATGTTAAACATAATATTGACCATATGAGAGTGTAATACTCTCCTCACTTATTCATGTTCTCATTTCTCTCCGTGCTTCAAAAAACAAGAGCCCGCCGGAGAAGAAGCCTCCACCGCATCAGAAATCGTCTTGTAGTGGCGACGACGGCGGTGATGTCACGATTAACTCTGATCTCACATCTTTTTACCCTGATCTCTTCGTTTCTCTGCTCTGATCATGAATATGTGGCTTGATTTTGCAGATCGTACATGGTTTTGAGTAGATCTTGAAGGGGAAAAGTGAAAACCCAAGGCGCTCAGATGTGAAAATTGGTGAGATCTTTCTGAGATTTTTATATTTTATGCTCCTCCATTTGCGATTTCGAATCTTGAACCTTGCTTCTCTGAGATTTTATATTTCTTTTTATTTCTGAAGGGTTTTGTGGTATTGAGGAAGATGATGAATAGTTTAGGGTTTGTGGTTCTGCGGCTGTGTAGTATTGAACAAGGATCTCTTTGTGTTTTTAATTTCTGAAGGGATTAGGGTTTGTATGTTTTGCGACTGTATCTCTGTGTACAATCTTCCCCTCCTGAAATCTGTGCATTCATTCCTTATATGCTGTGAAATTAGGGTTTTCAGTTGTTTGATAACAGGCCTTTTGTAAATTCGTATTGGGCTTATGATTTTCTTATATTGTTTGTTCTTCTTGGTGAAGGAATGTTACTGCAGTAGTTTCTTTTTCCTTGAACTGCGATGTAAATCTTACTGAGTTGTATTGATTGGGCTAAGACTTGCAATAGATTGGGCTTAACTGAATTGATTTTCTAATTTACTTTTACTGTGAACCAAACAAGTCATTTTTTATGCATTTGTTTGAGATTTGTAGTAAAGGTGTGTTCGGCCCATGATTAAACATTGTAGTTTTGACTTTTGTTGAAGCAAAGTATGAGACCTTGGTTGTTGCTTGAATGTGATTGAAAACCATCCTTAATTCTGATTCATATCACAAGACCCTAATGATGAATTTGTGAAATAGTTCTTCGAAAATTCCTTGTTCACGTTTCTTTCTTGTTTTCTAACATTCTTCTCTTTTTTGTTTCATGAGCAAGAAAAATGATGATGGGAAATAGTGGTGAGGATTAGCAAGGGAGAAATTGTGGCATGGCTTGGAGGAGTTTATAGGGATACATGAAGTGGAAAGCTTGAAGACCTCATTAGCAATCTTAGGTTTAGATTAGGAATTCCATTGTATATTGCAAAAGCTTAGGCATTAGGAACATGTTTTGTAATCTTAAGGTTAGGAATTTGAAAACTCTTGTAATCTTGGCATTGGTCTTGTAATTAAACTTCAAAGCTTGACTTTTGAATGATGATGAAAGATGTTGCAACTTAGGTATTGGAAACTTGGATGCTTTTGAATCTTTATGTATGCTTGCCATGGTTGTTGAAAATTATGAACAAATACCTGGATAAATCTTGTGACCATGATAATACCACTTGAATTCAAACAAGAGTTTTTAACATTGCTTATGTGTTCATGTAGAATTTTAACTCTTTGCACTTTGAATCCAAGTCAAAACTCCACATTTGAAATTCTTGATTCAAAACTTGAGTCATCTTGACACCTTATAATTCTTTGAAAGTTAAGCGATAGATACCACTTAAAAATCAGCTGGATCATTACCAATTTGGAAGTTTGCACTTTATTGGAAATGGACAAGAATTTGAATTCAAATGAGTCTTCTCACGCTTGAAATATCTCCCATGTGGAATTTGAATTTGTATGATAATTAATCTTGAATTTTGAACTCAAATAGTGAATATGGGATGAGGTTGAATGAATAAAATTGAAACTTGCATCTTCCATTGAAATCTTGAATGAACTTGGCTCTAGGATATCATGTAGAACTCTTGAAATTTGAATAAAATCATGACTTGAGATCAAACGCAAACCTTGAATTTGAATTTGGCTCCAACAACTTGTAAACCTTGTGCAATTCAAAATGTCCACATTGAACCCATATCAAATCACTTTCGATGGCAAAAGACCTTCTTAGCTCTATAAACCAAAGTTAGATAAAGAACTAGCTGATTTAAACTTGAGTGAAGATGAGAGCCATCAAAGCCACATAAACCATAACTCTCTGAGAACTATATAGAAATATACACTGACTCAAGACTTTGGTGACTATTGGAGAAGAAAAGCCCTAAGCTTGATGAGAAGAGAACTTCAGGACCAAACCTTAATCATTGTTGATCTCGTGAACCAAGTTGTCTTATAACAATGAGATAATACTCATGATGCTAATGGATGAGAAAAAATTTAATTCAAGATTCAACACTTGTAATTCTCAATTATTTGATTGCACAAAGAATCAAATGAGATATCCCGAGGCTTAAAAAGTCTGGGTAGCCTAAAGCGATTGAAAACCCTATAAGCATAAGGGAATCTTTTGAATGAAATGAGAGGGCAAATTTTGGGGTACAACAGTTGCCCCTGTTCAATCTTCTTAAACCTAAAGAGTTAGATTGACGTGTTCGCCATTCGTGACCTGAAGGTAGAAGATGATTGAACACTTAAGTGCCCAGAAATTTGCACTCGCTAGTGCACGAAGTAACGCTATTAGTTGATTATACTGAGAATGGGCTTAAAGATGCCATTTAGAGAGGTGACGATTAGTCATTGGAGATGGGCTTATAGATGCCATCCAAAGTAATTGTTGATAGAAATTAGACTAGTCTACACTTGACTTCAACTGGAAGAAGTATCAGAATAAATCTATGCTTGATTTAATCTGAGCCAGAAGATGCCTACTGGAAGAAGTATCAGAATAAATCTGTGCTTGATTTAATCTGAGCCAAAATATGCCTACTTGAAGAAGTATCAGAATAAATCTACGCTCGATTTAATCTGAGCCAGAAAATGCCTACTGGAAGAAGTATCATAATAAATCTATGCTTGATTTAATCTTAGCGATGCACTAGAAGATGTCTACACCCAACTTAAACTGGAAAAGATATTGGAATGAGTCTATGGCCGACTTTTCCAGAAGAGTATCAAAATAAATCTACGCTTGATTTAATCTGATCCAGAAGATGCCTATTGGAAGAAGTATCAGAAGAAATATACGCTCAATTTAATCTGATCCAGAAAAAGTCTACTGGAAGAAGTATCATAATAAATCTATGCTTGATTTAATCTGAGCCAAAAGATGTCTACGTCCGTCTTCAACTGGAAGAAATATCATAATAAATCTATGCTTGATTTAATCTGAGCCAGAAGAGGTCTATGCTTATTTTTAACTAGAAGAAGTATCAGAATAAATCTACGCTCGATTTAATCTAATCCATAAAAAGTCTACCGGAAGAAGTATCAGAATAAATCTACGCTTGATTTAATATGTGCCAGAAGAGGTTCCTGAAGAGAGTGTTCGTCATGTAGATAGTCGCCATGTCCTGTCTCGGGAATTGATCTACAATCTATTTTGTTGGTAAACCCGTCCTGTTTCGGGAGTTCATACCACTTGGTGATAAAGATAGTCTCCACGTCCTGTTTCGGGAATTGATCTTCATCTGTTTTTGATGGTAAACCCGTCCTGTTTCGAGAGTTCATACCACTTGGTGATAAAGATAGTCACCCCGTCCTATTTCGAGAATTGATCTTCATCTGTTTTTTGTTGGTAAACTCATCCTGTTTTTGGAGTTCATACCACTTGGTGAAAAAGATAGTCACCACGTATTGTTTCAAGAATTGATATTCATGTGACCATAAAGAAAGAAAGATAGTTTCCTCGTCCTATTTCGGGTGTTAATCTGGAACTCGCTCGAGAATTATTGATGATATTCGTCTGTTTGTAGATTTTACCGGAAGAGGTAATGGAATGAGTCTACGCCTGACTCTATCTGAGAAGTATACTAGAATGAGTTGTGTCTGATTTATCTAGCAAATGTGCCGGGGAGTGTCAGAATGAATCTATACCTTGATTGTATCTAGAGATGTATTGAGTATGAGTATCAAAATGAATCTATATCTCGATCATATCTAAAATGTATCTGGAGTGAGTATCAGAATGAAATCCATATTTAGATCGTATCTGAATCGTATCTAGAAGATGTAGTGGAACGAGTATCAGAATGACATCCATAACTGGATCATATCTGACCCGTATCTAAAATATGTACTGAATGAGTGTCATAATGACATCCGTATCTGGATTGTATCTGAACTGTATCTGAAAGATGTACTGAATGAGTATCAGAATGACATCTATATCGGGATCATATCTGAACTGTATATGAAAGATGTACTGAATGAGTATCAGAATGACATCTATATCTGGATCTTATATGAACTGTATATGGAAGAGAAACTAGAATGAGTGCCAGAATGAATCTACATCTAGATCGTATCTAAACTGTATCTAGAAGAGAATCTGGAATGAATGCCAGAATGAATTTATATCTAGATCGTATCTGAACTGTATCTGGAAGAGAATCTGGAATGAGTGCCAGAATGAATCTATATCTAGATCGTATCTGAACTGTATCTAAAAGGGAATCTGGAATGAGTGCCAGAATGAATATATATCTAGATCGTATCTGAACTGTATCTGGAAGAGAACCTGGAACGAGTGCCAGAATGAATCTATATCTAGATCGTATCTGAACTGTATCTAGAAGAGAATTTGGAATGAGTGCCAGAATGAATCTATATCTAAATCGTATCTGAACTCTAACTGGAAGAGAATCTGGAATGAGTTCCAGAATGAATCTATATCTAGATCGTATCTGAACTGTATCTGGAAGAGAATCTAGAGTGAGTGATAAAATGAATCTATATCTAGATTGTATCTGAAATATATCTAGAAGAGAATCTTCGATTGATTATATTTGAAAGATGTGTTTATCAGAATGAATCATTATCTGATTGTATCTGAAAGAGGATAAGTTGTTGACAAGATCTATCTGTTCGAGAACTGACCTGAAAAGACAAAGTTGGTTTTATGCAATGGCACGATGTATGTAATGTATTGCGTAATGATGCTCTCAGAATAAATGAGAATGCTATATGCGTTTCGTATGCAAATATTATGATATTTTGTAAATGGTGTATGGATGCAATATGTTGTTGGAGCGTATCGGTAGCTTCTTATAATGACATCTGGCTGGGGAAAATAAATCCCCGATTGTTGCTGGGGATGAAGAAAGTAATTCTTTAATTTCTGTTTAGAATGTCTCTGCTGGGGGTTCTTGCTTCCTGTTTGGGGAAACTTTTCTGGGGAATACTGACTTCTGCTTGGGGAGAAGAGCTCAGGAACATTGGTCATTCGTTGCTCTACTGGTGGACGTGATTCTCATATACCATGACTGAGGATAAAAGAGATGGACAACCTTTCGAGGTGTTGTCTGACCGAGTTCCTGATACAGATGTCGACTTGTCTGTGGAGGATAAGGTTGAATGATATCTGGTCTAGTTTCAAATTCCATGGCTACTCTCTGGGGATGGCAATCTGGACTTCCTTTCACTAGAGAGAGGAATTTTACTGGTGATCTGCAGTAGTCAGAGGAGCAGACTTAAGCTGGGGAGACTGTAATCTGTTGAGGAAATAAACCCAGTTGGGGAAATAAACCTTAGACTTGCTGGAGAAACTCTTTGCTGAGGAACACTCTTGCTAAGGAAATGAGCTATGCTGGAGAAAATAATTATGCAGGGGATTTTACAGTTTTAGAGGAATAAACTCAGCTGGGGAAGAGAATTCCTATGAATTGTGTTGACGTTATGATTTCTGATGAGGATTGGGACTCCGTAGGTTAGAGATATTGTCAGGGAAAAGATCATACTCCTCTGTTCGCTAGGGAGATCTGCTGGTGAATATGATTAGGTTAACAACTGGAAGATGCCCCAATTTCTGTCTAAAATTCATACTAGACTTGCGGGGAATGTATCTCTGTTGAAGATGAACTTGTGAAGATGACTCTGTGGGGATAATCCTATGGTAGAGGTGGATGACTTGAAAATTATCTCAGTTTCTAGAGCCCTCGATAAATGCTGATAAGAGTGATAAGTCTTATACTGATGGACAAGTAATGAGATAACGGGACATAGTCGTACGCTTTAATCCCTAACTTTTGCCTGGACTATCTTTTCAGATTTTTAGTCCACCGGGATACCCCTTTTTTTGTCCAATCCGCCTTTTTATGTTTTCGACTTACCGAGTGTACCATTTTATTTATATACCCCTAAATTTTGCCCGAACTTTTTTAGTTCGTCGCGATGCCCTTATTTTTGCCTAGGCCTGTCAACCTAGCGGATCTCTTTTCATGCGTAGTACTTTCCGACTATGTCCGTGTTCTCAGGGCGTGAAGAATTGTCACTGTCCATAGTAGTAAGTGTTGTAGAACTGCCAGAAAATGTTTGCTTGATCATATGTGAACCTTTGCTGGGATTCATGTTCAATGCCCCAAGTGATTCAGATGGAGATCTGCCCTTGGTTATTCAGCACTTTATTCAACACTCTTGAGAGATTCTTGGAATCTTGACTTGACTGCCACAAATGAGTTGGACAATAACATGTCATGCCCCTTGATTATGGAAGGTTTGTTATTGAAAGTGTCCTTCCATTTGAAGTAATTCTGTTCATTGAGAGGATTTCCGTTCATTGGATATTCTTCATGCGAATTTTTCTGCTGTCGAAAAATTAGTCAAATGCAAACAGTGGTGTTAAAAATGCAAAGCTTATGTCTGTCTTGAAGTTTAAAAAATTCATTTTTAGTAAACAACAAATTTTTTTAAGAATATGATTTCAACTCAGGATTTATAGTAAGCCTTACAGGAGTCAGGATACCTTTTGTAACATCGTGCTTTCGAACTAACCTATGCTTCAGTTAGGACTTTTAAGGGTTGTAATGTGGCATGGTTCACGGTTTAAGAAACAAAGGGTAAATGCTCAAACTTTATTTGTACCCAACCCGTTCTTCGTGATGTTCTTCATCCATACACTCAATTAATTGTGCGTTTAGATTCCACTTGAGTCTGGAATAATATTTTGGTGATGGTTCGGATACTGGAAGTTTATTTGAGAAATCAATCCTTTTTTTTGTAACATTTTTCTGTTGTTGATGAATTATAGCGACCTATTTTGATTTTATTATTATTAACTTTTTCCTGAAATATTTCTTTTGTGATTACAGTCAGCGGGATGCCCCAATTTTGTTTGTTTTTTCCTTAAGTCTCCTTCATAGGTTTTGACTTAACGGGCTTTTCTTTTGAGAGATAATGACTGCCTATTTTAATGATTACGCGGAACCATCACCTACTTTTGATTTGGAAGGATGTCTTTGATATCACTTGCCGTGTACGAAGTGAAAACTTGCGACTGAACGCGCATTTGAATTAATTGAGAAACTACCCTGTCCTAGGTTATGATTAGGGGTTTTAATTTGCATGAAAAAGAAAACTCTTACTTCTTAGTCTCAAAGGGGTTGACTAGGGATTAACTTCCTTATATCTCCACTATTTAGGAATTGAAGCAACGCCTGTACATCGTCAGCAAGGTCTATTCAAAAGCATACTGTATGAGATTATGGTATCGTTTTCGTCATTCTCCCTCTAAAGGCTTATAGCTTTTAACGAGAGTTAAATATCATAAAAAAATAAGTAAAAAACACAATTTAAATATAGTGAAAACGAATGTATTAATTCAAGACAAACATATGAAATGCATTAATGGAAAGAGAAACAAAGTTTGACATAAAGATAAGTGTTCGTACAAACAAAAGAAATTACAACTGAAAATTCAAATGAACTGGGCGCTCTTAATCATAGTCATGATTTGGCATGAGAGCAGTGATCACATTAGGAGTCTCAGGAGGGTCAAACTCGATCTCCTTAGCATCAATCATATCTTGAATCTTGTTCTTCAATGCCCAAGAGCCATTCATATCATGTCCATGACTATTAGAATGGTATGTGCACCTTGCATTGGGATGATAGTTAGGAGCGGAAGTATTGGGATTCTGAGGAGGATCCTTCAACGTATTCAATTCTACCTTTAACATGTGTTGCAACACTTAAGCCAATGACATGTTGATTTTGGTAAATTGTCTCTTGGCTGTATCTTGCTTATGTTGATTACCATGTTGTCGTTGTTGCACTGGTGCCAGATTAAAGATCAGTACTGGCCCTACAAATTGGTTGTGGTCTCTCTTATTACGACCCTTTTGGACGTAAACATCATTAGACTCTTTCTTCTCATTGAAAGTCTTCTCTATAACATTTAAAGATGCAACCACCTGAATTTTCCCACTTCTGATTCCACTTTCAACTTGTTCACCAGTTAGTATCAGCTCAGTGAATCTGGATGAAGAGCTTCCAATCAGATGATTAAAGAAAGGCCCTGTCAGAGTCCCCATGAATATATCAACCAGATCCCTATTAGAAAAAGGAGGTTGCACTCTTCCAACCAAATCTCTCCACTTCTGGGCATACTCCTTAAAGCCTTCGTTCGAGCCCATAGTCATCTCTGTAATTGCATGTGAGTTGGTGCAAGGTCAACATTGTATTGGTATTGTTTGTAGAAGGCAACATCCAAGTCCTCTCAAGTATGAATGTTGGTTCCTTCCAACTGATAGAATCATTCGAGTTGAGCACCAGAAAACTTTCCTGAAATAAGTGAACCCATAACTTGCTGTCAGCAGTATGGGGTTGGATCTTTCGAACATAAGATCTCAGATGAAGATTGGGAAAAGAGACACCATCATATTTAGCAAAGATGGGGACCGTGAACTTGTGAGGGATGACCACCCGCAGAATAAGACCCAACTCTTCAAAATCCAATCCAGGCACTTTTTGGATTTCCATGGCCTTGAGGCGATCTTCCAACTGTTTGTACCTGTCATCCGTAGGAGGGTACTGCTCATCGAAAAAGTCTCCGTTCTCAGGAATTTTCCCAGAACCATGGTTGCTTATACCCTTAGCTCTAACACTTCTACCATCTTCCTCTTAATTGTGGTCTTCTTCATAGGAGACATCAGTAGCTTGAACCTGTTTAGTAGGACCTTTGAACCTTCTCCCTGTGTTGAGGATATTAATTGGCTTTCTGACCATCATCTCTTTCTGCCCCTGTGCTAAGTTAAGCAGAGTTTCCTGGAATTGGGCACTCTGAGCTTGGAGTTCCTTGACAGTTTGTTCAAGAGCCATCTTTTACTGAAATAAACAGTAAGCAGATGAAAAAACTTTATGGGAAAACCTGTTATGTAATGATGCATGATATGTAAATGCAATGTTTTCAAGGATCTCGTGGATTAAACATAAGAAATGTTATAAGTTGAGTCCGATTGTAGCTTTGATTTAAGAACTTCGTATCGTTGAATGACCTTCTACCAGAATCAAGCTCACCATGTCGAGTGGGTCCTAGCCTTTGACTCAAGATATCGTGCTTTGTTCATTGACGACATCTAGTTAGAAGAAAATAAATCCCCTTGCCCCTTGATAGAAGTCTTGTTCATGATAACCTGCATCATAGGCCCTTGAGATCCTTTAAATGGTCAGTGAGAATGATATGGTATGATGTTATGATATGTATTCTATGCACCAAGAAAAAGTGTAAGGTGATGAAAACAAGTAGGTCTTGCAAAAAGTCTAAGTTATTAGATGATGAATACAAACAAGTCCTGCAAGGAATTCACACCGTTAGATAATGAATACAAATAAGCCCTGCAAGGAGTTCAAGTTGCTAGATCATGAATGCAAACAAGTCACACAAGTAGCCTTAGGTTCAAAGGCTTGCTTGGAGTTCGTAGGTAAGTACCCTATTGAGTTTTAGTTGGCTCAACCTGTCCTAAAAGAAGTAACCGGGTTCTAGGAATCTCAATATCACTGATCTTTCTCTAAGGCATTGTTTCAGCTCAAGAATCTGTTTTGTAGCCAAAATATCCCGAGAGTCCAACCTCAATGAGTGTAGAATCGAGTATCAACCAACTTCAGTCTGCACCAAATCCAGTTATCTCATTACTTTCTAATGGCTAAGTTTTGTCAACTAAGGTTCTAAGGTCAGCTAGTGCTTTATGACACCACGTGGCAACCCAATATTCTCCTTGATTAACTCAAGAGACACCGGCACCAACCAATGTGTCACACTAACGTAGCCATCGCTTCAACCATATCGGTCTACACCGTACAGTTTCCACAATCTATAGCTACTTACCTAAAATGCCCTAGATCCAGGTATAGGATCTATACAAGAATATCCCAAGCATATCCCGAAATATAAAGCATAAAAGGAAAACAAGTAAAGCAATAAAGGTGACCTAGCTCTCAAGGTAACCCCACTTTTAGTTCTCCCCAACAGAGTCGACAGTTCTGTAATACGATGGGAGAACTGACTTTTAGGTTTTGCATTTTATCGCAATTGTTGCGGATAGCAAGAGTCGCCATCGACTTTTATTTTATCTAATAAAGGAAAGGGTGAAAAGAACATGAAAGACCTTTTGAGAATTTTCTGAGTAAGAGGGGTAGGTTATGAAAAGGAAATATGTTAGCACCCTTTTCATCCGTAGTTATCTACGGGCTCTTAATCGCTAGCTCACTTTTGAAATGCTTTGTGTTTGTGTATGTTTGAAAATATTTTTAAAATGCCTAAGCACGACAATTTTGTAATAATTCTCGTATCGTTGAGAATGTATACAAAATGTTTGTTTTGAAAATATTTATGAAAGAGAGTATTGTTTTGTGAAAAGAGTTTTGAAGATGCCAATGTAAGGCAGTCTGCTTTATAATAACCCTTGTATCAGTCCTCAAGAGTGTTTATAAAGTGTTTTGAAAGTAGTTGTTTTGTAAGTGTGAGGTGTGAAAGTTGTTTTAGTTATTGAGCAAGCGATTACGAGCAATCTACCTACTCAATTGTCTTTCATTCTTTTCCTCCTCCTTTAGATAGTGTTATCCTACCATTAGTTAGTAGGAAGCCATATCATTGGATGTGAGGGACAGGCGCGAGTCATCGTACAATCATAAAAGGCAACTTGTAAGATACTTTAGCAATTGTTGTAAGGGACTAAGATCGTTTACCAAAGGCAGCATCGAATGGTCATTGAGAGACTACGATCTTTTAATCGAGGGTCTTTGCTAAAGCATCTCACGTTCGAGGGACATGACTATTTTTATCCAAGGCAACAAGTGAGGGTCACCCTAGAGGTGTGTGTGTGTGTGCAAAGTGTTTTGATTTCAGGTATTTATCTTTGAGATTAGATTTTCTAATGATTGATTTTAATCTTACCATACAAACCTTAATTACTAACAGTAATAAGGAAAACAGTAAATTGCGGAAATTAAATATTCTATGCTATTACAAGGCCTCGGGAATAGGGATACAAATTTATGAATGGGGATGACACAAGAAATAAACACCTAAGCTATAATTTAATCACGCAATACAAGTCCAAACTATTAAATAATTATTTGAGTTAAAACTCTTTTAATTTGATAAATTTATTTAATAATTTAATTAATAATATCAAATAAAAATTATTTTAAAACTAATAATTATTTAAAACAATATTAATCCTTTTTTACAATTTTATATTAAATACTAAAATATAAATTAATAAACAAAACAATAACAAATAATATGTAAAATAAAATAAAGATAAATAGAGAAAGTTAATGGACCTGCAAAACATCAATCTGGGGGTGTGAAAAGAAATTGGGGCGTTGGGCCAATGAGTGTTAGGCCCAGCAACAAGTGTTGTTTTTTGTTTGAAGCAGAATAAATAAAAATAAAGAAATAAAGTATTAGAATGGGTCTGCTAGCAGAAGTAACAGGGGGTGTGGGCAGTGAAATTGGCTAGGCCTAGTATAAGGCCTGCTTGATCTTGTGGGCATCGATCCAAGGAGTCCACCATGAGCTTGCTTTCCGGAGCGTTTGATCTGGGTTTGTGGGGATCTGACAGTGATGATTGTGAGGGCGCATGGTTTCTATGATGAGATGCCTGCATAGAAACAATAGTGGCCACAAGGGAGGTGACAAGTGTCACCACGAGATTAGCTTTTTGATTAAAATAAATTTAACAAAACTTATGTTAAACATGATATTAATCACAAGAGAGTGTAATACTCTCCTCACTCATTCCCGTTCTCATTTCTCTCTATGCTTAAAAAATAAGAGCCCGTCGGAGTAGAAGCCTCCACGGTGCCGAAAATCTCCTTGCAGTGGCGACGACGTCCTGTTTAACTCCAACCTCACATCTTTTTACCCTAATCTCTTTGTTTCTCTGCTCTGATCATAAATATGTGGCTTGATTTTGCAGATCATACATGGTTTTGAGTATATCTTGAAGGGGAAAAGTGAAAACCCTAGGCGCTCGGATGTGAAAATTGGTGAGATCTTTCTGAGATTTTTATATTTTTTTGCTCCTCTATTTGCAATTTCGAATCTTGGACCTTGCTTCTCTGAGATTTTAGATTTCTTTTTATTTCTGAAGGATTTTATGGTATTGAGGAAGATGATGATTAGTTTAGGGTTTGTGGTTCTGCGGCTGTGTAGTATTGAACCTGGATCTCTTTGTGTTTTTTAATTCTGAAGGGATTAGGGTTTGTATGTTCTGAGACTGTATCTCTGTGTACAGTCTTCTCCTCCTGAAATATGTGCATTCATTCCTTATATGCTGTGAAATTAGTGTTTTCTGTTGTTTGATAACAAGCCTTTTGTAAATTTGTATTGGGCTTATGATTTTCTTATATTGTTTGTTCTTCTTGGTGAAGGAATGTTACTGCAGTAGTTTATTTTACCTTGAACTGTGATGGGAATCTTAATGAGTTATAGTAATTGGGTTGGGACCTGCAATAAATTGGGCTGAACTTAATTTCTTTTTCAATTTACTTTTACTGTGAACCAAACAAGTCCTTTTTTATGCATTTGTTTGTGATTTGTAGTAAAGGTGTTTTCGGCCCATGATTAAACATTGTAGTTCTGAATTTTGTTGAAACAAAGTATGAGGCCTTGGTTGTTGCTTGAATGTGATTGAAAACCACCCTTAATTCTGATTCCTATCACACAACCCTAATGATGAATTTGTGAAATAGATCTTTGAAAATTCCTTGTTCACGTTTCTTTCTTGTTTTCTAACATTCTTCTCTTTTTTTTTGTTTCACGAGCAAGAGAAATGATGATGGGAAATAGTGGTGAGGATTAGCAAGGGAGAAATTGTGGCATGGCTTGGAGGAGTTTAGAGGGAAACATGAAGTGGGAAGCTTGAAGATCTCATTAGCAATCTTAGGCTTAGATTAGGAATTCCATTGTATATTGCAAAAGCTTAGGCATTAGGAACATGTTTTGTAATCTTAGGGCTAGGAATTTGAAAACTCTTGTAATCTTGGCATTGGTCTTGTAATTAAACTTCAAAGCTTTATTTTTTAATGATGATGAAAGATGTTGCAACTTAGATATTGGAAACTTGGATGCTTTTGAATCATTATGTAAGCTTGCCATTGTTGTTGAAAATTATGAACAAAGATGTGAATAAATCTGGTGACCATCATAATACCACTTGAATTTAAACAAGAGTTTTTAACATTGCTTTTGTGTTCATGTAGAATTTTAACTCTTTGCACTTTGAATCCAAGTAAAAACTCCACATTCAAAATTCTTGATTTAAAACTTGATTCATTTTGACACCTTATAATTCTTTGAAATTTGAACGATAGATACCACTTAAAAGTCAGTTGAATTATTACCAATTTGCAAGTTTTCACTTTATTGGAAATGGGGAAGAATTTGAATTCAAATGAGTCTTCTCACGCTTGAAATCTCTCCCATGTGGAATTTGAATTTGTATGAGAATGAATCTTGAATTTTGAACTCAAATAGTGAATATTGGATGAGGTTGAATGAATAAAATTGAAACTTGCATCTTCCATTGAAATCTTGAATGAACTTGGCTCTAGGATATCATGTAGAACTCTTGAAATTTGAATAAAATCATGACTTGAGATCAAACACAAACCTTGAATTTGAATTTGGCTCAAACAACTTGTAAACCTTGTGCAATTCAAAATGTCCACATTGAACCCATATCAAATCACTTTCAATGGCAAAAGACCTTCTTATCTCTATAAACCAAAGTTAGATAAAGAACTAGCTGATTTAAACTTGAGTAAAGATAAGAGCCATCAAACCACATAAACCCTAACTCTCTGAGAACTATAGAGAAATATACTCTGACTCAAGACTTTGGTGACTTTTGGAGAAGAAAAACCCTAAGCTTGATGATAAGAGAACTCCAGGACCAAACCTTAATCGTTGTTGATCTCGTGAACAAAGTTATCTTATAACAATGAGATAATATTCATGATGCCAATGGATGAGAAAAAAATTTAATTCAAGATTCAACACTTGTAATTCTCAATTATTTGATTGCACAAAGAATCAAACGATATATCCCGAGGCTTAGAAAGCCTGGGTAGCCTAAAGTGATTGAAAATCCTAGGAGCATGAGGGGATCTTTTGAATGAAATGAGACGGCAAATTTTGGAGTATAACACATGCCAACTTCGTTATGAGCTACAATGCATTGAGAAGGGACATCGCATTATTTCTCAATATCTAGGTCGAATTTAGAAAATTATGGACATTATAGAATCAATTAAAGATCCAGTTTCTCATCGTGACCAGTTAGAAATTATTCTGGATGGTCTTCAAACTGAATATCAAGGCCTTGCCTCCATCATTCAGTATCGTGATGAACCCTGCACTATGCTTGTTGTTGACACTATGCTTATCTCACATGAATCCAAACTTGAGAGCGCCACGAACACTAGCGCAGGAGCCTCTTTTTGTGAAACTCACTCAAGGTACCATTGCACCAAATCCTAATTCTACCTTTTTTAGTATTTTGCTTGCACGTCTAGATGCACAATCACAAATGACTACTCATGATCTTATTCTACAATTTGATGGAGCTCATGGTAGTTTTAGAGGCGGAAGATCATGTGGATTTTGAGGAGGTGGTATGAATAGTGGTGGGGCAGGGGTACAATGTCAAGTTTGTTTCAAATTTGGGCACTATAATACGGTGGGAGAACTGACTTGGGTGTTTTGCGTTTTATCGCAGTTGTTGCGGATAGCAAGAGTCGCCACCGACTTTTCTTTTATGCAATAAAGGAAAGGGTGAAAAGAACAGGAAAGACCTTTTGAGAATTTTCTTGAGTTCGGGGAGAAGTTTATGAAAAGGGAAGGTGTTAACACCCTTTTCATTTGTAGTTATCTACAGGCTCTTAGTTACTAGCTCACTTTGAAATGCTTTGTAAAAAATGTGCTTATGTGGGTTTTGAAAGTAATTTTGAAAAGTGCTTTTGTTTAGGCGAACTTTATAATTATTCTCGTCTCTATAAGAATGTATACAAAGTGTTGAATTTTGAAAATATTTCATGGAAAGTGTTGGTATATTTGGAAGATGTTTTGAAAGTGTAAGTGTGAAGATGGTTTTACTTGTGAGCAAGCAACTACGAGCGTTCTACCTACACAAAAATTCTTAGTTCTTTTCCTCCTCCTTTAGATAGTGTTATCTTACCATTAATTAGTAAGCAACCATATCATTGAATGTAAAGGGATGGGCGTGAGTCATCGTACAATCATAGAAGGAAACATTGTAGGATACCTTAGCAATTTTTTGTAAGGGTCTAAGATCGTTTACCGAAGGCAACATCGAAGGGTCATCGAGGGACTACGATCTTGTATTTTAGGGTCATTGCTAAAGTATCCCACGTTCGAGGGACATGACTATTTTTATTGAAGGCAACAAGTGTGGGTTAACCCTAGAGGTGCAAGTGTGCAAAGTGTGTTTGATTCAATTATTTTATCTTGAATTAGGATTTTCTAATATTGATTTTATCTTTCTATACAAATCCTAATTACTAACAATAATATGGAAAGTGGTAAATTGCGGGAATTTAAATTTTTACGCTATTACATCATTTAGGGATGGGGATACAATTTACAAATGAGGATGGAAGCAATTAAGAATCCTAATTTACTATTACAACCATATTGAATATTGAAGAACAATGAAATATACAAGAGTATAATGGTAGTGTGAGAAGAAAAAGATAATTGTTTTTTGTTTGAGTTTTTTATGAAAGGTTTTGATTTAATTAAACTAAAATGAAACAGAAAAAAAGTTAATTAATTAAACTCCTAAATTCTAAATTAATTCAATTAAAATAAAATTAAGTCTAATATTAGTTTGATTAATAAGTGAAAATTAAAATAAATCTAAGTCTAAATTGATTTAAGAAATTTATTAAGAAAATGTTTTTGGTCTTTTGTTTTAAAAGAAAAATAAATAAAAAAACTAAATATCTAAATAATAAATATGATATATTTTAGTTCTTTTTAATTAATAAAAGTAATAATAATAATAAAGAAAAGAAAAGAAAATAAAATATAAAATTAAAGTCATGAGGGTATGAAAGTAAACTATGGGGTTAGTAAGAAAAAAAAATAGTTTTTTGTTATGTCAAGGCCCAAATCCTTTTTTTTTGTTGCAGTCTAAAAAAAAACAATGGGCATGCGCATCATGAAGTAAACAGGGTGTAAGGAAAAGAAAAAAGGTCAGGCCCATAATGAGGAAGCCCAAACTCGCCTGAAACAAGTAAAAATGTTAGAAAAAATAACAAAAGGCATCCCTGGGGCTCGAACCCAAGACCCTTAGCAATAAGACCTTACGCGCGTGCTCTCTACCACTGGGGTGACTATACATCTGGTGTTTAAAACAAAATCAATGCATTATATTACAAAAAAAGCTCTGATTACATTTCATCTTCAACCTTGCGCCAGACCTGAACCTCCATTTATGAATTTTGTAACTTCTTCATCTCTCAACCATTTACAAAAATGTAAACATCAAACTTGCTCCAAATTTCATCACGATTTCTGAAATGTAAATAACTTAAGCTATAAATCAAATATGAGCATGACTTTTGAATGGTACTAAATCTAACCTAATTTTTCCAGAAAGTTCAACTCTAAAATTCTCACTACTCAGACAACATAAATGAATTCTAAGGACATGGTCAGTTTCATGGCTATGATGTCTACATTTTATCTTTGAAAATGGAAAGCTAACAATGCCTATATGAAGTTTTAAAAAGTTATAAAACTTACCTTGAAAATGGAATTCGTGTTTTGAAAATGATCTTGTTTCCAGATGCTGCAATGATCAGGTTAGCTTCCTTGGATCTCTAGGAAGCTAATGCAATGCTTATCTTGAGTCTAGAGTGGATGAAATGATCTGGAGAAGTCAAGTTACAAACCTCTCTTTTTGAGTTTAGATAATGGTGGAAATGGATTTACAGTTGGGACATATGGATTGAGATGAGTTGTATTTGAGGTATAAAATCTTTGAGGATGGTTTAGAAGGAAAATGCACGAGTGGATTATGAGTTTCAAGTTTCTTGGCCATAAGTGACAACAATGGAGGTTTGTGTATAATTCTAACTTTTAGGGAGTTTGAGTGAGTTTTAGGCTTCTAATTTTCGTGTTTTAAGTTGCAATATGTGTCTCTATTTATAGAGAAGAGGTTTGGAGGATGAGAGGACTTGGTTTCTCAGTTATAAAACCTGGTTTGGTTGATATGAAACAACCAAGTTATGTGAAAATTGGTGTTCCAATTCATAGCACAAGGAATTGTAGGGTTTATTTACAGGTTATAGATGGTTGCTTCTTGGTGTTGAAGTGTTTTGAAGTCAGAAGCAATAATGTATGGGCTCAAGGAGGGTTGACATTGTGATTAAAGTCACTTTTCCAAAATGGAAGTGTGAACTTTCTTCCCTAAATGGAAAATCAACTTGGACAATGCTTGAGTCAATTGGACAATTGATCAATAAGTTGTGTGAAAATTAAATTAAGGAGTTAAACACAAGTTAGAAGGATGCAAATCAAGATTGTGCAGCATGGCTATGAGATTGGATCAAATGTTCATCAAGAAAATGACCTATAATTCAAGTTTTTGAGGCCATCTTCATCTCTTTGAAACGTCAAGCATGATCTCTTCAAGTTCTTGGAAATTTAGGAAAGCTTAAAGCATCCTCTAAAACCTTCATATTGACCATTTTGATAAAACCATCTTGGATCTTGGTGAAAATTGGCCAAGAAGTTAGGTCAAAAATCTGCCTAAACTAGGTCAAATTTTCACTGTCTTAGAAAAAGGTGCATGACTTCATGAATTTATAACTCAAAAATATAAGCACTTCTAGGACTTCATTAGTAATTAAAAGTTGTATATATCATCAATATCTACAACTTTCATGTTGAAAGTTTTCTTTTAATCATGTTGTATCTTAGTGAAAAATTGTCATGAAGTAATGAAATTATCATGTATAAAAACACAGAAAAATTTCTAAGTCTTAAAAAGTTTGACTTTTCAAATTGACTTTTGACTTTTTTGATGATCAAGCTTCATATTTTTGAATTTATTGATGAATTGTGATATTTGAAATCAAATCTTGATCAAAAAGTCAAAGTTTGACTTTTTGTGCATCAGTTGACTTTTCATCAGTTGATCAAATTTCAACTATCAATCCATTTATCTTGAGGAATGTTTTGAACTATTAGATTAGGTAAAAAAATTTTATTTGAATCCTTGAGATTATGCTTCAAGCCATTAGATCATGCATTAGGTCAAAAGTCACTGATCAGTCAATTACAGTCAAAACCCTAATTTTGACCATTTTGCCCCTTTGGTAAATTGAGTGCTTTTCTTGAGGAATTGTGATCCAAATTTGATCAATTAATGAATATGACTTCAAAATATTTATGTGGATCAAAAATATTGAATTTTGATTGTATTTTGACCACAATTGACTTTTTACCCAATACAGTTGATTTCTAATCATCTGGTCAATTGAATGAGCAAATTTTTGGAATCAAGACTTGAAACTTGACAT
The DNA here is from genome assembly GCA_948472305.1 of Vicia faba. Classification (NCBI taxonomy): domain Eukaryota; kingdom Viridiplantae; phylum Streptophyta; class Magnoliopsida; order Fabales; family Fabaceae; genus Vicia; species Vicia faba. The sequence goes on from OX451737.1 coordinate 921,828,383, forward strand.
GAGTATTGCTAGAGGTCTATAATGATACATGAAGTTAATTTTAGGCATTATAAGTCCAATTATCCTTGTAAAAATCAAAACCCTAATTTGAGGCATCAATGTTTAGGAGATGGTTTGACCTAGCCAACACTTGTGCAATCTTGAGCTTTTGGAGATCTTGTGAGAAATGTCTTGAGAAAGAAGAGGGAAAATTTTGGGGTAGAACAGCTGCCCCTGTTCAATCTTCTTAAACCTGGAGAGTTATATTGGCGAGTCCGCCATTCGTGACTTAAAGGTAGAAGATGATTGAACACTAGAGTGCCCTGAAATTTGCACTCGCTGATGCACAAAGTAATGTATTAGTTGATTGCATCAGAAATGGGATTTAAAGATGCCATTCAGAGAGGTGATGAAGAGTCTTCGGATATGGGCTTATAGATGACATCCAAGGTGACTGTTGATAGGGATTGGAAGAAGTATCAGAATAAATCTTTGGTTGATTTATACTGAACCGAGCAGAGGTCTTGAATAGACTTTTAACTGGATAACGAATCAGTATAAATCTTTTGAGCAATTTAACGGAAACAGAGAAAGTGTTTATTGGAACAAAATCAGAATAAATCGTTGAGTGATTTAAACTAAACCAATAGACGTCTTGAATGAACTTTAACTGGATAATGAATCAATATAAATCTCCGGAGTGATTTAACTGAACCAGATAAAGTGTTTACTGGAATGGCATAAGAATAAATCATTGATTGATTTAAACTAAACCAGAAGATGTCTTGAATGAACTTTAATTGGATAACAAATCAATATAATTCTTCATAGTGATTTAACTGAACCAGAGAAAGTGTCTACCGAAACAGAATCAGAATAAATTGTTGATTGATTTAAACTAAACCAATAAATGTCTTGAATGAACTTTAACTAGATAACGAATCAGTATAAATATTCAGAGCGATTTAACTGAACCAGAGAAAGTGTCTATCGGAACAAAATCAGAATAAATTGTTGATTGATTTAAACTAAACCAGCAGATGTCTTGAATGAACTTTAATTGGATAACGAATCAGTATAAATCTTCGGAGCGATTTAACTGAACCGGAGAAAGTGTCTATCGAAACAGAATCAGAATAAATTATTGATTAATTTAAACTAAACTAGCAGATGTCTTGAATGAACTTTAACTGGATAACGAATCAGTATAAATATTCAGAGCGATTTAACTGAACCAGAGAAAGTGTTTACTGGAATAGAATCAGGATAAATCATTGATCGATTTAAACTAAACCAGTAGATAAGATGTTTGTTGCTGATGGTATTTATCTGGTGACTGGTCTTTCTTGAAAAGGTAAAGAATTAGTTGCAATGCAATGTCATGATGCATGCATTGTGTAATGATGTTCTCAAAATAAATGAGATTGTGCTATATGCGTTTTGTATGCATATGTCATGATGTATGAATGTGAAATATTATTGAAGTGTATCTTTGTCTGGGAAAATAAATCCCTGACTAATGTTGGGGAGTTTTGGGAAGCTAAATCCCAGACTACTGCTGGAGATGAAGAGTATGTGTATCTTATTTTAGAATGCTTCCGTTGGGAATTCCTGTTTGCTGTTTGATGAAATTCTGTGGGGAATATTGATTTCTGCTTGGGGAATAAAGTTCAGGATCCTTGGTTGTCCATTGATCTACTGGGGAATTTAATTCTCATATGCCCTGACTGGGGATAAAAGAGATGATAAGACTTCTTATCGTATGGGGAAGATGAAGTTAAACTGGTATCTGATCGGGTTCTAGGCTTCACAACAACTTTTTGGTAATAGTATCAACTCTGTTGGGGACAAAGGGTGTCATCCGTTGAGAAGTAAACCCAAGATGGGGAGATTATAGTTTGTTGGGGAAATAAACCTTGCCGAGTAAGGTATTCTGAAGACCTTACTAGAGAAATGTATTCATCCAAGGAAGAATTTTTGCAAGGTTTCTTTCTCAGCTTTGGAAAACCAAACTCGGAAGAGAATTTCTAGGAGATATACTGATTGGCACTCTGGATGGAGAATGTATGAATTCATTTTGTGGGGATAACTTTATTGAAGTAACTCTGTGGGGATATCCCGAATCCTTAGTAAATGCTTATTAATATTATTTTGTGTATATTTATTAACAGTTAATCATGTCCATAGGCATATGTTCATTCAATTTTAGTCATTGGATGTTTTTTGTACTCAAAAAAGAAAAAACAAAAATTTTGCACTTCAAAGCATGTTTGTATTGATATTTTGCCTAAAAAGAGGCATTTTTGTACAGGGAGACAGAAATCCTAGTAAGAGGAAGTCGTCGAAAAAATGAAAAGAATACAAGGTGAAAACAAAAAATTTGTATAGCTATGTGGAAGCGATCTCATTGGGTTTCAACTCCTCTATTTCCCCCATGTCTTCGAACATCATCCCTTGCTGTCGAAAGAAGTTGATTGGATTGATCTCGTACCATTTGAACTTTTGATCTTGGTAATTAAGCTGACCGTAGTGATTCAACGAGACATAGTCGTATACTTTAATCCTTAACTTTTGCCTGGACCTCCCTTTCAGGTTTTTAGTCCACCAGGATACCCTTTTTTGCCCAAGCCGCCCTTTCAGGTTTTCTACTTGCCGGGTGTACAATCTTTTTTATATATCCCTAATTTTTTCCGAACTCATTTCGCTTGCCGGGATTCCCTTACTTTTTCCTAGGTATGTCAACCTAGCGGGTCATTCTTTATGCGTAATATTTTTTGACTATGTCCGTGTTCACAAGATGCAGGAAATCTTCGCCGTCCATAGTGGCTAGCATCATAGCATTGCCAGAGAATACTTTCTTGACAACAAATGGCCCTTCATAAGTGGGAGTACATTTTCCCCTCGGATAGCCTTGTGGTAAAATGATGTGTTTTATTACCAAGTCGCCAACCTGGTATACTCAAGGTTTGATCTTCTTTTTGAATGCCTTGATCATACGCTTATGATACATTTGACCATGACAGACAACATCCAATATCTTCTCATTGATCAAATTCAACTGATCTAATCTTGTCTGAATCTAATCATCTTCACCTAAGCCCGCTTCTTTCATGATCCTCAGAGATAGAATCTGAACTTCCATAGGTAGGATAGCTTTCATGCCATAAACTAAAGAGAAAGGGGTTGCCCCAGTTGATGTTCGAGCCGAAGTATGGTAGCCATAAGAGAAAATGGTAGCATCTCATGCCAATCTTTGTAGGTCACCACCATATTTTGCAAAATCTTCTTTATATTCTTATTGGCAGCTTCCACTACACCATTCATCTTAGGCCTGTATGGAGAAGAGTTGTGATGCTTGATTTTGTACTGCGTATAGAGTTCAATGATCATAACATTATTGAGGTTGGTTCCATTGTCGGTAATGATCCTTTCAGGGATGTCGTACTGACTGATGAGGTTATGCTTGATAAAACGGGCTACAACATTCTTGGTAACTAAGGCAAATGAAGTCGCTTCGACCCATTTGGTGAAGTAGTCAATGGCAACTAGGATGAAACAATGTCAATTAGAGGCAGTGGGCTTGATTTCTCCAATCATGTAAATGCTTCACATTGCAAATGGCCACGGAGCAGTCATGACATTCAAAGGAATTGGAGGCATATGAACCGTGTCGGCATAGATTTGACACTTATGGAAAATCTTCGAGTGATGGAGACAATCAGTTTCTATTGTCAACCAATAGTAACCATCCCTCAGAATCTTCTTGGCCATAGTATTCCCACTAAAGTGTGTTCTGAAGATACCTTCGTAGGAATTTCTTGTTGTTGATGGAGGCTCCCTCAGGATACTCATGTGCTTCAAGGTACCTTCTCACTTCATGATACCATGGCTTCTCTTCATCAGTGTCGATCTTATAACAATACGCAAGTTCCTCAAATCTTTCGATAGTAATTCTGGGAGTTTCGTTGTCCCAATTGACCTTGAACATAGACGACATAGTTGCTAAGGCATCTGCCAACTGATTTTCTTCCCTTGGAAAGTGTTCAAAGGTGACCTCTTCAAAGTATGGGATCAAGGTTAGCACAAGCTCTTTGTAAGGGATCAGATTTTTATGTTTAGTATCCTATTCTCCTTTAACTTGACTGATTACCAGAGCTGAGTCTCCGTACATGCTCAAAAATTTGATTCTTAGGTCAATGTCAACCTTTAGACCCAATATACATGCTTCATACTCGACCATGTTGTTTGTACAGTCGAAATAAAGTCTGGAAGTGAAAGGTGTATGGAAACCTTCGGGAGAAATGATCACAATACCAATTCCGTTACCCAACACATTAGAAGCTCCATCAAAAACCATAGTCCATCTGGATCCTTGTTCAGGTCCTTCATACGGTCCAAGCTTTTCACAATTAGTTATCAGCATGATATTATTGTTCGGGAATTCAAAGTTCATGGATTGGTAGTCATTAATAGCTTGCTGGGCCAAATGACCCGCCAACACACTTCCTTTGATTGATTTTTATGTAGGGTATTAGATATCATATTCGGTTAAAATCATTTTCGATCTAGCTATTCATACGGAGAGAGATGACATCTTGAAGATATACTTGATTGGATTCATCTTAGAAATCAATAAAGTGGTGTGAGTCAGCATATACTGTCTTAGCTGGCGAGAAGCCCATGCCAAAGCGCAACAAGTTTTCTCAAGCACTGAATATCTGGTTTCAGTCGGTAAACTTTTTTCTAGGGTAGTATATTGCATGCTCTTTTCGGACATACTTGTCATGTTGACCCACCACACACCCCATTGAATTCGCTAATACAGTCAAGTACATAATCAAAGGTCTTCCTTTAACTGAAGGCATCAGGATTGGAGGTTCTTTTAAATATTATTTGATCTTGTCAAAAGCTGCTTGGCAGTCATCATTCCACCTAACTACTTGATCTTTCTTCAACAGTTTAAAGATTGGCTCACAGGTAGCAGTTAAGTGAGAGATGAATCAGGCGATGTAGTTGAGTCAACCTAAGAAACCTCTGACCTCCTTCTCAGTACAGGGAGCTGGCATCTCTTGTATGGTTTTGACTTTTTCAGGGTCGACTTGAATACCTTTTCCACTAACGATGAAGCATAGGAGTTTTTCAGACCTCACTCCAAAAGTGCATTTGTTAGGATTCAGCCTCAACTTGTATTTCTTCAACCTCTCAAATAGATTGTGGAGATGATCAAGGTGTTCTTCCTCAGTTTGCGACCTTGCAATCATGTTATCAACATAAACTTATATCTCATGATGAATCATATCATGAAATAGAGCTACCATATCCCGCTGATAGGTTGCGCCTGCATTATTCAAACCGAAAGGCAAGACCTTATAACATAAGGTGCCCCATTGTGTAACATAAGTGGTTTTCTCCATGTCTTCGGGTGCCATTTTGATTTGGTTGTAACCGGAGAAACCATCCATGAAGGAGAAAACTTTGTGTTGAGCAGTTTTGTCAACCAAGACATCGATATGAAGTAGTGGGAAGTCATCTTTGGGGCTTGCCCTATTCAAATCCTTGTAGTCTATGCACATACAAACTTTACCGTCTTTCTTCGATACTGGAACAACATTTGCCACCCATTGAGGGTATGACGTTACTTCCAGGAAACATGCATCAAATTTTTTCATTACCTCAGCTTTTATTTTCTCGAACATGTCTGGCCGCATGTGAAAAACCTTTTGCTTGACCGAAGGACAATCTTCCTTCATTGGAAGATGATGAACTACAATATCAGTATCAAGCCCAGACATATCTTCATATGACCAAGAAAACACTTAAACATAGTCGTGTAACATCTGGACCAATCTTCTCTTGACACAGTCTTTCAAGTTGGCGCCGATCTTGAGCTCCTTCTTGTCTGTCTCAGTACCTAGGTTTATCACTTCAACTGACTCCTTGTGTGATTGAATGACCTTTTCCACTTGTAACAAAATTTTTCTGATTTCCCCAGGTATTTCATCACCTTCGTCTTTCGCTTGATAGATTGGATTTTCAAAGTCATAAATGGATATAGGAGAGTCGTTGTCAATGAGATCCGGAGTGGATGCGGATCTGCAAATATATGTGTGTGTGCATGTAAGGTCACATGGCTATTTTTGAAAATGCAATAAAGTAAAGAAAGGCAAAGAGGCCAAAATTTGAATACAAAATAGTCAAATGTTTTTCATAAAAAGAGCATATGGCATATGATAATGACAAACCCTTAAAGTCGTTGTTTTAATGGAAATTACAGACAAATTTCTCAAAGTACTAAAAATAGTAAATGGAAATTACTCCTGGATGTAGGAGATTGGAATGAAGTCCTTGGTCTTCCAGTTGTTGAGTCCTCCATCAGCAGTCAGGTAGATCCAGTCATCAAATTCATATCAGCATCAGAGCCTTCAAGGGCATTAACCTCATGGTTAGTAATGCGGAGAGGTTGTTTTCCTGCATGAGCATATCGAACCTCCTTTTGAGCTTTGGAAGTGAAGCCCAATCCGAATTTGTCTTACTTGAAAGAGAAATCAGGAAGTTGTCCCTAATTGGTGCAACCTCATTCTTCAAAAACAACACGAGCATCTTTGAGAGAAGCCATCATTGGTGTATCTTTAGCAACTTCGGAAGTGTCAGCAATGGCTTCGGAAACAACAACCATGGGGGAGACCACTTCAAAGGCTTGAAAAGGAGTTTCAATGAACTCGCCATCCATTTCAACATATTTGAATAAATTTAGATGACTAATCATAAACTCTTCTTCACCAAAAACAGTAACAATTTCCCCTTGACCAGATATTTCAACTTTTGATGTAGTGTGGAAGTCACCCCTCCTGCCCCATGTATCCATGGGCGTCCAAGCAGACAAGAATAAGAAGAACAGATATCCATCACATAGAATTTTGAATTGAAGACTTGAGACCCAACCTTGATAGGGAGATCAACCTCTCCATGGACCATCCTCTTAGAACCGTCGAAAGCTCTCACCACTATGTCACTAGGCTTTAGTACCAAACCTTCTCAGTCTAACCTATCTAGAGCTTCTTTTGGTAAGACCTTGAGAGAAGATCTAGTATCCACTAATACATGTGCCAGGGTAGTACCCTTGTATTCTATCGAAATGTGGAGAGCTTTGTTGTGATTCTTCCCCATCGGGGTCAAATCTCTATCATAGAATCCTAAACCGTTGTTGACAGTCAAGCTTGCTACACAATTTTCAAATTGGTTGGCCGTAGTTTCTTGTGGGACATGTGCATTTTCAAGAACTTTATCAGTGCTTGAGCATGCGCCTTGGAACATATCAACAAATACATCATGGAAATATTTGAGGGTGTTTGCCCCAATTATTCCACTATCTTATAATCACTTTTCCTGATAATTTTTTAAATCTCTTCCATCTCTTGGGTAGATGGGTCCTTAATGGTAATATCTTGTGCAGGCACCTCCGTACTAATAGGCTCAATCATTTTTTCCTTTCCTCGAGTATCAGTAACGGGTTTAACAGTAGTAATGTGAATGGGTGCAGTTGTGGTTGTCAGAGGTGCAATCTATGGAGAGAAGATCCTCCATGTCCTAGTAACTTTACTTGATCCATCAATGTTTGTAACGTCAGCAGTTTCATCTTCATTAATCCATGAATTTTGTTTGATACCATGGTAATACACTTCCGCCCCATAATTCCAGGGCACCGCCTTATCAGAAGATTAGGGGACTGGCCCCAGTGTGGTGATAATTAGTGGAGCTATTCTTGATTCAATGGGGATCCTAATAGGACCTTTGGAGGTGATCCTAATAGGTTTGTTTGAGATAGTAATGATGGACACGTCTTCAAATTATTAAGATACAACCTCGATCAAACTTTTCACAGATGGAGTTATTTCAAATAGAACCTCATGGCTATCCATCAGGTGTTGTACACCTTTATTAAGCTATTCACAACCATTACTTTGTACAGCACAACAACAACAATCTTCAAGGCATCCAGGGAATACCCCGACTTTCAATAGATTCTTTTTAATAGTCTTCAAAGGAGTGATTAAGTCTTTGATAGAGGCGACAAAAGAGGAATCTTCAATAGCATTGACACCCTTACCATGATTTGGCATGGGTGTAGTGATCACATTTGGAGTTGGCGGATGGTCGAATTCAATTGTCTTGTTATCAATCAGGTCTTGGATTTTATTTTTTAGAGACCAACAATCATTGGTATCGTGTCCAGGGCTATTTGAATGGTAAGAACACTTGGCATTGGGGTTATATTTTGGAGAAGCAGTGTTAAGGTTGGAAGGGGGATCTCGCAAGGTCACCAAATCATCTTTCAATAGGTGTTGCAGAGCTTGAGATAGTTTCATATTGATTTTAGTAAACTGTCTTCTTTGGACATCCGGTCTTTGTTGATTATTTTGTTGACGCGGTCGTTGAGTTGGAGTTGGATTGGAGATCAGTACAACCCCTACTGAATGATGGCGGTCATTCCTAGCATAGCTTCTTGACCCATACATAACATTAGTCTCTTTTTGACCAATAAATGGCGTTTTCACAACATTTGAAGTGGAGGCTATGGGTATATTTCTGCTTTTAATCCCGCTTTCAACCCTCTCACCAGTCGAGATCAATTCAGTGAATCCGTATGATGAACTTCCAATCAGTAAGTTGAAAAATGATCCAGTCAATGTTCCCATAAACATGTCTACCAACTCTCTATCAATTAAAGGTGGCTGCGCCCTGCCAGCCAGGTCTCTCTATTTTTGAGCGTATTCGTTGAAGCCCTTGTTAGAACCCATGGTCATACCTTGTAGTTGCACCCTAGTTGGCGTAAGATCGGTGTTATATTGATATTGGCGGTAAAAAGCAGCAGCCAAATCCTCCCAAGTATGGATGTTAGTCTCTTCCAATTGATAAAACCACTTCAACTGCGTCCCAGATAGGCTTTCTTGAAAAAGTGTACCCACAGTTTATTATCAGCCGTATGCGGCTGAATTTTACGGACATAAGATCTTAGGTGAAGCTTCAGACACGAGACACCATCATATTTGGCAAAAGCAGGGATTTTGAATTTTTGGGGAATGACTACCCCAGGAACCAAACCCAAGTCACTGAAATCTAAGCCAGACACAACTTGGATTTCCACAGCTTTCAATCTGTCTTCTAGTTGCTTATATTTGTCATCAGATGATGGATATTGCTCATCAAAATAATCTTTGTCTTCAGAGATTTGGTTGTCTCCACCCCCGACACAGGTGCTCTTAGCATCTTCATCTTGATTCTCATCCTCCTCGGAGGAGTCTTCTTTAATTTTAACTTGTCTGGCGGGCCCTTTAAACCTCTTCCCCATGTTGATTACAACTTTCTTCTTTCTCTTCTTCTTCGTAACAAGAAGAGTCATCATTTCTTGCTGCCCCTTTGCTAAGTTGAGCAGAGTTCCTTGAAACTGAGAGTGTTAAGTCTGCAAGTCCTTGACAGTTTTCTCGAGATCCATCTTGTAATGAAATAAATAGTAAAAGGATAAGGAAACCTGTGTCAAAAAACCTGCTTATGATATGATGCATGTTATGTGAATGCAATGTTTTCAAGAATTTTAAGAAATTTAAATTTGCTAGACAAAGAAGATAACAAACATTAATTACATTGATAAATTCAGGAATTACAAATGCCTCTCGGGCTTACAATGGAAGAAACAAAAATGACACAAAATAAAATCCTAAAAGGGACTCAAGCTTCCCATTGGTGCATCCGTTTGGGTGCAATGTAGGCGTTCAAACTTCACTTTTCATGAAGTTGTCTCGTGAGCTCCAAAACCTCCTTCTCACTTGCGTAGAACTATGCTTCAAAGGTGTCTCGTTACCCTTTGAGTTGAATCCACGATCTTTGCAATTCCCTGAATTCGGTAGGAATGTCAGGATGAAGAAGAGTGTAAGGGGTGTCTCCCTTAGCAACAAGCTCCATAATCACATGTAGGATGGTGGGGTAAGGCATCATGAGGCTTTGAGCACGAGTTCGCACCCACTTGAGGCAAGGTTCAAGAGCGATGGAATTCTTATGCCCCAAAGTATTTCTATCAACCTTGTTCACCATGCCCCAAGCTCGTACAAACCCTTGATGATAACCTTGGACATTGCTCTTGTAGTCGAACGCAATACCTTTAATGAACGCTTCATGAGGGCCATCTCTTCGTGCATACCCAAATTGTCGTAATGCAAGATAAGGGTTATAGGTAATACCTCCTCTAATGCCCAAGAGTGGAACATTAGGGAATTCTCCACAAGGGTCAATGATGGTAACATCCTCCAAAGATCGGGAACACCAATGAATGTCTGAATGTGAAAGCGACATTATCCTTTGAGACCATCTCAAGCCTTATTCGCTCTTTAAAACTAATCGAGAAAGGTACGAAATAAAACACCTAGATAGAAACGATGTACAACACATAAGAATCCCTCTTCTCTTCATGGTACTAGTGTGAAGGGAATGCAAGATGCCTCCAAGAAAAGTAGGCACCGGGTTACGAGAGAGAAAAACTCTGACTACATTCACGTCTATGAGTTGGTCTAGGTTAGGAAATAGTACCATCCTATAGATTAGAAGAGCCAAAACTTCCTTAAAATCTTGTAAGTCCAAAGCATCCCAAAACAGTTGAGCCTTCTCTAACAGAGCTTGAAAAGAAAACCCTTGACGCCACTCCTTGTTTCCCAATTAGCCATAATGTCGAACCATTGCAAATGTAGGGCTGATGCAATCTCCCCAGGTTTTAGATCCTTCTCAATACCTGTGAAGGGTATTTGATTAAGAATAGGTACTCCCAATAGTTAATAGAACTCCTCCATGGTAGGCACCAATTGATAATCAACAAATGTGAAGCAATGGTGTAAAGGGTTAAAGAACTGAAAGAGCACTTTCATCATGTCTTCATCAAGGCTTGAGGTAACCAGATTGAGAAGTCGGCCATGTGTTTTGGTGAACAGAGAATTCTCAGGAACCCTTGACGCTAACTCTTTGAGTTGAGGAGGCACTCTTACGAGGTTGATTTGGATAGTATTCCTGCAAGTGGAAGCCATGTCCTACAAAACAAAAAAAAGATAAATCTCTAGGTCCTTGAAATGGTTAGTAAAAATTCTATGGTATTGTTGTACCCCAAAGTTTGCCCTCTCATATTTTTCCAAGATTTTCCTCTTGCATAGGTGGTTACAAGACAAGGAAATTTTTCAAATGATATTTCTAAGTTTCCTTTGATTGGCCTATTTCTAAGTTTCCTTCAATTGGCCTGTTTCTAAGTTTCCTTCGATTGGCCTGATAACGAGGCTTTTTGATTGGCATCTCAAAAGTTCCTTTCGATTGGCGTCCATAAAATGCCTTTCGAGTGGCATCTCTAAAGTGCTCTTTGATTACCATCTACATAGCATCCTTCGATTGGCATCTGCAAAAAGCCTTTCGATTGGCCTCATGACAAGTCTTTCGATGGGCATTATGTCAAAGCCTTTCGATTGGCATAACAAAGGACTCTTCATTTGATATTCCAATAAATACCCTTCGATTGGTACTTGGACAAGGAACATTCGAAGGACTCCCTCCAGGCCATTTGAAAGAGGCCATCAAGAGGGCACTCTGAAAATATGTCCAGGCTAGAGTCTTGCCTTGTTGGGCCACAATGCCACAAGAGCTGATTCGACTAGAGACTTCTCTTCAAAAAGGCAGGAAATCAAAGCAAAGGGTGATCCAATTGAAGGAGATTTAGTACTGAAGCTGGCACAATTCAAAGTCAAGACCATCAAAGAGAGCAAGGTTCTAATAAGGAAAGTCCTGATTAGTTTGAATTGGAAAAAGTCTAGTAAGGAAGGCATTCGAAGGAATGAAGCTGGGACATGTTCCAAAACAAGCCAGGAAGCTCATAATCGAAAGAGGATTTTCTCAATCAAGTAAAGAATGAAGTAAGGCTGGAAAGGAAGGAATTCAAAGGAATGAAGCAGGGACTTCTTCCAAAACAAGCCAGAAAGCCCATAATCGAAAGAGGATTTTCTCAATCAAGTAAAGAGTGAAACAGGCTGGAAAATAGAAGAAAACACATTGGAATAAAACACAAAGACTTGGCCATTTTAGAAACAAAAGATGCAAGATAAATCAAATCTTTTCTCACTCAATCTTCAAGATTCAGTTCAAATTTGTTAACCTAATTCATTTCAGTATATATACATAACAAACCTTAATAAAAGAAGAAGGATTTTGGCCGTGTAGAACACTCAAGACTGTTCAGAATTTTGACAAAATAGTGTGGAACGAGTTTTGCTCTAGAGGAAGATTCAAGGCGTTTCAAAGACTGCAATCCCTTCCTAGGCGTATTTGGGAGCTATCTGGATAACTCTCACACATCAACACATCAAGAAATGGTATATACAGGAATCACGATTGGCTTTAGTTCATGAAATTGGTTTTTTTGAAATATATGCATGATCAATGATTTTTAAATACATATTCATGTTTGTATGATTATTTAGAACATATCTGCATGATTAATTATATGTTTTGATGCATATTTGATTGAATTTCATGGTTAGGGTTTCAAGGTTATTTTTAGGGTCTTTCGTTTCAGGAAAAATTAGGACAAACGATGAGTACCATCGTGCTCACGAGACCAAATCCAATTGATTTGCATATTTGATTTGAATTTATATTGCGTAATTATGATTTTTGAGATGTGCAGGTTTGTAGCTACAGTGCTGTATGTATGTAAAACCTTTAGGCTAAAATGACAGTCTCAATGAAGAAGATGACTGCGTGTCAAAACCTGAGTGACCCGTTTGAATTCTTGTGCGTTTTTATTACAACCACTGACTTTTCATCACATATAATATATGTTGTTTGTGTATGTTAACGATTGAAGGATTGGCTCACTGGAAGAGGCAAAGATTTTCAAAGCGCGCATGTGTAGGAGGTCAGGGGTTCGATCCCTACCTCCTACATGTTATTTTTCATAATATTTCTATGCAGATTTAATGCCTCCTTTCCAATCGCGCACATCATGGGCCCCCAGATCCTCATCCTTGGATCAATCAACGCCTGGATCCAATGCTCCCAACGAAGCTCCCCATGGTGGACACTCATGGGAAAACCACACTGAATCACACACAGCTATGGGCCAACTGGATTGGGCCTTGAACATAAATTTAGCATGCACCCTCCACTTTAGGTTTACACCCCTCAGGCTTACTCTTTTTTCCTTTTAATTTTGTTTTATTTAAATTAGTTTATTTGTTTTGCTTAAATTAATTTTTCCATAAAATCATAAAAGTCAACATCACAAAAAATAGGATTTAGCTTTTTTTCAATAAAATTAATTTTTCTAAATCGATTAATTTTATCAACTTTAATTTGTTTCATTAATTAAAATTAATTAGAAAATTAGGTCAAACTCTAATTTTTTTTCACAAAAAATCCCAAGAAATATTTTCAATGATCAAATTAGGTTTTTTAGGGTTTCAAACTTATTTCAATTTTTTTACTCTCACGCGTAATTATTTTTACCGTATGATTAATTTTTACTATTGATGTAAATGCGCCCGGTTTGTAATAGCTTAATTAGGGTTTTATTTCCGCATCTTATTTTCAGTCAATTCCTTATGTATCTACACCAAAGCCTTGTAATAGCTTAGGGCCTCTATTTCTTGCTTTTATGTTTTATATTATGTATATAATTGTTAGCAACCTAGGCGTGTATGCTCAATTAATAAATAGATCACTAAATTCAAGATAAATATATCTGAAAAAGCACACTTTTGCACACTTGCACACTTGCACCCTTAGAGTATACCTCACTTGGTTGCCTTCGGAAAAAATGGTCATGTCCCTCGAGCGTAGGGATACTCTTAGCAAAGACCCTCAATGCTAAAGTCATCATAAAGATCATAGTCCCTAAATTTCCCTCGAGTTTCCTACGAGAAATGATCTTATGATGATAGTCCCTTCGAAATGCTAAGGTATCCTTACATGTTTCCTTCAATGACCATTACGTCCCTTTCGATAGTCCCTCAACATCCAACGACTAGGGTTACCTACTCACTAATAGTAGGATAACACGGTCTAAAGGATAGGAGGAAGAGAACAGTCTTTTTTCGAGTAGGTAAATAATTGTTAGGTACTTGCTCAAACAATCATTTTTACACACTTTCAAACACTTTTCAAACAAAATTTTTAAACGCTTTATCACACTCTTGAGGACTGATACAAGAGTTACCATAAAGTGAATCGCCGCTCTAAGACATTTTTCAAAGCTTTTCAAAACACACAAACGCAAACAATTTTAGAAAATGAGCAAGTACCTAAGATCCCATGGAAAACCATGGATGGAAAGGGTGCTAACACCTTCCCTTTCCATAATCTACCCCCTTACTCAGAAATCTCGAAAAAAGGTCTTTTTATGTTCTTTTCACCCTTTCCTTTGTGGGATAAAAGAAAAGTCGGTGGTGACTCTTTCTTACCACGACATTTGCAAACAAAAAATGCAAACCAGTATTAACAGTCGGTTCTGCCACCGTATCACAGAACTGGCGACTCTGCTGGGGATGGAATTATAAAGTGGGGTTTACTTTAGGGTCTAGATCATTTTAAATTACTTTCTTTGTTTGCTTTGATTGCTTTACTTTTAAAGGTTTGTTGGGGTATTCTTGTATAGATCCTATACCCAGATCTGGGGACACTTTTTAGGTAAACAATAATAGATCGTGGAGACTGTACGACATAAACCGATATGGTTGAAGCGATAGATGTGTTGGTGTGACACTTTGGTTGGTACCGGTATCCCTTGTGTCGAATCGAGGAGAATACGTGGCCGCTGCATGGTGTCGTGAAGCACTAACGAACCTCAGTACCTTAGTTCAACAAACTTGGCCATTAGAAAGTAGTGAGATAGCCGACCTCAGTGTAAAGATGGGAATCAGTTAATACTCGATACTACACTCATTGAGATCGGATTTCGGGATGTTTCGGTCGCAAGAAAAGATTTCTAAGCTGAAATAATACCGATAAAGAAATATCAGTGATATTGAGACTCCTTAGAACCCAGTTACTATTTCTAGGACAGGTTTGAAACCAACTAAACTTCAAGAGGGTATTTACCTATAAACCCCATGCAAGCCTAAACCTAAGGTCTTGTGTGCTTTGCTTGTGTGTGATTAATTTTCTTAAACATGACATCATGCATCATAAACATTCATTCTTAATTACACTAACCATTTCAAGGATTAGGGGAATTATCTTTGTTCTGTTTTGCAGATTATGGCTCCCGGTCATAGAAATACCATCCGAATCAGCTTTGTGAGAGTACCTCTTCAACTCAAAGAGCTAGTATCCAGGATTTCTGAGACTTCTTCATTCACCAATAACTATGGTCGAATCCTCAATATGGTTACCTCAGGTTTTGATGAGAAGATGATGAATGTGCTCTTTCAGTTCTTTGACCTTAAGCATCATTGCTTCACCTTTACAGACTATCAGTTGGTACCTACCATGGAAGAGTTCTCTCAGATATTAGGTATACCTATTTTGGATCAGTTGCCTTTCACCAGCTTGGAAGAAGCTCCGAAGCCAGAGGTCATTATAGCAGCTTTACACCTGAAACGGTCCGACGTTGTATCTAACTGGGAAATAAGAAGCGGAGTTAAGGGTTTTCTAGCCAAGTTCCTGATAGAGAAGGCTCAGCTGTTTTGGGATGATCTGGACTTCCAGGATTTTGAGGAGGTCTTGGCCCTTCTCATCTATGGGTTAGTACTGTTCCCTAATCCGGACTTACTCAGAGATGTGAATGCTATCAAGGTTTTCCTTTCTCGCAACCATGTACCCACTTTACTCGGAGATATCTTGCATACCTTCCACACTCGTACCACCAAGAAAAGAGGGATTCTTATGTGCTGCGTGCCTTTGCTTTCGAGGTGGTTTATTTCTCACCTCCCTAAAATAGTACTGAAGAGTGAAGAAGGTTTGGGTTGGTCGCAAAGATAATGTCACTTTCTCACACAGATATTTTCTATTATTCCCGATTTATGGGAGATATTTCTATTATTGACCGCTGCGGGGAATTCCCTAATGTCCCACTACTTGGCATTAGGGGAGGCATAACCTATAATCCTTCTCTGGATCTGCAACAATTTGGTTACGCTCGAAGGGATGATCCTCATGAGATGATTATCCAAGGCATTGTGTTTAACTATTAAGATGATGTTCAAAGGTATCGCCAAAGGTTCATACGAGCTTAGGGCATGGTAAACAGATTTGACGTCAGAACTTTGGGGCCAAAGACTTCCATTCCTATTGAACCTTATCTCCAATGGGTACGAGCTCGTGCTCAAAATCTTATGATGCCATATGTAGCCATCTTACCAGTGATTATGGAGCCCATTACTGAAGGGGGTATTCCCTATACGGTTCTTCATCCTGACATGCCCACTGATCTTGAGGAATTACAAAGATCTTGGATTCAACTGAAGGAAGAGCAGGATACCTTTAGAGACCATTTCTATGCCCATGAGAGGAAGGTTTTAGACCTCACGAAGCAACTTCATGAGGAAAGAAGCCTCAATGTCTATCTCGGTGCGAAAAGGAAGCGCCCATGGGAAACCTGATTTTGTTTTAAGTTTTTTCTTGAACCTTCAATTGAAATGCCTAAAAGGCAATTGTATTTTGAATTCTACTAATAAAATATTTGTTTCATTTTGGTTCGCAAATTTAAATTTCCAGAAATCCTTGAAATCATTGCATACACATATCATACATATCATTGCATAAACAGGTGTCAAAGCAGGTTTCTCATCCTCTTCGCTGTTTATTTCAGCCATGGCTCTCGAACAAACTGTGAAGGACTTACAGACTCAGAACGAACAATTCCAACAGATGATCATGGCTCTAGCCAAAGGGCAGGAGGAACTGAAAGCCCTGATTGTTAAAGACAAGACCAAGAAGCCAAGAAGGACAACTGGTGTGGTAAATCTGGGAAGAAGATTAAAGGGACCGTTGAAGCAAATGGTTGGTCTGGCCTCTTCATCCAAATAAGGAGATAACCAAGAGGGTGAGACAAAAGAGGAAGACCCTAGTCTGGGGGAATATGATAATGATACTGATTACAATGAAGAGCAGTATCCTCCGGCTGACGAAAAGTACAAACAGGTGGAAGAGCGTCTGAGTGCAATGGAGATTCAGAAAGTGCCTGGGCTGGACTTTGAAGAGTTGGGTTTGGTGTATGGGATTGTTATTCCGCCAAAGTTCAAGGCTCCAGTGTTTGATAAGTACGATGGGGTTTCCTGTCCCAAGATGCACCCCCGATCTTATGTGAGGAAGATACAACCTCATACTGTTGACAGAGACTTATGGGTCCATTTCTTTCAGGATAGTCTATCCGAAACTCATCTAGATTGGTTCTATCAGCTGGAGAGGGCTAACATCCATAATTGGGAAGACATGGTCGATGCTTTCTATAAGAAATATCAGTACAATGCAGACCTTTCTCCCACCCATACTCAACTCCAAAGTATGGCTATGGGTTCGAGCAAGGGCTTTAAAGACTACACTCAGAAGTGGAGGGACTTAGCAGGAAGAGTCCAACCCCCCTATCTTATAGGGAGTTAGTGGATATGTTTCTGGGAACCCTGTATGGTCCATTCTTTAATCACCTGATTGGAAGTTCTTCGGCCAGCTTTACTGAAATCTTGACAGGGGAAAGAGTGGAAGCTGGAATTAAAAAATGGTAAGATCCAAAAGGAAGCATCCTCCAGTTCCGTAAGGAAGCCATTTGCTGGGAAGATAGAGGTTAGTGCTGTGTACAATCAAAATAATCAAGACAGAACTGAACACCGTCAAACGGTAGGGGCTGTCATGATCCCTAAGCCCGCACCCACTCAACAGAGAACAAAAAAGCTGGTAAGACAGTTCACCCGGATAAATATGACTTTATCCCAAGTTTTGCCTCATCTGTTGAAGTCTAATATGGTAACCCTGTGGGAAGCACCAAAGAATCCCAACACTACCTCTCCCCCCTACAATCCAAATGCCCGCTGTGCTTATCATTCAGAAAGTCCAGGTCATGATACAAACGACTGCTGGGATTTGAAAAATAGGGTACAAGACCTTATCGAGGCGAAGGAAATTGAGTTTGACGCCCCTGAAAGTCCAAATGTCATCACCACTCCTATGCCCAAGCACGGTTGTGGTGTTAACGCTATTGAAGATGATATGTTTGTTACTACTGTTGAAGAGATTGTTACTCCTCTCTTGACCGTTAAGTGGAACTTGTTGAAGGCTGGTTTATTTCCGGGCTGTGGCAAAGGTTGCCACTTCTGTTTATCTCTACCGACTGGTTGTCATTTGTTGAAGGAAGGTGTTAAACGCCTGATGGATGATAGAGAGATTTTGATTGAGAAGAATCCCATACCGACTATTGCTTGCAAAGATGTTTCAATAATAACCATTTCCGACAATCCTCCCAGGGTCTCCACCAAAGGTCCCGTTAGGATTACATCTACTTTGAAGGTTACTCCGCTGATAATTACTGGGCCAGGGCCAATCCCATATTCCTCAGACAAAACTATTCCTTGGAACTACGGGGGTGGCGTCTACTACCATGGCGTCAAGCAAGATTGGCTGGATGCTGAAGACCAGGTTTCTGAGAATACTGATCTCGACATTGTCAACATTGTTGGAACCAGCAAAATAACCAGAAGTGGAAGAGTGTTCTCCCCTGATATTTCTCCTCCGAAAGCTGTTATTGGTCCTGTGATCATTCCTACTTTCATTTCTGCTGATACTACTACTACAATCCCTATGATTACCCCTGCTGACACCCCTATCACCGAGTCGACCGAGACTCGTGGCAAAGACATATTGGTTGAGCTTGTCCAGACAAAGGCGCATTCGGTAAATATCCCAGAGGCTTCCAAGCAAGAAATGGAAGAAAATTTGAAAATTATCAAGAAGAGCGACTACAACGTGGTCGAACAGCTGGGGCAGACCCCTTTAAAGATTTCTATGCTAGCCTTGTTATTGTGTTCTGAAGCTCATGTGAAGGCTATTTTGAAGTTCCCGAAAACTGCCCATGTGCCCCGGGAAACCTCTGATGACCAAATTGAAGATTGTGTGGCTAGTTTGACGGCTGACAACGGTTTGGGCTTTTTTGATGTTGATTTGACTCCTAGAGGAAGGAAGCACAATGATGCGTTACACGTCCCTGTCGAATGCAAGGGCACCACTTTGGCCCATGTCCTTGTAGATACTGGTTCATCATTAAATGTGCTTCCTAAGAACACTCTGGATAGACTAGACTGTGACGGTTTGACTTTGAAGCCCAGCAATATTGTAGTGAGGGATTTTGACGGTTCAAAGGGAATGGTGCACAGGGAATTGAACGTCCCCATCAAGGTTGGTTCTCAGGATTTCGGCTCTACGTTCTATATGATGGATATCAGGCCATCTTATTCTTGTTTGTTGGGCCGCCCTTGGATACATGGGGCTGGAGATGTTACATCCACTCTACATCAGATAATGAAATACTCGGTAAAATGGAAAATTGTCACTGTACACGACGAAGAAGAATACATGGTCATTCACCTGAATTCCTTCAGATATGTGGAAATGGATGGTGAGTTCATCGAGACTCCGTGCCAGTATTTCGAAGAGGTACCTTAGACTCTGGATGCAACTGAAACTACTACCAATATGCCAAAGATCACCAGGCCTCCCTTGAAGATGGCTTCTCTCAAGGATGCAAAAGCGGTTGTCTAAGAAGGTGGGTCTACCATCTGGGATTAGCTCCCTGACATCCCATACAAGTATGATAAATTTGGTTTGGGTTTCTCTTCCAGGGCTCAAAGGGCTGTTTGACGTGCTCATGCTGGAAGACCTCCCCTACGTATCAGCAATCATGGGGTCAATGTTGTAGAAGACGGAGACAGTGACAATGACATGGACAGCTGGATCTTCCCTACTACCAACAGTGGACTCAGTAACTGGACGAAAAAAGATTTTATACCGATTACTTTTGTTCAGAAGTAATTGTCTTTCTTGTTTTTTTGGATATGTAATAAACAATATAACTTTATGGCCATGTGTCTTACCCGGGGCACATCGGTTTATTTGTGAGGGTTATCATGTTTCACTTTCATATGGCATCAATAAAGCATTGGACATTTATGCATACAAATTTTGTGCTCTCTGTTTTTCTTTTCTACTTTTACCTTGTCTATACAACTATACTCTTACACACACTCACGTATCAAACTGCAGATCCATATCCACTTTGGATCCCATTGATAACAGTTCTGCTATTGCCAGTTATGACTTCGAAAATCCGATCAACCAAGCCAAGGATGAAGGTGAGGAAGATTATGAGGTACCTAGAGAACTTGCTAGACTGTTATAGCAGGAAGAGAGGGCTATATAGCCTAATGAAGACCCAGTTGAGACAATAAACTTGGGCACAAAGGTAGACAGAAAAGAAGTCAAGATTGGCAAAAATATGAGGCTTAATGTCAAACCGCGATTGATACAAATATTGCATGACTATGTTGAGACCTTTTCCTGGTCATATGAAGACACGCCATGATTGGATACGGATATTGTGGTTCACCGTCTACCAACTAAAGAAGATTTCCCTCTGTTAAAGCAGAAGGTCCTTCGTATGCGCCCTAAAATGTTAGAGAAGATCAAAGCAGAGGTTATGAAGTAGTTCAATGCTGGTTTCTTAGCCTTCACTTCCTATCCCAAATGGGTGGCCAACGTAGTTCCGGTACCTAAAAAAGACGGTAAGGTACGGATGTGTGTGGACTACATAGATTTGAACAGGGCGAGCCCCAAGGATGACTTTACGCTCCCCCATATCGACGTTCTTGTTGACAACACCGTGCAACACAAGATCTTTTCGTTCATGGATGGTTTCTCTGGTTACAATCAGATCAAGATGGCACCCGAAGACATAGAGAAGACAACCTTCGTCATGCAATGGGGAACTTTCTGCTACAAGGTGATTCCGTTTGGATTAAAGAATGCTGGGGAAACCTATCAGCAAGCCACGGTCACCTTATTTCACGACATGATTCACCATGAGATAGAGGTATATGTGGATGACATGATAGCCAGGTCTTAAACTGAGGAAGAGAACCTTGATAATTTACAAAAGTTGTTTGATAGGTTGAAGACATACAAGATGAGGTTGAATCCAAACAAGTGCACCTTCGGGGTAAGGTCTGGTAAACTGCTAGGTTTTATTGTCAGTGACAAGGGAATTCAGGTAGACCCTGCAAAGGTGAAGGCCATACAATAGATTCCGACTCCTCGCACCGAGAAGGAGGTCAGAGGCTTTTTGGGACGACTAAATTACATTGTCAGATTCATTTCCCATTTAACTGCTACTTGTGAGCCAATCTTCAAGCCCCTGAAGAAAGATCAAGTGGTAAAATGGAATGACGAATGCCAGACTGCCTTCAAAAGAATCAAGGAATACCTTTAAGAACCACCAATTCTGATGCCTCCGATTGAAGGAAGACCTTTGATAATGTACTTAACAATGCTAGATAATTCAATGGGGTGTGTGCTGGGGCAGCATGACGAGTTCGGTCGAAAAGAGCATGCAATATACTACCTTAGCTAAAAGTTTACCGACTGTGAAACAAGATACTCACTGCTCGAGAAAACTTGCTGCACTTTGGCATGGGCTGCTCGCCAACTGAGACAGTATATGTTGACCCACACTACTTTGCTGATACCTAAGATGGATCTGATTAAGTACATCTTCTAGAAGCCCGCACTCTCCATAAGAATAACAAGATGGCAAATGATCTTGATCGAATATGATATCAGATACACAACCCATAAGGCAATCAAGGGAAGTGTGCTGGCTGATCATTTGGATCATCAGGCCGTGGATGACTACCAGTCCATGAATTTTGAGTTTCTGGACGAGAATAACATGCTAGAGACTGACTATGAAGAACCTGGACCGGATGAAAGACCTGAAGAAGGATCCCGATGGATTATGGTTTTTGACGGAGCCTCGAATGCACTTGGCAATGGCATTGGTGCCATAGTTATATCTCCTGAAGGTTGTCATACTCCTTTTACCGCCAGATTATGTTTCAACTGTACCAACAATATGGCAGAGTATGCAGCATGCATCACGGGTCTCAAAACTGCTATTGACCTGAGGATCAAGTTCTTGAGCGATTTCGAGGATTCAGCCTTGGTAATAAGTCAGATCAAAGGAGAGTGGGATACGAAACACCCGAATCTCATCCCGTACAAAGAACATGTGCTGTCATTGCTTCCACACTTTGAAGAGGTCACCTTTGAACATTTTCCACGAGAAGAGAATCAGTTAGCGGACGCGTTAGCTACCATGTCATCTATGTTCAAGGTCAAGTGGGATAATGAGGCTCCCCGAATCACTATTGAGAGGTTGGATGAACCAGCTTACTTCTACGAGATCGACACTGAAGGAGTCGCAGACAAACCCTGGTTTCATGAAATGAAAAGGTATCTCGAGGCTCGAGAGTATCCCGAGGGGGCATCTGTCAATGATAAGAAGTTTCCGAGAAGGTTTACCGTAAAGTTCTTCTTCAGTAATGGAATCCTCTACAAGCACAACCACAACTCTATTTACTTCGGTGCGTAGACAAGAGCGAAGCAGAGAGGATTATGATAGATCTACACGAAGGTACCTTCGAAACCCATTCGAGTGGACATACCATGGATAAAAAGATCCTACGGGCAGGATACTATTGGTCCACTATGGAAGCAGACTGCTATCAGCATTCCCGAACTTGTCACAATTACCAGATCTATGATGATAAGGTGCATATACCTCCGGTTTCTTTGAACGTCTTGACGGCTCCTTGGCCCTTTTCAATGTGGGGCATTGACTTGATCGGAGAGATTAGACCTACCGCTTCCAATGGGCATCGCTTCATCCTGGTGGCCATTGATTATTTCACGAAGTGGGTTGAAGCTTCTTCTTTTGCTACTGTTACCAAGAACGTTGTGGCGCGGTTTATCAAGCATAACTCGATTTATCGGTAAGGTGTTCCAGAGAGAATCATCATTGACAATGGTACGAATCTCAATAATACGATGATAACCAAACTCTGTAAACAATTCAAGATCCAGCATCATAATTCTTCCCCGTACGGGTCGAAGATGAATGGCGCCGTGGAGGCCGCTAACAAAAATATTAAGAAAATCATACAGAAGATGACGGTGACATACAAAGACTGGCACGAGATGTTACCATTTTCTCTTCACGGGTATCGCACCTCCGCGCGAACATCGACAGGGGCAACACACTACTCTCTGGTATATGGCATGGAGGTTGTCCTGCCCATTGAGGTCCAGATCCCTTCTATGAGAATCATGAAGGATGCGGGTTTGAACAAAGACGATTAGATCCAGACTCGACTTGATCAACTAAATCTGATTGATGAAAAAATACTTACTGCTGTATGTCATGGTCAAATGTATCAAAAAAGAATGATCAAGGCTTTCAACAAAAGGTCAGACGCCAAGTATATCAAGTCGGGGATCTAGTAATAAAGTGCATCATACTACTGCAAGGTGATCCCAGGGGAAAATGAAATCCCATATACGAAGGTTCATTTGTGATCAAAAGCATATTTTCTGGTGGAGCCATGATTCTGACCACCATGGACGGTGACGACCTTCCTCACCCTGTTAATGCGGACATAGTGAAAAGATACTACGCATGAATAAGACCCGCTAGGTTGACTGGCCTAGGAAAAAATAAGGACATCCCGGCGAATCAAAAGGGTTCGGGCAAAAATTAGGGATGAAAACAAAAAAAATATTTGTACACCCGGCAAGCCAAAAACCTGAAAAGGCAGCTTGGGCAAAAAAGGGTATCCCGGTGGACTGAAAACCCGAAAGGGAAGTCCAGGAAAAATTTAGGGATTTGAAGCGTATCACTATGTCCCAATGGATCACCTTGCGACCAGACTTCAATATCAACTATCAAGCTCAAACGGCACCAATCAATCCAGTCAGCTTCGGACAAGTAGCAAAGTGATGTGATGCTCGAAGACATAGCGGCAATAGCAGAGTTGAAACTCAATGGGATTATTACACATAGCTGTTTTCTTCTCTTTGTACACTATTTTGTATAGTATTCCTCTCACGGCGGTGTTCTCCTACTAGAATGTCAGCCTCTTTGCACACAACGCCGGTTATAGGCAAACTTCAGAAATTAATACAAGTCATTTTTACAAAACCATTTGTTTTTTCTTTTTTCTGTTTTGTTTTGCAAAAACGTCCAATGACTTATTCTTGACATATGCATTTGAATATGATTGCTGTGGTACAATGGGAGAACTGACTTGGGGTTTTGCGTTTGTGTTCGCAAAATGTTGCGGTTTAGCAAGAGTCGCCACCGACTTTTCTTTTATCCAATAAGGAAAGGTGAAAAAGCACAGGAAAGACCTTTCGAGATGTTTTCTTGAGTTCGGGGGGTAGATTATGAAAAGGGAAGGTATTAGCACCCTTTCCATCCATGGTTTTCCATGGGCTCTTAGTTACTTGTTAGATCACTTGCTTTTGTTTGAAAGTTATGCTTTTGTGTGGTTTTGAAAGTATTTTGAAAAGGTGCCATCGTTTAGGCGAACTTTGCAATGATTCCCGTTCGTAAGAATGTATGCAAAGTGTTGGGCTTTTGAAAATATTTCAAGTTTTGGAAAGATGTATGTGATTGTTTTGAAAATAGAAAGGATGTTTATTTTGAAATTGAGCAAGTAACTAAAAGTAATCTACCTACTCAAAGGTTTTAGATGTGTTTTTCCTCCTCCTTTAGATGTTGCTACCTTACTGTTGTACCCCAAAATTTTCCCTCCCATTTCTCATTGATTTCTCACCACAAAGCCTTTGAAGCTCAAGATCCAGTTAGGGTTTCATCTGCTCAAGACCTATCCTTGCACTGTGGACTCAAAATTAGGTTTTGTGTTTGCATAAAGAGATTTTGACCTAAAATGCCTAAGATGACTTTCATGCCTCATATTGGACTCCCAAGTTTACCCATATCAAGTTTCAAGTCCTGATTCCAAGTTTTGCCCAGTCAATTGGACAGTTGACCTAAAAATCAACTGTATTGGGGAAAAAGTCAACTGTGGCCAATTGACAGTCAAACCTCATGAAAATTGACCCACATCAACATATTGGACTCACATGAACCATTTGATCAAGTTTGGATCACAATTCCACAAGAAATTTGATCAGATCACCAAAAGGGCAAAATGGTCATTTTTAGGGTTTTGACTGTACAAAGGCAATTTTTGACTGTTTGACCTAGCCAATGGCAAACCAAGCTCACACATGGACTCAAGGACCCCATGAAATTATCTTGACATGATCAACTAGCTCAAAAGATCCCAAGTACACAAGATTGACAGTTGAATTTCCCAGTCAATTGATCAATTTTGACTGTATACTGAAAAGTCAAACTTTGACTTTTTGGTCAAAATCAAGAGTCAATATTCATTTTCCATCAAAACATGCCAAATCATGAAACTTGTTCACCAAGAAACCAAGAAATGCAAATTAGGGTTTAAAATGGAATTTTTCATAACTTAGAATTTTTCTAAGTTATGAAAAACCCTAATTTTTCCCCAACTTTTCCCCACTTTTTCACCAAGATCCATTTGGATTCAAACAAAAGTCAAAACATGAAAGTTGTAGCTTGTTGCATAATCTACAACTTTGATTCACAAAGTTTTCTCATTTGGAGCTTGTATCTCACGTTACTATTTTTTGAATAAGGGCACTAAGCCATTTTTAACTTAGTGAAATTTTAACCTATTTTGACAAGGTTTTCTACCCCACTTCAAGGCCATTTTCCATACACTTCCACTTGGAATTTCAATTTGCATTTCAAAGATGGATTGTAGTACACATTCCAAGCTTTCCAAAATGTCTAAGAACTTCTCAAACAACCTCATGGTTAGAGAGAATCGAATTTCACAATATAGCAAAAAACCACTTTGTTCATGACCAAGTTCCATGCCCATAACTTTGCAATTTGAACTCAGCTTGCTTTAGGTTAGATTACATGTCCTTAAACCAAGTTACACTCCATAATTTAATGCATATTCATTGTGTTAAGGTGTTGTTCTATGAGTTTGGACATTGTATGCAAGATTAATCCCAAATTAGATAAAGTGAACTATCCACTTTTGCTAAAATTCAC
Organism: Vicia faba; assembly: GCA_948472305.1. Taxonomy (NCBI): domain Eukaryota; kingdom Viridiplantae; phylum Streptophyta; class Magnoliopsida; order Fabales; family Fabaceae; genus Vicia; species Vicia faba. The sequence continues at coordinate 921,854,586 of OX451737.1, forward strand.
TTTATGTCAATTTAGAAATCCAACAAGTACATTGCAAAATCTGAATGGCACAAGTTTATGAGCATAACACACTGATCAAGGAGGGATTATGCAGCACATTAGGGGCCCTCTACATGCCTAGAAACTCAAGTTGCATTTTGTTGCTTAAGTGTGAAGAAAAGTTCCATAACTCACAACAACTCTTATCTCAGCATTAGAACACAAGAACAAACTTATCAAACACACTCAAGACAACATAACCAAGCTAATACACGACCCTTGCACCTCTAAAACACCCTCCATCTCAGAATCATCCTCAAACTGCAAAAACAGAGTTGCCTCTGCAGTTTGAGTGCCAACTTCCATTTCCCTCGAGCATTCTTGCCAAAACCAGTTCATACACATCCCCTAGCATCTATGCAAGCTAACCATGACCTGAAACCTGACCTGTAATCCCTCTAACGAGTTCCACCATTTTCATTTTTTCCTTTTGCAGTTGAAGTTCCACAGCTCGATACAAGAAGTTTCAAGACAAAGTAAACATTGGAATAGCATCCCTGGACCTCAAAGAAGCTTTTCCAATCATCACCTTGCACTGAAAGTCCCCCCATTGTCAGATAGAACTTCAACTGAACAGGTAAGTTCATGGGGTCGTATCTCTCTTATTAGGCATTGTTAGCTTTAGGTTTGTGAAGAAAACATGTCACAATCATAGTCCTGAACATGCTCATATGATTAGATTTCATTTATATTACGTGTGCTTAGAGAATTTTATGTCTGAACATTGGTAAAAATTTAGGTCAGGATTTGGGAGAGAAGAAATTCTCTCTCATTTCTGAGAGTTAGCTTGACTTCTTTATATGTCTAGAACCGTGGTTTCAAGCTCTACAGGTTTCATGTTGGAAGATTTGGCAAAAGATCAAGGAATGGGAAGTTAGAAAACGCGTGTTTTTTGAACAAGGATGTGTTCTGAGGTTGAAGATGACAGGCTTAGTGGGCTGGGCTTGTGTTATCTTTCTTTTTGCACCATACATTTATTTTTACACCCCCTGGGCCCATTTGCTTTATTTTTAATGATTTCTGACTTTTTCTTTTTTTGATTGGTTCATTTATTTTTTCTCAGCATATTAAAAACATAAAAATATTTTTTCCATCATTTTTTGAATTTATTGCATATTTATTTAGTTATTTCTATTGTTTATACATAAATAAATACATATTATTATTTAGAATAAAATAGAAAAATAGTGTAAATATATTTTCATTTTCATTTTTATTTTTTTATTACTCTCTGAAATACTTCATGTAAAAAATACTATTTTCTAAAAAATTTAACTATTATTATTATTTACATATAATACATATTTAAAATAATACAAATATACATATATATATATATATATATATATATATATATATATATATATATATATATATATATATATATATATATATATATATATATATATATATATATATATATATATATATATATATATATATATATATATATATATATATATATATATATATATATATATATATATATATATATATATATATATATATATATATATATATATATATATATATATATATATATATATATATATATATATATATATATATATATATATATATATATATATATATATATATATATATATATATATATATATATATATATATATATATTTAGAGTAAAAATACCAAAAAATGTACATATTTTATTTTTAATATTTAATACTAAAAAATGACCTTTTTTACAAATATACCATATTTTATTTTATTTTTGTATGTAAATAGCAAATATTATATGAATTAATTAATTAATATTCATTTTGATTAAAATTAGGGTTTTTACCCTAAATATGAAAATACTCTAAAAATAATACCTTTTTATTTTTCTTTTATTTTACATGAACAATACTTTTTCATATACATAAAAATTCCTTTTACATTTTGCATATTTATTTCAATTTCCATTTAATTATGCAATTATTTATCTTGTAAATATTCCTAAAAATGATGTAATAGCTTAGATTTAAATTCTTGCCCAAATAACCCCCATTTGAAACATTGTACCCCCCTCCCTATATTATTGTGATGTAATAGCGTAGGAATTTAAATTTCGCACTTTTAATGCTTTCTAAACATACTATGCTAGAATTAGGGTTTTGTATGCGAATAAAAATGAACAAAAATAGTTGGACCTAATACAAGATAAATGAGTATGAAAATAAACAACACATCTCACACTTGCACCCCCTAGGGTATTCCACTTTGTTGCCTTTCAAAAATGGGCCATATTGCATGTTGAATTTCTTTGGGTAAAACAAACAACCAAATGATCATAGTCCCTCAAAATGTTGCCTAAATAAAATGATCAAGTCCCTTTTAAAGAAAATTGCCCAAAGACATTTAACACTATTGTAACTATGGTCTAAACGATGACCCACGCCCGTCCCTTTCATCTCCTAAGACAAGATTGTCCACCAAATGCAATGGTGGAACAAAATTGTCAAAAGGCTTAAAACATGACAAAAATCTTTGAGAAAATTTTAGGGTAGATGAACTCTTAAATACTTGTCAACTTTCCGAGAAAAACACTTGCCTTATTTCAAAAACCCACTTCACAAACACTTTCAAAATCAATTTTTCAAACCCTTAAAACATCTTTTCAAAAAGACAAACACCTTTGTAAAACATTAGAGTAAAGAATTGTTACAAGGGTAGCCTATGCAAGGCATCTTTTCCAAAACCTTTTCAAAGCCACACACAAAGCACCATTTCAAACAATTGTAAACTAAGGCAAGTTGATCTAAGCAAGTACCTAAGAGCCCATGGATAACCATGGATAGAAGGGGTGCTAATACCTTCCCCTTCTATAATCTACTCCCCGAACCCAAGAAAAATCTCAAAGGTTTTTTGCTGTGCTTTTTAAACCTTTCCTTAGGATAAAATAAAAAGTCGGTGGCGACTCTTGCTCAACCGAAACATTTGCGAAAACAAACGCAAAACCCTAGTCAGTTCTCCCACCGTATCACAGAACTGGCGACTCTGCTGGGGAGGTATGTATTGATAGTGGAGTAACCTTAGGGCTTAGATCACCCTCTTGCATGACTAATTGTTTGATTTGCTTGCTTTATACTTTGGCTCTATTGTTTGGGTTTACAATCCTCCACCCGGATTTTGGGAAACATTCATAGATAGCAATACGTTGTGGAAACTGTGCGGGGTATACCGACACGGTCTAAGCAATAGCTATATTAGTGCGACGTATTTGTGAGTACCGGTAACCCTTGAGTTCAATCAAGGAGAGTACGGGGCCGCTGAGTGATGTCACTAAGCACTAATGACCTAGAACCTTACTTGACCACCTTGGCCTTTTATTAGGGGTAGTGAGATGACCGGCTTTGGTGCAGTCCGAAGTTGGTAGATACTCGATACTACACTCATTGAGGGTTGTTTTCTTGGAATATTTTGGTCGCTAGTTAAGTGGCTAAACCAAAACAATGAACAATGAAAACGATCCAGTGATATTGAGCTCCTTAGAACCCGGTTACTATTTATAGGACAGGTTTTTAAGCCAACTACACTCAAGAGGGTAATTACCTATGAAACCCCATGCAAGCCTGAAATTAGGGTTTGGTGTGATTTGCTTGTACATATGTTTTGTGCATACATCATAAACATCATAAAACATCATATGCATTCACTAACCATTTTAAGGGTTTTGGATCTTCAGCTTTGTTCTTGTTTTGTAGGACATGGAAATTCCTCGCAGAAACACCATTCAAGTCAACCTTGTGAGAATCTCTCCTCAACTCAAGGAGATCACTTCAAGAATTCCGGAAAATTCATCCTTCAGTGAAAGACATGGTAGACTGCTCAGCCTAGTCAACACCAACATTGAAGAAGACATGATGAAAGTGCTATTCCAGTTCTTTGACCCTCTTCACCACTGCTTCACTTTCCCTGATTATCAGTTGGTTCCCACTTTGGAGGAGTTTTCTCAACTCCTAAGAATCCCTATCCTTAATCAACTACCCTTCAACGGTACGGAGAAGGAACCAAAGCCTGAAGATGTTGCTCGAGCACTACATCTACAACCATCTGAAATCAAGGGGCATTGGGAAACCAGAAGCGGCGTCAAAGGATTCTTAGCAAAATTCTTGTTTGAGAAGGCACAAGAATGTTGGAACTCATTGGACCTACAAGCCTTTGAAGAGATTGTGGCACTCCTTATCTACGGGTTGGTCTTGTTCCCAAATCCTGATCAATTGGTAGATGTCAACGCCGTCAAAATCTTCTTGTCCAGAAATCCAATACCAACATTGCTTGGGGACATCCTTCACTCATTTTACACACGAACAATGAGAAAGAGGGGTGTTCTCATGTGCTGTACTCCTATCCTCGCAAGGTGGTTTATTTCGCACCTTCCACAATCTGTCTTGAAGAATGACCAAGGTACAAGGTGGTCCCAACAATTGATGACTCTTACTCATTCTGATGTGCATTGGTGTTCTCGGTCCAGAGAAAATGTCATCATCGTCGATCGTTGCGGAGAGTTTCCTAATGTTCCTTTACTTGGAATCAGGGGAGGTATCACCTACAACCCTTGCCTAGCTTTGAGGCAATTTGGATATGCACGGAGGGATGGCCCTCATGACATGTTGATTCCTAGCCTAGTTTTTGACTTCGACAACGATGCGCAAGGACTTCGCCAAAGATTCATCAGAGCTTGGGGAAAACTCAACAAGGTTGATAGCAAGACTCTGGGACACAAGAACTCCATCCCTCTTGAGCCCTATCTCAAGTGGGTACGAGCCCGAGCCCAAAGTCTAACAATGCCTTATCCTCATGTTCTCCCTATGATTAAAGAGCCCGTCAATGAAGGAGAGGTTCCCTACACCATCTTACATCCAGACATGCCTAAATCATGGGAGGAAATGCAGAAAAGTTGGATCCAGCTCAAGGAGGAACGGAACACTTTTGAAGCTAGCTACTACGCCAGTGAAAAGAAGGTTCTAGAGCTTACCCGCCGACTCCATGAGCAAGAGGCCCTCAACACCTATATCGCACCAAAGAGGATGCGCAATGTCTTTCTGCCTTGAGAAGTTTATTTTGTAACATTTGGCCCATGGGGCATTTATGTACTAACAAATTTCTTCTTATTAATATGACGTGCGTTTTTCTTTGTCTGAAACAATTTTGAATGTCCTAAATCCTTGAATGCATTGCATACATCAGCATACCATTCATCATGTGCATAAGCAGGTCTCACTCCAGGTTTCCTTATCTATCTGCTGTTTATTTCAGTAGGATGGATCTCGAGCAAACAGTCAAAGACCTACAAGCCCAGAATGCACAGTTCCAGAAACTCTTGATGACTTTGGTTAAAAGTCAAGAGGACCTCAAGGCTCATCTGGAGAATAAGGACCCAGTGAAGAAGAAAAAGAGGGTCGAAGTGGCTACTTTGGGGAGAAGATTTGACAGAGAAGCTCGGAGAGTGCTTGAATTTCCTCCTACTTCTGATGAAGGAACTAGTAAAAGAGATCGGGTTGCGGTGCCTTCCGAGTCTGATGCAGAGGAGGAAGAGGTTGAAGAGGATGAAGATTATTCTGACCAGCAGTACCCTCCAGCTGATGATAAGTACAAGGGTTTAGAAGACAGATTGGCTGCCATGGAATTGCAAAGGGTACCGGGTTTGGATTTTGAAGACATGGGCTTGGTCGCCGGAATTGTGATTCCCCCAAAGTTCAAAGTGCCAGTGTTTGTGAGGTACAACGGACTTTCCTGTCCCAAAATGCATCTCAGGTCCTATGTGAGAAAGATTCAACCCTATACGGCAGATAAAAATCTCTGGATTCACTTCTTTCAAGACAGCCTGTCGGGAGCCCAATTGGAATGGTTTTATCAGTTAGAAGGAACCAGTGTCAGAAATTGGGAAGATTTGGCCACCGCTTTCTATAAACAATACCAGTATAATTCTGATCTTGCTCCTACCCGTACCCAACTTCAGGGTATGTCACTAGGAACAAGTGAGGGATTCAAAGAATATGCACAAAAATGGAGGGATTTGGCTGGCAGGGTGCAGCCTCCTTTAACCGATCGTGAGCTCGTTGATATGTTTCTTGGGACCCTATCTGGGCCGTTCTTCAATCATTTAATTGGTAACTCTTCCGCAGGGTTTACCGATTTAATCTTAACAGGTGAAAGAATAGAAGCTGGCATCAAGTCAGGAAAGATTCAGAAGGGTGTTGCTGCAAGTGTTGAGAAGAAGCCTTTTAAGAAGGAGACAGCTATGGTGTATTCTCAGAGAAGAGCAGGGAAGATGGAGCGTCGGCCAACTGTAGGGGCCGTAATGATTCAAAACACTCCGAGTGAGCAGCCTCGCTATAACCAATCCAGACCAAATCAGCAACGGGTGGAAAGGCCACAACGGCAGTTCACCCGTATTAATATGACTCCAGCGCAAGTGCTTCCCCATCTATTGAAGTTGAATCTTGCCACCATCAAGGAGGCGCCAAAGAATGTAAATACGTCCTCTCCGCATTATCATGCCAATGCTAAGTGCGCCTATCATTCAGACAGTGTTGGACACGACACCAATGATTGTTGGGAACTCAAGCATAAGATCCAGGACCTGATAGAGGCTAAGGAGGTAGAGTTTGACGCTCCAGAGAAACCTAATGTGATATCTGCACCTATGCCGAAGCACGGTCGGAATGTCAATGCCATTGAAGAGGATCTGTATGTTGCTGACGTTAGTGATCTGACTACTCCACTGCTAACCATTAAGTTGAATTTGTTAAGGGCCGGGATCTTCCCGGGATGTAAAGAAGACTGCTACTGTTGCCACTCTTTGCTGTTTGATTGTCCGCTATTAAAGAAAGGCATCCAAGGCCTTATGGATAGCCGACAAATTTTGTTCGAAAAAGCTCCTGCCGTTCCAGTTCATGTTGAAAATGTCTCAATCATAACCATTCACGCCAATCTTTCCAAGGTCGTCAAAAAGCCTGTTAAGATTACACCAGCTGCAAAGTCTATACCTTTGAAGATAACAATGTCGGGGCCTGTTCCCTATGTTTCTGAGAAGTCGATACCTTGGAACTATGGTGGCGACATCTACTACCATGGTATCAAGCAAGTTGAAATAATTGAAGAAAATTCAGATGATGAAGAAGCCAGCATTAGTAACATTGCGGGCACCAGCAAAATCACCAGAAGCGGGAGAATATTTTCTCCAGAGATTGCCCCTCCAAGAGCAGTCTTTGGACCTTCATCAGCTAAAGAAGTCATCCCTGCACCAGTAAAACTCTCCGCTAAAACTCCTTTGATTGAAGAAATTGTCATTCCTAGTGCTGTCTCTCCTACCATTGTTGATAAAGGAAAGGGAATACAAGATGAGCCCGTCAGGACGAGGGTTCAGCCCTTGGTAATCCCGGAAGCCTCCAAGAAAGAAATGGACGAGATTTTGAGGATAATCAAGAGAAGTGATTACGATGTGGTGGAACAGTTGGGGCAAACCCCCTCCAAGATCTCCATGCTGGCACTGTTGCTTTGTTCAGAAGCACACGCTCAAGCTTTGATTAAGTTTCTAAAGGCAGCTCATGTGCCCCAGGAAACCTCTGCAGATCAATTTCAACATTGCGTGGCTAGCCTGACTGCGGACAATGGATTAGGTTTTTCTGATGCCGACCTAACCCCTAAGGGCCGAAACCACAATGATGCGTTGCATATTTCAATCGAGTGTCGCGGAACCACCCTTGCACATGTTTTGGTTGATACCGGTTCATCGCTAAATGTTTTGCCCAAGAAGGCCTTGGACCGGCTAGATTGCGAAGGTTTGGAATTGAAGCCTAGTGATATTGTCGTCAGAGCTTTCGATGGGTCGAAAAGAATGGTCCATGGGGAAGTTGAAATTCCTGTCAAGATAGGTGCTGAGGTGTTTAAATCCACTTTCTATGTAATGGACATCCGTCCATCATATTCCTGCCTGCTGGGTAGACCTTGGATACACCATGCCGGAGCAATCACCTCCTCCTTGCATCAGATGCTGAAGTATCCTGTAAAGGGAAAGATCATTACTGTCCACGGCGAAGAAGAGTACATGATTAGTCACTTAAATTCTTTCCGGTATGTGGAGGTTGAAGGAGAGTTCATTGAGACACCGTTTCAACATTTCGAAGAGGTACTTCCTGAAATAGCGGTAGCAAAATTGACAGCTGAGACACCAAGACAGATGGCCAGGATGGCATCTCTGGAGGATGCAAGGGCTGCAGTTAAAGAAGGGAAGAATTCAGCGTGGGGGCAGTTACCCGATTTTCCGCATAAAACTGATAAGTTTGGATTAGGTTTCACAGCCGCTGGCCAGAAAGCTATGCGCCAGTCAAAGATTGAGAGAGCGCCGATCAAAATTTCTCCTTACAGAATCAACGCCCTGGAAGATGAAGACAAGGAAAGCAACTTTGAAGAGTGGATTTATCCAACTGTCAGAGGAGGGTTGAGCAACTGGGAGGCTAAAGACTTTGTCCCCATCACTTTTATTCATCAGTAATTTATCTATTAAACATTTCCTATTTGGTCTGTAATATTTTACTTTCAAACAATCCGTACACTATCTTTTCACCTCCTGCCTTGCCCGGGGCATGTAGGTCCACTTGTAAGGGTTTTGACTATTTTTCATATTCATATGCCTTGTTTAATGATTCATTGGACGTTTTTCATTTGATAAACTGCTTATGTTCATTTTCTTTCCTTTTGCATTTTTTGTTTAAGGATGGCTATCCCTTATACACACCCACACTCACCAATGCAGGTACCCATCCACTCCGGATTCCATGGGTGACTATTCTGCTGTATCTTTCAATAACTCTGAAGACCTGGTCAATCTAGCCGAGTATGAAGATGACGAAGGTTGTGAAGTACCCGGGGAACTAGCCAGACTCCTGCAACAAGAGGAAAGGGCCATCTTACCGCATGAAGAGCCATTGGAAACTGTTAACTTAGGAACCGAGGAGGATCGGAAGGAGGTACAAGTGGGTGCCAGTCTGGAACCAAAAGTCAAGGAACGCTTGGTACAGTTACTGAATGAGTATGTTGAAATCTTCGCTTGGTCCTATGAAGACATGCCGGGTCTAGACACCGACATCGTGGTTCACCGTCTCCCCACAAGAGAAGACTGTCCACCAATCAAGCAAAAAGTTCGCCGAATGAGACCTGACATGTCCGAAAAGATCAAAGCGGAAGTAATGAAGCAATTCGATGCTGGCTTCCTGGTTGTTACGTCCTATCCTCAATGGGTCGCTAACATCGTACCGGTACCAAAGAAAGATGGCAAAGTCAGAATGTGTGTGGACTACCGGGATTTGAATAGGGCCAACCCTAAAGATGATTTCCCGCTACCTCATATTGACATCTTAATCGACAATACAGCTCAGCATAAAGTGTTTTCCTTCATGGATGGATTCTCGGGCTACAATCAAATCAAAATGGCCCCCGAGGATATGGAGAAAACTACTTTTGTTACACAATGGGGCACTTTCTGTTACAAAGTGATGCCGTTCGGGCTCAAGAACGTAGGGGCAACTTATCAACGCGCCATGGTAGCTTTATTTCATGACATGATACATCATGAGATTGAAGTTTACGTAGACGATATGATAGCTCGATCACAAACGGAGGAAGAGCACCTTGAACATCTGGAAAAGCTGTTTGCCAGGTTGAAAGAGTACAAGCTCAGGCTGAATCCGAGTAAATGCACTTTTGGGGTTAGGTCTGGTAAACTCCTGGGATTTATTGTAAGCAACAAAGGCATTGAAGTCGATCCGGCAAAAGTAAAAGCAATACAAGAGATGCCTGCTCCCCGTACTGAAAAGGAGGTTAGAGGATTCTTGGGGCGCATAAACTATATTGCCAGATTCATCTCACATCTGACTTCTACCCGTGAGCCAATTTTCAAACTCTTGAAGAAAGATCAGGTAGTCGAATGGAACGACGACTGCCAAGCCGCTTTTGATAGAATCAAGGAATATTTGCTAGAACCTCCTATTCTGATGCCACCTGTCGAAGGAAGACCATTGATCATGTACTTAACCGTCTTGGATAACTCAATGGGGTGTGTTTTGGGCCAGCATGACGAGTCTGGTCGAAAAGAGCATGCTATTTATTACCTTAGCAAAAAGTTTACCGACTGTGAGACTCGCTACTCACTGCTCGAGAAAACTTGCTGCGCTTTGGTATGGGCTGCTCGCCGACTAAGACAGTATATGTTGACTCATACTACCTTGTTAATTTCCAAGATGGACCCTATCAAGTATATCTTCGAGAAGCCCGCTTTATCTGGAAGGATAGCTAGATGGCAAATGATCTTAACCGAGTATGACATCCAGTACACCACCCAAAAAGCTATAAAAGGGAGTGTACTAGCTGACCATCTGGCTCATCAGGCTATCGAAGACTATCAACCCATGAGATTTGACTTCCCAGACGAGGACATCATGAATTTGGACAACGTTGAAAGTGACAGACCGTATGACGGACTCGAAAAGGGATCCCGATGGACCCTGTACTTTGATGGTGCTTCAAATGCACTTGGAAATGGTATTGGCGCAATACTCATTTCTCCGGAAGGTTGTCACACTCCTTTCACGGCCCGACTTTGTTTCAGCTGCACAAACAACATGGCTGAGTATGAAGCTTGCATCTTTGATCTCGAAGCTGCTATAGACTTGGGGATCAAATCTTTGATCGTATTCGGGGACTCGGCTTTGGTCATCAGCCAAATCAAAGGAGACTGGGATACCAAGCATCCTAATCTTATCCCATACAAAGAACATGTCCTGACATTGTTGCCTCATTTCGAGCAAATTACCTTCGAGCATTTCCCGCGAGAAGAGAATCAACTAGCCGATGCTCTGGCCATAATGTCCTCCATGTTTAAACTCAACTGGGATAACGAGGCTCCCCAAATCACCATCAAGCGAATGGATGAACCGGCACATTGCCACGAGATTAATACCGAAGAAGTAGTGGAACAGCCTTGGTTCCATGAAATCAAAAGGTATCTCGAGACTAGGGATTACCCTGAAGGAGCTTCCGTGAATGACAAGAAGTTCTTAAGGAAATTCGCTGCTAAGTTCTTCCTGAGCAACGGCATCCTTTACAAACGAAGCCATGATTGTGTACTACTCCGATGTGTGGATAAAGTTGAAGCAGAGTTGATCATGACTGATATACACAGCAGCACATTTGGCACTCACTTGAGCGGGCATACAATGGCTAAGAAGATCGAAAGGGCAGGCTATTATTGGTCTACCATGGAGGCTGACTGCCATCAACATTCCCGTACTTGTCACAAGTGTCAAGTCTATGCTGACAAAGTTCATATCCCTCCGGTTCCCCTCAACGTCCTGACTGCTCCATGGCCCTTTGCAATGTGGGGCATTGATATGATTGGAGAGATCAAGCCCACGGCTTCCAACGGACATCGCTTCATCCTGGTTGCCATTGACTACTTCACTAAATGGGTTGAAGCAGCTTCCTTCGCCTCTGTTACTAAAAATGTGGTTGCCCGCTTTATCAAGCAAAATCTCATATGTCGGTATGGTGTTCCAGACAGAATCATCACGGACAACGGTACAAATCTGAATAACACAATGATCACTGCATTATGCGAACAATTCAAGATTTATCATCACAATTCATCTCCCTATCGGCCGAAGATGAACGGTGCTGTTGAAGCTGCGAACAAAAACATTAAGAAGATCATTCAGAAAATGACAGTCACTTACAAAGACTGGAATGAGATGTTACCGTTTGCTCTGCATGGATACCGTACGACGACACGTACTTCAACTGGGGCAACCCCATTTTCTTTGGTTTATGGCATGGAAGCTGTTTTGCCTATGGAAGTCCAAATCCCGTCTCTGAGGATTATGAAGGATGCAGGTTTGAATGAAGATGATTGGATGCAGACCCGACTGGATCAACTCAATCTGATCGACGAGAAACGACTGGCTGCTATATGCCATGGTCAGACGTATCAAAAGCGGATGATCAAGGCCTTCAATAAGAAGGTCAGACGTCAAGTGTATCAAGTCGGGGATCTCGTAATCAAGCGGATTATCTTGCCGCAAAGTGATCCCAGGGGAAAATGGACTCCTACATATGAAGGACCATTTGTGATCAAGAGCATATTTTCTGGTGGTGCAATGATTCTGACCACCATGGACGGCGACGATTTGCCGCACCCTGCGAACGCAGACATAGTCAAAAGATACTACGCATAAAATAACCCGGCAAGTCGAAAGGGCGGCTTGGGAAAAAATGGGCATCCCGGTGGATCGAAAACCCGAAAGGGCGATTCAGGCAAAAATTAGGGATAAAATCAAAAAAATCTATACACCCGACAAGTCGAAAACCCGAAAGGGCGGCTTGGGCAAAAAGGGGTTTCCCGGTGGATCGAAAACCCGAAAGGGCGATTCAGGCAAAAGTTAGGGAATTAAAGCGTATGACTATGTCTCGTCGGATCACTTCAAAGACAATCTCTTCATCAACCAGTTCCAGACTTCTGATCAATCCAGTCATCGTCAAACGAAGCACTGAACGGGCAGATATTCAGAGTTGTGAAAGCTGTAGCAGAATGGAATCCCATGGAATTATTTCACATAGCCATCCTTTATTTTGTATAAAATCTTTCAATATTTACGGCAAAATCCTCTTACTAGGATGATTGTCTCCTTTGTACAAATATACTCAAAGAAAATCAATACAAATACTCTTCCCAAAAATTTGTGTCATTTCCCTTTTTCTTTTTTGCACTATTTATTTTGAGAAACGTCCAATGTTTTGTTAAATAGGCATATGCATGTGAAACATAATCGCTTCCTAAAGTGAACCTAAGAAAAAGGATTACTGATAGGATGAAGGTACAGATGAATACCTTGGCACCCTCTTGAAGGAAACCACCAAGAGATTTGAAATCCACATCCCTAGCAAACCCTGAGGCATACCTCCAGCAGACCCTCGAAGCTTATCCCCAGTAAGATTCTGGAAGGTACTCCCCCGCAGAGCACGAACGTCTCCCCCGTTTTTTATTCAAAGTTGTTCCTCACAAAGGATTATAACTGGGTTATCCTCAGCTAACAGCCACAGAAGATCGCACTCGCCAGAATTCTTCCTATCCCCGGCGAAGTTCATCGAAATTCCCCAGCCTAACTTATCAATATGATCCCCAGCGGAGCTTATCCTTGTTATCCCCAGCCACAGGATCCTCCAGAACTCATTTCCCCTCAGAGTTTAAGTTTCAGTATCCCCAGCCGAGTTAAAATTTCAAATTATCAACCCCCAGCGGAGCCAGACTAATGAGCCTTCCCCCCACAGGGTCTTAGAAGGAGAAATCTTGAGTTCCCCAGTGAGATCACCAGAGTTGCTTCCCGTCAAGATGAAGATTCTCAGTCTTGCCGCCGCAGCATGAATCTATTAGGATTGATACTCCCCAGTAGAGATCATCAGGAATTTTCTCCCCCAGCAGCAGCCAAGGATTTATTTTCCCCGGCAGCAGTCAGGATTCATTTATCTTCAACAAGACAGCTCGTCAGCTTACATGCGCATCCATCACATTCACATCATTTACCTTCATATAACATACATTGCATCATGCATCATGACATTGCATGCAACTAACTCTTTACCTTTTCAGGAAAGATCAGTCGACAGACTAAAATCATTCAACTTCAAGATTTCTGAAAACAGTTCACGAGTTCTCCAAGTAAACGGATGTTAACCTATCACTTGTTCAGATTCTTCCTCAAGACTTCTGAAAACAGTTTATGGATTCTTCCCAAGTAACGGATGTTAATCTATCAACTTGTTCAGATACAACTTTTTGAAAACAGTTTACGAACGCTTCCCAACAACGGATGCTGCTCTATTGCTTATTCAACTTCAAGATTTCTGAAAACAGTTCACGGGTTCTCCAAGTAAACGGATGTTAACCTGTCACTTGTTCAGATTCTTCTTCAAGACCTTCTGAAAACAGTTTATGGATTCTTCCCAACAACGGATGTTAATCTATCAACTTGTTCAGATACAACTTTTTGAAAACAGTTTACGGACGCTTCCCAACAACGGATGCTGCTCTATTGCTTATTCAACTTCAAGATTTCTGAAAACAGTTCACGGGTTCTCCAAGTAAACGGATGTTAACCTATCGCTTGTTCAGTTTCTTCTCCAAACCACTGAAAACAGTTTACAGATTCCTCCCAACAACGGATGTCAATCTATTGCTTGTTCAGACCCCCCAGTTCAGAGATGGTCCCAAGCCTGGACATCTTCCTGGTATTCCCTTCCAGATGGCATCTCTAAGCCCATCCCCGACAAGATTTCTGTCACTCTCCCAGATGACATCATTAAGCCCATCTCCAAATGGCATCTCTAAGCCCATTCCCGTATCCATTGCTTTGACGAGTGCAAATTTCCGGGCACTCTAGTGTCCAATCTCCTTTTACCCTCGAGTCAGGAAAGGCAAGCTTGCCCATCTAACTCTTCGGATTCAAGAAGATTGAACAGGGGCAACTGTTGTACCCCAAAATTTTCCCTCCCATTTCTCATTGATTTCTCACCACAAAGCCTTTGAAGCTCAAGATCCAGTTAGGGTTTCATCTGCTCAAGACCTATCCTTGCATTGTGGACTCAAAATTAGGGTTTGTGTTTGCATAAAGAGATTTTGACCTAAAATGCCTAAGATGACTTTCATGCCTCATATTGGACTCCCAAGTTTACCCATATCAAGTTTCAAGTCCTGATTCCAAGTTTTGCCCAGTCAATTGGACAGTTGACCTAAAAATCAACTGTATTGGGGAAAAAGTCAACTGTGGCCAATTGACAGTCAAACCTCATGAAAATTGACCCACATCAACATATTGGACTCACATGAACCATTTGATCAAGTTTGGATCACAATTCCACAAGAAATTTGATCAGATCACCAAAAGGGCAAAATGGTCATTTTTAGGGTTTTGACTGTACAAAGGCAATTTTTGACTGTTTGACCTAGCCAATGGCAAACCAAGCTCACACATGGACTCAAGGACCCCATGGAATTATCTTGACATGATCAACAAGCTCAAAAGATCCCAAGTACACAAGATTGACAGTTGAATTTCCCAGTCAATTGATCAATTTTGACTGTATACTGAAAAGTCAAACTTTGACTTTTTGGTCAAAATCAAGAGTCAAGATTCATTTTCCATCAAAACATGCCAAATCATGAAACTTGTTCACCAAGAAACCAAGAAATGCAAATTAGGGTTTAAAATGGAATTTTTCATAACTTAGAATTTTTCTAAGTTATGAAAAACCCTAATTTTTTCCCAACTTTTCCCCACTTTTTCACCAAGATCCATTTGGATTCAAACAAAAGTCAAAACATGAAAGTTGTAGCTTGTTGCATAATATACAACTTTGATTCACAAAGTTTTCTCATTTGGAGCTTGTATCTCAAGTTACAATTTTTTGAATAAGGGCACTAAACCATTTTTAACTTAGTGAAATTTTAACCTATTTTGACAAGGTTTTCTACCCCACTTCAAGGCCATTTTCCATTCACTTCCACTTGGAATTTCAATTTGCATTTCAAAGATGTATTGTATTACACATTCCAAGCTTTCCAAAATGTCCAAGAACTTCTCAAACAACCTCATGGTTAGAGAGAATCGAATTTCACAATATAGCAAAAAACCACTTTGTTCATGACCAAGTTCCATGCCCATAACTTTGCAATTTGAACTCAGCTTGCTTTAGGTTAGATTACAGGTCCTTAAACCAAGTTACACTCCATAATTTAATGCATATTCATTGTGTTAAGGTGTTGTTCTATGAGTTTGGACATTGTATGCAAGATTAATCCCAAATTAGATAAAGTGAACTATCCACTTTTGCTAAAATTCACTTTATGTCAATTTAGAAATCCAACAAGTACATTGCAAAATATGAATGGCACAAGTTTATGAGCATAACACACTGATCAAGGAGGGATTATGCAGCACATTAGGGGCCCTCTACATGCCTAGAAACTCAAGTTGCATTTTGTTGCTTAAGTGTGAAGAAAAGTTCCATAACTCACAACAACTCTTATCTCAGCATTAGAACACAAGAACAAACTTATCAAACACACTCAAGACAACATAACCAAGCTAATACACGACCCTTGCACCTCTAAAACACCCTCCATCTCAGAATCATCCTCAAACTGCAAAAACAGAGTTGCCTCTGCAGTTTGAGTGCCAACTTCCATTTCCCTCGAGCATTCTTGCCAAAACCAGTTCATACACATCCCCTAGTATCTATGCAAGCTAACCATGACCTGAAACCTGACCTGTAATCTCTCTAACAAGTTCCACCATTTTCATTTTTTCCTTTTGCAGTTGAAGTTCCACAGCTCGATACAAGAAGTTTCAAGACAAAGTAAACATTGGAATAGCATCCCTGGACCTCAAAGAAGCTTTTCCAATCATCACCTTGCACTGAAAGTCCCCCCATTGTCAGATAGAACTTCAACTGAACAGGTAAGTTCATGGGGTCGTATCTCTCTTATTAGGCATTGTTAGCTTTAGGTTTGTGAAGAAAACATGTCACAATCATAGTCCTGAACATGCTCATATGATTAGATTTCATTTATATTACGTGTGCTTAGAGAATTTTATGTCTGAACATTGGTAAAAATTTAGGTCAGGATTTGGGAGAGAAGAAATTCTCTCTCATTTCTGAGAGTTAGCTTGACTTCTTTATATGTCTAGAACCGTGGTTTCAAGCTCTACAGGTTTCATGTTGGAAGATTTGGCAAAAGATCAAGGAATGGGAAGTTAGAAAACGCGTGTTTTTTGAACAAGGATGTGTTCTGAGGTTGAAGATGACAGGCTTAGTGGGCTGGGCTTGTGTTATCTTTCTTTTTGCACCATACATTTATTTTTACACCCCCTGGGCCCATTTGCTTTATTTTTAATGATTTCTGACCTTTTCTTTTTTTGATTGGTTCATTTATTTTTTCTCAGCATATTAAAAACATAAAAATATTTTTTCCATCATTTTTTGAATTTATTGCATATTTATTTAGTTATTTCTATTGTTTATACATAAATAAATACATATTATTATTTAGAATAAAATAGAAAAATAGTGTAAATATATTTTCATTTTCATTTTTATTTTTTTATTACTCTCTGAAATACTTCATGTAAAAAATACTATTTTCTAAAAAATTTAACTATTATTATTATTTACATATAATACATATTTAAAATAATACAAATATACATATATATATATATATATATATATATATATATATATATATATATATATATATATATATATATATATATATATATATATATATATTAATACATTTAGAGTAAAAATACCAAAAAATGTACATATTTTATTTTTAATATTTAATACTAAAAAATGACCTTTTTTACAAATATACCATATTTTATTTTATTTTTGTATGTAAATAGCAAATATTATATGAATTAATTAATTAATATTCATTTTGATTAAAATTAGGGTTTTTACCCTAAATATGAAAATACTCTAAAAATAATACCTTTTTATTTTTCTTTTATTTTACATGAACAATACTTTTTCATATACATAAAAATTCCTTTTACATTTTGCATATTTATTTCAATTTCCATTTAATTATGCAATTATTTATCTTGTAAATATTCCTAAAAATGATGTAATAGCTTAGATTTAAATTCTTGCCCAAATAACCCCCATTTGAAACATTGTACCCCCCTCCCTATATTATTGTGATGTAATAGCGTAGGAATTTAAATTTCGCACTTTTAATGCTTTCTAAACATACTATGCTAGAATTAGGGTTTTGTATGCGAATAAAAATGAACAAAAATAGTTGGACCTAATACAAGATAAATGAGTATGAAAATAAACAACACATCTCACACTTGCACCCCCTAGGGTATTCCACTTTGTTGCCTTTCAAAAATGGGCCATATTGCATGTTGAATTTCTTTGGGTAAAACAAACAACCAAATGATCATAGTCCTTCAAAATGTTGCCTAAATAAAATGATCAAGTCCCTTTTAAAGAAAATTGCCCAAAGACATTTAACACTATTGTAACTATGGTCTAAACGATGACCCGCGCCCGTCCCTTTCATCTCCTAAGACAAGATTGTCCACCAAATGCAATGGTGGAACAAAATTGTCAAAAGGCTTAAAACATGACAAAAATCTTTGAGAAAATTTTAGGGTAGATGAACTCTTAAATACTTGTCAAGTTTCCAAGAAAAACACTTGCCTTATTTCAAAAGCCCACTTCACAAACACTTTCAAAATCAATTTTTCAAACCCTTAAAACATCTTTTCAAAAAGACAAACACCTTTGTAAAACATTCGAGTAAAGAATTGTTACAAGGGTAGCCTATGCAAGACATCTTTTCCAAAACCTTTTCAAAACCACACACAAAGCACCATTTCAAACAATTGTAAACTAAGGAAAGTTGATCTAAGAAAGTACCTAAGAGCCCATGGATAACCATGGATAGAAGGGCCGCTAATACCTTCCCCTTCTATAATCTACTCCCCGAACCCAAGAAAAATCTCAAAGGTTTTTTGCTGTGCTTTTAAACCTTTCCTTAGGATAAAATAAAAAGTCGGTGGCGACTCTTGCTCAACCGAAACATTTGCGAAAACAAACGCAAAACCCTAGTCAGTTCTCCCACCGTATCACACTTACCATTGATTTGATGAGAAGCCCCATCGTTGGATGTGAAGGGACAGACGTGGGTCATCGTATAGTCATGATAGAAATGTTGTGAGACATCTTAGCATTCTCTTGTAGGGACTAAGATCACTTGTAAGGCAACATTTGTAGCGTCGTCGAGGGACTATGATCTTGTATTTGTGATTGTTTTTGCTAAGATACCCCACATGCATAACATGACCATTTTTATAAGGCAACAAGTGGAATTTCCCTAAGGGTGCATGTGTGTAAGTGTGTTTGATTGCATGCATTTTGTCTTTGATTTTTGGGTTGTCTACTTGTTGATTTTATCTTGCCATACACACCTAATTACTTAACATTTATGAAGGTAATAAAAGAGTATAAAAAAATAAATCCTACACTATTACAACCATATTGAATTGCATGAAAGGATAAAGGCAAAAATAAGGTAAAAGCAAGAAAAAAATGGATCTTTCGACTTAGGGCAGCAAACCCTTTGATTCTGCCATTTCTGGCTCTCTTTGACTTTACCTAAAAAGGGGTGAAGGAATGAGTTTCTACTGGGGCCTAGAAGCCATCATATTTTGGCTTTCGATTGGGGCCTGGAACCAGTATATTTTGGCTTTTGACTGCCTCTTTCATTTGGCCTGAAGGTTAGTATGGAAGCCAGAGGCTTCGTTTCTAACTTTTCTGTCTCCTGTTTCTTTCATTTGAGTTTGAATAGCGACGTGGCCCAAGGCCATGCCAACATCACCTTAATACTAGATTAGTTCTTTAAAGCGTATTTAAATGTACCAAGAGCAAAAGCCAAGAAGATTGTTAACCATGACACATATTAAGAGAGTGAAAACAAAAAGAAGAAAATAGTATTTACATGTTTGAAATGAAAAAGAAAACTTATTTACATGCTATGCTGGAAACGAAGGGCCAAAGGTTAAAAATGACTTACCTTGCTGGAGGTTGGAGCGTGTTCTAGACTTTGAAGCGGTTGCTTTGAATGCCTCTGGATTCGAAGGAAAAGACCCAGGGTAGGCCTTCGACACTGGATTCGGAAGGGCAAAACAAGTGAAATATCCTTCTTTGCTGGATTCAAAGGAAGGAACAAGTGGGATGCTCCTTGAGTCGAAGGAAACTGGAATGTGTTGTGCTTCAGAATTGAAAGAGGTAACGATGATTCTGGTTTTTTTTTATTTCACAAGTGTTGAAGTGTTTGAGAGTTTTATGGTGTGTGAGAATTTTGAAGATACATTTTCCTCTCTCTCTTTGTGCAAATGAACTCTCTATTTATAGAGAAAAGCTTTTGGGAAGATTGGGGAGCAAAAATAATAAAATAAGGCTCAGCTGGAAAGTAAGTGTCCACTTGTGCCATAAAAGCAAGATCAATGGTTCAGATGGGTTGCTTCTTTCTGAAGGAAAACAGGCGCAAGGCTCAAGACAAGCTTTTCTAAAATGTAGTATTATGCTATTAAGTGCAAGTGGTCTTGGACAACAAATGGGTAAAGGCCTATTTTAACTTGCATAAACAATTAAGTATAGGGTGAGTCATAGGTTTGAGGCCTGAAAAGGGAAAACACGTAGCCTAGCCTATGGGTCTAAATGTTCAACTTGATCTTTTGAGTCGAATCCTCCATCTTTCTACACCTTTCGACCAGACTAGAACAACACAACATTCGTTTTCACCAGTTGTATGTCCTTCGAATGAACCAACTGTGTGTTCTTTGAATGGCCCTTTTTAGCTGAATATGCCATTTTGAGTCTTCTTGCTTTTAATAACTTATGCCTAAATCTTCGACCAGACTCCAAAGTAATAGAACAATTATTCCCCAACTATGGCAAGTCCTTCGAATGGACCACCAAGTTGTGTGTCATAATGCAGAACTACGGCGTATTGAAGGGTTTACAGATGGATTAGAAGGTGATATAAAGGCGCATTCGAATCATACATGAAGATGAATTTGAAAGTCACAGGAAGGTAGCCATTCGTCCAATTGAAAACTTATGAATCCAAGGCAAACAGGTGAGGGGCGAATGGTGCAATCGAATGACACTTTTCAGAAGGTTATTAACTTCTGAGTCGAAGGAAGATTTCAGAAGATTATTGACTTTTTAAATTGAAGAAAAACAAAAGGAGGCCTTTACTTCCTGGGTTGAAGGACATTCCTGAGTTGTAAGGACATTCCTGAGTCAAAGGACACTGTTTCAAAGGGAAACAAAAACTCAATTGAAGCTTGCATGCAGGTATGGCCAGAGATGAATGACCAAACAAAGGCTTACACGCAGATATGCAGGAGGTGAATGCCCAAATGAAGGCTTGTATGCAGGAGGCACATTTATCCACCAGATCAAGGCCTTCAATTGCAAGCATGCAGGCAACAAACTTGTCCAAATCGAAAGGCCTGCCTTCTAGGGGGCACTTGTGGCAGAAAATTTGGTACTCAAAGCAAACATGCAGGCAGTGGAAGACACAAACGAAGCCTACAACAAGAAGTCACATGCCCAAATGAAAGAGGCATGCTAGCAGCAACTTTTGAGCAATCGAAGGAGGTGCAAAGTCCAATCGAAGGGGACTGAATCGAAGGAGACCCAATTTCCTCCAAATTTGTCAAAATTTTATTTTTATCTGTTTTCTCCCTTTTTGACAGTTTCCTTTTAATTCTGGTGCTTGAAAATCCCAATGTACTTGTGTAAGCTGGAATTTTGAGATTTATTGTGAGAGATGCCTTGAGAATTGAGAGGGAAAATTTTGGGGTACAACAGCTGCCCCTGTTCAAACTTCTTGAACCTGAAGAGTTAGATTGGCAGATCCGGCATCTGTGATTTAATGGTGAAAGATGTTTGAACACTAGAGTGCCCAAAAATTTGCACTCGAAGATGGATGGTGAATGGGTTTATAGATTCCATTTGGAGGAATGTTGGTAAACTCTGGAAGAAGTATCATCACAAATCTCTTGTTGATCCATACTAGAGTTGCTGTTTTACCTGTGAGAAAGGGGTTTAGAAAAATGCAGATGCTTGCATTATGCTTACCAGATGTGGTATCATGCTAAATGCATTGTTATGTACATGCTATGATGTATGAATGCAAAATGTGTATTTTTGTCCGGGAAAATAAATCCTTGACTACTGCTGAGGAAATCTTTGGAGGTTGAATCCTTGATTGCCTGTTGGAAATGAAGAATATGCATATCTTCAAATTCTTTTGAAGAGATGCTTTTGCTGGGGAACATCACTCAAAGATCAGTTGTTATCTGGTCGGATCCAGGCTTCACAGTTGCTGAGGATGAATTAGTCGGTTGCTATATGGGTCCAAGTTTCATGGCAACTTACTGGAGGAAGAGATGAATTAACTGTTATCTGGTCGGATCCAGGCTTTGTAGAAAATTCCTTGAAATTGAATAGTTATCTGGTCGGGTCCAGGTTTCACAATAACTTGTTGGGGATGCGGAGGTTAACTGTTATCTGGTCGGATCCAGGTTTCACAGTAACTTGTTGGAGGTAAGGGTGAATTAACTGTTATCTGGTTGGATCCAGGCTTCACAGTACTTCTTGAAGACTGTTATCTGGTTGGGTCCAGGCTTTATGGTCTTTGGAAAGTTGTACTATTATCTGGTCGAATCCAGGTTTCATAGTGTCTTTCTGGGGATCATGGTTAATTGTTATCTGGTCGGGTCTAGACTTTACAATATACCGTTCGAAAACTATTATCTGGTCGGGTCCAGGCTTTGCAGATTTCTGATGAGGTTAATTGTTATCTGGTCGGGTCCAGGCTTCACAGTGAACTACTTGAAAACTGTTATCTGGTCGGGTCCATGCTTTGCATATTTCTGATGAAGTTAATTGTTACCTGGTCGGGTCCAGACTTCACAATGAATTGCTTGAGGATTTAGTTGTTATCTGTTCGGGTCCAAGCTTCACAACGAATCTCTGAGGATAATTGTTATCTGGTCGGATCCAGGCTTCACAATGACTTTCTTGAAAAGATGGAAATGAGGAATGATATCTGGTCGGATCCAGGTTTCTCAGTCCTTTGTCGGGGAATAAAGAGGCAACTCTACTGGGAACAAGTGTTTAAAACCTTGGTTGGATTAAGTTTAGGTTCTTCTATATCTTTGAAGAGTTGGGCTGGTCGTGCCCAGGTTTCATAGCTTTTTGAGAAATGAGATCAACTGTTATCTGTTCGGATCCAGGCTTCAGTAACTCAAGAAGTCAAACTGTTATCTGGCCGGGTCCAGGCTTCAGTAATCGAAGAAATCAAACTGTTATCTGGTCAGGTCCAGGCTTCAGAAATTGAAGAAGTCAAACTGTTATCTGGTCGGGTCTAGGCTTCAGTAATTGAAGAAGTCAAACTGTTATCTGGTCGGGTCTAGGCTTCAGAAACTTGAAAATTGTGCTAATATCTGGTCGGATCCAGGCTTCATAGCATTTCTTGGTAATAATAAAGGCTTTGTTGAAGACTTTACTAGGGATTATGGGTTGTGGCCCTGTGATTTGCAGTTATTTGAAGGGGAAATTCTAACTGGAGAGTATAGACTCAGTCAGGCAAGGCAGACTTAGCTTGGAGAATATACTCAGCTGGACGATTCAGACTCAAATGGGGAATTTGGGTTCCGTTGAGGGATTTGTACTCCGCTAGGGAATAAAATCTTGGTTAGAAGATATACTCTACCGGGGATAAAAAAAACTGGTTGGAAGATATACTCCGCTGGGAATGATGGGATCATCTGGGGATGATGGGCTCAGCCGTGCAATTTTGGACTCACCGGGGAGTGCTTACTCGATTGGGGAAATCAGGGTGTCTTGTACGTTGAGGATTTTGCACTTGGCTCGGGGAAATAACTCTGTTGGGGAAATAAACCCTGCTTAGGAGATGAATTTCCTTTAGACAGAGACCCCTAGGTTTCAATTTTGTAGAAATTGACTTAACTAGAGAAAGTTGTCAAGATATTGAGACTCTGGCCGGGGGTTTATCCTATGTGAAGAAATTTTTGTAGGCAACTCCGCTGGGGAAATGTTGCATTGGGGTTGTCCCTATAGGGATAATGATGATGAGATAACTCTGTGGGGAATAAAATCTGCTGAGGAAGTGGATTCCCTTTAAGAAGAGATCTCCTAGGCTTTAGCTGGGAAAAAAAAGCTGTCAAGAGATTGAGACTCTGGCCAAGGATCGTCTCGTGCAAGGATATTTTGTGTGCAACTCCGTTGGGGAAAGGTTTATTGCCAACGCCCTGGTGGGGATAATGATGGTGAGATAACTCTGTGGGGATATTTCACATTCATTAAAGGGATGCTTACTGCAGTTGTGCATTGATGCCTTGTTGAGGTTGCTGCTTGGCAGGACACATGTGCCAAATAGCTTTAATTATGTTCATATGCATATGTTCATTCAATTTAGTCATTGGACAAATTTGCATTCAAAACAGAGATAGACAATTTTGCACTTCAAAGTGTATTTGTATGGATATTTTTCCCATGAATAGGCGTTTTTGGACATAGAGACGGAAATCCTAGTAAGAGGAAATCTCCAAAAAGAAAACAAAATTGAGAATGAAAAACAAATAGACATGTGAAATGATCTCATTTCCTTTCAGCTCTACTATTGCCCCAATGTCTTTGAACGTCCCTTGTCGTTGATCGAAGTTGATTGGATTGATCCTGGACCATTTGAACTTGGACCTTGGTGATAGTATTGACCGTGTTGATTTCACGGGACATAGTTGTACCCTTTTAATCCTTAATTTTTGCCCTAACCGCCCTTTCGGGTTTTCGGTCCACCAGGATATCCTTTTTTGCCCAAGTCGCCCTTTCGGGTTTTCAATTTGTCGGGTGTATAACCTTTTGGTTTTCCGGGATGCCCCTTTCTGCTTAGGTGTGTCAACCTAACGGGTCTCTTATGCGTAGTATTTTTTAACTATGTCCGCGTTTATAGGATGTGGGAAATCTTCACCATCCATGGTGGTTAGTATCATGGCACCGCCAGAGAAAACTCTCTTGACAACAAACGACCCTTCATAGGTGGGATTCCATTTTCCTTTGGGGCCACCTTATGGTAAAATGACGCGTTTTATCACCAGGTCACCAACTTGATATACTCGAGGCTTGACCTTTTTGTTGAAAGCTTTGATCATCCGTTTTTGATACGTCTGACCATGGCAGATATCAGCTAATCGTTTTTCATCGATCAAGTTCAGCTGATCCAATCTCGTTTAAATCCATTCGTCTTTACTTAGGCCTTCCTCAATCATAATCCTCATCGAGGGGATTTGAACTTCCACTGGAAAAACGGCTTCCATGCCATAGACTAGAGAGAAGGGAGTTGCCCCAGTTGATGTTCTAGCTGAAGTAAGGTAACCATGTAGAGCAAATGGTAGCATCTCATGCCAATCTTTATAGGTCACTACCATTTTCTGCATAATCTTCTTGATGTTTTTGTTGGCTGCTTCGACTGCGCCATTCATTTTCGGTCTATACAGAGAAGAATTGTGGTGATTGATCTTAAATTGAGTGCATAATTCCCTGATCATGGCATTGTTGAGGTTAGTCCCATTGTCGGTGATAATCCTTTCAGGGATACCATAACGACAAATAAGATTGTGTCTGATGAATCTGGCTACCACATTCTTGGTGACTGAGGCAAATGATGTGGCTTCGACCCATTTGGTGAAATAGTCGATAGCAACAAGAATGAAGCCGTGTCCATTGGAAGTTGTGGGCTTGATCTCTCTGATCATGTCAATACCCCACATTGCAAATGGCCACGGAGTGGACATGACATTCAGAGGGATCGAAGGTACATGGACCTTGTCAGCGTAAATTTGGCATTTGTGGCATGTTCTTGAATGTTGATGGCAATCGGTCTCCATCGCTGACCAATAGTAGCCAGCTCTTAATATTTTCTTAGCCATTGTATGTCCACTTGAGTGAGTACCAAAAAGGCCATCGTGCATGTCTTCCATGATTTCCTCTGCCTTTCTCTTATCCACACATCGGAGTAGAGTTGAATCATGGTTGCGCTTATACAATATCTTGTTACTTAGGAAGAATTTGGCTGCAAATATTCGTAAGAACTTTCTATCATTGATAGATGCTCCCTCTGGATACTCTTGCGCTTCAAGGTATCTCATTACCTCATGGTACCATGGCTTTTCCGCATCACTGTCAAGCTCATAGCAATGTGCAGGTTCATCAAATCTTTCAATTGTAATCATAGGGGCTTCGTTGTCCCATCTGACTTTGAACATTGAGGACATGGTTGCCAGAGCGTCAACCAACTAGTTTTCTTCTCTAGGGAAGCGCTCGAATGTGATTTTTTCGAAGTAGGGAATTAGGGATAGCACAAACTCCTTGTAAGGGATAAGATTAGGGTGTTTAGTGTCCCAATCTCCTTTTACTTGGCTGATCACCAAAGCGGAATCTCCAAATACATCCAAATGCTTGATCTTTAAGTCAATAGCAGCCCTTAGACCTAAGATGCATGCTTCATACTCAGCCACATTATTTGTACAATCGAAGCATAGTCTGGCGGTAAAAGGAGTTTGGCAACCTTCAAGAGAGATGATCACAACACCAATTTCGTTACCTAAGGCGTTGGAAGCCCCATCGAATACCATAGTCCATCGGGATCCTTGTTCAGGTCCGTCATACGGTCTAGGTTTTGCACAGTCGGTTACCAGCATAATATTCTCGTCAGGGAAATTGAAGTTCATTAACTGATAATCATCCACAGCTTGATGGGACAAATGATCTGCTAGTACACTTCCTTTGATAGCTTTTTGATTTGTGTATTGAATGTCGTACTCAGTTAAGATCATTTTCCATCTGGCTATTCGTCCGGAAAGGGCAGGTTTTTCGAAGATGTACTTAATCAGATCCATCTTAGAAATCAACAAAGTGGTATGAGTCAACATGTACTGCCTTAGCCGGCGAGCAGCCCACGCTAAAGCACAACAAGTTTTCTCGAGCAGTGAATATCTGGTTTCACAGTCGGTAAACTTTTTGCTTAGATAGTAAATTGCATG
This sequence comes from Vicia faba, assembly GCA_948472305.1. Lineage (NCBI taxonomy): Eukaryota > Viridiplantae > Streptophyta > Magnoliopsida > Fabales > Fabaceae > Vicia > Vicia faba. Next base: position 921,881,339 of record OX451737.1, read on the forward strand.
CTCTTTTCGGTCAAACTCGTCATGTTGGCCCAAAACACACCCCATAGAATTCTCTAATACCGTCAAGCACATGATCAACGGTCTTCTTTCAACTGGAGGCATGAGAATAGGAGGTTCTTGCAGATATTCCTTGATCTTGTCAAAGGCAATCTGGCATTCATCGTTCCATTTGACTACCTGATCTTTCTTCAAGAGTTTGAAGAGTGGGTCACAGCTAGCAGTTAAGTGTGATATGAAACGGGCAATGTAATTGAGACGACCCAAGAATCCTCTGATTTATTTTTCAGAACGAGGGATTGGCATTTCTTGGATGGCCTTTATCTTGGCGGGATCAACTTCAATGCCTTTATTGCTGACAACAAATCCTAGAAGCTTTCCAGAGCGTACTCCGAATGTGCACTTGTTAGGGTTTAACCTCAGTTTATATTTTTTCAGTCTCTCAAATAGTTTGTGTAGGTGACCGAGATGTTCTTCTTCGGTTTGTGATATAGCGATCATATCATCCACATATACCTCTATCTCATGATGAATCATGTCATGAAATAAAGCCACCATAGCCCTTTGATATGTTGCCCCTGCATTCTTTAACCCGAACGACATGACCTTGTAGCAGAAAGTTCCCCATTATGTAACGGAAGTAGTTTTTTCCATATCTTCGGGAGCCATCTTTATTTTATTATAGCCCGAGAAGCCGTCCATGAATGAGAAGACTTTATACTGAGCGGTATTATCGACTAAGACGTCAATGTGTGGTAGAGGGAAATCATCCTTGGGGTTTGCCCTATTCAGATCCCTATAGTCTACGCACATGCGAACTTTCCCGTCTTTCTTTGGCACGGGCACTATATTAGCCACCCATTGAGGATAGGATGTTACAGCTAGGAATCCTGCATCAAACTGTTTCATTACCTCGGCTTTGATCTTTTCAGACATGTCAGGTCTCATGCGATGAACTTTTTGTTTAACAGGAGGGCAGTCTTTTTTAGTTGGCTGACGATGAACCACAATGTCGGTATCCAATCCAGGCATATCTTCATACGACCAAGAAAATACTTCCATATAATCGCACAACATCTGAACCAAACGTCTTTTGACACTGCTTTCCAAATTAGCACCGATCCTGATTTCCTTCTTATTTGAATCAGTACCCAGGTTGATAACCTCAATTGACTCTTCATGTGGTTGAATAGCCTTTTCCTCTTGTAACAGAAGTCTGGCTAGTTCTCCTAGTATGTCACAATCTTCCTCGCTTTCGTATTCGGCTTAGTTGATAGGACATTCAAAGTCATAGTTGGCAATAATAGAGTTGTTGGCAATAGGATCAAGAGTGGATGTAGTCCTGCAAGAGTGTGTGTGAGCATGTAAGATACATGGCTATCTTTTGGAAATGTATTTAAAAGAAAAGAAAGACAATGAACACAAATATTTGAATGCAAAAGAGTCCAATGTACTGAATGATCATATGATTAGATGAACAAAATATAAAACCCTTGACAAAAGAACCAAAGTGCCGCAGGCTAGGCACATGGCTTAAAAGTCAATATCAAAATATTACAGACAACAAGTTCTTGAATTGATTAAAAGCAAAAACAAGTAGATTACTCCTCAATGAAGGAGATGGGCACAAAGTCCTTCGCATGCCAATTGTTGGGCTTCCCTTTGGTTGTTGGGTAGATCCAGTCTTCAAAAGCACACTCATCATCGAAATCCTCTATAGCATTCACTTCATGACTCTTGAGGTGGAGAGACGACTTTCCCGTATGAGCACCTCTAATTTCTTTCTGAGCTTTGGAGGTGAAACCTATCCCAAACTTATCTGTCTTGAGTGGGATGTCGAGGAGTTGACCCCATATCTCATTGTTTCCTTTTTCTACCACAACACGGGCATCCTTAAGAGAAACCATCTTGGGAATAACTTTGTCGGCTTTTGGAGTGTCGGAGGAGATTTTGGTGGTGGCCACAACTTCAAATGTCAGGCAAGGAGTCTCTATGAATTCGCCATCCATTTCTACGTACTTGAAAGAAATGAGGTGGCTTACCATAAATTCTTCTTCACCGCAAACGGTGACAACCTTCCCTTGAACTGGATATTTTAACTTCTGGTGGAGAGTAGAAGTGACCGCACCTGCCTCATGGATCCATCGGCGCCCAAGTAAGAAAGAATACGCATGCCGTATGTCCATTATGTAGAATGTGGAGTTGAAAATCTGTGAACCAACCTTAATGGGGAGATCCACCTCTCCATGAACCATCCTTTTCGACCCATCAAATTCCCTCATAATAATATCGCTTGGCTTCAAAACCAAACCTTCACAGTCTAGCCGATCTAAAGCGCCTTTAGGTAACACGTTTAAAGATGAGCCTGTGTCCACCAAAACATGTGCCAGAGTGGTCCCCTTACATTCAACAGAAACATGCAAGGCTTTATTGTGATTCTTTCCCATGGGATTTAAATCTGCGTCGGAGAATCCCATACCATTGTCAGCTGTCAGACTTGCTACACAGTTCTCAAACTGGTCGGCTGTGGTTTCTTAAGGCACGTGAGCCTTTTTCAAGAACTTAATCAAAGCTTGTGCATGGGCGTCGGAACATAGCAATAGGGACATTATTAATATTTTAGAAGGGGTTTGTCCCAACTGCTCTACTATTTTGAAGTCGCTTTTCTTGATGATTTTCAGAATCTCCTCCATCTCTTGAGTGGGTGGTTCTTCCATAATAGTCTTTTTAGCAAGTGCCTCTTCCCTGGCAGGCTCACTTTCTTTCTCTTTCCCTCTAATACTGACACCAGCCTTGTTGTTGGTCATGCGGATTGGAACTGCGGTAGTGGTTGGTGGTGAGATATCAGGGGAAAAGACTCTTCTTGTTCTTGTGACTTTACTAGTACCCGTAATATTAGTAACACCCACTTCATTATCATCAATCCAAGAATCTTGTTTTACCCCATGGTAATAAACCTCGACACCATAATTCCATGGTACCGCTTTATCAGAGGTGTATGGAACGGGTCTGGCAGCACTGATTATGAGAGGAGCAATGATTGGTTCGTTTGAAATCCTGATAGGACCTTTGGATGAGATCCTAAGAGGTTTGTTTGAAAATGTTATGATGGCCAAGTCTTCAGCTTTGTCGACTGAATTTTTGATGGCAGGATTCTTTTCTAATAGAATTTCGCGGCTATCCATTAGGCATTGTATACCTTTCCTTAGTTTTTCACACCCATCAGATTATCTCATACAGCCCACACAGTCTTTTTCACAGCCAGGGCAAGTCCCAACTTTCAACAGATTGCTCTTGATTACATTCAATGGAGTAGTTAACCCTTTGATAGAGGTGATGAAAGTTGTATCTTCGACGACATTAACACCTTTGTCATGCTTTGGCATTGGAGCGGTAATTACATTTGGCGTTGGAGGAGGATCAAATTCAATAGTCTTGTTGTCAATTAAATCCTGGATTTTGTTCTTCAGATCCCAACACTGATCAGTCTCATGCCCTGGGCTGTTTGAATGATAAGCACACTTTGCATTTGGATTATATCTCGGTGACGAGATGTTAGGGTTGGCAGGAGGATCCCGCAATGTCACTAAATTGGCCCTGAGCAGATGTTGAAGGGCTTGAGATGATGACATGCCTAACCTTGTGAACTGTCTTCTTGGAGCTTCAACCCGTTGATGATTGGTAGATGGTCTTTGAGTAGCAGTCGGATTTCAGACAACATTGATAGACAAATGATTATTTATTTTGGTATGGGCCTTTGCTCTATACACAAGATTAGCTTCTTTCTTCGCGGCAAAAGGTTTCTTGACAGGATTGGGAGTAGAGGTAGATGCCACTGAGATCTTTCCACTCTTAATGCCACTTTCTATTCTCTCACCGGTTAGGATTAATTCGGTGAAACCAAAAGAAGAGCAGCCAACCAATAGATTCAAGAAAGGACCAGATAATGTGCTCATGAACATGTCAATGTGTTCCCTATCAGTCAAGGGAGGTTGGACCCTACTTGCAAGGTCTCTCCACTTCTGCGCATACTCCTTAAATCCCTCATCCTTCCCCATAGTCACCTTGCAATTGAACCCTCGTCGGCGCCAAGTCGGCGTTGTACTAATATTGATGGTAGAAGGCAGTAGCTAAACCCTCCCAAGTATTGATGCGAGAGCCATCCAACTGATAAAACCATTCAAGTTGTGTTCCAGCCAGACTCTCTTGGAAAAAGTGAATCTAGAGTTTTTTATCAGCAGTGTGCAGTTGTATCTTGCGTATATAGGACTTCAAATGGAGCTTTGGGCAAGAAACCCCATCGTATTTTGCAAAGGTTGGTATTTTGAACTTGTGGGGAATGACTACCCCAGAGATTAAGCCCAAATCGTCAAAATTCAAACTGGGAATAGCTTGGATTTCAACTGCTTTCAATTTGTCTTCTAGCTTCTTGTATTTGATGTCTGCGGGTGGATATTGTTCATTGAAATAATCATCATCAGATTCTTGGTCATTGATACAGTCGGCCTGAGTACTCTTGACCTCACCAATTTGGTTCTCGTCCTCTTCGAATGAATCTTCCTCTATTGGAATTTGACGGATTGTCTCCTTGAACCTTTTACCCATGTTGATTAGAGCTTTCTTCTTTGGCTTTTTCTTAGCGGCCAACAAGGCCATCATATCCTGCTTCCCCTTGGCCAGGGCGAGCAAAGCTTCCTGAAATTGAGAATTCTGAGCCTGGAGTTCCGTCATAGTTTTCTCTAGATTCATCTTGCTTGCTGAAATAAATAGCGGGGAGATAAGGAAACCTGTTATGCGGACGCCTGTCATGTCATGATGCAAGAATATGCAGTATGCAAATGATTTCAAGGATTTAAAGAATTTAAATTTGTATAGACAAAGAGTGAACAAACGTTAACTTGTATTAAAGAAATCTTGATTTGAATACAAACATGCCTCCTGGGCTTACAATAACAGAAATAAGCATAAAGTAAACGCCTAAGACAAAAAAGTTGTGCGCATCTTCTTTGGCGCAAAGTAGGTGTTTAAGCTCCTTTCTTCATGAAGTTCCCTTGTAAGCTCCAATATCTTCTTCTCGCTTTCATAGAACTTAGCTTCGAAGGTGTCTCGCTCTCCTTTTAGCTGAATCCAAGCGTTTTGCAAATCTTCAAGAGAAGTAGGCATATCAGGATAGAGGATCGTATGTGGAATGTCTCCCTCGACTACTGGCTCCATGATAACAGGTAAGACGGCTTCATAAGGCATCTTGAGACTTTGAGCGCGAGCCCTTACCCATTTAAGATAAGGTTCCAAAGGAATGGAATTCTTACGTCCCAATGTCTTTCTATCAACTTTGTTAACTATACCCCAAGCTCGTATAAATCTTTGACGGTAACCTTGGGTTTCGCTTTCGTAGTCAAATGCAATTCCTTGGATGAGTACCTCATGAGGGCCATATCTTCTAGCGTATCCAAATTGTCGCAAAGCTAAACAAGGGTTGTAAGTAATGCCTCCCCTAATGCCAAGTATAGGGACATTAGGGAATTCCCCACAATGGTCAATGATGGTAATGTCTTCTAAGGAGCGATAATACCAACAGATATCAGCATGCGAAAGTGACATCAATCTTTTAGACCATCTCATACCTTGTTCATTCTTCACCACAGATCGAGGTAGGTGCAAAATAAACCACCTAGCCAACAGAGGAGTGCAACACATCAAAGTCCCCCTTTTCTTCAAAGTGCGAGAGTGGATAGAATGCAATATGTATCCAAGCAATGTAGGCACCGGATTACGAGATATGAAAACCTTAATTGCATTCACATCTATAAATTGGTCAGGATTTGGAAGTAGTACCAATCCATAGATGAGAAGAGCCAGAATTTCCTCGAAGGCTTGTAGATCCAAAGTATTCCAACACTCTTGAGCCTTCTCCAACAAAAACTTTGCTAGTAACCCTTTAACACCACTCCTTGTTACCCAATTTGCTACTATGTCAAATGGTTGCAAATGTAGAGCTCGAGCAATTTCCTCAGGTTTAGGGTCTCTTTCAATACCGTTGAAAGGTAACTGATTAAGAATAGGGATGCCCATGAGTTGAGAAAATTCTTCCAAAGTGGGCACAAGCTGGTAATCAGGAAAAGTGAAGCAATGATGCAAAGGGTCGAAGAATTGGACAAGAACCTTTACCATATCTTCTTCAATACTTGAGGTAACCAAACCAAGGAGTCGTCCATTTCTTTTGGTGAACGAGGAATCTTCGAGGACCCTTGATACTAAATCCTTGAGTTGTGGAGGTATCCTCACAAGAGTGACTTGGATAGTGCTCCTACGAATGGAGGCCATGTCCCACAAAACAGAACAAAGATAAATCCAAAAATCCTTGAAATGGTTAGTGATGTTTATGATGTTTATGATGTTATGTACAAGTGTATGTACAAAGAAAAAAAGTCCTCGATTTAGGCTTGCATGGGGTTTCAGGTAAGTACCCTCTTGAAATTTTAGTTGGCTCAACCTGTCCTAGTTAAAAGTAACCGGGTTCTAAGGGATCTCAATATCACAGATCTTTCCCCCAAGTTTCGTTCAATAAGCGATTGACTCGTAACCAAACAAAACTCAAGAGTCAAACCTCAATGAGCGTAGCATCGAGTATCAACCAACTTCGGACTGCACCGAAGCCGGTCATCTCACTACGTCCTAAAGGCCAAGTTGGTAAAGTAAGGTTCTAAGGTTAGTTGATGCTTTATGACACCACGCGGCGGCCCCGTACTATCCTTGACTGACTCAAGGGTTACCGGTACCAACCAAAGTGCCACATCAACGTAGCTACTGCTTCAACCGTGTCGGTATACCCCACACAGTTCCCTCACAGTTTATTACTACTTACCTAAAAAGTATCCCCCAAATCCGGGTGTAGGATTTAAAACAAACCCAAACAAGGAACCCAAAATATAAAGTAAGCAAATCAAATACTGTAAGCAAGTAAATATGATCTAGCCCTAAGGTAACCCCACTTTTTGAAGATTTTAAAGTCCCCAGCAGAGTCGCCAGTTCTGTGGTACAATGGGAGAACTGACTTGGGGTTTTGCGTTTGTGTTTGCAAAATGTTACGGTTTAGCAAGAGTCGCCACCAACTTTTCTTTTATCTAATAAGGAAAGGTTAAAAAGCACAGGAAAGACCTTTCAAGATGTTTTCTTGAGTTCGGGGGGTAGATTATGAAAAGGGAAGGTATTAGCACCCTTTCCATCCATGGTTTTCCATGGGCTCTTAGTTACTTGTTAGATCACTTGCTTTTGTTTGAAAATTATGCTTTTGTGTGGTTTTGAAAGTATTTTGAAAATGTGCCATCGTTTAGGCGAACTTTGCAATGATTCTCGTTCGTAAGAATGTATGCAAAGTGTTGGGCTTTTGAAAATATTTCAAGTTTTGGAAAGATGTATGTGATTGTTTTGAAAATAGCAAGGATGTTTGTTTTGAAATTGAGCAAGTAACTAAAAGTAATCTACCTACTCAAAAGGTTTTAGATGTGTTTTCCTCCTCCTTTAGATGTTGCTACCTTACCATTGATTTGATGAGAAGCCCCATCGTTGGATGTGAAGGGACAGACGTGGGTCATCGTATAGTCATGATAGCAATGTTGTGAGACATCTTAGCATTCTCTTGTAGGGACTAAGATCACTTGTAAGGCAACATTTGTAGTGTCATCGAGGGACTATGATCTTGTATTTGTGATTGTTTTTGCTAAGATACCCCACATGCATAACATGACCATTTTTATAAGGCAACAAGTGGAATTTCCCTAAGGGTGCATGTGTGCAAGTGTGTTTGATTGCATGCATTTTGTCTTTGATTTTTGGGTTGTTTACTTGTTGATTTTATCTTGCCATACACACCTAATTACTTAACATTTATGAAGGTAATAAAAGAGTATAAAAAAATAAATCCTACACTATTACAGCCATATTGAATTGCATGAAAGGATAAAGGCAAAAATAAGGTAAAAGCAAGAAAAAAAATGGATCTTTCGACTTAGGGCAGCAAACCCTTCGATTCTGCCATTTCTGGCTCTCTTCGACCTTACCTGAAAAGGGGTGAAGGAATGAGTTTCAAATGGGGCCTAGAAGCCAGCATATTTTGGCTTTCGATTAGGGCCTGGAACCAGTATATTTTGGCTTTCGACTGCCTCTTTCATTTGGCCTGAAGGTTAGTATGGAAGCCAGAGGCTTCGTTTCTAACTTTTCTGTCTCCTGTTTCTTTCATTTGAGTTTGAATAGCGACGTGGCCCAAGGCCATGCCAACATCACCTTAAGAATAGATTAGTTCTTTAAAGCGTATTTAAATGTACCAAGAGCAAAAGCCAATAAGATTGTTAACCATGACACATATTAAGAGAGGGAAAACAAAAAGAAGAAAATAGTATGTACAAGTTTTAAATGAAAAAGAAAACTTATTTACATGCTATGTTGGAAACGAAGGGCCAAAGGTTAAAAATGACTTACCTTGCTGGAGGTTGGAGCATGTTCTGGACTTTGAAGCGGTTGCTTTGGATGCCTCTGGATTCGAAGGAAAAGACCCAGGGTAGGCCTTCGACACTGGATTCGGAAGGGCAAAACAAGTGAAATATCCTTCTTTGCTGGATTCAAAGGAAGGAACAAGTGGGATGCTCATTGAGTTGAAGGAAACTGGAATGTGTTGTTCTTCAGAATTGAAGGAGGTAACGATGATTCTGTTTTTTTTATTTCACAAGTGTTGAAGTGTTTGAGAGTTTTATGGTGTGTGAGAATTTTGAAGATACATTTCCCTCTCTCTCTTTGTGCAAATGAACTCTCTATTTATAGAGAAAAGCTTTTGGGAAGCTTGGGGAGCAAAAATAATAAAATAAGGCTCAGCTGGAAAGTAAGTGTCCACTTGTGCCATAAAAGCAAGATGAATGGTTCAGATGGGTTGCTTCTTTCTGAAGGAAAACAGGCGCAAGGCTCAAGACAAGCTTTTCTAAAAGGTAGTATTATGCTATTAAGTGCAAGTGGTCTTGGACAACAAATTGGTAAAGGCCTATTTTAACTTGCATAAACAATTAAGTATAGAGTGAGCCATAAGTTTGAGGCCTGAAAATGGAAAACACGTAGCCTAGCCTATGGGTCTAAATGTTCAACTTGATCTTTTGAGTCGAATCCTCCATCTTTCTACACCTTTCGACCATACTAGAATAACACAACATTCGTTTTCACCAGTTGTATGTCCTTCGAATGAACCAACTGTGTGTTCTTCGAATGGCCCTTTTTAGCTGAATATGCCATTTTGAGGCTTATTGCTTTTAATAACTTAGGCCTAAACCTTCGACCAGACTCCAAAGTAATAGAACAATTATTCCCCAACTATGGCAAGTCCTTCGAATGGACCACCAAGTTGTGTGTCATAATGCAGGACTACGGCGTATTGAAGGGTTTACATATGGATTCGAAGGTGATATAAAGGCGCATACGAATCATACATGAAGATGAATTTGAAAGTCACAGGAAGGTAGCCATTCGTCCAATCGAAAACTTATGAATCCAAGGCAAACAGGTGAGGGGAGAATGGTGCAATCGAATGACACTTTTCAGAAGGTTATTAACTTCTGAATCGAAGGAAGATTTCAGAAGATTATTGACTTTTTGAATTGAAGAAAACCAAAAGGAGGCCTTTAATTCTTGAGTTGAAGGAAATTCCTGAGTCGAAGGACACTGTTTCAAAGGGAAACAAAAACTCAATTGAAGCTTGCATGCAGGTATGGCCAGAGATGAATTCCCAAACGAAGGCTTACACGCAGATATGCAGGAGGTGAATGCCCAAATGAAGGCTTGTATGCAGGAAGCACTTTTGGCCACTAGATCAAGGCCTTCGATTGCAAGCATGCAGACAACAAACTTGTCAAATCGAAAGGCTTGCCTTCTAGGGGGCACTTGTGGCAGAAAATTTGGTACTCAAAGCAAACATGCAGGCAGTGGAAGACACAAACGAAGCCTACAACAAGAAGTCACATGCCCAGACGAAAGAGGCATGCTAGCAGCAACTTTTGAGCAATCGAAGGAGGTGCAAAGTACAATCGAAGGGGACTGAATCGAAGGAGACCCAATTTCCTCCAAATTTTCCAAAATGTTATTTTCATCTGTTTTCTCCCTTTTTGACAGTTTCCTTTTAATTCTGGCGCTAGAAAATCCCAATGTACTTGTGGAAGCTGGAATTTTGAGAATCATTGTGAGAGATGCCTTGAGAATTGAGAGGGAAAATTTTGGGGTACAACAATTGCTATTCACAAATATTAGCATAAGAAACAGAAGGGCGGTTGCTCATGACTTAAAGAATGGGGAAAAATCTATAAAAAAATATGTAATTCCGACAGTTACTCCTTCCAGCAGGTACAGGGGCATGGACAGCTTGAGGCAAAGTCACCAGTACATGCGATCCCGTGACATCTATGTTCCCCACAGAGTAGAAGCAACCAAAGGTTTTGATCTCTGCTTCCCCAAACAAGAGTTACTTTCCCCAGCCAAGTTCCTTCAGAGAGCCGATATCTATATTCCCCAACCGAGTTTTTATAATCGCAAGTGGTTTATAAAGTTTTCTCCCGAGCAGAGTTTATTTCTCTGAATAGGGAAGTTCAATTTCCAACATAGTTTATTCCTCCAGCTACGGAAGTTCATCCCCCAGCGGAGTTTATTTCTCTGAATCGGCAAAATCTTCCAGCAAGGCATCTCCTCTCGCAAACAGAGTTATTCCCCCGCAGAGTCTCTCCCCGACAAGATATTCACAAACAGAAAAGAGTAAATCCCCAGCATAGTCATCTCCATTCACCATCCCCAGCGGAAATGAAGAATTCAACTTCCCCATACCTTTCAGCAGCAGTCTGGGATTTATTTTCCCCGACTAAGAAATACCTTAATAGCATCCCATATTCATACATCATGGCATACAACACAATCTCATTTATTTTGAGAACATCATAACAATGCATTTCATACATCATGACATTGCATACGACTAACTCTTTACCTTTCAGGGAAAAGATTAAATCAACAAGCTACGTCTAACCAAGGACTATTTTAGGATTTTTCTCAGAAGGATGTCCTCACAAGATTTTCCCTGGGTCAGACAGGTCGACACTAAGATCTCTCTGATTACCATGCCATTGGAAGATGTTCCAAGACTTTCGTTTGGGTCAGTTGAATTGTTACTAAGATTCTCCTGATTACTATGCCAGTCAAAGTTAACCCAAGATTTTCCCTGGGTCAGACAGGTCGACATTAAGGTCTCTCTGATTATTATGCCAGTGGAAGATGTTCCAAGACTTTCGTTTGGGTCAGTTGAATCGTTACTAAGATCCTCCTGATTAATATGCTAGTCAAAGTTAACCCAAGATTTTCCCTGAGTCAGACATGTCGATACTAAGATCTCTCTAATTACCATGCCAGTGGAAGATGTTCTAAGACTTTCGTCCGGGTCAGTTGAATCGTTACTAAGATTCTCTTGATTACTATGCCAGTCAAATTTAATCTAAGATTTTCCCTTGGTCAGACAGGTCGACACTAAGGTCTCTCTGATTACTATGCCAGTGGAAGATGTTCCAAGACTTTCGTTTGGGTCAGTTGAATCATTACTGAGATTCTCCTGATTAATATGCTAGTCAAAGTTAACCCAAGATTTTCCCTGGGTTAGACAGGTCAACACTAAGATCTCTCTGATTACTATGCCAATGGAAGATATTCCAAGACTTTCGTTTGGGTTAGTTGAGTCACTACTAAGATTCTCCTGATTACTATGCCAGTAAAAGTTAACCTAAGATTTTCTCTGGGTCAGATAGGTCGACACTAAGATCTCTCTGATTACTATGCCAGTGGAAGATATTCAAAGACTTTCGTCTGGATCGGTCGAATCTCTACTAAGATTCTCCTGATTAATATGCCAGTCAAAGTTGATCCGAGACCTTTCTCTGGTTTAGTCAAATCGATACTAAGATTTCTATCCCAGTTGAAAATAATCCAAGACCTTTCTCTGGTCCAGTCAAATCGATACTAAGATTTCTATTCCAGTTAAAGAAGTTATGAAGCCCAGAAACTGACCGGATAATAGTCAATCAACAATTCAAGACACTGTGAAGCCTGGATCCTGACCAGATAACAGTTTAATCTCACCCCCCAGTAAGTCACTGTGAAACCTGGAGCACGACCATATGACAGTCAACCTTATTATCCTTAGCAAGCCACTGTAAAGCCTGGATTCTGACGAGATAGCAGTTCACTCCCATCTCTTCAATCAAGTGATGACTCCCCAGTAGAGTAACGGACAACTGAAGCTCCTAAAACTTTATGTTTCAAAACAGAGACCAACATTCCTCAGTGGCATCCTCTCTAACAGCAAGAGCATGAATTCCCACAAAGGGATATCTCATGAAATCATCATTGTTATGGATGGCATCTTTAATCCCATCTCCGAAGAATATCCGTCACATTCTGGATGGCATCTTTAAGCCCATCTCCAACGAATATCTGTCAAATTCTAGATGACATCTTTAAGCCCATCTCCGATGACTCTCCATCATATTCCCTGGATGGCATATTTAAGCCCATCTCTGACGATCTGCCGTCATCTTTTCCAAATGGCATCTATAAGCCCATTCCCAATACTATCTACACAGTCAAGTATCATCTCAGACGAGTGCAAATTTCTGGGCACTCTAGTGTTTAATCATCTTCCACCTTCAGATCACGAAAGGCAGACCAACCAATCTACATCTTCAGGTTTAAGAAGATTGACAGGGGCAGCTGTTGTACCCTAAAATTTGTCCTCTCATATTTTTCCAAGATTTTCCTCTTGCATAGGTGGTTATAAACCTTTGCCTAAAGACAAGGAAATTTTTCAAATGATATTTCTAAGTTTCCTTCGATTGGCCTGATAACGAGGCTTTTCGATTGGCATCTCAAAAGTTCCTTTCGATTGGCATCCATAAAATGTCTTTCGAGTGGCATCTCCAAAGTGCTCTTTGATTACCATCTACATAGCATCCTTCGATTTGCATCTGCAAAAGGCCTTTAGATTGGCCTCATGACAAGTCTTTCGATGGGCATTATGTCAAAGCCTTTCGATTGGCGTAGCAAAGGACTCTTCGTTTGATATTCCAATAAATACCCTTCGATTGGTACTTGGACAAGGACCCTTCGAAGGACTCCCTCCAGGCCATTCGAAAGAGGCCATCAAGAGGGCACTCTGAAAATATGTCCAGGCCAGAGTCTTGCCTTGTTGAGTCATAATGCAACAAGAGCTGATTCGACTAGAGACTTCTCTTCAAAAAGGCAGGAAATCGAAGCAAAGGGTGATCCAATCGAAGGATCTTTAGTACTGAAGCTGGAAAAATTCGAAGTCAGGACCATCAAAGAGAGAAAGGTTCTAATAAGGAAATTCCTGATTAGTTCGAATTGAAGTAAGGCTGGCAAGGAAGGTATTTGAAGGAATGAAGCTGGGACTTGTTCCAAAACAAGCCAGAAAGCCCATAGTCGAAAGAGGATTTTCTCAATCAAGTAAAGAATGAAGTAAGGCTGGAAAGGAAGGAATTCAAAGGAATGAAGCCAGGACTTGTTCCAAAACAAGCCAGAAAGCCCATAATTGAAAGAGGATTTTCTCAATCAAGTAAAGAGTGAAACATGCTGGAAAATAGAAGAAAACGCATTGGAATAAAACACAAAGACTTGGCCATTTTAGAAACAAAAGATGCAAGATAAATCAAATATTTTCTCACTAAATCTTCAAGATTCAGTTCAAATTTGTTAACCTAATTCATTCCACTATATATACATAACAAACCCGGATTAAGGAAGAAGGATTTTGGCCGTGTAAAACACTCAAGACTGTTTAGAATGTTGACAAAAAAGTGTGGAACGAGTTTTACTCTAGAGGGAGATTAAAGGAATTTCAAAGACTACAATCCCTTCGTAGGAGTGTTTGGGAGCTATCTGGACCACTCTCACGAATCAACACATAAAGAAACGGTATATACAGGTATCACTGTTGGCTCTAGTTCATGAAATTGGTTTTTTGAAATATATGCATGATCAATGATTTTATACATATTCATGTTTGTATGATTATTTAGAACATATCTGCATGATTAATTATATGTTTTGATGCATATTTTATTGAATGCCATGGTTAGGGTTTCAAGGTTATTTTTAGGGTCTTCTGTTTCAGGCAAAATCAGGAAAAATGATGAGTACCATCGTCCTCACGAGACCAAACCCAATTGATCTGCATATTTGATTTGAATTTATATTGCATAATTATGATTTTTGAGATGTGCAGGTTTGTAGCTAAAACGCTTTATTTAGGAAAAACCTTTAGGCTAAAATGACAGTCTCAACGAAGAAGATGATTGCGTGTCAAAACCTGATGAACCGTTTGAATTCTTGTGCGTTTTTATTACAGCCAATGACTTTTCATCACATATAATATATGTTGTTTGTGTATGTTAACGATTAAACGATTGGCTCAGTGGCAAAGGGAAAGATTTTCAAAGTGCACATTTGTAGGAGGTCAGGGGTTCGATCCCTGCCTCCTACATGTTATTTTTCTTAATATTTCTATGCAGATTCAATGCCTCCTTTCCAAGTGAGAACATCATGGGCCCCCAGATCCTCTACCTTTGATCAATCAACGCCTGGATCTAATGCTCCCAACGAAGCTCCCAATGGTGGACACTCCTGGGACAACCACACTGAATCACACGCAGCTATGGGCCAACTAGATTGGGCCTTGAACAGAAATTCAGCATGCACCCTCCATTTGAGTTTACATCCCTCAGGCTTACTCTTTTCCCTTTTAATTTTGTTTTATTTAAATTAGTTTATTTGTTTTGCTTAAATTAATTTTTCCATAAAATCATAAAAATCAACATCACAAAAAATAGGATTTAGCTTTTTTTTCAATAAATTAATTTTTGTAAATTAATTAATTTCATCAACTTTAATTTGTTTCATTAATTAAAATTAATTATAAAATTAGGTCAAACTCTAATTTTTTTTCACAAAAAATCCCAAGAAATATTTTCAATGATCAAATTAGGTTTTTTAGGGTTTCAAACTTATTTCAATTTTTTTTATTCTCATGCGTAATTATTTTTACCATATGATTAATTTTTACTATTGATGTAACTGCGCCCGGTTTGTAATAGCTTGATTAGGGTTTATTTCTTGCATCTTATTTTCAGTCAATTCCTTATGTATCTACACCAAAGCCTTGTAATAGCTTAGGGCCTCTATTTCTTGCTTTTATGTTTTATATTCTGTATATAATTGTTAGCAACCTAGGCGCGTAGGCTCAATTAATCAATAGATCACTAAATTCAAGATAAATATATATGAAAAAGCACACTTTTGCACACTTGCACCCTTAGGGTATACCTCACTTGGTTGCATTCAGAAAAAGTCGTCATGTCCTTCGAGCGTAGGGATACTCTTAACAAAGACCCTCAATGCTAAAGTCATCATAAAGATCATAGTCCCTATATGTCCCTCGAGTTGCCTACGAGAAATGATCTTATGATGATAGTCCATTCGAAAAGCTAAGGTATCCTTACATGTTGCCTTCAATGACCATTACGTCCCTTTCGATAGTCCCTCAACGTCCAACAACTAGGGTTACCTACTCACTAATAGTAGGATAACACGGTCTAAAGTATAGGGGGAAGAAAACAGTCTTTTTTCGAGTAGGTAGATAATTGTTAGGTACTTGCTCAAACAATCCTTTTTACACACTTTCAAACACTTTTCAAATAAAAGTTTTAAACGTTTTATGATACGATGGCAGAACCGACTGTTAATACTGGTTTGCGTTTTTTGTTCGCAAATGTCGCGGTAAGCAAGAGTCGCCACCGACTTTTATTTTATCCAATTAGGAAAAGGAAAAAGAACAGAAAAACTCTTTTTCGAGAATATTTCTGAGTACGGGGGGTAGATTATAGAAAGGGAAGGTGTTAGCACCCTTTCCATCCATGGTTTTCCACGGGCTCTTAGGTACTTGCTCATTTTAAAATTGCTTGTGTGTGTTTGTTTTGAAAAAAAGTTTACTTCGTGATAACCCTTGTATCAGTCCTCAAGGATGTGACGAAGTTGTTTTGAAAATTGTTTGAAAAGTGTTGGTGTGAAATTTGTTTGTTTGAGCAAGTACCTAGAAACTATCTACCTACTCGAAAAATACTATTTGTTTTCTTTTAGACAGCGCTATCCCATTATTAAGGAATAGGTAGCACCGTCGTTGGAGTTTTAAGGGATGTTCGAAGGGACAGATTCGGTCACAAAAGCAATGTTAGGAGGTGTTAGTAATTATCCTAAAGCCTTAAAGATCTTTTTCCGAGGCAACATCCGAATGGGTCATTTGAAATCTTTCGGGGCTATAGGACGACCACTAACAAACCCTATACTTCATGACCATTTAACCGAAGGCAACCGAAGTGGAGTAAACCCTAGGAGTGAGCATGTGCGAGTGAACTTTTTCAGTTAATTTGTCTTTGCACATTTAAGTTATCTACCGTTTTAATTTTCAAATATTCTTTCCATACAATCCTATTAGCATACATCTAACAGTTTATAATTGCGGAAATTTAAAGTGCGGAAATAGAAATCCTAACTACTACACGGCTTTCGCAGATACAGAATTATTTTGACTGAAAATAAAATGCGGAATTAAAACCTAATTAAAGCTATTACAACCTCGGAGCAATTACAAAAAATAATTAAAAAAGTAACTGAAATACGCGCGACGAATTAAATGCGGGGACGATTAGAAAACCTAAAAAATCTAATTTGAGAAAAAATGCTCAAGTTATTTTTGAAGAAAAAATTAATTATTTACGAAAATCAAATCCTAATTTCTAATTGATTTTAAATTTAAAAAGGAGTTAAATTAACCTAATTTTTAATCAAATTAATTAATTAAAGAAAATAAATATTTTACGAAAAAAATGATTTTTGGTGTTTTTGTGATTTTTTTGGTTTTTTGTAATTAATTAAAAAAAGGATTAATTTGTGAAAACAAATAATTAAACAAACAAAATAAATAAAAAAAATAAAAAAAATTTAATTTGGCCTGTATAGCAATTGGAGGGGGTGTGTTGTTGAAATTATTCCAGGTCCACCAAGCTGAAGCCCAATTAGCGCCTGATCCAGTGGGGCTGCTTCCTGATGGTGGTGTACCATGGTCTCTGGCAGGTAGAGGCGTTGGATCTGGTTGATCATGCATCCTGTAGCTGGCTGTTGGTGGCGTATGATAGGCCTTTGGGATGGTAATGCAAGGGATCTGTTAAATGAAAATAAAATAAGAAAGTTGCCAGGACCTGGGATCGAACCCAGGTCCTCTACCCTTTTCAACACACATCCTTTCCAGCTGCGCTACATGTTTCAATTGATAATATAATAATAATAATAATAATAATACATAATATATGCAATCAAGGTGAATTAGTGGTCAAAACAAAAAAAACGTGCGCCAGTTTGAATGGTCCAGTGGTTAGCTGCCACATTATTATCTTCTTCGCAGGTCCGTCGTCTTAGGTAAGTAACGTATACCTACGGATAAACGTCTGTAACTAAAACCCTGCAAATTTCCAAAATCCAGCATATGCATGATAAATGAATTATGGTTACACCAATCAAATTGTTTTGACCTCACGAGTACGATGGTACCCTTTGTGTAGGCCAATTTCACCTGTATCAAGAAGCCCCAAAATGTGACCTCAAACCTAGCCATGGCAGTCACTCGTATAAGCCTCAAAAATCCAATTAAACAATCCAGACATGTTAGGAATACATCAATGATCACAAATATGTCATTAAATCATGCTAATGATGCAATAATGGTTGTAATCAATTTGAATAAAACAAGAAAACCGTATGAGATGTTGCGAGCGTTTCTGGGCGTGAAAGAACCTGCAATCGATTGGGTTAGCTTCTGGGAAGGTCCAGGAATCGTTTAGGAATGTTGGAAGGCCTTGAATTATCCTCTAGGGTAGAGATCAGATCACCACTTTTTTGCCAAAATTTTGAGTTTGTTCTAGTGTTCTTCATGACTGCAACCTCTCGTTTTTGTGCATGGCCTTGTTCATTATATATCCTTAAGTGAATTAGGGTTATAAAAATAGCTAGTATCTTTGAAATTTTTGAAGATTTGATTTGGTTTTCATGTTGTATGATATCCTTCCAAATTTGGCCTAATAATGCCATTCTTATGCCAATTAACTTCGATTCGATTTGATCTTGATATGCTAGCATAATTAGCTTGTGATCCTGTCCAAAAATCAGATCAAAACAAATCTTTGCTATTATTTATCATTTATTTGATTTAATTAAATTTTCAATTAATAAAAAATCAAAATAAAATAAATAATGAAGAAAATAACATGAGAGTGAATATTTGGGTCATGGACCATGTTATGAGTGAGGTGCAAGCATAAAAAGTTAGGCCCATTTGGCAAAAATTGCATTTTTGAGCATATTTAACTTTTGGCAATTTTGCAAAAAGGGTCAACTTTGACAAGGCATATCTCTTCCAATTTTAACCCTACAGAGGTGTTCTTGGACTTTTTAGAAATCTTAGGATGTCCCCTAAACAACCCTTTTAGTCTCATCTCAATTGGGTCTTCCATGTTCATGTAGGAAGCTTTGAACCAAAAAGTGTTTTTGTTGACTTTTCAAAAGGACCTATAATGTGGAAATTCATATCTTTTTGTGAGTGCATATATTGAACTTAAGGGATGAGGATTAATTGTAGGGAATTGCATACTCTTTAAAATGAGCCTTGGATTGAAAAGGTTTGATAAAGTATGAGGAAGTTATGCTTGGTCAAAGTTTGCTTGACTTTTCCTAAGAAACCCTAATTTAGCAACTTTTGGGTTTTGAGGAATTTGGGGCATTCCTTGAGGAATCATGATCAACCCTTGACCAAATGATGGATATAAATTCAAAATGTTGATGTTGACCAAAAATCTTGAAGTTTGACTGTATGTGGGTCACATTTGACTTTTGACCTAATACAGTCGATTCTCAAGCATCTGAGCAGTTGACTGAGCAAACTTCTTGTGCAAGGCTTGAAATTTGACATTGAGGGTCGTGAGAACATATTAGGACCATGGAGGGCATATGAAGTCTTTGGAGTTCACCCATCTTGATGAAAATGGAAACCCTAGTTTGAGATACATTGCCTTAGGAGAGAGTTTGTCTGGTCAACTCTTGGGCATCCTTGAGCAAGTTGAGGATCTCAATTGGCATGTGTTGGGTAAAATGAGAGGGAAAATTTTGGGGTACAACAGCTGCCCCTGTTCAATCTTCTTAAATCTGAGGATGTAGATTGGCTCGTCTGCCTTTCGTAATATGAAGGTGGAAGATGATTGAACACTAGAGTGCCTAGAAATTTGCACTCGTACGAAGTGATACTTGATTTGGTGATAGCGGGAATGGGCTTACATATGCCATTTGGAAGTTGATGGAGAATCGTCGGGGATAGGCTTAAAGATGCCATCCAGGATGTGACGGAGAATCACCAGAGATGGGCTTAAAGATGCCATCTAGAGGATGTTGATTTCTTGAGATATTCTTTTGATGAGAATTCCTATTCCTGTCGTTGAGGAGGAGTCTGCTGAGGAATGTTGGCATCTATCTTGGGAGAAATAGAGTTTTAGGAGCTTCAGTTATCCTTTACTCTACTGGGGAAATAACTCCTGCTTGAGGAAGCGGAAGTAAACTGCATATCTGGTCAGGGTACAGGCTGTGCAGCGACTTACTGGGGAAAGATGAAATCGACCGAAACTGGTCGGGTCCCGGTTTTACCGTGTTGTAAACTGTCGTATGGAGATAAGAGGGAAGGAACCTGGATAATAAGTGTGATATGGTGGGAGAAATGACTTGAAGGTTTTGCATTTGATCGCAAATGTTGCGGTTAGCAAGAGTCGCCACCGACTTTTCTTTTATCCAAAAGGAAAGGTGAAAAAGCACAAGAAAGACCTTTGAGATTGTTACTTGAGTTCGGGGGGTAGATTATGAAAAGGGAAGGTATTAGCACCCTTTTCATCCATGGTTTTCCATGGGCTCTTAGTTACTTGCTAGATCACTTGCTTTTGTATGAAATTGTGTTCTGTGTGGTTTTTGAAAGTATTTTGTAAAGAGGTTATTGTTTAGGCAATATTTGTAATGATTCTTGTTCGTAAGAATGTATACAAAGATGTTGATCTTTTGAAAATGTTTTCAAGTTTTGTAAGATGTTTTGAAATGTGTAGGTATTTTTTTTGAAAATAGCAAGGATGTTTGTTTTGAAATTGAGCAAATAATTAGGAGCAATCTACCTACTCAAATGTCTTCCTTGTTCATTTTCTCTTTCTTTGACATTGTTGTCTTACCATTGGTTTGGTAAGCCACCCTATTTTTGGATGTAAATGGGACGAGCGTGGGTCATTGTATAGCCATGATTAGCAATGTTACAAGGTATCTTAGCATTCTTTTTGAGGGACTAAGATCATTTGTAAGGCAACTTATATAGCGTCATCGAGGGACTATGATCTTGTATTTGCTAAGATACCTCACATGTGTAATATGGCCATTTTGCAAGGCAACCAAATGGATTTTACCCTAGGGGTGCTTGTGTGCAAGTGTATTGATTTTCATGCTTGATTTTGTCTTGAACTAGGGCTTTCTACTTGATTGATTTTATTCTTTCCATACAAACCCTAATTACTAACATGTTATGTAAAAGCGATAAATTGTGAAATTTAAAGTTACTACGCTATTACAACATTTATGGGGAGGGGGTGTACAATTGATAAATGGGGATTGCAAGAATTTAAACCTAATTAATCTATTACAACCAAATTGAATTTATACAATAATTGAAATAAATAAATGTACAAAAATAAATATGCAAGAATGTAAATGCAAAGAAAATGGATCTTTTTGTTTGGATTTTTTTATGAGAAAAAATGAATTTGTTTTAACCTAATTAATTAAAAGGGAATAATTAATTAACTTTAAATTTATTAAGAAAAGATTTTTGAATAAAACCCTAATTCTATTTAGTTGATTAAAAGAAAATAAGTTTAGAAAAAAGTGTTTTTTTTTGGTATTTTTGTCTTGAAAATATTTATGGCATCATGAAATATTTTTAGTCTTTTTTATATAAAAAATAATATATTTTAATAAGTGTAAAAGAAAAATAAATATTGACCTAATTTTAATTAAATTTACAAGGTGATTTGTAAAAAAATAAATAAAGTATAGTTAAAAAATATTTTTTGTGAGAAAAAATAAAATAAACTAAATTAAAATGAAAATCTAATTTTTTTAATATTTTTTTATGATTTTTAACATTAGTGAAAAATAATTTTAAAAAAACAAATAAAATAAAAATAAGAAAATAAAATAAATTGGGCCAGGGGTGCATAAGCAGGCAGATAGGTGAGCTAGCAAAAAAAAAAAAAACCAGGCCCAAAGGGCCCAGCGCTTGCAAAAACATGTTAGAAAGTCAAAAATATGAAAAAATGGGCAAAATGGTACCACTGGGTCTCGAACCCAGGTCCCATAGGTTAATAGGCGCGCGCTTTACCACCGGGGAGGCTATACACCCGTTTATATAAAAAAAAAACAATAAATATGTAAGATAAATCAAGTCTTGATGACTTCATCTTCAACCTCCATCCGATGTACCTGTAACTTCTTCATTTCTCAACAAAAATGGAAGATGACAAAATGAAAGTTGTTGCATTCTTCCTCACGAATCTAACCATGTAAATAAATAAAGCTAAAAGTCAAAGATAAATGAGAATTTCTATGGCCCTAATTTGAACGGTAAAAATTTCAGCAACTTCAACTCTAAAATTATCTAAGTTCATGCCATGTAAATGCAAACTATGAATATGTACATCTTCGTGGCAATGAGGTCTACATTTTAACTTCACAAATGCAAGCCTAACAATGCCTAAGTAATGAGATAGAAGTTCAAGAAAAATACCTCAAAACTAGAAATCGTGAAATGCAAATGATCTTGATTCAAAGTGCTGCAAGGATCAGGTTAGGTTCCTTGAGGTCCCAGGAAGCTAATGCAATGATTAGCTTGAGCTGCAAGTGGTTGAGGAGCTCTAGAGAAGTCAAGTTGCAGACCCCTATTTTTGAAAATGGAACTTGATGGTAGAGGTGTTACAGTTGAGCAAATGGACTTTGGATGGTTTATATTTGATGTTTAGAAGCTTTTGGAAGTGAAAGGCCAAAGAACGCATGAGGGGATTTGGAGTTTGGTGTGAAAGTCAGAAATTGCACAACAATGGTGTCTTGAGACAATTTATGGCTAGAGGGAGTTTGAGTGAGTTTTAGGGTCTTCAAGCTCGTGTCCTAGCTCACAAATAGTGCTTCTATTTATAAGCAACAAGTTTAGAGACTTGTTGTTGATCAGAATTTGAAATTACATGTTTATACATAACATGTGATTTTTGAGAAAACAAGTTTCAATGCCTTGTGTACTTTCTAAGATAGAGTGGTTATGCTTTAAACAAGCTTTCTTCTGACTTTGTGGATGGAGTGTGATTAGAGGGAACAAGTTAGAGGCTCAATGTGAAATTTATGCAAAAAGCTTGCTTTACAAGAATGACATTGTTAACTTTCTTCCCAAAATGGCAATGTGAATTGGATAAAGCTTAAATCACTTGGATTATAGCTCAAAACTTTGTGTAATCCATTAATTATGGAGTGACAAACAAGTTTGAGACCTTCAAAGAAAAGATTATGCAGCCTAACATTGAAATTGCATTTGTGTTCATCATGAAAATGACCTATAATTCAAGTGACAAAACACCAACTTCATCTCTTCGATTCTCCCTACTCAAGAATGATCTCAAGGAGTTCTTGGATATTTTGGAAAACTTGCAATATGATCTATAACCCATCTTTTAATTGCTTTTGAATATTCCCCTTGGAACTATGTGAAAAATTTCCATGAAGTTAGGTCAAAAATCTGTCTAACTAGGGTAAAATTTCACTAAGTCTTTTTTAGTTCATGAGCATGTACTCATAAAATTATAACTTGAGATCCAATCACTTTTAGGAGAAGTTGTGTGAAGAAAAGTTTTATAATTTGTGGAGATCTACAACTTTCATGTTGGAAGTTTCCTTTGAATCATCTTGCATCATAATGAAAAAATTGCTCAAAGTTATGAAAAAATAAGAAATTTTTGACACTTAGAAAAATTTCTAAGTTTAGAAATTTTGACTTTTCAAAATGAAATCTTGATTTCTTGATTTCTTGATGAATAAGTTTCCTATTTGGACATGTTTTTATCAATTGTGATCTTTGGTGCTTAAATTTGACCAAAAAAGTCAAAGTTTGACTTTTCAGTATACAGTTGACTTTTGATCAGTTGACTGCAAAATTCATCTGTCAATCCAATGGATTTGTAATATTTTGAATCATGTCATTAGGTAAAAATGATGCAATTGGACTCTTGAGATCATTCCTTGAACCAATTGACCATTTTCTAGGTCAAAAATAAGAAATTGCCCTTTCCCAGTCAAAACCCTAATTTTGACCATTTTGCCCTTTTGGAGATTTGATCAAATTTCTTGAGGAATTATGGTCCAAACTTGATCAAATGATACATATGGGTTTAAAATATTTATGTGGATAAAAAATTATGAAGTTTGACTGTAAATTGGCCATGGTTGACTTTTTCCCCAATACAACTGATTTTTAGGTCAACTGCTCAATTGACAGAGCAAAAATATGATCCAAGGCTTGAAACTTGACATGAGTAATCTTGGGGGTCCATAATGGTCCATGAAAGTTATATGAAGCATTGATAGTTCAAAAATCATTGTGCAAACTCAAACCCTAATTTTGGTCATCAGTGCCTAAGGAGGTGTCTTGAGCTGATCAAACCCTAGTGCAGTGTTGAACCCAAGGAGATCTTGTAAGCAAATTCTTGATAAGCGAGATGGAAATTTTGGGGTACAACAGCTGCCCCTGTTCAATCTTCTTAAGCCTGAAGAGTTAGGTTGGCATGTTTTTCCAGTCGTAACTCGAAGGTGGAAGATGATTGGACACTAGAGTGCTCAGAAATTTGCACTCGATGATGTGATGGTTGAGGGAATGGGATTAAAGATGCCATTTGGAGAGGTGATGGAAAGTTTTTGGGGATTGGCTTGTAGATGCCATCCAAGAGTGATTGTTGGTATTGTAATTCGCAAGCTGGAAGAATGAGTATCAGAATGGCGTCCGTGTTTGGAGCGTATCTGAACTGTATCTGGGAGCTGATTATCAGAATGGCATCCGTGTCTAGAGCGTATCTGAACTGTATTTAAAAGCTAGTTTTGAATGAGTGTCAGAATGTCATCCGTGTCTAGAGCGTATCTGAACTGTATCTAAGAGTTGAATCTGAATGAGTGTCAGAATGGCATCCGTGTCTGGAGCGTATCTGAAAGTTGCACTTGAATGAGTATCAGAATGGCATCCGTGTCTGGAGTGTATCTGAACTGTATATGAAAGTTGAATTTGAATGAGTATCAAAATAGCATCCGTGTCTGGAGCGTATCTGAATTGTATCTGAAAGTTGAATCTGAATGAGTATCAGAATGGCATCCGTATCTAGAGTGTATCTGAAAACTTTGAACATTGTTAATGGTAGTTGTTAACCTTATCCTGAAAAGGGTAAAATGTTAGCTAAAATGCAATGTTTATGTTGTATTAAATTCATAGTATAATGCATTCGTGTTATCAATGTTTATGATATATGGATGCAATGTATGCGTATATGAGCTAATTTGCTGCACTACTGTTGGATTAGGGAAAATAAATCCCTGACTAATGCTGAGGATATGGAGTATAAGTCTTCATGTTGTGAAGTCTAAGTGTTGATGAATTTCTGCTTAGAGAAATAAACTCTGTTGTAAAGGAAATTCCATGTACTGCTTGTAAAATCCTGTTGTGAAATCCTGAGAAAATGAACGACTTCTACCGGGGATTGATAACTGGAAGCTCGTTCCGCTGGGAATTAAATTGCAAACTGTGGGGGATTTTATGGAAATAGCTTATAGAGATTTCCCTACCTCTTAAATCCATTAGTAATTTTCTTTTATTTTGTTTATTTGTAAACATTAATTATGTTCAAATGCATATGTTCAACAATGAATCATTGGACATTTTTGTAAACAAAACACAAGAGTAAAGAAAAACAGATAGTTTTGCACTTTCAAAGGAATATCTTTGTATTGACTTTGAGTAAGTATTTGTACAATGAGACAAGCATTCTAGTAAGAGAATGCTGTCGTAAAAAATGAAAATTTTGATACAAAGAAAGGATAACTATGTGAATTAATCCCATGGGGGTCCCATTCTGCTATAGCCTTTGTATCTCCGAGCATCTTGTCTATTTTTTGCCTCGTCTGAAGATGATAGAATTGATCAGAACCTCTGAATTTGTTAGTTGAAGCCAAAGGTTGTATATAAGGTGATCCAACGGGACATAGTCATACGCTTTAATTCCCTAACTTTTTCCTGGACCGCCCTTTCGGGTTTTCAGTCCACCAAGATACCCTTTTTTGCCCAAGTCGCCCTTTCGGGTTTTCAATTTTCCGGGTGTACAAATTTTTTTGTTTTATCCCTAATTTTTGCCCGAACCTTTTTGGTTCACCGGGATGCCCTTGTTTTGCCTAGATATGTCAACCCAGCGGGTCTCTTATGCGTAGTATCTTTTGACTATGTCTGCATTCGCAGTGTGCGGCGGGTCATCACCATCCATGGTGGTCAAGATCATTGCCCCACCAGAGAAAATGTTTTTGATTACAAATGGTCTTTCGTATGTAGGAGCCCATTTCCCCCCGGGATCACCTTGTGGCAGTATGATGCATTTGATTACCAGATCCCCAACTTGATACACTTGGCGTCTGACCTTCTTGTTGAAAGCCTTGATCATCCGTTTTTGATACATTTGACCATGGAAAACAACAGTAAGTATCTTCTCATCAATCAAGTTCAGTTGATCAAGTTGAGTCTGGATCCAATCTTCTTCATTCAGCCCTGAATCTTTCATAATTCTTAGATAGGGGATCTGAACCTCAATAGGCAAGACGACTTCCATGTCGTAAACAAGAGAATAGGGTGTTGCCCCGGTTGATGTGCAAGCTATGGTACGATACCTGTGGAGAGAAAATGGTAACATCTCATGCCAGTCTTTGTATGTGATTGTCATTTTCTGTATGATCTTTTTAATGTTTTTATTTGCAGCTTCGACAACACCATTCATCTTTGGCCGATAAGGGGAAGAATTGTGATGTTGGATCTTGAATTGCTCGCACAAGGCGGTGATCATAGTGTTGTTGAGATTTTTACCATTGTCAGTGATGATTCTTTCCGGGATACCGTACCGGCAAATGATATTTTACTTGATGAAACAAGCAACAACATTCTTGGTAACGGAAGCGAAGGAAGCTGCCTCCACCCACTTTGTAAAATAATCAATGGCCACTAAGATGAAGTGGTGTCCATTAGAGGTCGTCGGCTTGATTTCCCCAATCATATAAATTCCCCACATGGCAAAGGGCCAAGGAGCTGTCAAGACATTCAGAGGAACCAGAGGTACGTGCACCTTGTCAGCATAAATCTGACACTTATGGCATGTTAGAGAGTGTTGATAGCAATCTACTTCCATGGTAGACCAGTAATAGCCTGCCCGTAGGATTTTCTTTGCCATCGTATGCCCACTGGAATGGGTGCCAAAAGTGCCTTCATGCAATTCAGCCATGATCCTCTCAGCTTCAACCTTATCTACGCACCGAAGTAACACGGAGTCATGATTGCATTTGTATAGGATGTCGTTACTAAGGAAAAATTTAGCATAGAATCTCCTTAAGAACTTCTTATCATTGATTAAAGCTCCTTTCAGATATTCTTGAGCCTCGAGATACTTCTTGACTTTGTGAAACCAAGGCTGGTCCACTACTTCTTCAGTATTAATCTCGTGAAAGTGCGCTGGTTCCTCCATTCGTTTGATGGTGATCTGGGGAGCCTTGTTATCCCAATTAAGTTTAAACATAGATGGAATTGTGGCTTGAGCGTCTGCTAGCTGGTTTTATTCTCGCGGGAAATGCTCGAAGGTAATCTTCTCAAAATGTGGTAGCAATGTCAAAACATGTTCTTTATAAGGGATAATGTTAGGGTGTTTGGTGTTCCATTCCCCTTTGATCTGACTGATAACTAAAGCTGAATCTCCGAATACACTCAAAGATTTGATCCCTAGGTCTATGGAAGCTCTGAGATCAAAGATGCATGCTTCATATTCCGCCATGTTGTTTGTACAATTGAAGTAGAGTCATGCGGTAAAGGGAGTATGACACCCTTCCGGAGATATGAGTACAACGTCGATACCATTTCCAAGTGCATTGGATTCCCCATCAAAGAACAGGGTCCACCGGGATCCTTGTTCAGGTCTGTCATATGGCCTGAATTCTTCACAATTATTTACCGTCATGATGTCTTCATCTGGAAATTCGAACTTCATGGATTGGTAGTCTTCTACAGCTTGGTGAGCAAGGTGATCAGCTAATACACTGCCCTTTATTACTTTCTGGGTAGTATACTGTATGTCATATTCTGTCAGGATCATCTGCCATCTCACTATTCTCCCGGAGAGAGCAGGTTTCTCGAAGATGTATTTTATCAGATCCATTTTAGATATCAACAAAGTAGTATGAGTCAACATATATTGTCTTAGCCGGAGAGCAGCCCATGCCAGAGCGCATCAAGTTTTCTCGAGCAGTGAATATCTG
This sequence comes from Vicia faba, assembly GCA_948472305.1. Classification (NCBI taxonomy): domain Eukaryota; kingdom Viridiplantae; phylum Streptophyta; class Magnoliopsida; order Fabales; family Fabaceae; genus Vicia; species Vicia faba. The sequence continues at coordinate 921,909,134 of OX451737.1, forward strand.
GTTTCATAGTCGGTAAACTTTTTGCTCAGGTAGTAAATAGCATGCTCTTTTCTGCCAAACTCATCATGCTGCCCCAATACACACCCTATTGAGTTTTCTAAAACAGTCAGATACATGATCAATGGTCTTCCCTCGACTGGTGGCATCAACACAGGAGGCTCTTGTAGGTATTCTTTGATTTTGTCAAAAGCAACTTGGCACTCGTCATTCCATTTGACTACTTGATCTTTCTTCAACAATTTGGAGATTGGTTCACAAGTAGCTATCAGGTGAGAGATGAATCTGGAAATGTAGTTCAAACGTCTCAAGAACCCTCTGACTTCCTTCTCAGTACGAGGAGCAGGCATCTCTTGTATTGCTTTTACCTTGGCAGGATCTACTTCAATACCTTTGTTGCTGACGATAAAGCCTAGGAGTTTACCAGACCGTACCCCAAATGTGCACTTGTTTGGATTTAACCTCAGTTTATACTTCTTTAGTCTCTCAAACAGTTTTTGTAAGTGATCAAGATGCTCTTCTTCTGTTTGAGATCTGGCTATCATGTCTTCCCCATAGACCTCTATTTCGTGATGTATCATGTCATGAAATAAAGCTACCATGGCACGTTAATAGGTTACCCCAACATTCTTCAGTCCGAATGGCATCACCTTATAGCAGAAAGTGCCCCACTGCGTGACAAATGTTGTTTTCTCCATGTCCCCAGGTGCCATTTTGATTTGGTTGTAACCTGAGAATTCGTCCATGAAGGAAAACACTTTGTGTTATGCCGTATTGTCAACTAGAATATCAATGTGGGGGAGTGGAAAATCATCCTTAGGGCTTGCCCTATTCAAATCTCTATAGTCCACACATATTCGCACTTTGCCATCCTTTTTGGGAACGGGAACAAAATTGGCAACCCATTGGGGATAAGAGGTGACAGCCAAGAATCCAGGTTGAATTGCTTCATGAATTCTGCTTTAATCTTTTCTGACATATCAGGCCTCATGCGGCGAACCTTTTGCTTTACTGGCGGACAATCCTCTCTTGTAGGCAAACGGTGTACCACAATATCTGCATCAAGTCCTGACATGTCTTCATACGACCAGGCAAATACTTCAACATAATCGTGTAATAACTGAATCAGACGCTTCTTGATACTGGGTTCCAGATTGGCACCCATTTTGACCTCTTTTTTATCTTCTTTGGTACCTAGGTTGATTGTATCCATGGGTTCCTCGTGAGGCTGAATGGTTCTCTCTTCTTGTTGTAGTAGTCTAGCAAGTTCTCCTGGTACTTCACAATCTTCCTTACCTTCATCTTCGACTTGGTAGATTAGATTCTCAGAGTCACAAAAAGCCATAGCAGTATCGTTACCCTTGGGATCCTGAATGGATGTATACCTGCATTGTGAGTGTGAGTGTGTGTAAGGGTATAACTATCCTTGAAAGAAATAAAAAATTTAAAAATAAAAACAATGAGCACAAAAGTTTGTATGAGAAAACGTCCATGATTCATTGATGTCATATGAAAATGAGATAATAACCCTTACAAATGGACCATTGTGCCTCAGGTAAGACACAAGGTTTTAAGAGTGCGAATTGTTTTAATATTACAGATCCAACAAAATGTAAAGACGAATTACTGTGGGATAAAAGTGATCGGCATAAAATCTATAGCATCTCAGTTGTCGAGCCCTCCATTGACAGTTGGGAATATCCAGTCTTCCAAGTCACAACTATCTTCATCATCTTCTACGGGGTTGACCTCGCGGTTGCTAATCTTCAAGGGTGGTCCTCTGGCACGAGCACGACGTACATCCTTCTGAGCACTTGAAGTGAAACCCAGGCCAAACTTGTTAGAATTATATGGGATATCTGGGAGTTGTCCCCAAATAGTGCACCCACCTTCTTCTACCACTGTTTTGGCATCCTTCACAGATGACATCCGGAGTGGAGGCCTTGTAATCTTGGGAACAACCTTGGTTACCGCCACATCTTGCGGGACCTCTTCAAAGTGTTGGAATGGAGTTTCAATAAATTCACCATCTAATTCAACATATCTGAAGGAATTGAGATGGATGATCATATACTCTTCTTCTCCATGAACGGTGATAATCTTCCCTTGAATCAGATATTTCAGCATTTGGTGCAACGCAGAAGTGACAGCGCCAGCATTGTGAATCCATTGTTGGCCTAGCAAGCAGGAATATGAGGGACGAATATCCATTACATAAAAAGTTGAATCAAAAGTTTGTGTTCCAACTTTTATGGGAATGTCTACCTCCCTATGCACCATCCTTTTCGAGCCGTCAAAAGCCCTTACTACTATGTTACTTGGCTTCAATGTCAATCCCTCACAGTCAAGCCTATCGAGAGCTTTTTAGGCAATACATTCAGAGATGAGCCAGTGTCTACCAAAACATGAGCCAGGGTTGTGCCCCTACATTCAACTGAGACATGCAATGCCTTATTTTGCTTCCTTCCTCTTGGCGTTAAATCAGCATCCGAAAAACCCAGACCATTATCTGCAGTCAAGCTGGCTACGCAGTCTTGAAATTGATCGGCAAATGTCTCTTGGGGTACATGGGAAGTTTTCAGGAATTTTACCAAGGCTTTTTCATGCGCCTCGGAACATAGTAGTAATGCCAACATGGAAATTTTAGAGGGAGTTTTCCCCAGTTATTCAACTACATCGTAGTCGCTTATTTTTATGATCTTCAGAATCTCGTCCATCTCTTTCCGGGAGGTCTCAGGGATAGCCAATGATTGAGCCTTCGTCTGGACAGGCTCAATCAGAATACTGTTTCCTCGAGTTTCGGTTAACTCGGCAGTAGGAGTGTCAATAGGGATTGTAACAGCTTTGTCAGTTGGAGTATTGGTGGAGATAATTATAGGACCGAGAATAACTTTTGGGGGAGCAACAGCAGGAATGATTACGGGTCCAGAAACTGCTTTTGGGGAAGCAATTTCTGGAGAGAATATCCTTCCACTTTGGGTAATCTTGCTAGTTCCTGCAATATTACTGATGTCAGAGTTGATTTTCTCGGAGCTTGAATCTTCAGCGGCTGGCCAGTCCTGCTTGATACCATGGTAGTAGACATCCCCTCCATAATTCCATGGTATGGTTTTGTCTAACGAATATGGGACTGGTCCAGGCATTGTAATTATTAGAGGAGTTGCTTTTGGAACTGATGTAATTCTAACGGGTCTTTTGGTGGAGACCCTGGAAGAATTGGCGAAAATGGTAATGATAGTAACATCTTTAAAAGGAACAGGTTGAACAGAAGTCTTCTCGAATACAATTTCTTTGTTATCTATTAGGCACTGAACGCATGCTTTTAACAAAGGACAGCTGGTTGGTGAGGACAAACATAAATGGCAAACTTCATCACAACCCGGGAACACACCGGCATTCAAAAAGTTCACTTTAATAGTCAAGAGTGGGGTCATAAGTTCATCAACTGAAGTAACAAATATTTCTTCTTCAATGGCATTGGTATTATGGCCATGTTTGGGCATAGGGGCAGAAATGACGTTTGGCTTTTTGGGCGCATCGTATTCAATCTCTTTTGCTTCAATGAGGTCTTGTATTTGTTCTTTAGAGCCCAACAGTTATTAGTGTCATGGCCAAGACTTTCAGAGTGATATGCGCAACGGGCATTGGGATGATAGTGATGAGATGTTGTGTTGGGGTTTTTCGGAGCTTCTTTCAAGGTCACCAAATTGGATCTTAGTAGATGCGGTAATACTTGAGACGGGGTCATGTTAATTCGGGTGAACTGTCTGACCGGTCTTTCCATCCTTGGTTGGTTATTTCTTTGTTGATCAGGAGCCGGTTTAGGGGATCATCACAACCCCCACCATTGGTCGGCGCTCGGCCCTATCTTGATTTCTCTGAGGATAAACGACAACCACTTCTTTCTTTCCGATGAAAGGCTTCCTTACAGCTGCAGAAGAGGATGTATCTTTTTGGATCTTTCCATTCTTTATACCGGCTTCTACCCTTTCTTCGGTCAATATTAGTTCAGTAAAACCTGCAGATGAACTTCCAATTAAATGATTGAAGAAGGGACCAGACAAGGTGCCCAAGAACATGTCTACCAATTCTCTCTCAGATAGAGGGGGTTGAACTCTCCCGGCTAAATCTCTCCATTTTTGTGCATAGTCCTTGAAACCTTCATTGGACACCATGGCCATACTCTGGAGTTGAGTACGGGTAGGCGCAAGATTAGCATTGTATTTGTATTGTTTGTAGAAGGCTACAACAAGATCTTCCTAGTTGTGAACATTGGCTCTTTCTAATTGGTAAAACCAATCAAGTTGAGTTCCAGACAGGTTGTCTTGGAAGAAGTGTACCCATAAGTCTTTGTCAGTGGTATGGGGCTGGATTTTCCTTACATAGGATTGGAGATGCATTTTTGGGCATGAGAATCCGTCGTACTTAGCGAACACAGGTGCTTTGAATTTGGGAGGAATGACAATCCTCGACACTAACCCCAATTCCTCAAAGTCCAAGCCAGGAACTTTTTGGATTTCCATCACACTCAACCGTTCTTCGAGATGTTTATACTTGTCATTAGCTGGAGGGTATTGTTCTTCAGAATAGTCTTCTTCTTCCTCTTCCTCTTCTGATTCTGACGGGACAACTGTTTCCTTGCCTTTCCCATCTTGGCTGTCTCTTTCACCGGATGTCGTTGCAAAGTCTAAGGTCCTTCTTGTCTGCCCATGAAATCTTCTTCCCATGTTTAGGACTCCAGTTACCTTCTTTGTCTTCTTTTTCTTCTCCTCAGCTAGCAAAGTCTTCAACTCTTCTTGTCCTTTGGCTAGGATCAAGAGCAGCTGTTGGAACTGTGTATTCTGAGCTTGGAGGTCCTTCATTGTTTGCTCGAGATCCATCTTACTGAAATAAACAGTAGAGAGATAAGGAGACTTGTTGCAAAAGACCTGCTTATGTTATGATGAATGGTATATACATATGTAATGATTTTAAGGTGTTCAAAGATTCAAATTTGTTTTAGACAAAAAGGAAACACACGTTATATTAATAGATTAAGGCTTGAGTACATCAATGCCTTTTCGGGAAAATTAATACAAAAACTCTAAGATAAAAAGGTAGTTCGCATCCTCTTTGGTGCGATGTAGGCATTCAGAGTCTGCTCCTCATGAAGTAGTCGAGTGAGTTCCAAAAACTTCTCGCTCGCGTAGAATTGGGATTCGAAGTATCTCGCTCCCCCTTGAGCTGTATCCAATATCTTTGTAGGTCTTCAAGAGAGGTGGGCATATCAGGATGTCGGATAGTGTATGGAACATCTCCTTCTATGACAGACTCAATAATTACCGGGAGAATGGAGGGGTAAGGAATCATAAGACTCTGAGCACGAGTTCATACCCATTTGAGGTAAGGCTCAAGAGGGATGGAATTCTTGTGCCCCAAAGTCTTGCTATCCACCTTGTTCAACATCCTCCAAGCTCGGATAAATCTTTGGCGAAGACCTTGATCGTCGTTGTTGTAGTCAAATACCAAACCTTGAATCAACATCTCGTGCGGGCCATCCCTTCGGGCGTAACCAAACTGTCTTAAGGCTAAGCAGGGGTTGTAGGTGATACCTCCCCTAATTCCAAGTAAAGGGACATTAGGAAATTCTCTATAACGGTCGACATTGATAACATTCTCTTTGGATCGCGAGCACCAATGAATGTCTGAATGTTTGAGCGTCATCAACCTTTGTGATCACCTTAAACCTTGCTCATTCTTTAATACAGATTGGGGAAGATGAGAAATAAACCACCTTGCCAATAGAGGAGTGAAACACATAAGAACACCTCTTTTCCTCATAGTGAGAGTGTGAAAAGAGTGTAGGATATATCCTAGCAATGTAGGCACCAGTTTGCGGGATATGAAGATTTTGACGGTGTTGATATCTATGAGTTGGTCAGGATTTGGAAACGAAACCATCCCATAGATGAGGAGAGCCACAATTTCCTCAAAGGCTTGCAAGTCCAAGGAATTCCAACAACTTTGGGCTTTCTCAAATAGGAACTTTGCTAAGAAACCTTTGACACCACTCCTTGTTTCCCAATGAGTTGTGACATCAAATGAGTGCAAGTGTAGAGCTTGAGCAATTTCTTCTAGCTTTGGGTCTCTTTCTGTATCGTTGAAAGGTAGTTGATTGAGAATGGAAATCCTCAAGAGTTGGGAGAATTCTTCCAAAGTTGGCACAAGTTGATAGTTGGGAAATGTGAAGCAATGGTGTAGAGGATCAAAGAAATGAAAGAGCACATTCATCATATCCTCATATGTGTTGGAGGTGACTAAGTTGAGTAGGCGACCATGTCTCTCGGTAAATGGGGAGTTTTCAGGAATCCTTGAAGCCAGCTCCTTAAGTTGTGGAGGGATCCTTACAAGATTGACTTGAATAGTTTTCATGCGAAGTGAATCCATATCCTACAAAACAAGAACAAAGATGAATCCCAAAATCCTTGAAATGGTTAGTGAATGCATATGATGTTCATTATGTTCATGATGTTATGTACAAGTATGCATATACAAACAAAACAAATAAATCCTTAGGTTTAGGCTTTCATGGAGTTTTATAGATAAGTACCCTCTTGAAGTTTAGTTGGCTTATACTTGTCCTAGTAATAGTAACTGGGTTCTAAGGAGCTCAAATCACTGGTTTATTTCCTTGGTCATTGTTTCAGCCCAAGCCTCTTTAATGGCGATCTAAATATCCCAAGAAACCAAACCTCAATGAGTGTAGTATCGAGTATCTACCAACTTCGGACTACACCAAAGCCAGTCATCTCACTACATCCTAAAGGCCAAGTTGGTCAAGTAAAGGTTCTAAAAGTTCATTAGTGCTTCATGACATCACTCAGCGGCCCCGTATTCTCTTTGATTAACTCAAAGGCTACCGATACCCACAAATATGTCGTACTAACGTAGCTATTACTTAGACCATGTCGATATACCCCACACAGTTTCCACAATGTATTGCTACTTACCTATAAGGTATCCCAAATCTAGGTAGAGGATTCAAACCCAAACAAAGAACCATAATGTAAAGCATACAAGTCAAACAATGTAAGCAAATAAATGTGATTTATCCCTAAGGTAACCCCATTTTTTATATTTCCCCAACAGAGTCGCCAGTTCTGTGATACGGTTGGAGAACTGACTTGAAGGTTTTGTGTTTGATTGCAAATATTGCGGTTAGCAAGAGTCGCCATCGACTTTTCTTTTATCCAAAAGGAAAGGTGAAAAAGCACAGGAAAGACCTTTGAGATTGTTTCTTGATTTCGGGGGGTAGATTATGAAAAGGGAAGGTATTAGAACCCTTTTCATCCATGGTTTTCCACGGGCTCTTAGTTACTTGCTAGATCACTTGATTTTGTTTGAAATTGTGCTTTGTGTGTTTTTTGAAAGTATTTTGTAAAGAGGACATTGTTTAGGCAATCTTTGTAATGATTCTTGTTCGTAAGAATGTATAGAAAGATGTTGATCTTTTGAAAATGTTTTCAAGTTTTGTAAGATGTTTTGAAATGTGTAGGTGTTTGTTTTGAAAATAGGAAGGATGTTTTTTTTGAAATTGATCAAGTAATTAGGAGCAATCTACCTACTCAAATGTCTTTCTTGTTCATTTCTCTTCCTTTGACATTGTTGTCTTACCATTGGTTTGGTAAGCCACCCTATCTTTGGATGTAAACGGGACGGGCGTGGGTCATCGTATAGCCATGATTAGCAATGTTGCAAGGTATCTTAGCATTCTTTTTGAGGGACTAATATCATTTGTAAGGCAACTAAGATAGCGTCATCGAGGAACTATGATCTTGTATTTGCTTGTTTTTGCTAAGATACCTCACATGTGTAATATGGCCATTTTGCAAGGCAACCAAATGGATTTTACCCTAGGAGTTCTTGTGTACAAGTGTATTGATTTTCATGCTTGTTTTTGTCTTGAATTAGGGCTTTCTACTTGATTGATTTTATTCTTTCCATACAAACCTTAATTACTAACATGTTATGTAAAAGCGATAAATTGTGAAATTTAAAGTTACTACGCTATTACAACATTTATGGGGAGGGGGTGTAAAATTGATAAATGGGGATTGCAATAATTTAAACCTAATTAATCTATTACAACCAAATTGAATTTATACAATAATTGAAATAAATAAATGTACAAAAATCAATATGCAAGAATGTAAATGCAAAGAAAATGGATCTTTTTGTTTGGATTTTTTTATGAGAAAAAAGGAATTTGTTTTAACCTAATTAATTAAAATGGAATAATTAATTAAGTTTAAATTTATTAAGAAAAGATTTTTGAATAAAACCCTAATTCTATTTACTTGATTAAAATAAAATAAGTTTAGAAAAAGTCTTTTTTTTTGGTATTTTTGTCTTGAAAGTATTTATGGCATCATGAAATATTTTTAATATTTTTTATATCAAAAATAATATATTTTAATAGATGTAAAAGAAAAATAAATATTGACCTAGTTTTAATTAAATTTATAAGGTGATTTGTAAAAAAATAAATAAAGTATAGTTAAATTTTTTTTTGTGAGAAATAAAAAAATAAACTAAATTAAAATGAACATCTAATTTTTTTTATATTTTTTTATGATTTTTAACATTAGTGAAAAATAATTAAAAAAAAACAAATAAAATAAAAATAAGAAAATAAAATAAATTGGGCCAGGGGTGCATAAGCAGACAGGGAGGTGAGATAGCAAAAAAAAAAAGCAATACCAGGCCCAAAGGGCCCAGCGCCTGCAAAAACATGTTAGAAAGTCAAAAATATGAAAAAATGGACAAAAGGGTACCACTGGGGCTCGAACCTAGGTCCCATAGGTTAACAGGCGCGCGCTTTACCACTGGGATGGCTATACATCCGTTTAATAAACAAAACAATAAATATGTAAGGCAAATCAAGTCCTGATGACTTCATCTTCAACCTCCAGCCGGTGTACCTGTAACTTCTTCATTTCTCAACAAAAATGGAAGATGACAAAATGAAAGTTGTTGCATTCTTCCTCACGAATCTAACCATGTAAATAACTAAAGCTAAAATTCAAAGATAAATGAGAATTTCTCTGGCCCTAATTTGAAACCTAAAAATTTCAGCAACTTCAACTCTAAAATTCTCTAAGCTCAGGCCATGTAAATGCAAACTATGGATATGTACAGCTTCGTGGCAATGAGGTCTACATTTTAACTTCACAAAAGCAAGCCTAACAATGCCTAAGTAATGAGATAGAAGTTCAAGAAAAATACCTCAAAATTGGAAATAGTGAAATGAAAATGAGCTTGATTCAAAGTGCTGCAAGGATCAGGTTAGCTTTCTTGAGATCCCAGGAAGCTAATGCAATGATTAGCTTGAGCTGCAAGTGGCTAAGGAGCACTGGAGAAGTCAAGTTGCAGACCCCTGTTTTTGAAAATGGAACTTGATGATGGAGGTGTTACAGTTGAGCAAATGGACTTTGGATGGTTTATATTTGATGTTTAGAAGCTTTTGGAAGTGAAAGGCCAAAGAACGCACGAGGGGATTTAGAGTTTGGTATGTAAAGTCAGAACTTGCACAACAATGGTGTTTTGAGACAATTTCTGGCTAGAGGGAGTTTGAGTTAGTTTTAGGGTCCTCAAGATCGTGTCCTAGCTCACAAATAGTGCTTCTATTTATAAGCAACAAGTTTAGAGACTTGTTGTTGATCAGAATTTGAAACTACATGTTTATGCATAACATGTGATTTTTGAGAAAAACAAGTTTCAATGCCTTGTGTACTTGCTAAGATAGAGTGGTTATGCTTTAAACAATCTTTCTTCTGAATTTTTGGATGGAGTGTGATCAGAGGGAACAAGTTAGAGGCTCAATGTGAACTTTATGCAAAAAGCTTGCTTTACAAGAATGACATTGTTAACTTTCTTCCCAAAATGGCAATGTAAATTGGATAAAGATTAAATCACTTGGATTATAGATCAAAAGTTTGTGTAATACATTTATTATGGAGTGACAAACAAGTTTGAGGCCTTCAAAGCAAATATTATGCAGCCTAACATTGAAATTGCATTTGTGTTCATCATGAAAATGACCTATAATTCAAGTGACAAAACATCAACTTCATCTCTTTGATTCTCCCTACTCAAGAATGATCTCAAGGAGTTATTGGACATTTTGGAAATCTTGAAATGTGCTCTACAAACCATATTTGAATTGCTTTTTAAGATTCCCCTTGGAACTATGTGAAATATTGCCATGAAGTTAGGTCAAAAATCTGCCTAACTAAGGCAAAATTTCACTAAATCTTTTTTAGTTCATGAGCATGCATTCATAAAATTATAACTTGAGATCCAAGCACTTTTAGGAGAAGCTGTGTGAAGCAAAGTTGTAGATTTCGTGGAGATCTACAACTTTCATGTTGGAAGTTTCCTTTGAATCATCTTGCATCATAATGAAAAAATTGCTCAAAGTTATGAAAAAATAAGAAATTATTGACACTTAGAAAAATTTCTAAGTTTAGAAATTTTGACTTTTCAAATGAAATCTTGATTTCTTGATTTCTTAATGAATAATTTTCCTATTTTGACATATTTTGATGAATTGTGATCTTTGGTGCTTAAATTTGACCAAAAAGTCAAAGTTTGACTTTTCAGCATACAATTGACTTTTGATCAGTTGACTGCAAAATTCATCTGTCAATCCAATGGATTTGCAATATTTTGAATCATGTCATTAGGTAAAAATGATGAAATTGGACTCTTGAGATCATGCCTTGAACAAATTGACCATTTTCTAGGTCAAAAATTAGAAATTACCCTTTCTCAGTCAAAACCCTAACTTTGACCATTTTGCCCTTTTGGAGATCTGATCAAATTTCTTGAGAAACTGTGGTCCAAACTTGATCAAATGATACATATGGGTTTAAAATATTGTTGTGGATCAAAAATTGTGAAGTTTGAGTGTAAATTGGCCATGGTTTACTTTTTCTCCAATACAACTGATTTTTAGGTCAACTGCTCAATTGACTGAGCAAAAATGTAATCCAAGGCTTGAAACTTGACATGAGTAATCCTGGGGGTCCATAATGGTCCCTAGAAATTATACGAAGCATCGATAGTTCAAAAATCCTTGTGAAAACTCAAACCCTAATTTTGGTCATCAGTGCCTAAGGAGGTGTCTTGAGCTGATCAAACCCTAGTGTAGTCTTGAACCCAAGGAGATCTTGTGAACAAATTCTTGATAAGTGAGAGGGAAAATTTTGGGGTACAACAGTAAGGTTATGAGAAGGAACCTGGGTCGTAGGGTTACTTCGAAATGAAAGCCTGGATAGTAGGGCTATGAGAAGGAACCTGGGTCGTAGGGTTTCTTCGAAATGAAAGCCTGGATAGTAAGGTTGTGAGAAGGAACCTAGATAGCCTAGATAGTAGGGTTGTGAGAAGGAACCTGGGTCGTAGGGTTACTTCGAAATGAAAGCCTGGATAGTAGGGATGTGAGAAGGAACTTGGATAGTAGGGTTACTTTGAAATGAAAGCCTGGATAGTAGAGCTATGAGAAGGAACCTGGATAGTAGGGTTACTTTGAAATGAAAGCCTAGATAGTAGGGCTGTGAGAAGGAACCTGGGTCGTAGGGTTACTTCGAAATGAAAGCTTGGATAGTAGGGCTGTGAGAAGGAACCTGGATAGTAGGGTTACTTCGAAATGAAAGCCTGGATAGTAGGGCTATGAGAAGGAACCTAGATAGTAGGGTTACTTCGAAATAAAAGCTTGGATAGTAGGGCTGTGAGAATGAACTTGGATAGTAGGGTTACTTCGAAATGAAAGCCAAGATAGTAGGGCTATGAGAAGGAACTTGGATAGTAGGGTTACTTCGAAATAAAAGCCTGGATAATAGGGTTGTGAGAAGGAACCTGGATAATAGGGTTACTTAGAAATGAATGACTGGATAATAGGGCTACAAGAAGGAACCTGGAAAGTAGGGTTACTTCGAAATGAAAGCCTTGATAGTAGGGGTATAAGAAGGAACCTGGATAGTAGGGTTACTTCGAAATTAAATCTTGGATAATGGGGCTATGATAAGCAACCTGGATAGTAGGGTTACTTCGAAATAAAATCCTGGATAGTAGGGCTGTGAGAAGGAATCTGGATAGTAGGGTTATTTCGAAATGAAAGCCTGGATAGTAGGGCTATGAGAAGGAACCTGGATAGTAGGGTTACTTCGAAATAAAATCCTAGAAAGTAGGGCTGTGAGAAGGAACCTGGATAGTAGGGTTACTTTGAAATAAAAGCCTGGATAGTAGGGCTGTGAGAAGGAACCTGGATAGTAGGGTTACTTCGAAATGAAAGCATGGATAGTAGGGCTACAAGAAGGAACCTGGATAGTAGGGTTACTTCGAAATGAAAGCATGGATAGTAGGGATGTGAGAAGGAACCCTGATAGTAGGGCTATAAGAAGGAACCTGGATAGTAGGGTTACTTCGAAATGAAAGCCTGGATAATAGGGCTATGAGAAGGAACCTGGGTCATAGGGTTACTTCAAAATGAAATCCTGGATAGTAGGGCTATGAGAAGAAACCTGGATAGTAGGGTTACTTCGAAATGAAAGCCTGGATAATAGGGCTATGAGAAGGAACCTAGATAGTAGGGTTACTTAGAAATAAAAGCCTGGATAGTAGGGCTGTGAGAAGGAACCTGGACAGTAGGGTTACTTCGGAATGAAAGTATGGATAGTAGGGCTATGAGAAGGAACATGGATAGTAGGGTTACTTCGAAATAAAGGCCTGGATAGTAGGGTTGTGAGAAGGAACCTGGATAATAGGGTTACTTCGAAATGAAAGCATGGATAGTAGGGCTACAAGAAGGAACCTGGATAGTAGGGTTACTTCGAAATGAAAGCCTGGATAGTAGGGTTGTGAGAAGGAACCTGGATAGTAGGGTTACTTCGGAATGAAAGCCTGGATAGTAGGGCTATGAGAAGGAACATGGATAGTAGGGTTACTTCGAAATAAAAGCTTGGATAGTAGGGCTGTGAGAGAGAATCTGGATAGTAGGGTTACTTCGAAATGAAAGCCTGGATAGTAGGGCTATGAGAAGGAACCTGGATAGTAGGGTTATTTCTAAATAAAAGCCTTGATAGTAGGGTTGTGAGAAGGAACCTGGATAGTAGGATTACTTCGAAATAAAATCCTGGATAGTAGGGCTGTGAGAAGGAACCTAAATAGTAGGGTTACTTTGAAATGAAAGCCTAGATAGTAGGGCTACAAGAAGGAACCTGGATAGTATGGTTACTTCGAAATGAAAGCATGGACAGTAGGGCTGTGAGAAGGAACCTGGATAGTAGGGTTACTTCGAAATGAAAGCCTGGATAGTAGGGTTACGAGATGGAACTTGGATAGTAGGGTTACTTCGAAATGAAAGCCTGGATAATAGGGCTTTGAGAAGGAACCTGTATAGTAGGGTTACTTAGAAATGAAAGACTGGATAGTAGGGCTATGAGAAGGAATCTGGATAGTAGGGTTACTTCGAAATGAAAGCTTGGATAGTAGGGCCGTGAGAAGGAACCTAGATAGTAGGGTTACTACGAAATGAAAGCCTGGATAGTAAAGCTATGAGAAGGAACCTAGATAGTAGGGTTACTTCGAAATGAAAGCCTGGATATTAGGGCTATGAGAAGGAACCTGGATAGTAGAGTTGGTTCGAAATGAAAGCCTGGATAGTAGGGCTATTAGAAGGAACCTTAATAGTAGGGTTACTTCGAAATGAAAGCCTGGATAGTAAGACTGTGTGAAGGAACCTGGATAGTAGGGTTACTTCGAAATGAAAGCCTGGATAGTATGGCTTTGAGAAGGAACCTAGATAGTAGGGTTACTTCGGAATAAAAGCCCGGATAGTAGGGTTGTGAGTAGGAACCTGGATAGTAGGGTTACTTCAAAATGAAAGCCTGGATAGTAGGGCTATGAGAAGGAACCTGGAACGTAGGGTTACTTCGAAATAAAAGCCTGGATAGTAGGGCTGTGAGAAGGAACCTGGATAATAGGGTTACTTCGAAATGAAAGCCTAGATAGTAGGGCTACAAAAAGGAACCTGGATAGTAGGGTTACATCGAAATGAAAGCCTGTATGGTAGGGCTGTGAGAAGGAACCTGTATAGTAGGGTTACTTCAAAATGAAAGCCTGGATAGTAGGGCTATGAGAAGGAACCTAGATAGTAGGGTTACTTCGAAATGAAAGCCTGGATAGTAGGGCTTTGAGAAGGAACCTGGATAGTAGGGTTACTTCCAAATGAAAGCCTGGATAGTAGGGCTATGAGAAGAAATCTGGATAGTAGGGTTACTTCGAAATGAAAGCCTGGATAGTAGGGCTGTGAGAAGGAACCTGGATAGTAGGGTTACTTCGAAATGAAAGCCTGGATAGTAGGGCTATGAGAAGGAACCTAGATAGTAGGGTTACTTCGAAATGAAAGCCTGGATAGTAGGGCTGTGAGAAGGAACCTGGATAGTAGGGTTACTTTGAAATGAAAGCCTGGATAGTAGGGCTATTAGAAGGAACCTGGATAGTAAGGTTACTTCGAAATGAAAGCCTGGATAGTAGGGCTGTGAGAAGGAACCTGGATAGTAGGGTTACTTCGAAATGAAAGCCTGGATAGTAGGGCTATAAAAAGGAACCTAGATAGTAGGGTTACTTCCAAATAAAAGCCTGGATAGTAGGGTTGTGAGAAGGAACCTGGATAGTAGGGTTACTTCGAAATGAAAGCCTGGATAGTAGGGCTATGAGAAGGAACCTGGATAGTAGGGTTACTTCGAAATAAAAGCCTGGATAGTAGGGCTGTGAGAAGGAATCTGGATAATAGGGTTACTTCGAAATGAAATCCTGGATAGTAGGGCTACAAGAAGGATCCTGGATAGTAGGGTTACTTCGAAATGAAAGCCAAGATAGTTGGACTTTGAGAAGGAACCTGGATAGTAGGGTTACTTCAAAATGATAGCCTGGACAATAGGGCTATGAGAAGGAACCTGGATAGTAGGGTTACTTTGAAATAAAAGCCTGGATAGTAGGGATGTGAGAGGGAATCTGGATAGTAGGGTTACATCGAAATGAAAGTATGGATAGTAGGGCTATGAGAAGGAACCTAGATAGTAGGGTTACTGCGAAATAAAAGCCTGGATAGTAGGGCTGTGAGAAAGAACCTGGATAGTAGGGTTACTTCGAAATAAAAGCCTGGATAGTAGGGCTGTGAGAAGGAACCTGGATAGTAGGGTTACTTCGAAATGAAAGCCTGAATAGTAGGGCTACTAGAAGGAACCTGGATAGTAGGGTTACTTCGAAATGAATGCCTGGATAGTAGGGCTTTGAGAAGGAACCTGGATAGTAGGGTTACTTCGAAATGAAAGCCTGGATAATAGGGCTATGAGAAGAAATCTGGATAGTAGGGTTACTTCGAAATGAAAACCTGGATAGTAGGGCTGTAAGAAGGAACCTGGATAGTAGGGTTACTTCGAAATGAAAGCCTGGATAGTAGGGCTACAAGAAGGAACATGGATAGTAGGGTTACTTCAAAATGAAAGCCTGGATAGTAGGGCGGTGAGAAGGAACCTGGATAGTAGGGTTACTTCGAAATGAAATACTGGATAGTAGGGTTACAAGAAGGAACCTAGATAGTAGGGTTACTTCGAAATGAAAGCCTGGATAGTAGGACTTTGAGAAGGAACCTGGATAGCAGGGTTACTTCGAAATGAAAGCCTGGATAGTAGGGCTATGAGAAGGAATATTGATAGTAGGGTTACTTCGAAATGAAAGCCTGAATAGTAGGGCTATGAGAAGGAACCTGGATAGTAGGGTTACTTCGAAATGAAAGCCTGGATAGTAGGGCTATGAGAAGGAACCTAGATAGTAGGGCTTACTTCTAAATGAAAGCCTGGATAATAGGGCTGTAAGAAGGAACCTGGATAGTAGGGTTACTTCGAAATGAAAGCCTGGATAGTAGGGCTATGAGAAGGAACCTGGATAATAGGGTTACTTCAAAATAAAATCCTGGATAGTAGGGTTGTGAGAAGGAACTTGGATAGTAGGGTTACTTCGAAATGAAAGCCTGGATAGTAGGGCTACAAGAAGGAACCTGGAGAGTAGGGTTTCTTCGAAATGAAAGCCTGGATAGTAAGGCTGTGAGAAGGAACCTGGATATTATGGTTACTTCGAAATGAAAGCCTGTATAGTAGGGCTATGAGATGGAACCTGGATAGTAGGGTTACTTCGAATTAAAATCCTGGATAGTAGGGATGTGAGAAGGAACCTGGATAGTAGGGTTACTTCGAAATGAAAGCCTGGATATTTGGGCTACTAGAAGGAACTTGGATAGTAGGGTTACTTCGAAATGAAAGCGTGGATAGTAGGGCTGTGTGAAGGAACCTGGATAGTAGGGTTACTTTGAAATGAAAGCCTGGATAGTAAGGCTATGAGAAGGAACCTGGGTAGTAGGGTTACTTCAAAGCAATAGTGTAGATTTGTTGACCCATTTGGTTTCAGGAACTGAGTTTCTATTAGTCGTCTGCAGACATGACCTGTATAACTGCTGGATTTGTTGAAGCTAATCATCTTTCCTGAAAAGATAACAGGGTTAGTTATATGCGATGCATGAAATGCGGGGTTAGATGATGTTCTCAAAATAAATGAGATAATGTTGTATATGATATGTATGCGCATGTCATGATGTATGTTCACGAAATTCTATCAGGGTATGCTCGCATCTGGGAAAATAATCCCTGACTGTTGATGGAGATTTATAAATATTCTGTCGGGAAGAGATGCTGCTTTAGAATAACTCTGCGGAGAACAAACTTAGGAAGTGAATTTTTGTAGCTGAAGTGATGAACTCTGTCGGGGATTGAGCCTTTGTATCTAGAGAATAAACTTTGCTTGGGGGATGAAATTTACTGACCCGCCCGTGATTATAGAATTCGGCTGGAGGATATAGCTGTAAGGTTTCAGAATGACCTTGGTTGGGGAGGTTACGTCCTGTTTCGGGAAGGCTGACATCAATGTTTTTGAATACTTTTACTCTATGGGGAGTGTATGTACTAATGATTATGCTCCAAAGCTAACTCTATCCCGGTACCTGCTGGGCGGAGTAACTGTCGGGTTTGGCACTTCTTGTTTTTGCCCTTGTTTCTGGAATTACAAGTAATTGTCTTTTTCTTCTTATGCAAATATTTATAAGCAGCAATCATTTTCAAATGCATATATAAAAAAAATAAATCATTGGACGTTCTTGCAAAATAAAACAGAAAAAGAAAAACCAATCGAAGTTTCTTGTGAAGATGATTTGTATTGATTTTTGAAGTTGGCTTGTAATAGGCGTTTTTGTACAAAGAGGCTGACGCTCTGATAAGAGAACACCGGCATAAAAATAGAAGCTATAGAAATTTATGTAAAATAAAACAAAACATCTATGTGAAACAACCCCATTGGGTTCCAACTCTGCTATTGCCATTATATCTTCAAGCGTCTCATCACTTTGCTTCTTGGCCGAAAGTTGATCAGATTGATTGGCGCCGTCCAAACTTGATAGTCGATACCGAAGTCTGGTCGCAAGATGCTTCAATGAGACATAGTGGTATGCTTTATATCCCTAACTTTTTCCTAGACCGCCCTTTCGGGTTTTCAGTCCACCGGGATACCGTTTTTTGCCCAAGCCGCCCTTTCGGGTTTTCAACTTGCCGGGTGTACAAATTTTTTCATTTTCATCCCTTACTTTTTCCCGAACCCTTTTGGTTCGCCGGGAAGCCCTTATTTTTTCCCAGGCCAGTCAACCTAGCAGATCTTTTGATTAGGCATAGTATCTTTTCACTATGTCTGTATTGACAGGGTGAGGAAGGTCGTCACCGTCCATGGTGCTTAGAATCATAGCTCCACCCGAGAAAATGTTTTTAACCATAAATGGTCCTTCGTACGTGGGGGTCCATTTTCCCCTGGGATCACCTTGCGGCAGTATGATGCGCTTGATCACTAGATCCCCGACTTGATATTCTTGACGTATGACTTTCTTGTGAAAAGCCTTGATCATTCACTTTTGATATGTCTGACCATGGAAGATAGCAGTAAGTCTCTTTTCATCGATTAGATTTAACTGATCAAGTTGGGTTCGGATCCAGTCATCTTCGTTCAAACCCGCATCCTTAATAATTCAGAGAGAAGGTATCTGGACTTCGATGGGTAGGACTGCCTCCATGCAATATACCAGAGAATAGGGTGTTGCCCGTGTCGACGCCCGTGCTGAGGTACGGTACCCATGAAGAGCAAATGGCAACATCTCATGCCAGTCTTTGTATGTCACCGTCATCTTCTGTACACTCTTCTTGATGTTCTTGTTAGCTGCTTCAACAACGCCATTCATCTTCAGCCGGTAGGGAGAAGAATTATGATGCTGTATCTTGAACTGTTTACATAGCTCGGTGATCATTGCATTGTTGAGATTCGTACCATTAACAGTAATAATTCTCTCTGGCACCCCATGTAACGCCCGTAATTTAATTAACTATTTAATTAAATTATTTTTGGAATAATTGTGAAGATATGTTATTATTAAATTGGATTTATTTTATTAAGTGGAGAAATGATAATATTAGAGGTATAATATTATTATGTGGTGAAATAATGTTAGAAGCTAATATTATTTAATGTGGGCCTATATTGTGTGAGTGGAAGTAATAAGGGGGTGTAGGTTTGGAGCCCAATAAGAATAATATAATAATATTAGGTTATTTTTTTATATGTGAGAAAGAATAGAAGGAGGAAGAAGTAAGAAGAAAATAAGGATTGTGAAGAACGTGAAGTTGCTGGAAAAAGTGGAAAGACGGCAAGAACAAAGATTCAACCCGGAAATTATAGAGCGACCTTCAATCCAAGGTAAGGATGGGGTTCTGGCTTTATAATTGGGTTCATGATGTTTGATATGTGGGGTTAGAGGATTGTTGTTTTTGTTCTTGAATTGGATGATGTATGATGAATATTGATGAATTCTTGATGAATAATGACGTTACGATGCTGTGTAATCGATGTAGTAATAAAGTATAATGTTAAGAGATGAATTATCATGTTTATAATAAGGTTTGTAGGGCTGTAATATGAATTTCCGTAGTGAAAATACAGATGAAATCACAGGATTATGCAGGAGGAACCAGGATGTGTCGACCTCAAGCTGGATGAGTCGATACATAGGCACTGCAAGACTCAGGATGAGTCGACCCATGGAGGGCTTGTGTCGATGCATGATGAGTACAAGACGTAGGATGAGTCGATCGGAGAGGGGCATGCGTCGATACATGTTGTGATTAGGACCAGGATGAGTCGATCCATAAGGAGGATGTGACAACTCATGCTGTGCAGGAGAAGCATTACGCGTCGACCCCAAGGGTTTTGCGTCGACCTATACTAACTAATTTTGACAGAATCAGTTTTAAATTGTTGTAAAATTGAGTTTTAAGATGCCGTTCGAAGCGTTGATTAGCTAACGCGATGAATATTATTCTAGATGATTAAAACGATGGATAAGAAGTATAATCCTAGTAACTAATTTAGAATTTAGGATTAATTCCCGTGATTGGTCATTGTGCTGATGTTTTGGACAAAATGATGAATATGAGATGTTAGAGACTGCTGTTAGAAATATGACAGTAGGATTAGTGACAATAATGATGTACAATAGAAAAATAACGGTAGGGATTACTGTAGTATTGATATACAACTGAGTTAATAGTGAGATGTGGTCATTAAAGTTGTGTTTGATAAATATGATGAACCAATGATGTTTGATAAATAAATGATGTTTAATAAATTGTTTTGAGATGTTCATGAGATGCTGTAATTGAGATGTTTTGAGATGATTGAGATGTTGTTGTTCTGATATGTTTATGAGATGTTGTTGTTCTGATATGTTTATGAGATGTTGTTGTTCTGAGATGTTTATGAGATGTTGTTCTGAGATGTTTATGAGATGTTGTTCTGAGATGTTTATGAGATGTTGTTTTGAGATAATTGAGATGTGGTTGATTGAGTGTGGACATTACATTCATGATGAGTCGCATACATTACATTTTTGAGATGGAGCTTATGCTCGTTGAGATGGCCTGGATTGGCAAATTTTGAGATCAAAGCTATGCCTTGTCGATGCCTCTACTAATTGGAAGATTTTTGAGATGGGAGTCCTGCTCCAATGGTACCACATGCTTTTGCATAGTATTGAGTCACATTATATGATTTCATAAAGAAGTGTATTTTGATGTTGATGAATGTATTATTATTGTTGAGATTGTCGTTGATTATGAGATGAGAATTGGTGATGTTGTTGATCTAATTTAATATATTAATTATCATGCGCCTTATTATATTGTTAGATATCTCACCCCTTCTGTTTGAATGTTGCCCTTATGTTGGTAACGTGCAGGTAATCAAGAGTGAAGGCTGTATACCTTCAATAGATCGAGTTGGAGTCATTGCTCTGATATGTAACACTCGGGGGGATGAACGCTTGCTGATTTTTGATTGCTGATTTTTAGTTGTTGGACTTTAAATTATTTACTTACTAAATATGAGATGTTTCGAAGTTGCTGTTTTATTTAAAGATGTTATTGAAGAATTCCGCTGCATAGTTGTTGAATTATTTAATGAAAGATGTCATGTTGGTGGTTCATCCGATGTTTTGAAAAAGTGTTATATATCCATGATGAATGCAATGAATTTGTTAGAAGAATTTGTGACGTCCCGATTCATTTGTATGATTGAAATTTTATAACTCTGATTTATTTTGCATAATTGCTTGGGATAGAATTGGGGTGTTACACCCTGTGATGCGGTGGGAGAACTGACTAGAGGTTTTGCGTTTGTGTTTGCAAATGTTTCGGTTTAGCAAGAGTCGCCACCGACTTTTTATTTATCCAAAGGAAAGGTTAAAAAGCACAGGAAAGACCTTTGAGATGTTTTCTTGGGTTCAGGGGGTTGATTATCCAAAGGGAAGGTGCAAGCACCCTTTTCATCCATGGTTTTCCATGAGCTCTTAGTTACTTGTTTTAGATCACTTGCTTTTGCTTTTCAATTGTTTGAAATGGTGCTTTTGTGTGTGGTTTTGAAAATATTTTGAAAAGAGGCCTTTGTCTAGGCAACCTTTGTAACAATTCTTGTTTGAATGTTTTACAAAGGTGTTTGTATTTTGAAAAATGTTTCCATGTTTGAAAATTTTGTTTTGGGAAATGTTTTGAAATTGTGTTGTGATGTGTGTTTGAAAATAGCAAGGATGTTTGAAAATTTGATCAAGTAACTAGGAGCATCTACCTACCTACTCAAAAGTCTTTCCTACACATTTTTAACTCTTTGATATTGTTGTTTTACCATTGCATTTTGTAAACAACCTTGTGTTTGGATGTTAAACGGGATAGGCGTGGGTCATCGTATTGACCATGATAGCAATTGTGCTAAGTATCTTTAGCAAGTTTTTGTTTGAGGGACTAGATCATTTTGTATAGGCAACCAAGATAGTGTCATCGAGGGACTATGATATTTTTGTTTTGTTTTTGTTTTGCCAAGATACCTAGCATGCATACCATAGCCATTTTTAAGGCAACAAGTGGATGAAACCCTATGGGTGCTAGTGTGCATTGTGTTGTCATTTTCATGCATTTTTGTCTTGTATTAGGTCTAGCTATTTGTTTGATTTTGGATTTTCGCATACAAACCATAATCTTTCTATCATGGCATATTTGAAAGCTATAAAGTGCGTGAAGGTAAATCTACCACTATTACAACATTGATATGGGGAGGGGGATACAATTTTGAATAAGGGGTATATTTGCAAGAAAGTAAAACCCTAAGTCAACTATTACAACCAAATTGAATTAATTGTACAAATAATAAATAGACAAATATTTAAATATGCCAATAAATATAAATATGCAAAATGTTTTTGTATTTATTTTTATGTAAGTAAAAAAATAAACTATTTAATGTATCAAAAATATTAAAATAAAAGATTATTTTATTAAGGGTAGAAACCCTAATTTTTGGTTTAAGAAAATATATATATTATGTATTATTTATTTATGTACAAAAAAAAAAAATATACAAATGTTAAAAAAAATAAAAATGTGTGAGAAGATATTATTTTATATGTATAAATAATAAAAAGTAAAAATATAATATTTTTTGTATTAATTATAAGTTTTGATTTAGGAAAATAAAAGTATATTATTAAAGTAATTATTTCTATGTCCAAAAAAATTAATAAATAAAATAAAATAAAATGTGGAAATTTAAGAAAATGTTTTTGGTAATTTTTAATATTTAGAAAAATAAAATAAAGTCAGAAATGTAAATAGAAATAGAAAAATATACAAAAATAATTTAAATGGGCCAAGGGGGTGTAAACAGCAAGCTAAGGGTGCAAATAGCATAGAATAGCCAGGCCCAGCCCAAGATGGCCTTCATCTTCAACCTCTGATCAAACAAAAACGCGCGCTTGATGTTCAAACCTGGAAATCCTGCATACGAGCTCTAAAGCAAAAACTTGCAACATGAAAGTTATAGAGCATAATCACACGATTCTAACCATATAAAAAACTTAACCTAACTCTCAAAGACCAGAGAGAATTTTGATCGCACTAAATCGCACTATGTTTCCGACTCAACTATCACATGTTTTCCTTAGTTTTTATTATCATTTTCTCGTATTATGTTCCTTTTTCCTTTGTTTTCAGGATTCTTGTCATTTCAGAGCCTTCTGTGAAGAAACGAGCCAAAACGCCAAGAAATTAGGGTTTTTCAAGATATTCTGCACTTATGGCATTCAGCGCCGCGCCGGCTACAGGGAACGCGATGACGTGGCCCACTTTCACCCAGAGACCAACTGCCACGTTCCCACGATCTGGCAGTTCCAGCCACCGCGCCCGCGGCCACTGCCACCGCGCCCGCGGCCTTCACAAAAGTTTCCCGCTCAGAAGAAGTTGAGGGGCATGCTGGTCTTTACGCATCTCAAGGATCCTCTATAAATAGTTTTCGATTTTCATTTTTTAGTTTCATTCAAGCTTAGTACAATCTTAAGCCATATACTATCAGTTTCTGTAAAGTAATAATCTCTTCACATCGGGGAGTTATTGCGGTGTAGATTGAGTTGTAATCGAGTCTTGGAGCACTTTGGTTGAAGTTCATCATACCAGCCTTACCATTCCGCAGATTTGTATCAGATTCAAGTCTCCGACTGGAGCAAGGTTCTATTTTATTGCATTTCTTTACTTATAATTGCTCTTACCATAGTCTACACGTTTTATAGACTCTAAATGCTCTTACCATAGTCTACACGTTTTATAGACTCTAAATGCTCTTACCATAGTCTACACGTTTTATAGACTCGCACTCTTTTACTTACTCGCTCTTATCATAGTCTACACGTTTTATAGACTCGCACTTATTATGTCTGGCTAAACTATAAAGGTTTGGATGTAATGATTGTCATCATGGTCGTGTTCCAATTATCATGCTAGTGAAAATACTCTGGGGATGTTTTGCTTTTAACTTAAGTCAATTATGTTTAAATGTTTATTAGGTAAGATCGAAAGCCGTCCAAACTAATGATACGACTTGATTATTATTTAACCAAACAAAAAGAGCGAAAGCCGTTGATTGGTTAAATAGGAATCATTGACCTTTTTAGAAAACGATTTTGAAACTATTTTCGGACGCGTTTGTAGGTTTGAAATCTGACTCTTGGTCAAAAGCCAAAAGTCTCTTTAAGTTAATCTTTCCAAGTAAAATTACTTTTCTGTTAAGTCAAAACTATCAATTTCTTAAAAATAGGTTTACCTCTTTAACGCGGAAGGCACCCTTTATATGTGACAATAAAGGAATTTAATTTAAAGAGTAAATTCGGTTCTTAGTAGTCAAAAGCTACAAGTTCCCGTTAAATTGATTCTTTGCTATCAATAGAAAATACTGCCCCATAAGTAGTTTCATCTACGCATGACCGGACCAATATCTAATTACATGATTTACATTCCAACCTGTCTTTTAAACTGTTATTTACCTCGCTCATTTACTTTGTTGCACTGCACTCACATCAATATTCTTGTTCACCTTAGATAAGCACCTTAGCAATAGAGTTGATAGATTGACAATTGGTCTCTGTGGTTCGATAATCTTATATATTACTTCGATAGGCTGTGCACTTGCAGTACTATATTTAGGCTATACGTTACAGATTCCCATCAAGTTTTTGGCGCCGTTGTCGGGGACCAACTTCGTCAAATTTCGTACCCTATTGTTATCCCGTTTAGACTAAGGCTATTCTAGCCGGTAGATGCGTAGAAATCGTAGCACCGGTAACCTAATAAATCCTTTAGTAGAACCTGAATGTTACGCTCGTGCCCGTCTTTTTATACGCAAGATAAGAAGAGCTATGGCAGAAGATCGTAACCAAAGACCACTCAAGGAATTCGCCCAACCATCTAACGAGGAACATAGTTCTAGTATAGTAAACCCTACTATAACTACCAACAACTTTGAACTAAAGCCCTCATTATTACAATTAGTACAACAAAACCAATTCGCTGGTCTCGCTACCGAGAACCCGAATCAACATTTAAAGGTATTTATCCAGTTAGCTGACACCCTTAAGGCAAATGGAGCCACACCCGAAGCCATCCGTTTAAGACTGTTTCCTTTTTCCCTTAGAGGTAAAGCTCACGACTGGTTAGACGCCCTTCCAGCTAACTTAATAACAACTTGGGAAGACCTTAGGAGAGCTTTTCTTGCGAGATATTTTCCACCAAGCAAGACCGCTGTTCTTAGGAACCTGATCACTTGTTTCACCTAAAACCAAGGCGAATCACTTTTTGATGCCTGGGAGAGATATAAAGAACTTTTAAGAGCTTGTCCGCACCATGGCCTGGAGCAATGGTTAATCATACATACCTTATATAATGAACTCCATTACAACACAAAGATGTCCATAGACGCTGCCGCTGGCGGAGCGTTGATGAACAAACCTTACCCTGACGCTTGTGCCCTAATAGAGGACATGGCCCAAAACCACGCCCAGTGGGGATTAGAACGAGCGACAATAGAGAAAAAGGAGAGCCATGGAGGAAAGCATGAGGTAAGTTTCATGGACATGATTAATGCCAAGATGGACGCCCTAGCTTTGAGAGTCGAGAACATGTCTCAAAACCCAACCACAGTAGCAGCAATCCAATCAGAATGCGAACTCTGTGGAACTCAAGGACATCAAACCGTTGACTGTAACCTTTTGAACGAATCTAGCTCAGACCAAGTTAACTATACCCAAGGGAACCCTTTCTCGAATACCTTCAATCCTGGATGGAGGAACCACCCGAATTTCTCTTACCAAAACAATAACCCTATCCAAAATCCCGGACCTTCGAGACCTCAAGGATTCCAAACGCAAAAACAAAACCAACCTATGCAAATAGTGCCCCCAAGACCAAACCTTAAAGAAACCATAGACACCTTTATTCAGACTCAAACTCAGCAAAATAAGGAGTTTATGAACCAACACATTCACACGAACGAACTAGTTACTCAACTGGCAACCAAGTTTGACCAGATGATAACCCACACCAAAATGCTTGAGACTCAGATTTCCCAAGTAGCACAAAACACCTCTGTACAAGTTGCACCTGGAGGACAATTTCCTGGACAAACTCAACCAAATCCAAAAGGCCAAGCAAATTCTATCACCTTAAGAAGTGGAACTGCTTATGAAGGGCCTAGAAATCCTAACTTAAGCACATCAGAAAAACCTATGGAAGATGCTACACCTAAAGACCAGGTAGAGGAACCAGAGAAACCAGAAAAGCAATCAAAACCAGAAGTAGGGAATAACACTCAACAACCTTATAAACCACCTATTCCGTTCCCACAGAGGCTGAAAAACACCAAAGTAGAAAACCAGTACCAAAAGTTTATTAAGGTAATAGAGAAACTCCATGTAGAGATTCCTTTTACTGAAGCTATAACCCAGATACCATCATATGCTAAGTTCTTGAAAGATATTTTGACCAATAAACGGCGACTCGATGATCCCAAGCCTTTAGAATGTCATTCTATATCCGAAAATAAACTCGCCAAGAAAGATAAAGACCCTGGAAGTTTTTCTATCCCTTGCATCCTAGGTAACCATATGATAGACAAAGCATTTTTAGACTTAGGAGCAAGCGTAAGTCTGATGCCTCTGGCCGTCTGTAAGAGGTTAAAATTAGGAGAACTTCAACCTACTAAGATGTCCTTACAACTAGCTGATAGATCTGTCAAATATCCCATGGGTATTTTAGAAGACATACCTGTCAAGATTGGTCAGTTGTACATTCCGACCGACTTCGTCGTAATGGATATTAAAGAAGATGAAGACATCCCAATCCTCTTAGGAAGACCATTCCTATCGACCGCCGGAGCTATAATAGATGTTAAGAAAGGGAAACTGACTTTCGAGGTAGGAGATGAAAAGATTGAGTTCATTTTATCAAAGTTTCTAATGGCACCAGTGATAGGAGATACGTGTTATGCCATCGACGTCATTGACGAATGTGTAAATGAGCTCGAACAAAACGAATCTTTAATCAAATTACCATGAACCCCTATTTTAGAGGATGACGGATTTAAGAGTATCGAACCGTACATTGATGACAACCTTTTCGAATGCTTAGCTCTTACCCCTGACCTTATGCCGCGTACTGAGAAACCCACTATAGAACTTAAGGAACTACCCAAGAATCTAAGATATGAGTTTTTGGATGAGGAGATGAATAGACCTGTTATAATTAGCGCCTCTCTAAACCAAATAGAAACAAATCAACTCTTAGATACCTTGCGAAAATATCCCTCAGCTTTAGGGTATAAAGTTTCAGATTTAAAAGGTATAAGCCCATCCGTATGCATGCATCGGATTATGCTAGAAGAAGATCCAAAACCCTCAAGAGAACATCAAAGAAGAATAAACCCTATCATGAGTGATGTAGTCAAGAAAGAAGTTCTTAAGTTATTAGAAGCTGGTATCATATACCAAATTTCGGATAGTGAATGGGTAAGCCCAGTCCATGTGGTACCCAAGAAAGGAGGTATCACTGTTATGGAAAATGAGAAAGGTGAGCATGTGGCAAAACGAACAGAAGGAGGATGGAGTATGTGTATAGATTACAGAAAGTTGAATAAGGCAATGAGAAAAGACCATTTCCCTCTCCCATTTATAGATCAGATGCTTGAACGTCTAACAAGACACTCATATTTCTGCTATCTTGATGGGTATTCGGGGTTTTTCCAAATCCCTATTCACCCAGAGGACCAAGAAAAAACCACATTTACTTGCCCTTATGGAACATTCGCTTATAGACGAATGCCCTTTGGACTCTGTAATGCACCTGCCACTTTCCAACGTTGTATGATGTCAATTTTCGCAGACTACCTAGATGGAATTATGGAAGTATTTATGGACGATTTTTCAGTGTGTGGGTTTGATTTCAAAAACTGCCTCTCAAACTTAGAGAAAATCTTAAAAAGATGTGTGGAAGTAAACCTTGTGTTGAATTGGGAAAAGTGCCACTTTATGGTAAATGAAGGGATAGTCTTGGGACACATTATTTCTAAAAGAGGTATAGAAGTTGATAAGGCCAAGATAGAAGTTATAGAAAACCTAAACCCACCTAAGACCGTTAGGGAAGTAAGAAGTTTTCTAGGACATGCCGGGTTCTACCGACGTTTCATCAAGAATTTTTCCGGAATAACAAAACCTTTAACTAACTTATTGATGAAGGATGTCGAGTTTGAATTCGACCAAAAATGTCTTGAGGCCTTTGAAGTTTTAAAGCAAGCTCTTATTTAAGCAGCTATCATAAGACCACCTGATTGGACACAACCCTTTGAAATCATGTGCGATGCTAGTGATTTCGCTGTAGGAGCTGTACTAGGGCAAAGAAAAGACAAGAAACTGCATGCTATTTACTACGCTAGTAGAACACTAGACGCTGCCCAGCTAAATTATACAACCACAGAAAAGGAATTGCTAGCCGTAGTTTTTGCTATTGATAAATTTCGATCTTATTTGGTGGGAGCAAAAATAATAGTATACACAGATCATGCAGCAATCCGGTACTTGTTAAGTAAGAAAGATGCTAAGCCTAGATTGCTCAGATGGGTTCTTTTACTCCAAGAATTTGACTTGGATATTAAGGATAAAAAAGGAGCTGAAAACTTAGTAGCTGATCATCTCTCTAGGTTAGAACACCTTAAACCTGAACTTATACCTATAGACGATCACTCTACTTATGAAAGATTAATAGCTGGGATAAACTCAACTGAAGAAGAGACCTATGAGGAAATCTCAACCTTGAACAACATACCATGGTACGCAGATATTGTGAATTATCTGGCCGCTGATATCATACCCCCTGACTTAAGCTACCAACAGAAGAAGAAGTTTTTTAGTGATGTTAAACACTTCTTTTGGGATGAACCCCTCCTATTCAAAAGAGGAATAGATAATATATTCAGGCGATGTGTGCCGGAAGAAGAAGTAGGCAACGTCATTAAACATTGTCATGCTGCACCTTATGGTGGACATGCAAGCACATCTAAAACATGCGCCAAAATATTTCAAGCAGGTTTTTATTGGCCTACTGTATGGCGCGATGTCCACACTTACATTACAAAATGTGACCGATGCCAACACACTGGGAACATCTCAAGACGTGATGAAATGCCTTTAAGTAACATCCAAGAAGTGGAAATATTTGATGTCTGGGGTATAGATTTCATGGGACCTTTTCCTTCCTCAATGGGTAACAAGTATATCCTAGTAGCTGTCGATTATGTCTCAAAGTGGATAGAAGCTGTTGCATCACCCACAAACGATACCAAGGTAGTTATCAAACTGTTTAAGAATATTATTTTTCCTAGGTTTGGAACCCCGAGGTTAGTCATAAGTGATGGAGGATCGCATTTTATATCTAAGATATTTGACAAGCTTCTAAGCAAATACGGAGTAAAACATAGAGTAGCAACACCATATCACCCGCAAACCAGTGGCCAAGTAGAAGTATCGAATAGGGAGATTAAGCAGATCCTAGAGAAAACCGTATCATTATCCAGAAAAGACTGGTCTGGAAAACTTAAAGACGCCTTATGGGCTTATAGAACGGCTTATAAAACCCCTATTGGAACAACTCCTTATCAATTGGTTTATGGAAAGTCCTGTCATTTACCCTTCGAACTAGAACATAAAGCCTATTGGGCCATTAAATCCTTGAATCTAGATTACCTAAAAGCCGGAGAAAAACGTATCCTGGACATTCACAAGCTGGAAGAGCTTCGCTTGAATGCCTATGAGAATGCCATCATATATAAGGAAAGAACCAAGATGTGGCATGATAAAAAAAATCATCAAGAAAGATTTCAACATTGGTGACCCTGTTCTCCTATTTAACTCAAAGTTACGACTTTTTCCTGGTAAGCTTCGTTCAAGATGGACAGGTCCATTTGAAGTGTCAAAATATCTAAAGTCTGGAGCAGTAGAAATCAAAAACAATTCATGCGCTCCATTTATGGTAAATGGACAAAGACTGAAGCTATACAAAGGAGGCGATTTGCCTGTTGACTACTCTAGTCATATTCTTATAGACCCACCAATACCCACATAAAGTAAGATCTAATCGTCAAGCTAAAGACGTTAAACAAGCGCTGGATGGGAGGCAACCCATGGTTTATTCTTAATTTTATTTTATTTTATTAATTTATATATGTTTTATCTGGACTAATTTCTTGTGTTTATATTTTCAGGATGCATTACCCCGATGGTATGGTTGTGATTTTCAGGGATGAAGAACAAAAAGCCCGATTTGCTACCTTATCTGCTAGACCTATGGTACCCACTAGGTACCCCGATCAGAGCTGCATGGAGGCACTCGGGATTGAGCCAAGTATTAGGTATCTGTGCAACCAACTTGGCTGGGATTATTATGCTGATGATGTCCACAAAACCTACAGGAACCTTACTCTGGAGTTTCTTAGCTCTGTGGATTATAACCCATGGGTGGGTGAAGGAGATGAGCGAGGATGCCTAAGTTTTAGATTGTTTGGTACCGAGTATACCCTGACCATCAAAGAATTTGGGGATTTGCTTGGTTTCCAAACTGGACCGACCGCTATCACTGAGTTACCATTGAGTTACTATATGGACAGAGATATTGATAAATTTTGGCAGGACATTACTGATGGAGCCAGCCTTGACCCCTCTACCCAGCTGTCCAGGAAGATCCATAACTCGGCTTTCCGATACTTCGAGATGATTCTGTGCCACACTTTCTTTGGGAGGAGTTACTGTGACCACTTAGTCACCGCTGAGGAGATCCTTTTCCTATACTGTGCCAGTCAGTCCAGACCTATAGCTAGTGGAGGTTTTCTGATAGAGAGCCTCGAGCAGACTGCTCGATCCGCTGTAGGACTCATTCATTCCGGAGGGAATGTGACACAGATAGCTTCTGCTTTGGGTTTGGACAGTATGATAGCACAGCTGACCCCATACTGTGGATATACTTTCCTGGATTTAGACTTTTGCATGGATCGTGGGCTCATGAGGAGGGCCTCTTTCCACCCATATCAGTACAGATTGCTCATCGATGACCAGACAGTTTACACCTTCACACTGCCAGACCCTCAGATGACTTGTGTTTCCAACCCTGCTAATTGGAACTATTCTGTAGAAGGTTGGGGTGAGATATCAGAGTATGCCCCAGAATATACTCCTGCTTCCGAGGACTCTACTCCAGATCACACATCCCGACCCGAGGTTACACGCACTACTGTTCTTACTAATAACCTCAGCTTGCAGGAACCTGATATTCACACTTTGTTGACTGCTATGCGCATTGAGATAGCCACTCTCCGCAATGAGGTGGCTGACCTTCATTTACAGTTAGAACTGAATGATGTTACCTTTGCTGGTGAGTTAGATGAATTAGCTCACGAGGTGGCAGAGATTCGACGCCAGCTGACTGAGCTGCGTGGCCCAGACACTCCTGTAGAGCATCCTCCCGGTTGACGATAGATCTGTGTTATTCACAAGATCTCTAGTTCTAGTATTATTAGTATTATGTTGATTTCCTTTTCAGACTCATTTTTATTTGCATTATCTGTTTCCTGCATTATTAATAACTATTTTGGTGACCCGATGTCCGTACCTATATATATATATATATATATATATATATATATATATATATATATATATATATATATATATATATATATGCATATGTGTTTTGTTCTCTATATATATCTTTCATTTACTAATGTTTTTGTTTTTCTGGTCACCATAATGAAAATTTTGATATAAAAATAAATAAATATACATGTATATATGTATTCACATACATATATGCACGTTAGTAAGAAAACTAGGTACACCTCCAAAAATTGAAGCTAATGGCAAGGAAGGAAAAGCCCAACGGAAAGGAAGCAAGACCGGCCCAACTTGGCTCGCCCTGACCGCGCCCGCGGTGACGTAACGGTCACCTAACGGCTAGTGGCTCGGTTTTCCCCCCATTTTGCCTCTTTTTCCACTTCCAATCCCATTTTCTTCCATTCTTAACCCCCCATCACTTCCTTTATTATCCATACCTACCCCACTACATTTATTCCCATCATAAATATTCATCAACCACCATTTTTATTCACTACCTATAAATACCCCCACTATTTCATTTTCTTCCTCACACCTTCACTACTTCTACATCCCATTCTTTCTCTTTATATTCATCCACAAGAAAATCCTATGGAGTATCACGGCTACATTTTGCGAGATGGCCAACCCGGAGAAAGACAACAAAAGCGGCTTGAGAAATTGCTGACAACACCAATACACTCTACCAGGTATATCGATGAAAACTGTCTATATTCATTAGGTATATACCATAGTGTATTTTTCCTTCTCGACAAACTAGGCATGCATGATATTTTTTCTACTCAAGCACCAACCTACCCTAGGCTGACGTTCAAATTTTTGAGTTCTTTAATTTATAACGTCTCTCCTAACACTGCTAGCGCCGTAGGTGGAGTAAAATTTAGAATGTTTAATGTTGAATATGACTACTCCACTGACGGTCTAGCTGCCATGTTAGGATGGCCTTATGGGGATGGTGCCGTTTATGAAGCACCTTTAGACACGGATTGGGCATTTGAAGAATTTTGGGCCAGGATTACTAAACAAAATGCAACATCTTTTGATGGCCTACTTGCTTCTCATATCCACAATCCTGCCCTTCGTGTTTTTAGATTTCTTTTAGCATCCACCATCTTTGCTCGGGAAAACCCAAACAAGGTGAATGCTAAAGAATTAATTATCACGTAGAGCTGCCTCACAGACACCAAAGTTAATCCAGTCCCATTTATGATTGCCCACATGCACCATGTTTTAAGAAAAGGTGGGCCGATTTCCTTTGGTGGACTGATTACTACTATTGCCCGTGCCATAGGATTGGATACAGAACTTGCCACCCTTGAGCCACTTCCTCCTCGTATTGCAAATCTTAAAATTTTAAAGGATATGCGTTTATGCAAGACGAGGAGGGAAGGTGGTTACTTCCTCATGGTTGGAGGTGCCGCTGTACCCAGTGTTGTTATTCCTTGCACCCGTCGTACTGATATCATATTTGAGCGTAACTGGACCTACGATCTCAACGCTCCTGCTTTTATTGGTCCGTTGCCCCCAAATCTACCTTTAAATGAGGGTAACAACACTGATGATGAGTACGATTTCCGTACGGAAAAACCACCCCACTTTTCACCACCACACACGACACCATCTACTTCTAACCCACATGCAGGTACAACTCCTAGTTTCCATGTCACTGAGGACATGTGGCGTGAGCATATGGCCCGAGAGGCCCAGAGGGACACCCTCCTTGCTACTTTGCAGCAACAGGCGACCGATAACATGGCCTTCATGCAAGCATCCCAACAGCAAAATGCTAGCTCGCTGCGCACTATTATGGAAAGTCAGCTGGCTTTCCAGAGAGAACAACACCTTAACCAGACCACATACGCTCGTCACTTCCAATTGATGGAGGCAACCCAAGGCACCCTCATTGGTAGGACCCAAGAGCTACAAGCGGCAAATGCCGCCTTGACAGAGAGAATGGAGCAACTAGTTTTGGACCGAGAGAGCCGCTGTCGCAACCGTAGCCGCCGTTCCGGTCGTACCAACCAGGATGGTGAAGGTCCTAGTGGCCCCCACTAGCGTTTTCAGGTACCTCCTCCTACCTTATTTTTGGAACATTGAGGACAATGTCCGATTTAAGTGTGGGAGGAGCATTTATCGCTTTTATTTCCCGTTTTTCCTGCTTTTATTTCCCTTCCGCATTTTTCCTTTTAGGTATGTTATATTCGTAGTTAATAAAATGCATGTGATAGGCGAGTCTTTCTGCGTAGTGTACCCTTTCATTTCCCCCACTTTTTAGCCTTACAAAATTTTTACAAAATCTTTTTCAAAGAATTGTGGTTGTTTTTAAGGATTTGGGCTATGAGACAGGTCCTAGATAGGGTCTATTTCTTGGGCACTCACTTTTTGAAAAATTCGTTATCGTTTTAACACCGTAAGCCTTTTTGAACATTTAGATTAGATCCTTTCTTCCCAATATGCTATGATTTTGAATAAAACTGTACAAATAGGTCTTCAAGTAGTTTATCTTAGCAGTCAGCTCCGGCCTAAGCATGCTCTGAGTGTAGGATTGATGAATATAAGTGGATGATCTCTATTTTGCCTTAAAAGTTTATAAAATAAAGTATGAATACGACTACGAGTTGGGTGATCCTCACAAAGATTACTCAACTCAAGAAAGTTGTAAGCACTAATAAAAACAAAGAAAAAAAATATATATAAGGCACATCCGTTGTAGTTGGTCCAGAGGTATCTGGTGCTGGACTTGGTAGGGCGGACTACGGTCCGATCCCCCGCAACTGCAAATGGGTAAAATAAAAAGGGGTTAAACCAACTCTTGTACCAGAATCCCATCACTTGAGATCAGAGTCACTAACCGGTCACCACACCATGAGTATGTACGGATAATGGGCTTAATGTGATTGCGCCTGAATGAAAAAGGACCTCGTACAAAAAGAAGTCTTAGCATAGTAAGGATATTAGGATCGATCTGTATACTTATGAGGTTTATGTCCGCATTTTTGCGAGTAGTGTAATTACGATACCCTTGGTTCAGATAGTTAGTGCCTGACAACACACCCTTACTCGAACTTAGAAGCCCTCTTTGCCCAAAACCTGTATACACCATAATTTTCTTTCATCTACTTCTAAGAGTTGTTGCTTGAGGACAAGCAAAGGTCTAAGCGTGGGAGGATTTGATCGCACTAAATCGCACTATGTTTCCGACTCAACTATCACATGTTTTCCTTAGTTTTTATTATCATTTTCTCGTATTATGTTCCTTTTTCCTTTGTTTTCAGGATTCTTGTCATTTCAGAGCCTTCTGTGAAGAAACGAGCCAAAACGCCAAGAAATTAGGGTTTTTCAAGATATTCTGCACTTATGGCGTTCAGCGCCGCGCCGGCTACAGGGAACGCGATGACGTGGCCCACTTTCACCCAGAGACCAACTGCCACGTTCCCACGATCTGGCAGTTCCAGCCACCGCGCCCGCGGCCACTGCCACCGCGCCCGCGGCCTTCACAAAAGTTTCCCGCTCAGAAGAAGTTGAGGGGCATGCTGGTCTTTACGCATCTCAAGGATCCTCTATAAATAGTTTTCGATTTTCATTTTTTAGTTTCATCCAAGCTTAGTACAATCTTAAGCCATATACTATCAGTTTCTATAAAGTAATAATCTCTTCACATCGGGGAGTTATTGCGGTGTAGATTGAGTTGTAATCGAGTCTTGGAGCACTTTGGTTGAAGTTCATCATACCAGCCTTACCATTCCGCAGATTTGTATCAGATTCAAGTCTCCGACTGGAGCAAGGTTCTATTTTATTGCATTTCTTTACTTATAATTGCTCTTACCATAGTCTACACGTTTTATAGACTCTAAATGCTCTTACCATAGTCTACACGTTTTATAGACTCTAAATGCTCTTACCATAGTCTACACGTTTTATAGACTCGCACTCTTTTACTTACTCGCTCTTATCATAGTCTACACGTTTTATAGACTCGCACTTATTATGTCTGGCTAAACTATAAAGGTTTGGATGTAATGATTGTCATCATGGTCGTGTTCCAATTATCATGCTAGTGAAAATACTCAGGGATGTTTTGCTTTTAACTTAAGTCAATTATGTTTAAATGTTTATTGGGTAAGATCGAAAGCCATCCAAACTAATGATACGACTTGATTATTATTTAACCAAACAAAAAGAGCGAAAGCCGTTGATTGGTTAAATAGGAATCATTGACCTTTTTAGAAAATGATTTTGAAACTATTTTCGGACTTGTTTGTAGGTTTGAAATCTGACTCTTGGTCAAAAGCGAAAAGTCTCTTTAAGTTAATCTTTCCAAGTAAAATTACTTTTCTGTTAAGTCAAAACTATCAATTTCTTAAAAATAGGTTTACCTCTTTAACGCGGAAGGCACCCTTTATATGTGACAATAAAGGAATTTAATTTAAAGAGTAAATTCGGTTCTTAGTAGTCAAAAGCTACAAGTTCCCGTTAAATTGATTCTTTGCTATCAATAGAAAATACTGCCCCATAAGTAGTTTCATCTACGCATGACCGGACCAATATCTGATTACATGATTTACATTCCAACCTGTCTTTTAAACTGTTATTTACCTCGCTCATTTACTTTGTTGCACTGCACTCACATCAATATTCTTGTTCACCTTAGATAAGTACCTTAGCAATAGAGTTGATAGATTGACAATTGGTCTCTGTGGTTCGATAATCTTATATATTACTTCGATAGGCTGTGCACTTGCAGTACTATATTTAGGATATACGTTACAGATTCACATCAAATTTCTCTGGCCCTAATTTCTAACCTAGTTTTTTCAGAAAGTTCATCATTCAAATTCTCCCAGCTCAGTTAACTTAAATGAAATCTATGCATATGTACAGCTCAAGGGCAATGAGGACTATATTTTTTATTCATAAACCTAAGCCTAATGATTCCTAAATAGAGAGATAGAAGTTTGAACTTTACCTATTTTAGTCAAGCTCGAGTATGGCAATGTAGGGGTTTTCAATGAGGCCTGAGATGCTTGTGAGCTTGCTTGAAGTTCCTTTGAGATTTCCTAATGCCTAGCTAGCTTTGAACTTTCCTGAATAAGCTTGTAGAAGTCAACCTGCACAGTCAGAATTCAAAAATGGTGAAGCTTGAAAACAAGGTTACAGTTGCTGGCCAATGGTTGGGATAACTTAGGTGTGTTGTTTAGAATGTGTTTGAAGTGGTAGCAAGAAAAACGCACGAGTGGATTTTGCTTTGGATGTCAAACTGCAGAAGTTGCCCTGTTTTGCAAGAAAATGTGATTTTGGTGTTTTGGAAGGTTTGAGAAGTGGTTAGCTCGTGCTTCTGACTTAGTGTGATGTGCAAAACTTGGTTCAAATGTTTACAAAGCTTAGTTTTATCAGATTACAAAGATGTGGTGATTTTGCAAGTTGACTTGGTTTTGAAGAAAAGTGTGAAGTGACAAAGGCAAGGCCTGTACAGGCTAGCTCCAAGCATGCACAAAGTTGGTGTACTTTCCCTGATATTTGTGGATGTTGTTTGCTACAAAAGACTTGGTGCAATGCTCAAGAGAAACAAAATTGCATAAAGCAACCTTTATCAAAATGGCATTGTTAACTTTTTGCCATTTTTAGATTAATCCTTTGTGTAATCTTCCATTGATCAGAACAATGCCTTAATTCATTGTGTTTGCATTCAATTTTTGAGTGTGGAAGGGTTTAAGGACCTGTAAACAAGTACAAACAAGGCTTGACAGAAATTGCAACTTGTAGCAACATGAAAAATGCCATGGATCAAAGTGACATTTTGCCAAATTCAAACCTTCGATTCTCCCTAACCATAAATGATTTTGGAGTGTTCTTGGACATTTTGGAAAGCTTATAACATGCTCTACAATCCATATTTGAAGTTCATTTTGATATTACAAGGGGAACTATGTGAAAAATTTCCATGAAGATAGGTTAAAATCCTGCCTAAACTAGGGCGAAATTTCACTAAGTTAAAAGTTTCATGGACCCTTGTTCATAAAATCATAATTTGAGATCCAAGCATCTTTTGGGAAAACTTTGTGAATCAAAGTTGTATATTTTGTTGAGGACTACAACTTTCATGTTGTAAGTTTTCTTTGAATCCAATTGCATCATGGTCAAAAAGTTGGGCAAAGTTGGAAAAAAATAAGAAAATTTCATAACTTAGAAAATTTCTAAGTTATGAAATTTTTCAATCTTAAACCCTAATTTGCAAAATTAGGTTTCTTGATGAACAAGTTTCATGTTTTGACACATCTTGATGAAAAATGACCCTTGGTACTTGATGTTGACCAAAAAGTCAAAGTTTGACTTTTTATTGTTCAGTTGATTTTTGATCAGTTAACTGAAAAATTCATCTGTCAATCCAATGCATTTGAGATCTTATGAACCTTGTGATTAGGTCAAGATGATGCCATTGAGTCCTTGAATCCATTATTGAACCCAATTTGCCATTGGATAGGTGAAAAATCAAAAATTGCCCTTCTGCAGTCAAAACCCTAAAAATGACCATTTTGCCCTTTTGATGATCTAATCAAATTTCTTGAGGAGTTGTGGTCCAAACTTGACCAAATGGTTCATATGAGTCTATAATGTTGACTTGGATAAAAAATTATTATGTTTGACTGTAAATTGGCCACAATTGACTTTTTCCCCAATACAACTGATTTCTAGGTCAACTGTCTAATTGACTGGGCAAAAATTTGATTCAAGGCTTGAAACTTGGTATGAGCAATATTATAAGTCCAACATGAAGTATTAAAGTCATTTTGAGCATTGGAAGTCCAAAAATCCTTGTGCAAACTCCAGCCCTAATTTCAGGTCATCAGTGCAAGGAGATGTCTTGAGCAGAACAAACCCTAATCCTGTCTGGACTCCAAAGAGTCTTGTGATGAAAATCTTGATAAAATGAGAGGGTAAATTTTAGGGTACAACAGCTGCCCCTGTTCAATCTTCTTGAACCTGAAGAGTTAGATTGGCGAGATTGCCTTTCGTGACTCGAAGGTAAAAGATAATTGGACACTAGAGTGCCCGTAAATTTGCACTCGTCAAAATGTGGTTGAGGGAATGGGCTTAAAGATGCCATATGGAGATGGTTGAATCTTGTTGGAGATGGGCTTAAAGATTCCATCTAAGAATGTTTGTTGAATTGTATGTTGTAAATCAGAAGAATGAGTGTCAGAATGGTATCCGTGTCTGGAATGTATATGAACTCAATCTGGAGACTGAATCTGTACGAGAAAGGGTATAGCTGCCGTGTTTGGAGCGTATCTGAGCTGTAAATGGGGTTGAATTTGCGACAGAATAGCATCCGTGTCTGGAGCATCTCTGGGCTTGGGGAAAAAGTTGGAATAAGTGACAGAATGACAACCGTGTCTGGGGCGTATCTGAACTGTATCTGAATCTTGTATTTGAATAAGCGACAGAATAATATCCGTGTCTGGAGCATCTCTAAGCTATTTTCTGATCTTTGAAATTGAATAAGCAATAGAATAACATCCGTGTCTGGAGCATCTCTAAGCTGTTTTCTGATCTTTGAAATTGAATAAGCAATAGAATAGCATACGTGTCTGGAGCATCTCTAAGCTATTTTCTGAGCTTTGATTTTGAATAAGCGATAGAAAAGCATCCGTGTCTGGAGCGTCTTTAAGCTGTTTTTTGATTTGAATCTGAATAAGCAATAGAATAGCATCCGTGTCTTGAGCATCCCTGAGCTGTTTTCTGAACTCTTTGAATAAGCAAATAGAATAACATCCGTGTCTGGAGCATCCTTAAGCTGTTTTCTGAGCTTTACATATGAATAAGCAATAGAATTGCATCCGTGTCTGGAGCGTCTCTAAGCTGTTTTCTGATTTGAATATGAATAAGCAATAGAATAGCATCCGTGTCTGGAGCATCCCTGAGCTGTTTTCTAAACTCTTTGAATAAGAAAATAGAATAACATCCGTGTCTGGAGCATCCTTAAGCTGTTTTCTGAGCTTTACATCTGAATAAGCAATAGAATTGCATCCGTGTCTGGAGCATCTCTAAGTTGTTTTCTGAATTTTGAATTTGAATAAGCAATAGAATTGCATCCGTGTCTGGAGCGTCTCTAAATTGTTTTCATGATTGTATATTGGTAGCTTGTTAATCTTATCCAGAAAAGGGTAAAATGTTAGCTGAAACACAAAGTTATGTTGCATGAAATGTATGATGCAATATATATTTTATCAATGTTTATGATATATGAACATAATGTATGCGCATGTAAGCTGATTAGCTGTCTTGCTGAGGAAAATAAATCCTTGATAGCTGGAGATAATAAAATCCTTGACTGTTGTCGGGGAAAATAAATCCTTGACCGTTGTTGGAGATTCAAGCTCTTTGATTGCTGAGAGATGAGAAATCCTTGGACCACTGCTGGGGATAGAAAATTCTTGGCGACTTGTGGGGATTAACAAGACCTTGACAACTTCAGTGGATGTGAAAATCCTTCATGACTTTCCTGGGGATACATGGATCCTTTCAAGTCTTCTTGAGCTACTGCTTGGGGAAACTAGAGATCTTTGATGATTATGGCTGAGGATTACATCATGGGAATCCTTACTCGGCTGAGGAATAAGGAAACTTCCGATGACCTCTACTGGGGATCAATCAAAGGAAAACCTTGATCTGTTGGGGAATAAGGAAGACCTTGACAGCTTCGGCGGAGAATCAAGAATGAGAAACTCCGATCTCCTGGGGAAACTGAACCCTTGGGGGCTTTACTGGAGAAGTGAGAATGAGAATCTTCGATCTGCAGGAGATTATAAATTCGGACAAATTCATGCTGGGAGTAATGAAGGCTCTGAGAATCTCCAATCTGCTAGGGGATGAAGAACTCT
The DNA here is from genome assembly GCA_948472305.1 of Vicia faba. Lineage (NCBI taxonomy): Eukaryota > Viridiplantae > Streptophyta > Magnoliopsida > Fabales > Fabaceae > Vicia > Vicia faba. The sequence goes on from OX451737.1 coordinate 921,949,223, forward strand.
ATGGGGACTTCAAACTGGGGAGTTAAGAATGAGAATCTTCATTCTGTTGGGGATTAAGAACTCTGTGGGGAATAGCTATACTGCTGGAGAGTAGCTACTCTTCTGGAGAAATCAGGACTCTGGGGGAAAAGGCTTATTCCTGTTTGGAAAAAGTCCAGGAGTTTGGGTTGTATGCCAATCTACTGGGGAATTATCCGGAGGTTAGGGATGAAAGTTAATTGCGATCTGGTTGATTCTCATATTTTAAGACAACTTGTTGGGGAATCTGGGGAAAGCTGAATGGTTTTCGCTGTAGATTGATAGTTGGAAGTTTGACTTCGCTGGGGAAGAAGGTTTCATCTTTACTGGGGATTTATGACCCAAAGTTTTTACTCCGCTGGGGATTGGGATTTTGAAGACTTAACCCTGGTGAGAATTAAAGGTTTGAAATATAACTCCGCTGGGGATTGGGAGTTTGAAGTTTCGACTCTGGCGAGGATTTTGAAATTTAATTCCGTTGGGGATATGTATTTCAAGGTTTTAGCTCCGCTGGGGATCTAGATGATGTACTGCAGGGGATTTCTCTTGGAATAACCCAAAGACGTTTTTCCCATACTTTCAACCTGTCAGTAATTGTTCTTTCACATTTCGTTTATTTGTAAACGGTGATTATATTCAAATGCATATTCTTATTTAATAAATCATTGGACGTTTTCAAATAAAACACAAGTGTAAAAAAGAAGAAAAGGCAAATAGTTTTCTGCACTTTGACGTATCTTTGTATTAACTTTGTGTAAGTATTTTGTACTAAGGAGACAGACATCCTAGTAAGAGAATGTTGTCATAAAAATGAGAAAAATTTATACAAAGAAAGATGGCTATGTGTAAAAATTCCATGGGGTTCCCATTCTGCTATAGCCTTCGTAACTCTGGATATCTTGTCTATTCGCTGCTTTGTCCGACGATGATTGAGTTGATCAGAAGCCTGGAGCTTGTCTGGGAAGAGATTATCCTTAAAGTGATCCGACGAGACATAGTCATACGCTTTAATTCCCTAACTTTTTCTTGAACCGCCCTTTCGGGTTTTCAGTCCACCAGGAAACCCTTTTTTGCCCAAGTCGCCCTTTCAGGTTTTCAACTTGTCGGGTGTACAAATTTTTTTTATATCCCTAATTTTTGCCTGAACTGCCCTTTCGGGTTTTCGATTCACCGGGATGCCCATTTTTTCCCAAGTCGCCCTTTTGGGTTTTCGACTTGCCGGGTCGTTTATGCGTAGTATCTTTTGACTATGTCTGCATTCGCAGGGTGCGGCAGGTCGTCGCCGTCCATGGTGGTTAAGATCATTGCCCCACCAGAAAAGATCTTTTTGATCACAAATGGTCCTTCGTAAGTAGGAGTCCATTTGCCCCTGGGATCACTTTGCGGCAAGATGATCCGATTGATTACAAGGTCCTCGACTTGATATACCTGGCGTCTGACTTTCTTGTTGAATGCCTTAATCATTTGTTTCTGATACGCCTGACCATGGCAAACAACAGTAAGTCACTTCTTGTCAATCAAATTAAGTTGATCAAGCCGAGTCTGAATCTAATCGTCTTCACTCAAACCAGCATCCTTCATGATTCTCAAGGAGGGAATCTGAACCTCGATAGGTAAAACAACTTCTATGCCATATACCAAAGAAAATGGTGTTGCCTCAGTTGATGTTCGCGCCGTGGTACGGTACCCGTGCAGAGAAAAAGGTAACATCTCATGCCAGTCCTTATAGGTGACTGTCATCTTTTGTATGATCTTCTTGATATTTTTGTTAGCAGCTTCGACAACACCGTTCATCTTTGGCCGATAGGGAGATGAATTGTGATGTTGAATCTAGAACTGCTCGCACAAAGCGGTGATCATAGTGTTGTTCAGGTTCTTACCGTTGTCAGTGATAATCCCGTCGGGGATACCATACCGTCAAATAAGGTTCTGCTTGATGAAGCGGGCAACCACATTCTTTGTGACGGAGGCGAAGGAAGCTGCTTCGACCCACTTGGTAAATTAATCAATGGCCACCAGGATTAAATGGTGTCCATTGGATGCTGTAGGCTTGATCTCTCCAATCATGTCGATTTCCCACATAGCGAATGGCCAAGGAGCTGTTAAGATGTTGAGAGGAATTGGAGGTATGTGTACCTTGTCTGCATAGATTTGGCATTTGTGGCATGTACGGGAATGTTGATGGCAATCACCTTCCATGGTAGACCAGTAGTAACCTGCCCGTAGGATCTTCTTAGCCATCATATGTCTGCTATAATGGGTGCCAAAGGTACCATTGTGCAATTCAGCCATGATCTGCTCAGCTTCAACCTTATCCACACAATGGAGCAGAATGAAATCGAGGTTGCACTTGTATAGGATACCATTTCTCAGAAAGAACTTGGCAGAGAACCTTCTTAAGAACATTTTGTCGTTGACTGAAGCTCCTTCAGGGTATTCTTGTGCTTCGAGATACCTTTTAACGTCATGAAACTATGGTCGGTCCACTACTTCTTCGGTATTAATCTCGTGACAATGTGCAGGTTCGTCCATCCGCTCAATGGTGATTTTGGGAGCCTCATTATCCCAGTTAAGTTTAAACATGGTGGATATTGTAGCTAGAGCATCTGCTAGCTGATCTTCTTCTCGCGGGAAGTGCTGAAGGTAATCTGCTCGAAATGAGGTACCAATGTCAGGACATGTTCTTTGTAAGGGATGAGGTTTGGATGTTTAGTATCCCACTCTCCTTTGATCTGACTGATGACCAAAGCTGAGTCCCCAAATACAGTCAAAGATTTGATTCCCAAGTCAATGGCAGCCTTGAGGCCAAAGATGCAAGCTTCATATTCGGCCATGTTGTTGGTACAACTGAAGCAGAGTCTGGCATTGAAAGGCATGTGGCAGCCTTCTGGAGAGATAAGTACAGCACCAATACCGTTTCCAAGTGCGTTGGAGGCACCATCAAAGTACAGGGTCCATCGGGATCCTTGTTCAGGTCCGTCACACGGTATGTTCTCTTCAGTGTTGCTCAAACTCATGATATCCTCGTCGGGGAAGTCGAACCTCATGGATTAGTAATCTTTGATAGCTTGACGGGCCAGATGATCAGCTAGCACACTTCCCTTTACAGCTTTTTGGGTCGTGTACTGTATATCGTACTCGATGAGGATCATCTGCCACCTTACTATTCTTCCAGATAAAGCAGTATTTTCAAAGATGTACTTGATCGGATCCATATTAGAGATCAACAAAGTGGTATGAGTCAACATATACTGCCTTAGCCGGCGAGCAGCCCATACCAAAGCACAACAAGTTTTCTCGAGTAGTGAGTAGCGAGTCTCATAGTCGGTAAACTTTTTGCTAAGGTAATAAATGGAATTCTCTTTTCCGCCAGACTCGTCATGTTGGCCCAATACGCACCCCATTCAATTTTCTAGGACAGTCAGATACATAATTAGAGGTCTTCCTTCAACGGGAGGCATCAAGATAGGAGGTTCTAGCAAATACTCCTTGATTCTATCGAAAGCAACTTGACAGTCATCATTCCATTTAACCACCTGATATTTCTTCAACAGCTTGAAGATTGGTTCACATGTAGATGTTAGGTGAGAAATGAACCTTGCAGTGTAGTTTAGGCGTCCCAAGAAACCTCTGACCTCCTTCTCAGTGTGAGGGGAAGGCATTTCTTGTATAACTTTGACTTTGGCAGGATCAACCTCAATGCCTTTGTTGCTGACTATGAAACCCAAGAGTTTACCGGACCTGACTCTGAAAGTGCACTTGTTAGGGTTCAGTCTGAGCTTGTACTCTTTCAACCTGACAAACAGCTTTTTGCAGATGGTCGAGGTGTTCTTCTTCTGTTTGTGAACGAGCTATCATTTCGTCTACGTAGACCTCTATCTCATGATGTATCATGTCATGAAATAAAGCCACCATGGCGCGTTGATAGGTTGCCCCGACATTCTTCAGTCCGAATAGCATCACTTTGTAGCAGAACGTACCCCACTGTGTAACAAAAGTAGTTTTCTCCATGTCTTCAGGTGCCATTTTGATCTGGTTGTACCCTGAAAATCCGTCCATGAAAGGAAATACCTTATGTTGAGCTGTATTGTCAACCAAGATGTCAATGTACGGAAGTGGAAAGTCATCTTTAGGGCTAGCCCTGTTTAGGTCTCTGTAATCCACGCACACCCGGACTTTGCCGTCCTTCTTAGGCACGGGCACAATGTTAGCAACCCATTATGGATAAGAAGTAACAGCAAGAAAGCCAGCATTGAACTGCTTAATCACTTCAGCTTTGATCTTTTCAGACATATCGGGCCTCATGCGGCGAACCTTCTGTTTAATTGGTGGACAATCTTCTCTTGTAGGGAGACGATGAACCATAATATCTATATCAAGTCCCGACATGTCTTCATAGGACCGGGCGAATATCTCAACATATTCATTCAATAGCTGAACTAAACGCTTCTTGACACTTGGCTCTAGGTTGGCACCCACTCTGATTTCTTTTCTGTCTTCCTCTGTTCCCAAGTTGATTGTCTCTAACAACTCCTCATGAGGTAGAATAACCCTTTCTTCTTGTGGTAGCAGTCTAGCCAATTCTCCAAGAACTTCACAGTCTTCATCACCTTCGTATTCGACATGGTAGACCAGATCTTCAGAGTCACTGAAGCCCATAGTAGAATTGTTACCCATGAAATACAGAGTGAATGGGTACCTGCATTTCTAAGTGTGGGTGTGTGTAAGGGATAACCACCTTTAAACAAATAAAATGCAAAAGAAAGAAAATGAACACAAAAGTTTATATGTGAAAACGTCCATGATTCATTAAAATGGCATATGAAGATGAAAAATCATACCCTTACAAATGGACCTATGTACCTCGGGAAAGGCACAAGGAAAAAAGTGTACGAATTGTTTAGGAATTATTACAAACCAACATAAATGTTCGAAAGATAAATTACTGATTCATGAAAGTAATGGGAACAAAGTCCTTTGCCTCCCAATTGCATAGTCCTCCTTCCACAGTAGGGAAAATCTAGTCTTCAAGGTTTCTCTCCTCCTCACTATCCTCCAAAGCATTGACTCCATGATGGGTGATCTTCACTGGTGGCCCTCCATCCCGGGAGCGACGCACAACCTTTTGGGTAGAAGTAGTGAAACCTAAGCCGAATTTATCAGATTTGAAAGGAAAATCAGGAAGCTGCCCCTAGATTGTGCTTCCTCCTTCTTCAATCACAGCCTTTGCATCTTTCAAAGAAGACATCCAAGGCGGAGTCCTGGTAATCATGGGTACAGAAGGCACTGCCTTGGTTGCCGCAATCTCCTCAGAAACTTGTTCGAAGTGTTGAAAGGGGGTCTCGATGAATTCACCATCCAATTCCATATAGCGGAAAGAATTAAGATGGCTTATCATGTATTCCTCTTCACCGTGAACTGTCACAATTTTCCCCTGGACAGGGTACTTGAGCTTTTGATGCAAAGTTGAAGTAACAGCTCCAGCATGATGAATCCAGGGTCTTCCCAATAAGCAAGAATAGGAGGGACGGATGTCCATGACATAGAATATGGAGTTGAAGGTTTCAGTTCCCACTTTGATCGAGATGTCCACCTCCCCGTGGACCATCCGTTTAGAACCATCAAAGGCTCTAACAATGATGTTGCTGGGCTTCAAAGTTAGTCCTTCACAATCTAGCCTATCCAATGCCTTCTTTGGTAAGACGTTCAACGAAGAACCAGTGTCTACCAAAACATGTGCCAGAGTAGTCCCTCTGCATTCTACTGAGACATGCAAAGCGTCATTATGTTTTCTCCCTTTAATTGTTAGATCAGTGTAGGAGAATCCTAGACCGTTGTCGGCTGTTAGGCTAGCTACGCATTCCTGGAACTGGTCCGCGGAGGTTTCCTAGGGCACATGGGCCGTCTTCAAGAATTTGATCAAAGCTTTGGCATGAGCTTCTGAACAAAGCAGCAAGGCCAGCATAGAGATTTTTGAGGGGGTTTGCCCCAGTTGCTCCACAACATTATAATCGCTTTTATTGATTATTTTCAAAATCTCTTCCATTTATTTTTGAGAGGTTTCAGGGATGATCAATGGCTGAGCCCTCGTCCTGACGGGCTCTTCTTGGATCCCTTTCCCTCTATCATCAGCAACAGTAGAGGGGACAGCTTCAGGAGTCACAACTTCTTCAATAACTGGAGTTCTCGCAGATATGTTGATTGGTACAGGAGTAACCTTAGGAGCGGCTGAGGGTCCGAAGATTGCCTTTGGAGGCGCAATCTCCGGAGAGAAAATTCTTCCACTACGAGTGATTTTACTCGTTCCAGTAATGTTTCCAATGTCGGAAGTCTCTTCATCAGAACTCTCTTCAGTTGATTCAATTTTTTTAACACCGTGGTAAAATATCTCTCCCCCATAGTTCCACAGTATTGATTTGTTGGACTTGTACGGGATAGGCCCCGGCATAGTTATCTTCAAAGGTGCAATCTTTGGATCGGATGTAATCTTAACAGGTCTTTTGGAGACCTTGGAAAGATTGGCGGATATGGGAATTATCAAAACATCGTTGACAGGAGTCGGTATAACAGGAGTCTTTTCAAAAAGGATTTCTTGATTATCCATTAGGCGTTGGGTGCCTGACTTCAACAACGGACAGTCGGTTGGTAAGGATGAACAAAGGTAGCAATCTTCTTCACAGCCTGGGAAAATCCCAGCCTTCAATAGATTCAACTTAATTATCGGTAACGGAGTTATCAAATCATCAACAGTAGCAACAAAAAGATCCTCTTCAACAACATGGGCATGGTGGCCGTGCTTTGGCATTGGAGTAGAGATCACATTAGGTTTTTCAGGGGCGTCGAATTCAACTTCTTTAGCATCTATTAAATCCTGAATCTTATTCCTGAGGGCCCAACAATTGTTGGTGTCGTGCCCCAGGCTGTCTGAATGATAAGCACACTTGGCATTGGGATGGTAGTACGGTGACAAAGTGTTAGGGTTTTTAGGGGCCTCCCTCAAACTGACAAGGTTTAACTTCAAAAGATGGGGTAAAACTTGAGCGGGAGTCATGTTTATCCAGGTGTATTACCGTGCAGGCCTTTCCACCCTTGCTTGGTTGGTTCTTGATTGATTGTTTCTTGGCTGATCAACTGCAGACTTCTGAATCATTACAGCCCCCACCGCTGGCTGGCGCTCAACTCTTCCTTGACTTCTTTGAGAGTAGATAGTTGATACCTCTTTCTTTGCTGGAAAGGTCTTTTTGATGGCAGCGGAAGTAGATGCATCCTTTTGAGTTTTCCCGCTCTTTATGCCTGCTTCAACTCTCTCACTAGTCAGAATCAGCTCGGTGAACCCCGCAGACGAACTTCCTATCAGGTGGTTGAAGAATGGACCTGACAGAGTCCCCAAAAACATATCAACAAGCTCCCTCTCAGACAATGGTGGATGCACCCTTCCAGCCAAGTCTCTCCATTTCTGGGCATACTCCTTAAAGCCTTCATTTGATACCATGCCCATACTCTGTAATTGAGTACGGGTTAGTGCTAAATCCGCATTATATTGATACTGTCTGTAAAAGGCAGCCACAAAATCCTCCTACTTGTGCAAATCAGATCTCTCTAGCTGGTAAAACCAATCTAACTGCGTGCCCGAAAGACTGTCTTGGAAGAAATGGACCCACAGATCCTTATCAGAAGAATGCGGTTGGATTTTTCTAACGTAAGACCGCAGATGCATCTTTGGACAAGACAAACCATCGTACTTAGCAAATATAGGCACCTTAAACTTTGGGGGAATGACAATCCCAGAGACCAACCCTAGATATTCAAAGTCCAGCCCAGGCACTCTTTCTACCTCCATGGCAGCCAGGCGCTCTTCCAGATTCTTGTACTTGTCATCTGCAGGTGGGTACTGCTGCTCAGAATAGTCTTCATCCTCTTCTTCTTCTTCTTCTTCTTCTTCCTCAGACTCGGTTGGCACTGCAGTCTCTTTACCCTTTCTCACCCCTTCATCAGACGTTGAGGGGAAATCCAGGACCCTTCTAGCTTGACCTTCAAATCTTCTACCTAGAGTAGCTACACCAACTCTTTTCTTTTTATTTTACGCTTGTAAGTCTTTAACCGTCTGCTCTATATCCATCTGGCTGAAATAAACAGCAGAGAGATAAGGAAACCTGGTGTGAAGACCTGTTTATGCATATGAGAGATGTATTCATGTAATGCATTCAAGGATTTAGAAATCCAAAGTTGTTGTAAACAAAAAAGGAACACACGTCATATTAATAAGAAGAATTTGTTAGTACATCAAATGCCCCATGGGCAAAATAATACAAAATTCTAATGTAAAAAGACGTTGCACATCCTTTTTGGTGCGATGTAGGTGTTGAGAGTCTTATCTTCGTGAAGTTGACGAGTAAGTTCCAAAACCTTCTTCTCACTGGCCAAGTAGTGGGACATTAGGGAATTCCCCAGAACGATCAATGATGATAACATTTTCTCGGGATCGAGAACACCAATGAACATCTGAATGTGTAAGTCATCAATCGTTGTGACCACCTCAAACCATGCTCATTCTTCAAAACTGATTGGGGAAGGTGAGAAATAAACCACCTTGCTAGAAGAGGAGTACAACACATGAGAACACCTCTTTTCCTCATTGTTCGTGTGTGAAATAAGTGGATGATATCCCCATACAATGTAGGCACCGGGTTGCGAGCCATGAAAATTTTGGTAGCACTGACATCTATAAGTTGGTCAGGGTTTGGGAACAAGACCAACCCATAGATGAGAATAGCTACAATCTTCTCAAAAGCTTGTAAGTCCAATGAATTCCAACATTCTTGAGCTTTCTCAAACAGAAACTTTGCCAAGAAACCCTTGACACCACTTCTGGTTTCCCAATGACCTTTGACATCAGATGGTTGCAAGTGTGGGGCTTGAGTAACATCTTCAGGCTTTGGATCTCTTTCCGTACCGTTGTAGGGTAGTTGATGGAGAATAGGAATCCTCAGGAGTTGAGAAAATTCCTCCAAAGTAGGCACAAGTTGGTAATCAGGAAATGTGAAGCAGTGGTGTAGGGGGTCAAAGAACTGGAAGAGAACTTTCACCATGTCTTCCTCAATGTTGGTGTTGACTAAGTTGAGAAGACGACCATGCCTCTCGGTGAATGGAGAATTCTCAGGAATCTTGGAAGCAAGCTCCTTGAGTTGAGGAGGAATTCTCACAAGGTTGACTTGAATTGTTTTCCTGTGAAGTGAATCCATTACCTACAAAACAGGAACAAAGATGAAGATCCAAACCCTTGAAATGGTTAGTGGATGCATATGATGCTTCATGATGTTATGATGTTATGCACAAGTATATATGTACAAACAAGTCACACAAGATCCTAGTTTCAGGCTTGGATGGGGTTTCATAGGTAAGTACCCTCTTGAAGTTTAGTTGGCTCAACCTGTCCTATAAATAGTAACCGGGTTCTAAGGAGCTCAATATCACTGGATTATTTTCTGTGTTCATTGTTTCAGTTTAGCCACTTGACTGGCGACCAAAATATTCCAAGAAAACAACCCTCAATGAGTGTAGTATCGAGTATCTACCAACTTCGGACTGCACCAAAGCCGGTCATCTCACTACCCCTAAAAAAGGCCAAGTTGGTCAACTAAAGGTTCTAAAAGTCCATTAGTGCTTCATGACATCACTCAGCGGCCCCGTATTCTCTTTGATTAACTCAAAGGCTACCGGTGCCCACAAATATGTCGCACTAATATAGCTATTGCTTCAACCATGTCGGTATACCCCGCACAGTTTCCACAATGTATTGCTATTTACCTATGAATGTTTCCCAAATCCGGGTAGAGGATTTCAAACCCAAACAATAGAACTAAATGTAAATCATACAAGTCAAGAAAAATAAGCATGTAAAGGTGATCTAAAACCCTAAGGTAACCCCACTTTTAGATAATTCCCCAGCAGAGTCGCCAGTTCTGTGATGTGGTGGGAGAACTGACTAGAGGTTTTGCGTTTGTGTTCGCAAATGTTTCGGTTTAGCAAGAGTCGCAACCGACTTTATTTATCCAAAGGAAAGGTCAAAAAGCACAGGAAAGACCTTTGAGATGTTTTCTTGGGTTCGGGGGGTAGCTTATGAAAAGGGAAGGTGCAAGCACCCTTTTCATCCATGGTTTTCCATGGGCTCTTATTTACTTGTTTTATATCACTTGCTTTTGCTTTTCAATTGTTTGAAATGGTGCTTTTGTGTGTGGTTTTGAAAAGAGGCCTTTGTCTAGGCAACCTTTGTAACAATTCTTGTTTGAATGTTTTACAAGGGTGTTTGTCTTTTGAAAAATGTTTCAATGTTTGAAAAAAAAATTTTGGGAAATGTTTTGAAATTGTGTTGTGATGTGTGTTTGAAAATAGCAAGGATGTTTGCAAATTTGATCAAGTAACTAGGAGCATCTACCTACCTACTCAAAAGTATTTCCTACATATTTTTAACCCTTTGATATTGTTGTTTTACCATTGCATTTGGTAAACAACCATGTGTTTGGATGTTAAACGGGACAGGCGCGGGTCATCCTATTGACCATGATAGCAATTGTGCTAAGTATCTTTAGCAAGTTTTTGTTTGAGGGACTAGATCATTTTGTATAGGCAACCAAGATAGCGTCATCGAGGGACTATGATCTTTTTGTTTTGTTTTTGTTTTGCCAAGATACCTAGCATGCATACCATGGCCATTTTTAAGGCAACAAGTGGATGAAACCCTAGGGGTGCTAATGTGCATTGTGTTGTCATTTTCATGCATTTTTGTCTTGTATTAGGTCTACCTATTTGTTTGATTTTGGATTTTTGCATACAAACCCTAATCTTTCTATCATGGCATATTTGAAAGCTATAAAGTGCGTGAAGGTAAATCTACCACTATTACAACATTGATATGGGGAGGGGGATACAATTTTGAATAAGGGGTATATTTTCAAGAAAGTAAAACCCTAAGTCAACTATTACAACCAAATTGAATTAATTGTACAAATAATAAATTGACAAATATTTAAATATGCCAATAAATATAAATATGCAAAATGTTTTTGTATTTATTTTTATGTATGTAAAAAAATAAACTATTTAATGTATCAAAAATATTAAAATAAAAGATTATTTTATTAAGGGTAGAAACCCTAATTTTTGGTTTAAGAAAATATATATATTATGTATTATTTATTTATGTACAAAAAAAATAAATAAAATATATACAAATGTTAAAAAAAATAAAAATGTGTGAGAAGATATTATTTTATATGTATAAATAATAAAAAGTAAAAATATAGTATTTTTTGTATTAATTATAAGTTTTGATTTAGGAAAATAAAAGTATATTATTAAAGTAATTTTTTCTATGTCCAAAAAAATAAGAAAAAAAATAAAATAAAATGTAGAAATTTAAGAAAATGTTTTTGGTAATTTTTAATATTTAGAAAAATAAAATAAAGTCAGAAATGTAAATAGAAATAGAAAAATATACAAAAATAATTTAAATGGGCCAAGGGGGTGTAAACAGCAAGCTAAGGGGTGCAAATAGCATGGAATAGCCAGGCCCAGCCAAAGATGACCTTCATCTTCAACCTCTGATCAAACAAAAACGCGCGCTTGATGTTCAAACCTGGAAATCCTGCATACGTGCTCTAAAGCAAAAACTTGCAACATGAAAGTTATAGAGCATAATCACATGATTCTAACCATATAAAAAACTTAACCTAACTCTCAAAGACCAGAGAGAATTTCTCTGGCCCAAATTTCTAACCTAGTTTTTTCAGAAAGTTCATCATTCAAATTCTCCCAGCTCAGTTAACTTAAATGAAATTTATGTATATGTACAGCTCAAGGGCAATGAGGACTACATTTTTTATTCACAAACCTAAGCCTAATGATTCCTAAATAGAGAGATAGAAGTTTGAATTTTACCTGTTTCGGTCAAGCTCGAGTATGGCAATGTAGGGGTTTTCAGTGAGGCTTGAGATGCTTGTGAGCTTGCTTGAAGTTCCTTTGAGCTTTCCCAATGCCTAGCTAGCTTTGAACTTGCCTGAATAAGCTTGTAGAAGTCAACCTGCACAGTCAGAATTCAAATATGGTGAAGCTTGAAAACAAGGTTACAGTTGCTGGAGAATGGTTGGGATAGCTTACGTGTGTTGTTTAGAATGTGTTTGAAGTGGTTGCAAGCAAAATGCACGAGTGGATTTTGCTTTGGATGTCAAACTGCAGAAGTTGCCCTGTTTTGCAAGAAAATGTGATTTTGGTGTTTTGGAAGGTTTGAGAAGTGGTTAGCTCGTGCTTCTGACTTAGTGTGATGTGCAAAACTTGGTTCAAATGTTTACAAAGCTTAGTTTTATCAGATTGCAAAGATGTGGTGATTTTGCAAGTTGACTTGGTTTTGAAGAAAAGTGTGAAGTGACAAAGGCAAGGCCTGTACAGGCTAGCTCCAAGCATGCACAAAGTTGGTGTACTTTCCCTGATATTTGTGGATGTTGTTTGCTACAAAAGACTTGGTGCAATGCTCAAGAGAAACAAAATTGCATAAAGCAACCTTTATCAAAATGGCATTGTTAACTTTTTGCCATTTTTAGATTAATCCTTTGTGTAATCTTCCATTGATCAGAACAATGCCTTAATTCATTGTGTTTGCATTCAAGTTTTGAGTGTGGAAGGGTTTAAGGACCTGTAAACAAGTACAAACAAGGCTGGACAGAAATTGCAACTTGTAGCAACATGAAAAATGCCATGGATCAAAGTGACATTTTGCCAAATTCAAACCTTCGATTCTCCCTAACCACAAATGATTTTGGAGAGTTCTTGGACATTTTGTAAAGCTTGTAACATGCTATAAAATCCATCTTTGAAATGAATTTTTATATTCCAAGGGGAACTATGTGAAAAATTGCCATGAACATAGGTCAAAATCCTGCCTAAACTAGGGCGAAATTTCACTAAGTTAAAAGTTTCATGGACCCTTGTTCATAAAATCATAACTTGAGATCCAAGCATCTTTTGGGAAAACTTTGTGAATCAAAGTTGTAGATTTTGTTGAGGAATACAACTTTCATGTTGGAAGTTTTCTTTGAATCCAATTGCATCATGGGGAAAAAGTTGGGCAAAGTTGGGAAAAAATAAGAAAATTTCATAACTTAGAAAATTTCTAAGTTATGAAATTTTTCAATCTTAAACCCTAATTTGAAAAATTAGGTTTCTTGATGAACAAGTTTCATGTTTTGACACATATTGATGAAAAATGACCCTTGGTACTTGATTTTGACCAAAAAGTCAAAGTTTAACTTTTCAGTGTACAGTTGATTTTTGATCAGTTGACTGAAAAATTCATCTGTCAATCCAATGCATTTGAGATCTTTTGAACCTTGTGATTAGGTCAAGGTGATGCCATTGAGTCATTGAATCCATGCTTGAACCCAATTTTCCATTGGATAGGTGAAAAATCAGAAATTGCCCTTCTACAGTCAAAACCCTAAAAATGACCATTTTGCCCTTTTGATGATCTGATCAAATTTCTTGGGGAGTTGTGGTACAAACTTGATCAAATGGTTCATATGAGTCTATAATGTTGATGTGAATAAAAAATTATGAGGTTTGACTGTAAATTGGCTACAGTTGACTTTTTCCCCAATACAGTTGATTTTTAGGTCAACTATCCAATTGACTGGGCAAAAATTTGATTCAAGGCTTGAAACTTGGTATGAGAAATCTTATAAATCCAACATGAAGTATGAAATTCATTTTGAGCATTGGAAGTCCAAAAATCCTTGTGCAAACTCCAACCCTAATTTTAGGTCATCAGTGCAAGGAGATGTCTTGAGCAGAACATACCCTAATCATGTCTGGAGTCCAAAGAGTCTTGTGATGAAAATCTTGATAAAATGAGAGGGAAAATTTTGGGGTACAACACACCCCATATCGACAGATCAGATTATGTCGGATAAACTGCACCACGACGTTCTTGGTTACTGTAGCAAAAGAGGATGCCTCAACCCATTTCGTGAAGTAATCAATGGATACTAGGATGAAGTGATGTCCGTTAGAAGCGGTGGGCATGATTTCTCCGATCATGTCGATGCCCCACATTGCAAAGGGCCATGGAGTTGTCAAGACTTTTAAGGGGACCGGGGGCACGTGCACCTTATCAGCATAGATTTGGAACTTATGACAAGTTCGAGAGTGCTGATAACAATCGGCTTCCATAGTGGACCAGTAATATCCTTCCCATAGGATCCTCTTAGCCATGGTGTGTCCACTGGAATGGGTTTCGAAGGTGCCTTCATGTAGATCTGTCATGATCCTCTCTGTTCGCTCTTGTCTACACACCGTAGTAGCGTGGAGTCATGGTTGCGTTTATAGAGGATTCCATTATTGAGGAAGAACTTTGCAGTGAACCTTCTCAGAAACTTCTTATCGTTGACAGATGCCCCTTCGGGATACTCTTGAGCCTCGAGATACCTTTTCACCTCATGAAACCAAGGTTTGTCTGCCACCTCCTCAGTATCGATCTCACAATAGTATGCCGGTTCATCCAACCTCTCAATAGTGATTTGGGGAGCTTCATTGTCCCACCTGACCTTGAACATTGAAGACGTAGTAGCTAGCGCGTCCACTAACTGATTCTCTTCTCGTGGGAAATGTTCAAAGGTGATCTCTTCAAAATGCGGCAGCAGTGTCAATACATACTCTTAATAAGGAATAAGGTTCGGGTACTTCTTATCCCACTCGCCTTTGATCTGACTTATCACCAAAGCAGAATCCCTGAATACACTCAAGAACTTGATCCTTAGGTCAATAGCAGCTCTAAGACCCATGATACATGCTTCATACTCCGCCATGTTGTTGGTATAGTTGCAACATAATCGGGCAGTGAACGGAGTATGACAGCCCTCGGGAGATATAATTACGGCGCCAATACCATTACCCAGGGCGTTTGAGGCTCCATAAAAATACATAGAACATCAGTATCCTTCCTCAGGTCCTTCATCCGGTCCAGGTTCTTCACAGTAGGTTACCAACATGATATTCTCATTCGGGAACTCGAAATTCATGGACTGGTAGTCGTCCATAACCTGATGTGCCAAATGATCCGCTAACACACTTCCCTTGATTTCTTTTTGGGTTGTGTATTGGATGTCGTATTCGGTTAAGATCATTGGCCACCTTGCTATCCTTCAGGAGAGAGCAGGCTTCTCGAAAATTTACTTGATCGGGTCCATCTTAGATATCAACAGAGTAGTGTGGGTCAACATATACTATCTCAGTCGGTGAGCAGACCATGCCAAATCGCATCAAGTTTTATCGAGCAGTGAGTATCGTGTTTTACAGTCAGTAAACTTTTTGCTAAGGTATTATATTGCGTGCTCTTTTCGACCAGACTCGTCATGCTGTCCCAACACACACCCCATTGAATTATCTAGCACTGTTAAGTACATTATCAAAGGTCTTCCTTCTGTCGGAGGCATCAGACTAGGAGGCTCTTAGAGATATTATTTGATTTTGTCAAAGGCTACCTGGCATTCGTCATTCCACTTTACCACTTGATCTTTCTTCAAAAGCTTGAAGATCGGCTCACAAGTAGCAGTCAGATGTGAAATGAGGCGGGCAATGTAATTTAGGCGTCCCAAGAAACCTCTAACCTCCTTCTCTATACGGGGAGCCGGCATCTCTTGTATGGCCTTCACCTTTGCAGGGTCTATCTGAATACCTTTGTCACTAACGATAAATCCCAGAAGCTTACCAGACCTTACCCCGAAGGTGCACTTATTCTAATTCAACCTCAACTTGTATATCTTTAACCTGTCGAACAACTTTTGTAGGTGATCAAGGTGCTCTTCCTCAGTTTGAGACCTGGCTATCATGTCATCAACATAAACTTCGATCTCATGGTGAATCATATTGTGGAACAAAGTGACCATGGCACGCTGATAGGTTGCCCCAACATTCTTCAACCCAAAAGGCATCACCTTGTAGCAGAAGGTTCCCAACTGCGTGATGAAGGTTATCTTCTCCATGTCTTTAGGAGCCATCTTGATCTGGTTGTAGCCAGAGAAACCATCCATGAAGGAGAAGATTTTGTGTTGTGCGGTGTTGTCAACCAGAACGTCAATGTGAGGAAGTGGGAAGTCATCCTTGGGGCTTTCCCTATTCAGATCTCTGTAATCCACACACATCCGTACCTTATCGTCCTTCTTAGGTACCTGAACGACATTAGCCACCCACTATGGATAGGAGGTGACAGCTAAGAACCCTGTGTTGAACTGCTTCATAACCTCTGCCTTGATCTTTTATGACATTTTAGGGCACATACGGCAGACCTTCTATTTAACCGGAGGAAAATCTTCTTTAGTCGGCAGACGATGCACCACAATATCAGTGTTCAAACCAGAAATGTCTTCATAGGACCAGGCGAAGATCTCGACATAGTCGTGCAACATCTGTATCAACCTCTGTCTGATGCTAAGCTCCAGATTTGCACCTATTTTAACCTTTTTTCTGTCTTCCTCAGTACTCAAGTTCATTGTCTCAATCGGCTCTTCATGAGGCTGTATGTCCCTTTCTTCCTGCTGTAATAGTCTAGCAAGTTCTCTAGGCACCTCACAATCATCCTCACCTTCGTCCTCGGCTTGGTTGATTGGATTTTCGAAGTCATAACTGACAATAGTAGAGCTGTTATCAATGGAATCCAGAGTGGATATGGATTTGCAGTATGATACGTGAGTGTGTGTAAGAGAATAGCTGTTTTGATAAAGTGACAACAAAAAAGAAAATAAAAAAAATAGAGAGCGCAAAATTTGTATGTAAGAAACGTCCAATGCTTTATTAATGATAAATGAAATGATAAATAATATCCCTCACAAGCAAAGCCAATGTGCCTCGGGCAAGGCACAAGGCCGTAAAGTTTTAAATTGTTTATAACAAATCTCAAAACAAGTAAGACAATTACTGCGGAATAAAAGAAACTGGTATAAAGTCCCTAGTCGTCCAGTTACTCGGTACACCATTGGTAGTTGGGTAGATCCAACTGTCGATGTCTGAGTCTTCCTCGCTGTCTTCAATGGCATTAATTCCCTGATTACTGATGCGTAGGGGAGGTCCTCCAGCCCGAGCACGTCGAACAGCCCTTTGAGCCCCTGTAGTAAATCCCAAACCAAATTTGTCAGTTTTGTGAGTGAAATCAAGGAGCTGACCCCAATTGGTACACCCACCTTCTTCAACCACGGCCCTGGCGTCCTTGAGAGAAGCCATCTTCAGAGGAGGTTTGCTGCTGGTAGTAGTTTCAGTCGATGCCAAGATCTGAGGGACCTCCTCGAAGTTCTGACAAGGAGTTTCTATGAATTCCCCGTCCATCTCTATGTACCAGAAGGAATTGAGGTGGCTCACCATATACTCCTCTTCACCCCGCACAGTGATAATCTTCCTTTTTACCTGATACTTTAGCATTTGGTGTAGTGTGGAAGTAACCGCCCTAGCCTCGTGGATCCAAGGACGACCCAACAAATAAGAATATGACGACTTGATGTCTATCACATAGAAGGTGGACCCAAAGGTCTTGGAACCCACTTTGACAGGGATGTCCACCTCCCCGTGCACCATTCTTTTCGACCCATCAAAAGCCCTTACCATAATGTTTCTAGGCTTTAAAGTCAAGCCCTCGCAATCTAACCGGTCCAATGCCTTATTGGGCAGAACATTCAGCAAAGACCTAATATCTACCAATACATGAGCCATAGTGGTGCCCCTGCATTCAATCGAGACATGCAGAGAATCATTATGCTTCCTTCCCTTTGGTGTCAAATCTACATCAGCAGTCAGGCTAACCACGCAATCTTTAAATTGATCAGCTGAAGTCTCCTGCGGCACATATGCAATTTTGAGGAATGCAATCAAAGCCTTCGCATGGGCTTCAGAGCATAACATCAGGGATAACATGGATATATTTGAGGGGGTCTGCCCCAGCTGCTCGACCACGTTGTAGTCGCTCTTCTTAATTATTTTTAATATTTCCTCTATCTCTTCCTTAGAGGCTTCCACAACAATTTTTCTAGGCGCCTCCATCCAGGAAGTCTCACCTATAACCTCTTTGCCGCGGGTATCAGATGATTCGCCGATAGGGGTAATAAATGGAGTAAGAACCAGAGCCGTAGTTGATGTACCAACAGGAACAGTAGATGGAATGACAATAGGCCTGTTGACAGTCTTAGGGGAAATCTCAGGAGAGAAGACCCTTCCACTTCGGGTAACCTTGCTGATTCCTACAATGTTACCAATATCAGGATCATCATCTTCATTTTTGAAATCTTGTTTGATGCCATGATAGTACACATCGACACCATAATTCCAGGGGATAGCTTTGTCTGAGACATATGGGACAGAACCAGGAACAATGATTATTAGCGGAGCGATTCTTGGAGCAGATGTAATCCTAACAGGTCTTCTCGAGGAGACCTTGGAAGGATTGGCGGAAATGGTTATAATGGCAATGTCTTCAGACGGAACAACGAGAACCAAAGTTTTCTCGAACAAAATTTCTTTGCTGTCCATCAGGCGTTGAACACCTGACTTCAGTAAATGGCAACCAGAAGGTAGAAATGAACACATGTGGAAACCTTCACCACAAGCCGGAAATAAACTGGCCAACATCAAATTCTTCTTCACAGTCATGAGAGGAGTAGAAACTTCATCCACCAAGGTTACAAATAAGTCGGTATCAATAACATTAACTCCACGACCGTGCTAAGGCATGGGAGCAGTTATAACATTGGGCTTTTCCGGAGCATCGAACTCAATTTCCTTGGCTTCAATCAGATCTTGTACCTTATTTCTTAGAGCCCAGCAGTCATTGGTATCGTGGCCAGGACTCTCAGAATGATAGATACACTGAGCATTTGGATTATATCGGGGAGATGTGGTATTTGGATTCTTGGGAGCCTCTTTCAAGGTTGCCAAGTTGGATCTCAGCAGATCAGGTAGAACTTCAACCAATGTCATATTAATTCGGGTAAACTGCCGTTGTGGTCTTTCCACCCTTTGTTGATTGTTGCGTTATGGAGCAACTGCTAGTCTAGGTATCATTACGGCACTTACTGTCTGACGATGTTCAGCTCTGTTTTGGCCCCTCGGGCTGTAGATGGCACTGGCTTCCTTCTTACCAGCAAAAGGCTTCTTTACCGAACTTGAAGAGGCATCCTTTTGTATCTTGCCGCTCCGAATACCAACTTCTACTCTCTCTCCAGTCAGAATCAGCTCAGTGAGACCAGCTGACGAGCTGCCGATCAAATGATTAAAGAATGGACCAGATAGCGTCCCCAGAAACATATCAACCAACTCCCTATCAGACAATGGGGGTTGGACTCTTCCACCCAAGTTTCTCCACTTCTACGCATAGTCTTTAAAACCTTCACTTGCACCCATGGAAATACTCTAGAGTTGAGTACGAGTAGGAGCAAGGTCGGTGTTGTATTGATACTGCTTATAGAAAGCAGTAGCCAGATCTTCCCAATTTCGGATATTGGCTCCCTCTAGTTGGTAGAACCATTCAAGCTGAGTCCTTGACAGACTATCTTGAAAGAAATGAACCTACAAATTCCTATCAGCGGTGTGGGGCTAAATCTTTCTGACATAAGAGCGGAGGTGGAGTTTTGGGCAGGACACCCATCATACTTTGCAAAAATTGGAGCTTTGAACTTCTGTGGGATGACTGCTCCCGATACCAATCCTAATTCTTCGAAATCCAGCCCAGGTATCCTTTGGACTTCCATGGAACTTAAGCGATCTTCCAACTGTTTGTATCTATCCTCAGCAGGAGGATACTTCTTATCATTGTAGTCGGTATCATTGTCAGAAACTTCAGGACTGGGATCCTTCTCCCTTGTTTCTTCTTCTTAGTTCTCCCCTTCTTTGGATGAAGAGGTCAGATCGACTTGTCGCTTCAACGGCCCTCCAAACCTTCTTCCCATATTCAGAATACCGACAACCTTCTTCTTTTTCTTTCTCTCTTTCAGGATGAGGGCTTTCAGATCCTCTTGCCCTTTTGCCAGATTTATGAACATCTGCTGGAACTGGGCATTTTGTGCTTGAAGATCCTTGACGCTTTGTTCGGAAGACATTTCTGCTGAAATAAACAGCTAAGAAGATGAGAAACATGTAATGGTACCTGTACATGCAATGCTATGAATGGGATGCGCATGCAATGATTTCCAAGACTTTGGCAAATTTAAATTTGCGAACAAAAATAAAACAAAGATTTTATTAGCTGAATTCAAAGTTCAAATGCCTTTTAGGCGTTACAATTAAAAATAAATCTAGAACTAGAAAAAAATCAAAATTCCCATGGATGCTTCCTCTTCGTGCCGAGATAAGCATTAAGTCCTCTTTCCTCGTGGAGTTGCTTTGTGAGCTCTAAAACCTTCCTCTCCTGAGCATAGAACTGATCCCTGTAAGTATCCCGCTCCTTCTTCAACTGAATCCAAGGCCTCTATAATTCTCCAAGATCGGCAGGCATATCAGGATAGAGAACCTTGTAAGGAATACCTCCTTCAGTAGTGGGTTCCACAATCACTGGTAAAACGGCCATATAGGGCATCATAAGCTTCTGGGTGCGAGCTCGTACCCATTAGAGGTAAGGTTCCATAGGAATGGAAGCCTTTGGCCCCAAAGACCTGGCGCCAGATCGGTTTACCATACCCCAAGCTCGTATGAACCTACGATGATACTCTTGAACATCATCCTCATAATTGAATACAATGCCCTCGATAAGTAACTAATGAGGACCATCTCTTCGAGCATAACCAAATTGTCGCAGAGCTAAACAAGGATTGCAGGTTATACCCCCTCTGATTCCAAGTAACAAGACATTAGGGTACTCCTCACAGCGATCAATAATAGCAGTTTTTTCCATAGTTCGGGAACACCAGAGGATATCCATGTGAGCGAGTGACATTATCCTTTGTGACCAACCCAAACCTTCTTCATTCTTCAGTATGGACTTAGGGAGGTGAGAAATAAACCACCTTGACATCAATGGCATGCAACACATAAGAACCCCTCTTCTCTTCATGGTACGAGTATGGAGAGTGTGCAAAATATCTTCGAGCAAGGTAGGCACAGGGTTGCGAGAGAGGAAGATCTTGATATCATTCACATCTATGAATGAGTCTGGAATAGGGAATAGAACTAACCCATAGATTATAAGAGCCAAGACCTCCTCAAAATCATGAAAAACCATATCATCCCAAAACAGCTGGGCCTTGTCTATCAGAAACTTGGCTAGAAAACCCTTGACTCCACTTCTCGTTCCCCAATTGGATACCACGTCGGCCCGTTTCAGATGCAAAGATGCGGCAATGACTTATGGCTTGAGAACTTCTTCCAGACCTGTGAAGGGAAACTGTTCAAGAATGGGTATATCCAACAGCTGAGAGAATTATTCCATGGTAGGCACCAACTGATAGTCTGGAAAGGTGAAGCAGTGGTGCTTGGGATCAAAGAACTGAAAGAGTACACTCATCATCTTTTCATCAAAGTTTGAAGTAACCAGGTTGGGAAGTCAATCATGTCTCTTAGTGAATGCAGAAGTTTCGGAAACCTTTGATACTAGCTCTTTGAGTTGAGAAGGTATCTTCACAAAGCTGATTCAGATAGTGTTTCTACGAACGAAAGCCATGATCTGTAAAACAGAACAAAGATAAATTCCCTTGGTCTTTGAAATGGTTAGTGCAATAAGAATGGATGCTATGTTATGATGCATGATTTCATGATAAACCATAGGTATAGAAAACACAGACAAATCACACCAAGCTCTTAGGTTTAAGGCTTGCATCAGGTTAAAGGTCATACCCTCTTGAAGTTTAGTTGGTTTCAAACCTGTCTTAAAAAGTAACTGGGTTCTAAGGGATCTCAATATCACTGACCATCCTTTATCGGGCATTGTCTCAGCTCAAGCAATCTTTTCTTGCAGCAGAAATATCCCGAAAGTCCGATCTCAATGAGTGTAGCATCGAGTATCAACCAATCCTCAGCTCTATACCGAGGCCGACTATCTCACTACTTTCTAATGGCCAAGTTTGTTCAACTAAGGTTCTAAGGTCCGTTAGTGCTTTACGACACCACGCGGCAGCCCCGTACTCTCCTCATTTCCCCATGAAGGATAAGGGTACCATCCAAAGTGCCACACCAACACAGCCATCGCTTAAACCATATCGGTCTACATCGTACAGTCTACACGATCTATTTCCATTTACCTAAAAAGTTCCCCCAGATCCGGGTGTAGGATCTATAGTAACCCAAACAAAACCCTTTGAGAATAAAGCAAACAAACAAGAAAGCAAATTTCAAAATGACCTAGATCCTAAGGTATACCCCATTTTATTTTATTCTCCAGCAGAGTCGTAAGTTCTGTGATACGGTGGCAGAACCGACTGTTAATACTGGTTTGCATTTTTTGTTCGTAAATGTCGCGGTAAGCAAGAGTCGCCACCGACTTTTATTTTATCCAATTAGGAAAAGGAAAAAGAATAGAAAAAACCTTTTTCGAGAATATTTCTGAGTACGGGGGGTAGATTATAGAAAGGGGAGGTGTTATCACCCTTTCCATCCATGGTTTTCCACGGGCTCTTAGGTACTTGCTCATTTTAAAATTGCTTGTGTGTGTTTGTTTTGAAAAAAAGTTTACTTCGTTATAACCCTTGTATCAGTCCTCAAGGATGTGACGAAGTTATTTTGAAATTTTTTTGAAAAGTGTTGGTGTGAAATTTGTTTGTTTGAGCAAGTACCTAGGAACTATCTACCTACTCGAAAAAGACTGTTTGTTTTCCTTTAGACAGCGCTATCCCATTATTAAGGAACAGGTAGCACCGTCGTTGGAGTTTTAAGGGACGTTCGAAGGGACATATTCGGTCACAAAAGCAATGTTAGGAGGTGTTATTAATCATCCTAAAGCCTTAAAGATATTTTTCCGAGGCAACATCCGAATGGGTCATTTGAGATCTTTCGGGGCTAGAGGACGACCACTAACAAACCCTATACTTCATGACTGTTTAACCGAAGGCAACTGAAGTGGAGTAAACCTTAGGAGTGAGCATGTGCGAGTGAAATTTTTCAGTTAATATGTCTTTGCACATTTAGGTTATCTACCGTTTTAATTTTCAAATATTTTTGCCATAAAATCCTATTAGCATACATCTAACAATTTATAATTGCGAAAATTTAAAGTGCGGAAATAGAAATCCTAACTATTACATGGATTTCGCAGATACAGAATTATTTTGACTGAAAATAAAATGCGGAATTAAAACCTAATTAAATCTATTACAACCTCGGAGCAATTACAAAAAATAATTAAAAAAGTAATTGAAATACGCACGACGAATCAAATGCGGGGACGATTAGAAAACCTAAAAAAATCTAATTTGAGAAAAAATACTCAAGTTATTTTTGAAGAAAAAATTATTTATTTACGAGAATCAAATCCTAATTTCTAATTGATTTTAATTATAAAAAGGAGTTAAATTAACCTAATTTTTAATCAAATTAATTAATTAAAGAAAATAAATATTTTACGAAAAAAATGATTTTTGGTGTCTTTTTGATTTTTTTTTGGTTTTTTATAATTAATTAAAAAAAGGATTAATTTGTGAAAACAAATAATTAAACAAACAAAATAAATAAAAGAAATAAAAAAAATTTAATTGGGCCTGTATAGCAATTGGAGGGGGTGTATTGTTGAAATTATTCCAGGTCCACCAAGCTGAAGCCCAGTCAGCGCCTAATCCTGTGGGGCTGCTTCCTGATGGTGTACCATGGTCTCTAGCAGGTAGAGGCGTTGGATCTGGTTGATCATGCATCCTGTGGCTGGCTGTTTGTGGCACATGATAGGCCTTTGGGATGGTAATGCATGGGATCTGTTAAAGGAAAATAAAATAAGAAAGTTGCCAGGACCTGGGATCGAACCCAGGTCCTCTACCCTTTTCATCACACATCCTTGCCAGCTGCGTTACATGTTTCAATTGATAATATAATAATAATACATAATATATGCAATCAAGGTGAATTAGTGGTAAAAACAAAAAAGCGCGTGCCAGCTTGAATGGACCAGTGGTTAGCTTCCACGTTATTATCTTCTTCGCAGGTCCGTCATCTTAGGTAAGTAACTTATACCTACGGAAAAACGTATGTAACTAAAACCCTGCAAATTTCCAAAATCCAGCACAGGAATGACAAATGAATTATGGCTACACCAATCAAATTGTTTTGACCTCACGAGTACGATGGTACCCTTTGTGTATGCCAATTTCACCTGTATCAAGAAGCCCCAAAACGTGACCTCAAACCCTAGCCATGGCAGTCACTCGTATAAGCCTCAAAAATCCAATTAAACAATCCAGACATGTTAGAAATACATCAATGATCACAAATATGTCATTAAATCATTCTAATGATGCAAGAATGGTTGTAATCAATTTGAAAAAAACAAGTAAACCGTATGAGATGTAGCGAGCGCTTCTGGGCGTGAAAGGACCTGTAATCGATTGAGTTAGCTTCTGGGAAGGTCCATGAATCATTTAGGAATGTTGGAAGGCCTTGAATTGTCCTCTAGGGTAGAGATCATATCACCACTTTTTTGCCAAAATTTTGAGTTTGTTCTAGTGTTCTTCACGACTGCAACCTCTCGTTTTTGTGCATGGTCTTGTTCATTATATATCCCTAAGTGAATTAGGGTTATAAAAATAGCTAGTATCTTTGCAATTTTTGAATATTTAGTTTGGTTTTTATGTTGTATGATATCCTTCCAAATTTGGCCTAATCATGCCATTCTTGTGCCAATTAACTTTGATTCGATTTGATCTTGATATGCTAGCATAATTAGCTTGTGATCCTGTCCAAAAATCAGATCAAAACAAATCTTTGCTATTATTTATCATTTATTTGATTTAATTCAATTTTCAATTAATAAAAAATCAAAATAAAATAAATAATGAATCAAATAACATGTGAGTGAATATTTGGGTCGTGGACCATATTATGAGTGAGGTGCAAGCATAAAAAGTTAGGCCCATTTGGCAAAAAATGCATTTTTGAGCATATTTGACTTTTGGCAATTTTGCAAAAAGGGTAAACTTTGACAAGACATATCTCTTCCAATTTTAACCCTAGAGAGGTGTTCTTGGACTTTTTAGAAATATTAGGATGTCCCCTAAACAACCCTTTTGGTCTCATTTCAATTGGGTCTTCCATGTTCATGTAGGAAGCTTTGAGCCAAAAAGTGTTTTTGTTGACTTTTCAAAAGGACCTATAATGTGGAAATTCATATCTTTTTGTGAGTGCATATGTTGAACTTGAGGGCTGAAGATGAATTGTAGGGAATTTAATACTCTTCAAAATGAGCCTTGGATGGAATTTTTTTGATAAAGTATGAGGAAGTTATGCTTGGTCAAAATTTGGTTGACTCTTCCTGAGAAACCCTAATTTAGCAACTTTTGGGTTTTGAGGAATTTGGGGCATTCCTTGAGGAATCATGATCAACCCTTGATCAAATGATGGATATAACTTCAAAATGTTGATGTTGACCAAATATCTTGAAGTTTGACTATATGTGGGCCACAATTGACTTTTGACCTAATACAGTCAATTCTCAAGCATCTAAGCAGTTGACTGAGCAAACTTCTTGTGCAAGGCTTGAAATTTGACATGGATGGTATTGAGAACATATTAGGACCATGGAGAGCATATTAAGTCTTTGTAGTTCACCCATCTTGATGAAAATGGAAACCCTAGTTTGAGATACATTGCCTTAGGAGAGAGTTTGTCTGGTCAACTCTTGGGCATCCTTGAGCAAGTTGAGGACCTCAATGGGCATGTGTTGGGTAAAATGAGAGGGAAAATTTTGGGGTACAACACGCTTTATCACACTCTTGATGACTGATACAAGAGTACCATAAAGTGAATCTCCACACTAAGAAATTTTTCAAAGCTTTTCAAAACACATAAACACAAGCAATTTTAGAAAATGAGCAAGTACCTAAGAGCCCATGGAAAACCATGGATGGAAAGGGTGCTAACACCTTCCCTTTCCATAATCTACCCCCTTACTCAGAAATCTTGAAAAAATGTCTTTTTCTATTCTTTTCACCCTTTCCTTTGTGGGATAAAAGAAAAGTCGATGGTGACTCTTGCTTACCGTGACATTTGCAAACTAAAAATGCAAACCAGTATTAACAGTCGGTTCTGCCACCGTATCATAGGTATTATGTCATGATGTTATGTATAATAATCATATACAAGCACATAAATAAGTCCTTAGTTTTAGGCTTGCATGGGATTTATAGGTAAGTGCCCTCTTGAAGTTTAGTTGGTTCAACGTGTCCTAGAAAGTAAACGGGTTCTAGGGAATCTCAATATCATTGATCTTTCTTCATCGGGCATTGTTTCAGCGCAAGCCTCTGTTTTAGAGACCGAAATATCCCAAAAGTCCGATCTCAATGAGCGTAGTATCGAGTATCAATCAACTTTGGACTGCACCAAAGTGGGTTATCTCACTACTTCCTAATGGCCAAGTTGTTCGATTAAAGGTTCTACAGTTAGTTAGTGTTTCATAACACCAAACAGCGGCCCCATATTCTCCTTGACTGGACTCAAGGGATACCGGTACTAACAAATGTGTCACACTAATGTAGCCATCGCTTCAACCATACTGGTATACCCCACACAGTCCTCACAATCTATTGCTACTTACCTAATAATGTTCCCTGATCCGGGTAGAGGATTAATACAAAAACCCAGACAACCATTTAAGAGTAAAGCAAGCAAATCAAATAATGAAAGCATTTAAATGTGAAATAGTCTCTAAGGTAACCCCACTTTTAAAAAGTCCCCAGCAGAGTCACCAGTTCTGTAATACGGTGGGAGAACTGACTTGGGTGTTTTGCGTTTTATTACAATTGTTGCAGATAGCAAGAGTATCCACCGACTTTTCTTTTATCTAATAAAGGAATGGGTGAAAAGAACAAGAAATACCTTTTGATATTTTTCTTGAGTTCGGGGGGTAGGTTATGAAAAGGGAAGGTGTTAGCACCCTTTTCATCCGTAGTTATCTAGGGGCTTTTAGTTACTAGATCACTTTTAAATGCTTTGTAAAACATGTGCTTGTGTGGGTTTTGAAAGTATTTTTGAAAAGTATCTTTGTTTAGGCGAACTTTGTAATGATTCTCGTCTCTATAAGAATGTATACAAAGTATTTACTTTTGAAAATATTTCATGGAAAGTGTTGGTATATTTGAAAGATGTTTTGAAAGTGTAAATGTGAAGATGGTTTTATTTGTGAGCAAGCAATTACGAGCGTCCTACCTACTCAAAAAGTCTTAGTTCTTTTCCTCCTCCTTTAGATAGTGTTATCTTACCATTAGTTAGTAAGCAACCATATCATTGGATGTGAAGGAACGGGCGTGGGTCATCGTACAGTCATAGAAGGCAACATTGTATGACACCTTATCAATTTGTTGTGAGGGTATAAGATCGTTTATCGAAGGCAACATCGGAGGTTCATCGAGGGACTACAATCTTGTATTCGAGGGTCATTGCTAAAGTATCCCACGTTCGAGGGATATGACTATTTTTATTGAAGGTAACAAGTGTGGGTTAACCCTAGAGGTGCAAGTGTGCAAAGTGTGTTTGATTCAATTATTTTTTCTTGAATTAGGGTTTTCTAAGATTGATTTTAACTTGCCATATAAACACTAATTACTAATAATAATACGGAAAGCGGTAAATTGCGAGAACTTAAAGTTCTACACTATTACATCATTTAGGGATGGGGATACAATTTACAAATGAGGATGGGAGCAATTAAGAACCCTAATTTACTAGTACAATCATATTGTATATTGAAGAACAATGAAATATACAAGAGTATAATGGTAGTGTGAGAAGAAAGAGATAATTGTTTTTTGTTTGAGTTTTTGATGAAAGGTTTTGATTTAATTAAAATGAAATGAAACGGAAAAATAGTTAATTAATTAAACTCCTAAATTCTAAATTAATTCAATTAAAATAAAACTAAGTCTAATATTAGTTTGATTAAGAAGACAAAATTAAAATAAATCTAAGTCTAAATTGATTTAAGAAATTTATTAAGAAAATGTTTTTGGTCTTTTGTTTTAAAAGAAAAAGACAAAACAAAATATCTAAATAATAAATATGATATATTTTGGTATTTGTTTTTATTAATAAAATTAATAATAATAAAAATAAAAGTAATAATAGTAATAAATAATAATAATAATAATAGTAATAAAGAAACGGAAAAAAAAATTAAAGTCAGGAGGGTATGAAAGTAAACTAAGGAGTTAGTAAGCAAAAAAAAAAGTTTTTTGTTATGATAAGGCCAAATCCTTTTTTTTTGTTGCGGTCAAAAAAAGAAAATAAAAAAACAATGGGCCTGCGCATCATGAAGTAAACACGGTGTGAGGAAAAGCAAATAATCCAGGTGTGATACGGTGGGAGAACTGACTTGAGGTGTTTGCGTTTGTGTTTGCAAATGTCGCGGTTAGCAAGAGTCGCCACCGACTTTTCTTTTATCCAAAAGGAAAGGTGAAAAAGCACAAGAAAGACCTTTGAGATTATTTCTTGAGTTCGGGGGGTAGCTTATGAAAAGGGAAGGTATTAGCACCCATTTCATCCATGGTTTTCCATGGGCTCTTAGTTACTTGCTAGATCACTTGCTTTTATTTTGAAATTGTGTTTTGTGTGATTTTGAAAGTATTTTGTAAAAGAGGCCATTGTTTAGGAAATCTTTGTAATGATTCTCGTTCGTAAGAATGTATACAAAGATGTTTGTCTTTTTGAAAATGTTTTCAATATTTGTAAGATGTTTGGAAATATGTGTGTTTGTTTTGAAAATAGAAAGGATATTGATTATTTGAGAGTGAGCAAGTAACTAACAGTAATCTACCTACTCAAAAGGTCTTGGATGTGTTTTTCCTCCTTTAGATGTTGCTAAACTTACCATTGTTTTGATAAGAAGCCCAATCATTGGATGTGTAGGGACAAGCGTTGAGTCATCGTATGACCATGATAGCAATGTTGTGAGATGGCTTAACATTTTTCTTGAGGGACTAAGATCATTTTGAAAGGCAATTGTGATAGCGTCATCGAGGGACTATGATCTTGCATTTCTTGATTTGTTTGTGCTAAGACATCCCACATGCATAACTTGGCCATTTTTATAAGGCAACAAGTGAGATTACCCTAAGGGTGCATGTGTGCCAAGAGTGTTTGATTTGCATGCATTTAGTCTTGATTAGGGTTGTCTATTTTGTTATTTTTATCTTACCATACACGCCTAATTACTAGCATTTACATTGAAAGCGATAAGTTGCAGAAATATTAAGTCCTACGCTATTACAATATTTAGGGGATGGGGGTACAAATTTATTAATGGGGGTTGCAAGTAACAATAAGTCCTAAGTTACTATTACAACCATATTTAAATGTATAAAATAAGAAAGAAAATAAACTTGTTTAGAAAATGTTTTTTTGTCTTAAGGAAATATTTTTGTTCTGTTGTTTTTTTAAAAAATGAAATAAAGCGTGGAATAAATGTTTTTGACGTTTGATGGTTAATGGAAAAGAAAATGGTAGCAAAATAATGAGAAAAAGGGGGGAAATGAATCAGTGTGTTGCTGATGAAGTCAGAGGTTCTGACCCTGGCACGCTACAAAACAGAAACTTGTTAGTGAAAATGTATAAGGTCAGAAGCTCTGAACCCACTGGGAACACAGCAATTTTCAGAAGTTCTGATACCACTGGCAACAAAACAAGCTTCAGAAGTTCTGATACCACTGGCAACAAAACAAGCTTCAGAAGTTCTGATACCACTGGGAACAAAACAGACTTCAGAAGTTCTCAGAACTTGATCTCTCTCTCTAAGCTAGTCAGAACATATGTAATTTGGTTATCTCTCCACAAAACAGAAGACATGCATAGAATAGTTATAGCAGGTGTCATAGTGTTTCATAAGATAAGAAATATCAGAACTATAAATCAGGGGCAAGCATGCATTGGCTAATCCTAACTCTGAGTTCTAGTCTCTCCAAGAAATTCTGAACTGATTCATCCTCTACTTAAACAGGAAGGTGCATGAAATCTCAGAATATATATACAACATCAGAAACATGATATCTACATTGTATTTTTGAGCATGTAAATTTGGTCATGCTTAAGTAATGTAATGAGGGTCAGCAGAAACTTACCTTGCAGCTGGAAGAAGTTCTATGAAACAGAGTTAACCTCAACTCTGATGATGCTCTGAATGGTTTCTTCACATATTCAGTAAGCTGGAAGTTTTCAACTTCTGGGGGTGGTAAGGAGGTGATGTTCTGATTTCCTTGGATGGATGGATGGAGAGTGTATAGTAGTATGAACACAGAAGTTTAGGCAGTTTCCAACGTGTGGATCAAAAACTATGTGAATATTTTTTAGTCAAGAAATAATTGAGAACAAGTGGAGTTTTGAATGTAGGGAATCAAAAGTTTAATCAAGGTTTTATGTGTTGTGTTTACAGTTCTTAGAACTTTTGGAATTTTGGAAAGAATTCAAGGCTTTTCTTTCTCAAAGTTTTTTTTTGACTTCTTTTACAAATTTTTCTCTGGCCCCTTCTCAGTGACCAATGGCGTTCTATTTATAGGCAAAGTTTTTTTGTTGTTTGAAATGTCAAGTAGCGCCAACATTATATACTAGATGCTTGCAGTTTTTAGCTTAGGCTGGAATAGCAAGCAAGGATTAAGGAAAAGTGAACCTACAAGCAAAATGTAGCGCATGGGCCCTTACCTAATCCTGCACAAAAGTATTTCTACACTACACGTGGAGAGATCCTTTGGAAAAAGACTCAAAAGTGGTTGTGAGCATTAATATGCATTAAATGATGATGAGATTTGTCAAAATCATAAATCCTGTAATGTGAGATTTTGCATCATTGCTTAACTCTGGATCAGAAGTTCCATTTAGGAGAAACATCCAACTTCTGATCTTTGTATCTCGTTACCTCAGCATATTCTAAAGGATTCACCAGGTTTTCCAGTAAACTTCTTTGATTTGCCTCTGAAAACTCTGAATTAGAGATTTTGCTTCAGCGTAGCATCCAATCTTCTGATCCTCTTACCTTCTGGCTCCAGCATGTTCTGAAGGAGCTTTCAGGCTTCGTATTATGCTTTATTGCCTTCTTTGCATTACTCTAGCAAACTCTGACTGAACTTGCGTAGATGCTGAAAAGCCATGTTCTAACTAAAGATTATATGCTGAACCAAGTTTACAACTTCTGACTGCTCCTTCCCGGAGGCTGGCTCAGAAGTTCTGAAGTGTCATTTTTCTTAAATACTTTAGAAAATTCTAAGTATTTAGAATTTGACTTTTCCAAGGTAAAATTTGACTTTTGAACTTCTTGATGAAACAAACTTTATATTCCAACATGTCTTGATGAAATATGATTTTTGAGATTTCATTTTGATCCAAAAGTCAAAATTTGACTTCTCAGCATATAAATGACCATTTTGCCCTTATGAATGGCTTGCTTGGAAAGAAATGATAATTCAAGGCTTGGATTTGTATAAGGGAAAACTTGAGAATTCAGGGTGATTTTCTTGAGAAATGAGAGGGCAAATTTTGGGGTACAACAGCTGCCCCTGTTCAATCTTTTTTAACCTGAAGAGTTAGATTGGCGAGATTTGCCATTCGTGACTCGAAGGTGGAAGATGATTGGACACTAGAGTTCCCAGAAATTTGCACTCTGCGGCGATAGGAGGAATGAGCTTAAGGATGACATTTGTAGAGGTGATAAAATCTTGTTGGGGATGGGCTTGTAGATGCCATCCAAGAATGCTTGTTGAGATGTAATCTGTAAGTTGAACATCATAATAGCGTCCGTGTCCGGAGCCTATCTGAAGGTGTCTTTGAATGAGTATCAGAATGGCTTTCGTGTCTGAAGCGTATCCATATTGTATCAAGGGTTGAATCTGAATGAGTATCAGAATGGCTTCCGGGTCTGGAGCGTATTTGAATTGTATCAAGAGTAGAATCGCAATGAGTATCAGAATGGCTTCCGAGTCTGGAGCGTATCTGTACTGTATCAAGAGTTGAATCTGAATGAGTATCAGAATGTCTTCCGTGTATGGAGCGTATCCATACTGTATCAAGGGTTGAATCTAAATGCGTATCAGAATGGCTTCCGGGTCTGGAGCATATCTGAACTGTATCACGAGTAGAGTCTGAATGAGCATCAGAATGGCTTCCGAGTTTGGAGCATATCCATACTGTATCAAGAGTTGAATCTGAATGAGTATCAGAATGGCTTCCGGGTCTGGAGCGTATCTGAACTGTATCATGAGTAGAGTCTGAATGAGCATCAGAATGGCTTCCGTGTCTGGAGCGTATCTGAACTGTATCAGGAGTAGAATCTGAATGAGTATCAGAATGGCTTGTGTCTGGAGTGTATCCGAACTGTATCAAGAGGAGAATCTGAATTAGCATCAGAATGGCTTCCGTGTCTGGAGCGTATCCGAACTGTATCTAGAGTAGAATCTGAATGAGTATAAGAATGGCTTCTGTGTCTGGAGCGTATCCGAACTGTATCAAAAGTTGAATCTGAATGAGCATCAGAGTGGCTTCCGTGTCTGGAGCGTATCCGAACTGTATCAGGAGTAGAATCTGAATGAGCATCGGAATGGATTCCGGGTCTGGAGCGTATCCGTACTGTATCTAGGGTTGAATCTGAATGAGTATCAGAATGGCGTCCGGGTCTGGAGCGTATCTGAACTGTATCATAAGTTGAATCTAAATCAGTATCAGAATAGCATCCGGGTCTGAAGCGTATCTGAACTGTATCATGAGTTGAATCTGAATGAGTATCAGAATGACTTCCGTGTCTGAAGCGTATATGAACTGTATCATGAGTGCATATTGTCGATGGTAGTTGTTAATCTTATCCTAAAAAAGGTTAAAATGTTAGTTGAAACACAAAGTTATGTTGCATGGAATGTATGATGCAATATATTTGCTTTGTCCATGTTTATGATATGTGGATGCAATGTATGTGTATGTAAGCTGATTTTTTATGTGTTTGAGGAACATAAATCCTTGAATGCTGCTTAGGATATGTGAATTTTCATATCTTGAAGTTGAAATACTGATGAACTCTTGTTGAGAGCAGTAAATTTTGTTGTGAGGGTAACACCATTTACTGCTTGTAGGATCTGCTTGAGGAATCTTGAGAAATTTGATGATTCCTACTGGGAATTAATAGCTTGAATTTTGTTCCGCTGGGGATTAGCTGGGAGTTTTGTTCCACTGGGGAGTTATTGAAAACTCTGCGGGGAATATGGGGTGGTCTAGGGACGTTTTCCTGTCCTTTCAACCTATCAGTAATTGTCTTTCCCATTTTGTTTATTTGTAAACAGTGATTATGTTCAAATGCATATGTTCATCAATGAATCATTGGACGTTTTGCAAACGAAACACAATCATAAAGAAAGGACAAATAATTTTTTGCACTTTCAACGGGGTATCTTTGTATTGACTTTGAGTAAGTATTTGTACAACAAAGACAAACATTATAGTAAAAGAATGGTGCCATAAAACAAGAAAAATTTATACAAAGAAAGATAGCTATGTGTAATAACCCCATGGGGTTCCCATTCTGCTATAGCCTTTTATATCTCCGAATATATTTGTCTATTTGCCTTGTCCGAAGATGATTGAATTGATCAGAAATTCTGAGTTTGTCAGTAGAAGCCAAAGGTTTTCCGTCAAGTGATCCAACGGGACATAGTCATACGCTTTAATTCCCTAACTTTTTCCTAGACTGCCCTTTCGGGTTTTCAGTCCATCGGGAAACCCTTTTTTGCCCAAGTCGCCCTTTCGGGTTTTCAACTTGCCGGGTGTACATTTTTTTTTTTAATTTTATCCCTAATTTTGCCCGAACCCTTTTGGTTCGCCGGGATGCCCTTGTTTTTCCTAGGTGTGTCAACCTAGCGGGTCTCTTATGCGTAGTATCTTTTGACTATGTCCGTGTTCACAGGGTGTGGCAGTTCGTCGCCGTCCATGATGGTCAAGATCATTGCCCCACCGGAGAATATGTTCTTGATTACAAATGGTCCTTCATAGGTAGGAGTCCATTTCCCCCTGGGATCACTTTGTGGCAAGATGATTCGTTTGATCACTAAATCCCCAACTTGATATACTTGGCTCCTGACTTTCTTGTTGAAAGCCTTGATCATCCGTTTTTGATACATTTGACCATGGAAAACAGCAGTAAGTTTTTTTTCATCAATTAAGTTCAGTTGATCAAGTCGAGTCTGGATCCAATCGTCTTCACTCAAACCTGCATCCTTCATAATCCTTAGAGAGGGGATCTGAACCTCCATAGGCAAGACAACCTCCATGCCATATACCAAAGAATAGGGTGTTGCCCTAGTTGACGTGCGGGCCGTGGTGCGATACCCGTGGAGAGCG
This sequence comes from Vicia faba, assembly GCA_948472305.1. Lineage (NCBI taxonomy): Eukaryota > Viridiplantae > Streptophyta > Magnoliopsida > Fabales > Fabaceae > Vicia > Vicia faba. Next base: position 921,983,756 of record OX451737.1, read on the forward strand.
AATGATAGCATCTCATGCTAGTCTTTGTATGTGACCGTCATCTTTTGTATATTTTTTTAATGTTTTTATTCGTAGCTTCGACAACACCATTCATCTTTGGCCAATAGGGGGAAGAATTGTGATGGTAAATATTTAATTTCTCGCACAAAACGGTGATCATAGTTGTTGTACCCCAAAATTTGCCCTCCCATATTCTTCAAGACTTGACAAGAATCATCTCCAAATGGTTCAAGACTATTCAAAGGTTGCACAGTCCAAATGCCTCCTAAACCAGTCAAATTAGGGTTTTGTTTCTTCCAAAGAATTTGAGGTTTTCAGTGGCTCAATCAAGTCTCAAAGGCCTATATACATTCTCAAGCACCTACATGCCAAGTTTCAAGATTCACAATGGCAATTTGCACAGTCAAAAGCCCTATTTGGTTCACAATCAACTGCAGGGGTAAAATGGTCATTTTACAGACAAAAGTAAGAATTTTTGGTCAACATCTTATTTTGAGTCCACAATCATCATTTGATCAAGTCTTGATCATGATTCCACAAGCATGGCTCAAAAATCATCAAGATGCAAAAAGTTACTATTTTTGGACAGTAGAAAAGTCAACTGTATCTTGACCAAGGCATAACTTTTTCATGGTTCATCAGAAAAATCCCATCCAATGCTCATTTTGAAGGGGATGACATTTCCTACAACTCATCTTCACATTCCAAGTCCAAGAAATGCTCTCACAAAAAGTTATCAATTTCTACATTATAGGTCAATTTCAAAAGTCAACAAAAATGCACTTTAAGTCAAAGACCATAACTTGAGATTGGTAAATCCAAATGACATGGGACCAAAGGCATTGGTTAGAGGACTTCAAGACCTTTCCAAAATGTCCAAGAACATGTTCATATGATCAAAATTGAGCAAGATATGCATTGAAGAAGTTGGGAAATTTTTATGAATTTGCAAAAGTCAACTTTGCCCAAAACACCTTGTTTTTGCTAATGGGCCTCAAATTCCTTCTTGAAACTTTATTCAAAGCTTATGCACGACCCATTGAGATTATTTGAATTTATTTTCTTATTTTTTATTAATTAATTGGATTTTTAATTGATTTTAATTCATTTAATTAATTTAAATTGGAGGAAATTCAAAGATTTGATTTTTTTCAATCTTTTTGTGAAGCAAACAAGCTCAAGATATGCTGGCAATTCGTGTGCAAATCAAAGGGACAAGAATCTCCAAGTTTGGCAAGTTTTTCCAATCAAAAAGATTCAAAAATATATGATTGCAAATCAAATATACAAACATCAATTCCATGGATTTCTTGGCAAAGATTTAACCTAGTTTCATTCTACTATAAGTACACAAGCTAAACCTAATGCCACATACGTGATTTTTCTGCAGAAGAGGCCATAATAACATTGGAAAAAAATCAAAGAAAACTTGAAAACTGATTTCCACATTCCAACGTGATTCAAAGGCTTTTGTGGTTTCTAATACATTGTAGGGGTTCCCAGAGACGGATTACAATCAAAACCAAGTGCCAAAGATCAAGAAATCGTTGTTTACAGTCACACGGTTTGTTGATTTTTTCCATAATCGAAACTCATATTTCATGCACAATTAACATGTTTTAATCATTGTTTTGTGTTGCTTGAATTCATATAAAGCTAATGGTATTAGTTAATTGCATTATAATGCCCAGAATCACAGGTTACCATTGAAGAAATCTAGGGTTCTTGAGTTCTCAAATTGGGGCTTTACAGCCCAGAAAAAATTAGTACCTCTAATGCCTATGGTTGAAATCGTCAAGGCCAGACGAATCAAAATCTACCTTTGTGAAATATTTATATAGCTTGTAGGGCTATTCGCTATTTTTCCTCATGATGCTTTGTGGGGGTTAAAAACCCCCGCTATTTAACTGTGTTTTTTACAGGCAAATGAGGAAGACGATGACGTGCTGATTCCTGGTTGGATGATTCAAAAGAGCGCGCGTTTTATGTTTGTGTACAGCATATTTAATTGTTTTATATATTATATTTGTTTCTTATTATATTAACAAAGCGTGCAAGTTGGTGGAGTGGAAGATGGGTTGGCTGGTAACCGTTGGGACCTGGGTTCGATTCCCAGGTCCCCCAAAATATTTCTATTGTTTTTCATAACGTGATTGCATGCAGGCTTTCCAACGTATTCCCCATATACCTCCAGTGATCCAAGCGCCAAGTGGCCACACTCATTAATCCAATGGTCAGGATGGATAGACCACCATGTTCCCAGTCAACTATGCCATAGAGGATCTCAAAAGTCAGAAGGGCTTGATTGTTAATGGGCCGGAGAAATTGCTTCTTCACCCTCCATCTGGGTCCAACACCCCTTGGGTTTTGTTCTCTTTTTCTCTTTTTATATTTTATCTTTAATTATTTTACTTTCAATTATTATTGTTATTAGTATTTAATTAACAAATTACTTATTTTCATAATAAATTCAGAAACCTAAAATTTTATTATTATTATTATTTATTAATAGCACTTTATTTTATTAAATAAATTCTAACAAATTAATTTAGTTTAATTAGGTTTAATTTTGACTTTTTCCTAAGGAATAAAATAAATTAGAATTAGGTTTTACTAACTTTTGACTTTATTTTATTTTATTTTTATTTTCATTAAATACCTAAAAAACTAAAAAATACTTTTTTCTTGTAATTATTTAATTAATTAGTAAATTAGGTTTAATATTAATTAAGTGCAAAAAAGGACCAAAATTCCATTCTTTTCTCAAAAAGGGTCAAAACCCTAAGACTTTTCCCGATTCAATTCTTTCGCGCGTATATTTATTCTCGATTCCTATTTTGTTCATATTTATGTAATTGCTCCGAGGATGTAATAGCGTAATTAGGACTTTTATCGCTTTCTTTATTTTCTCGCATTTACTTTTCCAAAGGGTTATGTTTTTGGCAGATGTAAATACCCGCGCCTTGTAATAGCGTAGATTTACTTTCCACAATTTACTTTCCGCAATTATTAACTGTTAATTATGCATGACAAGACTTGCTTGAAAATTAAAACCAACTCGTAGCTCACCATAATACATGTGCAAAGATAATCTTAAACTGAATCTTGACACACTCGCACATGCCACTCCTAGGGTATGCCTCACTTGGTTGCCTCAAGGTGGTCATTAAGTATAGGGTGTTTTAGAGGTCGCCCTCCTGTCTAAAGATCCAGTTGCCTCGAAACGGTTGCCTCGGATAAAAAGGATCTAGGACATTAGGGTTACCGCTAAGGCGTCCTACTATTGCTTTGGTGACCACACATGTCCCTATAATCGAATTGACCCGAATAACTCCAACGACAGTGCTACCTACTTCTCAATAGTGGGATAGTACTGTCTAAAGGACATTTACATAGCTTAATTCCTTAGAGTAGGTAGATTTCTCCTGGGTACTTTCTCTTTCAAAACAAAAAAACAACTTTTCGCACCTACACTTTCAAAAAGTTTTCAAACAAACACTTCATACACTCTTGAGGACTGATACAAGAGTTACCTAGAAGTTTTCAAAATAAACTTTTTTCAAAACCCACAAACACAAGAAAAGCAAACATTTTTGAAAACATAGTGAGCAAGTACCTAAGAGCTCGTGGATAACCACAGATAGAAAGGGTGCTAACACCTTCCCTTTCTATAATCTACCTCCCGAACCCGAGAAACATCTCGAAAAGGAATTTTGCTGTGCTTTTGTCCTTTCCTGGTTGGAGAAAATAAAAGACGGTGGCGACTCTTGCTTACCGCGAAATTTCGCGAACCAGCATTCCAAAACAGTCAGTTCTATTTCCACCGATCACAATAGTGTTGTTAAGATTTGTACCGTTGTCAATGATGATCCTTTCCGAGATACCGTACCGGCAAATGAGATTTTACTTGATGAAGCGGGCCACAACATTCTTGGTAACAGATGCGAAGGAAGCTGCTTCAACCCACTTGGTAAAATAGTCAATGGCCACCAGGATGAATCAGTGTCCATTGGAGGTTGTAGGCTTGATCTCCTCAATCATGTCAATTCCCCACATAGCAAAGGGCCAAGGAGCCGTCAAGACATTCAGAGGAACCGGAGGTACGTGCACCTTGTCAGCATTAATTTAACACTTATGACAGGTCCGACAGTGTTGATAGCAATCTGCTTCCATGGTAGACCAATAATAGCCTGCCCGTAGGATTTTCTTCTCCATTGTATGCCCACTGGAGTGAGTGCCAAAAGTACCTTCATGTAATTCAGCCATGATCCTTTCCGCCTGAATCTTATCCACATACCAAAGCAGAATGGAGTCATGATTGCGTTTGTACAAGATGCCATTACTCAAGAAGAACTTAGCAGAGAATCTGCTTAAGAACTTTTTATCATTGATTGAAGCTCCTTCTGGATATTCTTGAGCCTCGAGATACCTCTTGACTTCATGAAACCAAGGCTGGTCCACTACCTCTTCAGTATTAATCTCGTGACAATGTGCTGGTTCATCCATTCGTTCGATGGTGATCTGGGGAGCCTCATTATCCCAATTAAGTTTAAACATAGATGACATTGTGGCTAGAGCGTCTGCTAGCTGATTTTCTTCTCGCGGGAAATGCTCGAAGGTAATCTTCCCAAAATGTGGTAGCAATGTCAAAACATGTTCTTTGTAAGGGATAAGATTTGGGTGTTTAGTGTCCCATTTCCCTTTGATCTGACTGATGACCAAAGCTGAATCTCCAAACACATCTAAAGATTTGATTCCTAGATCTATGGCAGCCTTGAGACCAAATATGCATGCTTCGTATTCTGCCATGTTGTTTGTACAATTGAAGCAAAGTCTATAAGTAAATAGAGTATGACACCCTTCTGGAGATATGAGTACAATGCCGATACCATTACCAAGTGCATTGGATGCCCCATCAAAGAACAGAGTCCATCAAGATCCTTGTTCAGGTCCGTCGTATGGCCCGATTCCTTCACAGTTGTCTAATGTCATGATGTCTTCATCTGAGAATTCGAATTTCATGGACTGATAATCTTCTACAGCTTGGTGAGCAAGGTGATCATCCAATACACTGCCCTTTATAGCTTTCTGGGTAGTATACTGTATGTCATATTCTGTTAGGATCATCTGCCATCTAGCTATTCTCCCAGACAGAGCAGGCTTTTTGAAGATGTACTTTATCAGATCCATCTTAGATATCAACAAAGTAGTATGAGTCAGCATATACTGTCTTAGCCAGCGAGCAGCCCATGCCAGAGCGCAACAAGTTTTCTCGAGTAGTGAATATCTAGTTTCACAGTCGGTAAACTTTTTGCTCAGGTAGTAAATAGCGTGCTCTTTTCGGCCAGACTCGTCATGCTACCCCAATACACACCCAATTGAGTTTTCTAAAATAATCAGATACATGATCAATGGTCTTCCCTCGACTGGCGGCATCAATACAAGAGGTTCTTGTAAGTATTCTTTGATTTTGTCAAAAGCAACTTGGCATTCATCATTCCATCTGACTACTTGATCTTTCTTTAATAGTTTGAAGATTGGCTCACAAGTAGCTGTTAGGTGAGAAATGAATCTGGCAATATAGTTCAAGCGTCCCAAGAATCCCCTGACTTCCTTCTCAGTAAGAGGAGTAGGAATTTCTTGTATCGCTTTAACTTTGGTAGGATTGACCTCGATGCCTTTGTTACTGTCGACAAAACCTAAAAGTTTACCGGACCGTACTCCGAATGTGCACTTGTTTGGGTTCAACCTTAGTTTATACTTCTTCAACCTCTCAAACAACTTTTGCAAGTGACCAAGGTGCTCTTCTTCAGTTTGTGATCGGGCTATCATATCGTCTATGTAGACCTCTATTTCATGATGTATCATGTCATGAAACAAAGCTACCATGGCGCACTGATAGGTTTCCCCAACATTCTTTAGTCTGAATGGCATCACTTTGTAGCAGAATGTGCCCCATTGTGTGACAAATGTTGTTTTCTCCATGTCCTCAGGCGCCATTTTGATTTGGTTGTAACCTGAGAATCCGTCCATGAAGGAAAACATTTTGTGCTGGGCCGTATTGTCAACCAGGATGTCTATGTGGGGAAGTGGAAAATCATCTTTAGGGCTGGCCCTATTCAAGTCTCTATAGTCCACGCACATTCGTACTTTGTCATCCTTTTTAGGCACGGGAACAATGTTGGCAACCCATTGGGGATAGAAAGTGACAGCCAAGAATCCGACATTGAATTGTTTCATGACTTCCGCTTTGATCTTCTCTGACATGTCAGGTCTCCTGCGGCAGACTTTTTGTTTTACTGGTGGATAATCTTCTCTTGTTGGCAGACGATGTACCACGATGTCTATATCGAACCCCGACATGTCTTCATATGACCAAGAAAAGATCTCAACATAATCATGCAATATCTGAATCAGTCGCTCCTTAACATTAGGCTCCAGATTGGCACCCATCTTGACCTCTTTTATATCCTCCTTAGTACCCAAGTTGATTGTATCCACTGGTTCCTCATGAGGCTGAATAGCTCTTTCCTCTTGTTGTAGTAGTCTGGCCAATTCCCCTGGTACTTCACAATCTTCCTCACCTTCGTCTTTGGCTTGGTAGATTAGATCCTCAAAGTCACAAAAGGCCATATCAGTATCGTTACCCATGGGATCCGGAATGGAGGGGTACCTGCATTTGTGAGTGTAGGTGTGTGTAAGGGTATAGTCATCCTTAAAGAATAAAATGTAAAAGAAAGAAAATGAGCACAAAAGTTTGTATGTGAAAAACGTCCATGATTCATTGAATGTCATATGAAGATGAAATAAAAACCCTTACAAATGGACCATTGTGCCTCGAGCAAGACACAAGGTTTTAAATGTGCGAATTGTTTGTGAATATTACAAGTCCAACAGAAATGTAAAAGATAAATTACTGAGGGATGAAAGTTATTGGGACAAAGTCTCTGGCTTCCCAATTGCGAAGTCCTCCGTTGACAGTAGGAAAGATCCAATCCTCCAAGTTGCAATCCTCTTCACCATCTTCCACTGCATTAACCTCTCAGTTTCTAATCTTCAAGGGTGGCCCTCCAGCACGGGCACGACGCACAGCCTTCTGAGCACTTGAAGTAAACCCTAAGCCAAACTTGTCATATTTATACGGAATATCCAGAAGTTTCCCCCAGATGGTGCATCCACCCTCCTCTACGACTGCCTTGGCGTCCTTCAGAGATGACATTCGAAGCGGAGGTCTTGTGATCTCGGGGATCTGGGACACTGTCTTGGTTACTACTACCTCTTGAGAGACTTCTTCGAAATGTTGAAAAGGAGTTTCAATGAACTCGCCGTCCAATTCTACATACCGGAAAGAATTGAGGTGGCTAATCATATACTCTTCCTCTCTGTGGACAGTGATAATCTTTCCATGGACCGGATATTTCAGCATCTGGTGGAGTGTGGAGGTGAAAACACCGGCATTATGGATCCACGGTCGTCCTAACAGATAGCAGTAAGAGGTGTAGATGTCCATCACATATAAGGTTGGGTTGAAAGTCTGAGTCCCAACCTTTATGGGGATGTCCACCTCCCCGTGAACCATCCTTTTTGATCCATCAAATGCTCTTACGACTAGGTTACTGGGTTTCAACGTTAATCCTTCACAGTCTAGTCTTTCGAGAGCCTTCTTTGGTAAAACATTCAAAGATGAGCCAGTGTCCACCAAGACATGGGCCAGAGTTGTTCCTCTATATTCCACAGAGACGTGCAATGCCTCGTTGTGATTTCTTCTCTTTGGTGTTAGATCAACGTCAGAGAAACCTAGGCCATTATCAGCTGTCAGGCTAGCCACACAATCTTGAAATTGGTCAGCTGATGTTTCTTGAGGCACATGGGCTGTCTTGAGGAACTTCACCAGGGCTTTCGCATGTGCCTCAGAACACAGCAACAATGCTAGCATGGAGATCTTGGAGGGAGTTTGCCCCAACTGTTCAACCACGTCGTAGTCACTCTTCTTTATTATTCTCAGGATCTCCTCCATTTCCTTCTTGGAGGTTTCGGGGATAGTCAGCGGTTGAGCCTTCGTCCGGACAGGCTCTTCCTGAATACTTTTTCCTCGAATTTCAGCAGTAGAAGTGTTGGTAGGGATAATAGCAGGGGTTGTGTCTTCCTTGTCAATAGGGGAAATTACAGATATGATTATTGGAACGGAGGTAACCTTTGGAACAGCCACGGGTCCAAAAACTGCCTTTGGAGGGGCAATTTCTGGAGAGAACATTCTACCGCTACGGGTAATCTTACTGGTTCCGGCAATATTGCTAATGTCAGAGTCTTCTTCTTCGGAGCTCATCTCTTCGGCGGCCAGCTCGTCTTGTTTGATGCCATGGTAGTAGATGTCTCCTCCGTAATTCCACAACACTGTTTTATCTGATTCATACGGGACTGACCCGGGTATTGTGATTATAAGAGGAGTAGTTTTTGGAACCGATGTAATCCTAATGGGTCTTTTGGGGACCATGGAAGAATTGGAGGAAATGGTGATGATTGAAACATCTTCAATAGGAACAGGAGAAATAGGAGTACTTTCAAACAGAATCTCTTTGTTGTCTATCAAGCGTTGAATTCCTGTTTTCAACAAAGGGCAAACAGTTGGTGAGGATAAGCAGAGATGGCAGTCTTCATTACAACCCGAGAATACACCGGCTTTCAACAAGATTATTTTAATGATTGGGAGTGGAGTCAAGAGTTCATCAACTGTGGTAACAAATAAATCTTCTTCTATTGCATTGGTGTTGTGACCATGCCTAGGCATAGGAGCAGAAATGACGTTTGGCTTCTCAGGTGTATCAAAATCAATCTCTTTTACATCTATAAGGTCTTGAATTTTGTTTTTCAGGGCCCAACAGTTGTTGGTGTCATGACCCGGACTTTCAGAATGATATGCGCAGTCGGTATTTGGGTGATAATAAGGGGACGCTGTGTTGGGATTATTTGGTGCTTCCTTCAGAGTTATCAAATTGGATTTCAGAAGATATGGTAAAACCTGGGCTAGAGTCATATTGATTCTGGTGAATTGCCAGACTGGCCTTTCCACCCTCGGTTGATTACTTCTTGGTTGATCAGATGTAGGCTTTGGGATCATAACAGCTCCTACCATTGGTCGGCGTTCGGCTCTCCTTCGGTTCTTTTATGGGTAGACAGCAGATACCTCCTTATTCCCAATGAAAGGCTTTCTCACAGCTGTAGAGGCAGATGAATCCTTCTGAATCTTTCCACTTTTTATGCCAGTTTCCACCCTCTCTCCAGTTAGTATTAACTCAGTAAATCCAGCAGATGAGCTCCCAATCAAATGGTTGAAGAAAGGTCCCGATAGAGTGCCTAAGAACATGTCCACCAACTCCCTTTCAGACAGAGGGGGTTGCACTCTCCCAGCTAGATCTCTTCACTTATGCGCGTAATCCTTGAAACCTTCATTGGAAGCCATGGCCATACTCTGAAGTTGAGTACGGGTAGGCGCCAAATCAGCATTATACTGGTATTGCTTATAGAAAGCTGCGGCAAGATTTTCCCAGTTGTGGATACTAGCCCTTTCCAATTGGTAAAACCAATCGAGTTGTGTTCTAGATAGGCTATCTTGGAAAAAATGTACCCACAAGTCTTTATCGGCGGAGTGCGGCTGAATCTTTCTCACTTATGATCGGAGGTGCATCTTAGGACATGACACCCCATCATATTTTGTAAACAACGACACTTTGAACTTTGGTGGGATCATAATTCCCGACACTAGTCCCAATTCTTCAAAGTCTAGACCTGGCACCTTCTGCATTTCCATAGCGCTCAGACGTTCCTCAAGATGTCTGTATTTATCATTCGCTGGAGGATACTGTTCCTCGGAGTAGTCTTCCTCTTCTTCCTCCTCTTCAGATTCTGACGGAACCGCTGTTTCTTTTCCTTTTCCTTCTCCTTCCCCGGAAGTGGTTGCAAAATTCAAGGTTCTTCTAGTTTGTCCCTGAAACCTTCTCCCCATGTTCAAAACCCCAGTGTTTTTCTTAGTTTTCTTCTTTCTTTCTTCAGCTAACAGAGTCTTTAACTCATCTTGCCCCTTGGCCAGGGTCATGAGTAATTGTTGAAACTGCATGTTTTGAACTTGAAGATCTTTGAATGTCTGTTCAAGATCCATCTTACTGAAATAAACAGTAGAGAGATGAGGAAACTCGTTGCAAAAGACCTGTTTATGTTATGATGAATGATATGTGCATATGTAATGTTTTCAAGGATTTTTAAAGATTCAAGTTCGTTTTAGACAAAAAGAAACACACGTTATATTAATAAGATAGAGTTTGAGTACATCAATGCCCCTTGGGCAAAATAATACAACACTCTAAGATAAAAAAGTAGTGCGCATCCTCTTCGGTGCAAGGTAGGCATTTAGAGTCTGCTCGTCATGAAGTAGCCTAGTAAGTTCCAACACCTTCTTCTCGCTTGCGTAGAATTGGGCTTCGAAAGTATCTCGCTCTCATTTGAGCTGTATCCAATCCCTTTGTAGGTCTTAAAGAGATGTGGGCATGTCAGGATGTAGGATAGTGTATGGAACTTCTCCTTCCTTAACTGACTCAATGATCACCGGGAGAATTGAAGGATAAGGCATCATAAGACTTTGAGTGTGGGTTCGTACTCACTTGAGGTAAGGCTCAAGAGGGATGGAATTCTTGTGCCCCAAAGTATTGCTATCCACCTTGTTTATCATCCTCCAAGCTCGGATGAATCTCTTGGGAAGACCTTGATTGTCATTGTCGTAGTCGAATACCAAACCTTGAATCAGCATCTTGTGCGGGCCATCCCTTCGGGCATAACCAAACTGTCTTAGAGCTAAGCACGGGTTGTAGGTGATGCCTCCCCTAGTGCCAAGTAGATGGACATTAGGGAATTCCCCACAACGGTCAATAATGATAATATTCTCTTTGGATCGAGAGCACCAATGAATATCTGAATAATTGAGCGTCATTAACCTTTGTGACCACCTTAATCCTTGCTCATTCTTTAAGACTGATTGGGGAAGATGAGAAATAAACCATCTTTCCAGGAGAGGATTGCAACACATAAGGACACCTCTTTTCCTCATTGTACGAGTGTGAAAAGAGTGCAGGATATCCCCTAGCAATGTAGGCACCGGATTGCGTGACATGAAGATTTTGACGGTACTCACATCTATGAGTTGGTCAGGATTGGGAAACAAAACCATCCCATAGATGAGGAGAGCCACAATTTCCTCAAAGGCTTGCAATTCTAAGGAATTCTAACAGCTTTGGGCTTTCTCAAACAGGAACTTTGCTAAGAAGTCTTTGACACTACTTCTAGTTTCCCAATAAGTTGTGACATCAGATGAATGCAAGTGCAGAGCTTGAGTAATCTCTTCTGGCTTTGGGTCTCTTTCCGTACCATTGAAAGGTAGTTGATTGAGAATGGGAATCCTCAAGAGTTGAGAGAATTCTTCCAAAGTAGGCACAAGCTGATAGTCGGGAAATGTGAAGCAATGGTGCAAAGGGTCAAAGAACTGAAAGAGTACTTTCATCATATCTTCATCTGTGTTGGAAGTGACCAAGTTGAGTAGACGACCATGTCTCTCGGTGAATGGAGAGTTCTCAGGGATCCTTGAATCTAGCTCCTTAAGTTGTGGAGGAATTCTTACAAGGTTGACTTTGATAGTTTTCCTGTGAAGTGAACCCATATCCTACAAAACAAGAACAAAGATGAATCTCCAAAATCCTTGAAATGGTTAGTGGATGCATATGATGCTCATGATGTCCATGATGTTATGTACAAGTATGCATATACAAGAAAAGAAAACAAATTCTTAGTTTAGGCTTGCATGGGGTTTTATAAGTAAGTACCCTCTTGAAGTTTAGTTGGCTCAACCTGTCCTAATAATAGTAACCGAGTTCTAAGGAGCTCAATATCACTGGATTGTTTCCTTGGACATTGTTTCAGCTCAAGCCTCTTTAATGGAGACCGAAATATCCCAAGAAACCAACCCTCAATGAGTGTAGTACCGAGTATCTACCAACTTCGGACTGCACCAAAGTCGGTCATCTCACTACATCCTAAAGGCCAAGTTGGTCAAGTAAAGGGTTCTAGAAGTTCATTAGTGCTTCATGACATCACTCAGCGGCCCCGTATTCTCTTTGATTGACTCAAAGGCTACCGGTACCCACAAATATGTCACACTAACATAGCTATTGCTTAGACCATGTCGGTATACCCCGCACAGTTTCCACAACGTATTGCTATTTACCTATAATGTTTCTCAAATCTGAATGGAGGATTCAAACCCAAACAAAGAACCAAAATGTAAAGCAAACAAGTCAAATAATGTAAGCAAATAAATGTGATATAGCCCTAAGGTAACCCCACTTTTAAACATTCTCCCCAGCAGAGTCGCCAGTTCTGTGATACGGTGGGAGAACTGACTTGAGGTGTTTGCGTTTGTGTTTGCAAATGTTGCGGTTAGCAAGAGTCGCCACCGACTTTTCTTTTATCCAAAAGGAAAGGTGAAAAAGCACAGGAAAGACCTTTGAGATTATTTCTTGAGTTTAGGGGGTAGATTATGAAAAGGGAAGGTATTAGCACCCTTTTCATCCATGGTTTTCTATGGGCTCTTAGTTACTTGCTAGATCACTTGCTTTTAGTTTAAAATTGTGCTTTGTGTGATTTTGAAAGTATTTTATAAAAGAGGCCATTGTTTAGGCAATCTTTGTAATAATTCTCGTTCGTAAGAATGTATACAAAGATGTTTGTCTTTTTGAAAATGTTTTCAATATTTGTAAGATGTTTGGAAATATGTGTGTTTGTTTTGAAAATAGCAAGGATATTGACTATTTGAGAGTGAGCAAGTAACTAACAGTAATCTACCTACTCAAAAGGTCTTGGATGTGTTTTTACTCCTTTAGATGTTGCTAAACTTACCATTGTTTTGATAAGAAGCCCCATCATTGGATGTGTAGGGACAAGCGTTGAGTCATCGTATGACCATGATAGAAATGTTGTGAGATGGCTTAGCATTTTTCTTTAGGGACTAAGATCATTTTGAAAGGCAATTGTGATAGCGTCATCGAGGGACTATGATCTTGCATTTCGTGATTTGTTTGTGCTAAGACATCCCACATGCATAACATGGCCATTTTTATAAGGAAACAAGTGAGATTACCCTAAGGGTGCATGTGTGCCAAGAGTGTTTAATTTGCATGAATTTAGTCTTGATTAGGGTTGTCTATTTTGTTATTTTTATCTTGCCATACACGCCTAATTACTAGCATTTACATTGAAAGCGATAAATTGCAGAAATATAAAGTCCTACGCTATTACAATATTTAGGGGATGGGGTATAAATTTATGAGTGGGGGTTGCAAGTAAAAATAAGTCCTAAGTTACTATTACAACCATATTGAAATGTATAATATAAGAAAGAAAATGGACTTGTTTAGAAAATGTTTTTTTGTCTTAAGGAAATATTTTTGGTATTTTGTTTTTTAAAAAAATGAAATAAAGCGTGGAATAAATGTTTTTGACGTTTGCTGGTTAATGGAAAAGAAAATGGTAGCAAAATAATGAGAAAAAGGGGGAAAAATGAATCAGCGTGTTGCTGATGAAGTCAGAGGTTCTGACCCTGGCACGCTACAAAACAGAAACTTGTTAGTGAAAATATATAAGGTTAGAAGCTCTGAACCCACTGGGAACACATCAATTTTCAGAAGTTCTGATACCACTGGAAACAAAACAAGCGTCAGAAGTTCTGATACCACTGGAAACAAAACAAGCTTCAAAAGTTCTGATACCACTTGCAAAAAAATAAGCTTCAGAAGTTCTGATACCACTGGCAACAAAACAGACTTCAGAAGTTCTCAGAACTTGGTCTCTCTCTCTAAGATAGTCAGAACATCTGTAATTTGGTTATTTCTCCACAAAACAGAAGACATGCATAGAACAGTTATAGCAGGTGTCATAGCGTTTCAGAAGATAAGAAATATCAGAACTATAAATCAGGGGAAAGCATGCATTGGCTAATCCTAACTCTGAGTTCTAGTCTCTCCAAGAAATTCTGAACTGATTCATCCTTTACTTAAACAGGCAGGTGCATGAAATCTCAGAATATATATACAACATCAGAAACATGATATCTACATTGTATTTTCGAGCATGTAAATCTGGTAATGCTTAAGTAATGTAATGAGGGTAAGCAGAAACTTACCTTACAGCTGGAAGAAGTACTATGAAACAGAGTTAAACTCAACTCCGATGATGCTCTGAATGGTTTCTTCACGTATTCAGTAAGCTGGAAGTTTTCAATTTCTGGGGATGGTAAGGAGGTGATGTTCTGATTTCCTTGGATGGATGGATGGAGAGTGTATAGTAGTATGAACACAGAAGTTTATGCAGTTTCCAACGTGTGGATCAGAAACTATGTGAATATTTTTTAGTCAAGAAATAATTGAGAACAAGTGGAGTTTTGAATGCAGGGAATCAAAAGTTTAATCAAGGTTTTATGTGTTGTGTTTACAGTTCTTAGAACTCTTGTAATTTTGGCAAGAATTCAAGGCTTTTCTTTCTCAAAGTTTTTTTTTACTTCTTTTACAAATTTTTCTCTGGCCCCTTCTCAGTCACCAATGGTGTTCTATTTATAGGCAAATTTTTTGTGTTGTTTGAAATGTCAAGTAGCGCCAACATTATACACTAGATGTTGACTTGCTCTTGAAGCAAGTTCCAAAAAAAGGTATGATGGCTGACAGTTTTTAGTTTAGGCTGCAATAGCAAGCAAGGATAAAGGAAAAGTGAACCTCCAAGCAAAATGTAGCGCATGGGCCCTTACCTAATCCTACACAAAAGTATTTCTACACTACACGTGGAGAGATCCTTTGGACAAAGACTCAAAAGTGGTTGTGAGCATTAATGAGCATTAAATGATGATGAGATTTGTCAAAATCATAAATCTTGTAATGTGAGATTTTGCATCATTGCTTAACTCTGGATCAGAAGTTCCATTTAGGACAAACATACAACTTCTGATCTTTGTATCTCGTTACCTCAGCATATTCTGAAGGATTCACCAAGTTTTCCAGTAAACTTCTTTGATTTGCCTTTGAAAACTCAGAATTACAGATTTTGCTTCAGCGTAGCATCCAATCTTCTGATTCTCTTACCTTCTGGCTCCAGCACATTCTGAAGGAGCTTTCGGGCTTCGTATTACGCTTTATTTCCTTCTTTTCATTACTCTAGCAAACTCTGACTGAACTTGCGTAGATGCTGAAAAGCCATGTTCTGACTAAAGATTATATGCTGAACCAAGTTTACAACTTCTGACTGCTCCTGCCTGGAGGCTGGCTCAGAAGTTCTGAAGTGTCATTTTTCTTAAATACTTTAGAAAATTCTATGTATTTAGAATTTGACTTTTCCAAGATAAAAATTGACTTTTGAACTTCTTGATGAAACAAACTTTATATTCCAACATGTCTTGATGAAATATGATTTTTGAGATTTAATTTTGATCCAAAAGTCAAAATTTGACTTCTCAGCGTATAAATGACCATTTTGTCCTTGTGAATGGCTTGCTTGGAAAGAAATGATAATTCAAGGCTTGGATTTGTATAAGGGAAAACTTGAGAATTCAGGGTGATTTTCTTGAGAAATGAGAGGGCAAATTTTGGGGTACAACACCAGGCCCATAGCGAGGAAGCCCAAACTCTCCTGAAATAAGTAAAAATGTTAGAAAAATAAACAAAAGGTGTCCCTGGGGCTCGAACCCAGGACCCTTAGTGAAATTCTGGCTGCAGATACTCAATGTCACGTTCAATGTTATGACACCGTATCTGACTTACTATAAGACAGTAAATGCAAAAACAGTAAAGAACACAGTCAATTGTTTACCCAGTTCAGTGTGCAACAACACCTACTCTGGGGGCTACCAAGCCAGGGAGGAAATCCACTATAAGAGATGTTAATTCAGGAATAAACCAACCATATTATCTCCTTCACTTAAGACCTACCCAATGCAATTTCAATCTAAGTACAACTTAAACCTGAGTTCCTACTCACTCCCCCTCAATCACAGCAGTGATACATAAAACAATTTGACTAATGAATTATTTAAGACACTGTTCAAAACATACACTTGATTATGCTTCACAGCTTTTTAATCAAGCAACACAAACACTCTTGCTTCACAGCTTTGAGTGATACACAAACCTAACTTGACTTTGCTTCACAGCTTTAGTCAAGAGACATACAAACACTCTTGCTTCAAAGCTTTGAGTGTTACACAACCCTTACAATTAAAACCTATTCCAAGTCACTTATCACAATGATAATTGCTTGGATTACAATAGTAAAAACTATACAGCTTCTAAATGATCTTCTGTCAAAAAGGGATTGCTTTCAAAACAGCAGCTCTGTTGAATATATAGCAGCTGCAACTTCAGTTAGGGTTTCCACAAAAAGCTAGGGTTAATTCCGTTTGACCTTAAGACTAGGTCACAGGACTTTATCAACCAGGTTAGGGTTGAGCTAGGTTAACCCAAAGAAAATGCAGGATTCTGTTCTGGAAAGACTGAGTCATTTTCCTGAAAAAACTCAGAATTAACCAAACTGCAAACCTGTTAGTTCAGAACAGGATGTCTTAACATCTGTTATGACATCTGAAAAACATGTCTACTGATTTAGGAAAATGTGATCATTTTGCAAAATGCTCAGATACACACTTATAAACATCAGTACCTGTATGACAATATTTTTCTGCAAAGGTACCTAATGAATCAGTACAAACTAAACTAGAATGTTATGACATCAGTCATGACATTCACACATACACTTGGGATTTACCAAAAATGCAAGTCAATAACTAAACAACTACAAACTCCCCCTTTGGCAGATTTTTGGCTAAAGACCCTAAGCAATCAGAGATAGATAGCAGCAGAAAGAAATGACTGCAGAAAAATAGAATGTCTAATTAAGTACCAAAATATATCTCCCCCTCTTTAGCCACAAATGGGCCAAAGAAACATGTTCATAAAAATTATACAGTCATCCAGAAAAAAGTAATAAGAGCAGCAGCTAAAAACTGAACACACTTCCAAACTCCACCAGGGACCAGCATCAACTCCACCAAACAGCAACCAACCTTTAAGCACTGTCATCAGACTCAGAGGAGCTAGTTTCTTCAGTATTGAGATGACCTTCAGCTTCTACACCCTCTTCCCTTCTGTTTCCTTCAGCTTCCTCCTTTTCTAACCTGGCAATTAGGTTTTCTAGGGTCTTTTTCCTAGCTTCCAGTTCTTTGCAGGTCTCTTTTAATACAGCTATGACATCAGATGTTTTGGACTGGGTCTTCACAAACGATGTCTCAGCTGATGTTATGACAATATCAGGAGCATGAGATCCCTGAAACAGTTTGTAGTGCAAGCCAAGGGCAGGAGCTCTTTTGTGAGCAGTATCTCTTGCCACCAGGATATCAGGGTATTATGCAAGGATAATTCCACAAAGGAGGGAGGGAAAGGCAATTGGTCCTTTGATAGCATAACTACCAGCATGTTTTAAAGTTTGTTCAAAAATATACCTGCCATAGTCAAAAGCAGTCTTGGTTCCCACAGCATAAATAAATCTCCCCAATCCCGTGGAGATAGTTTATTTATGGTTTGTAGGGACCCAGTTGGCTGCACCAATCTTGTGCAGGATGGCAAATTTCATGCTAACTTTGCTGGCATTCAGCTTTCCTTTCAAGGGCCAGCACTTCACTTGCCTTGCTGTGATGGTTTGATAAACTTCATTGTCAGTGACTTCCAGATCAGGACAATCCTCATTTGATCTTCCAAGAAATTTGTTAATTTCTGATGGAGAGAAATTAACCCTTCTTCCTCTAACAAAAACACTTTCAAAGTCAGATGACCTTCCATCAGCACATTCATTAGACAAGTTAACTATGAACTCCTTGACCAGATTCTCATAACACTTGGTAAATTTTATCACTGTCTTCATCAGTCCAGCATTCTTAATCAGGTCCATGATGTCCTTGCACTCCATGGCATCATTGTTGAGCTCTCTTTCTAAAGCTATTCTCTTCAAGCAAACATACTTCCATCTGTTTGCATTGTCAGGATGGTGGAAAGAGATGTTGTCTGTTGGGACTTCAGGAACTCTAGCAATTTTGCTGGAGGGCAGTTTCCTTCTGATAGGAATTTCTTCAGCATCAATCTCAAACTCTGATTCCTCATCAGAATCATAAGATTCAGGTTCTTTTCTCTTCTTTGCAATTGGTTGCCTACCAGTGTACACCTGGGCTTTCACCTTCTTTTTGGGCTGACCAGTTTTCACAGATTCTACCCCAGCCTTGCCTTCAGCCTTGGATTTCTTAACAACAGGTTTATCTTTGGACATACATTTTGCATCATTCTGATTACCTTTTCTTTTCATCATTCTCCTAGCTATGCTAGGGTTTACATTGGCAATCAGATCATTGTCTGAGTATTCCTCATCCACATCAATGATAGGTGGATCAGCAGTCTTTTCTGAAGGGTTCTGAATGTTGTCATTTTGTGTCATAACATTCTCAGAGACATCTACATTCTCAGAGACATCCATATTTGGGCTTCCTGATTGATTTAAAGGGACAAAAATCCCCGATACTGATTGGTTTCCGCTTAGTATACTTGTCACAAGCCTAGCAATTGCTTGATGAACTTGAACTGATCCTTCTCTATTTGATACAGAAGAAGAAGGATGAGAAGGATTACCAGAGGCAGCAGCTTGAGCTCTTCCTGCATGTCTAGTTCTCAGCTTTTTGACTTTGGCGGGGTCAGTTTCCATCTCTCTGAGAGGAGTGATCTCAAGAACTTCGGATTCTATGCATGTGGTGATTGCTCGAGAGTCTTGGTCAGATGATGAAGATGATGAAGATGAAGAGGTCGCCTTGGTTGAAGATGATGTTTGAGACATTTTGATTGACTTAGAGCCCCAATAGCAATTTGAGAAAAAACTTTGATTGAGAGGAGGGAACAGGTTGCAAAGTCGAGAGAGGTAGGAGGCAAAAGAGAGTCTTTTCAACTTCTTAAAGATTTTGAAAGAATTGGGAAAACATATGATTAACCCACTAAAAATAGACTTAACAAAATTAACTCCTTCAACCCTTGTTTTAAGCAAAATTAATTGCTATAATTTCTCATGTTGGCAAATACCCAACCTGCCCCTCAAGTTTTCAAGTTTATTTCCAACAAGAGCCTTGGTAGAAGAATCAGTTAGCTGAAGCTTAATGATACCATGTTCCAGTTTAAATGACTTCTTCTCTACAAAGTCAATGTGCTTGGTCCTTTTATGCTGAATAGGGTTCATGGAAATATTGATTGTATTCAGATTGTCACAATACAATGTCACAACATCTTGTGAGACATTATACTCAGTGAGCATCTGTTTTGTCCAGATATTTTGAGAACAGTTACTACTAGCTGCAACCATTTCAGCACAGAGTTGGGAAGGCATTCTTTTGACATGAATCATAGCTCTGACAGATTCCTGTATGTTCCTATTTTTATTTTTGTTAACTCCATTTTGATGATGAGTTATAGGAGAAGAGACTTCATGACTCATTTTTTTTGGGAAACAGAATTTATTAAACTTGTTGTTTCCAAATTCTTTGTCATGATTACTTCTGGTTCTGACAACACATCCTTCTTCAAGTTTATTCACCACATCATAGACATTATCAACCTGTAGTTTTGGAGTCCTTCTGACTGCTTCCATAGAGATAACTCTTTTCATTCTTCTTAGATGAAGATGACCAAGCTTATGATGCCACAGTTTCATCTCTTTTTCTTCTTTGGTAATTTGACACATAGTGGAGTTATTAGTGTTCTCAGGCTGCCACAAGTAACCGTTATCTTTGGATCTAATTCCTTTCATTACAACTTCTAGTTTTTCATTAATTACTAGACATTCAGATTTTGAGAAGTTGACCTTGGATCCTAGATCACATAATTGACTGATACTAATGAGATTAGCAGTCAGCCCTTTTACCAGCAAGACTTCACTCAGGCGTGGAACTTCAGGGCAGTCCAAATTACCAACTCCTTTGATTTCACCTTTAGCACCATCTCCAAAGGTCACATAACTAGTGTTGTGAGGTTTAACATGATTGAGAATGTTCTTTATTCCAGTCATGTGTTTAGAACACCCACTGTCAAAGTACCAGCCTTCCTTTGCAGACACTCTCAGGGAAGTATGGGCTATCAGGGCAGTAGCCTTTTTCTTCCATTGAGGAGTATGTGGTACCTTTTTAGACTTAGGTTTAACACCTGAGTTTTGATTGGGGTATCCATGCAATCTGAAGCAGAAGGGCTTTATGTGGCCATATCTCCCACAATGATGACATCTCCATCTTTGGTACCTTTTCTTCATATGTCTCTGTTTCTGATGTTGAGAGTTGTGTTGAGACATCTGCTTTGACAATTGTTTAACAGGCCTGATCTTCTTGTCTGCACCAGATTTCTTAGCTTCCACAAATCCTAGTCCAGATTTGTTTCCCACATTTTGTCCCACTTGAAGAATCTCTTCCAATTTATCTGTTCCATTGGTCAGCATCTTGACAGATTTGGTCATATGGTTCAGTTGTGAGTTCAGCAATTGAACTTCCCCTTCTAGATGACTTATAGTTTCAAGATCTTCCCTTTTTTCAGCCTCCAGCTTTATAATGAGTTTTGATTGTTTCTCATTCTGCACACAGACTTCAGCACTTCTGATACACAATTTCTTGTAGGTATTAGCCAGTTCTTCAAATGTCACTTCTTCATCACTGGTGTCACTTTCAGAAGTACAAACACCAGTTAGAGTAGTAACTAGTTTGGCAGATTCTTCTTCAGAATTACTTTCTGAATCACAGTCAGACAAAGTCGCAGTCATTCCTTTCTTTTGTTTCTTAAGAAAGGTTGGACATTCAACTCGAATATGCCCATATCCTTCACAACCATGGCATTGAATTCCTCTGCCTTGGTTTCCCTTCTCTTCTGACCTTGGTCTTCTGCTGGAACTGTCAATGTCAAAGGGAATGTTATGAACATTAGACCTTGACTTTGGATCCATTCTTTTGATGAGCTTGTTGAACTGTCTTCCAAGCATGGCTATAGCTTCTGAAATATTTTCTTTTTCATCCTCCTTGTTTTCAACATCAGTGTTGGATACAAGTGCTATGCTCTTGTTCTTCTTGTCACCATTATCAGTGATCCCCATCTCAAAAGTCTGAAGAGACCCAATAAGTTCATCCACTTTCAACTTGCTGATGTCCTGGGCTTCCTCTATGGCAGTTACCTTCATTGCAAATCTTTTAGGCAAGGATCTGAGAATCTTTCTCACCAATTTTTCTTCTGACATCTTTTCTCCCAGTGCTCCTGAGGTGTTGGCAATCTCCAAGATGTTCATGTGAAACTCATGAATGGTTTCATCTTCCATCATTTTTAGATTCTCAAACTTGGTAGTCAACATCTGAAGCCTTGACATTTTCACTTTGGAAGTGCCCTCATGAGTAGTTTTGAGAGTGTCCCAAACTTCCTTGGCCAATTCATATTGATGTACAAGTCTGAAAATATTTCTATCAATTCCATTGAACAAGGCATTTAAAGCTTTGGAATTTCCCAGGGCCAACTCATCTTCTTCTTTACTCCAATCTTCCTCAGGCTTCAAACTGATTGTCCCATCTTTCTCAGTTATGGTGGGATGGATCCATCCTTTGTCAGCAGCTCTCCAAGCCTTTTTGTCCAGAGATTTTAAGAAGGCAATCATACGAGGTTTCCAGTAGTCATAATTAGTTCCATCCAGAATGGGTGGTCTATTTCCAAAAACTCCTTCTTTGTCCATAGTGCCAGAAAGTGATATCCCTAGATCTCACCCAGTAATACAGGCAGGGTGCCTGCTTTGATACCAATTGAAATTCTGGCTGCAGATACTCAATGTCACGTTCAATGTTATGACACCGTATCTGACTTACTATAAGACAGTAAATGCAAAAACAGTAAAGAACACAGTCAATTGTTTACCCAGTTCAGTGTGCAACAACACCTACTCTGGGGGCTACCAAGCCAGGGAGGAAATCCACTATAAGAGATGTTAATTCAGGAATAAACCAACTAGTTTATCTCCTTCACTTAAGACCTACCCAATGCAATTTCAATCTAAGTACAACTTAAACCTGAGTTCCTACTCACTCCCCCTCAATCACAGCAGTGATACATAAAACAATTTGACTAATGAATTGTTGAAGACACTCTTCAAAACATACACTTGATTATGCTTCACAGCTTTTTAATCAAGCAACACAAACACTCTTGCTTCACAGCTTTGAGTGATACACAAACCTAACTTGACTTTGCTTCACAGCTTTAGTCAAGAGACATACAAACACTCTTGCTTCAAAGCTTTGAGTGTTACACAACCCTTACAATTAAAACCTATTCCAAGTCACTTATCACAATGATAATTGCTTGGATTACAATAGTAAAAACTATACAGCTTCTAAATGATCTTCTGTCAAAAAGGGATTGCTTTCAAAACAGCAGCTCTGTTGAATATATAGCAGCTGCAACTTCAGTTAGGGTTTCCACAAAAAGCTAGGGTTAATTCCGTTTGACCTTAAGACTAGGTCACAGGACTTTATCAACCAGGTTAGGGTTGAGCTAGGTTAACCCAAAGAAAACGCAGGATTATGTTCTGGAAAGACTGAGTCATTTTCCTGAAAAAACTCAGAATTAACCAAACTGCAAACCTGTTAGTTCAGAACAGGATGTCTTAACATCTATTATGACATCTGAAAAACCTGTCTACTGATTTAGGAAAATGTGATCATTTTGCAAAATGCTCAGACACACACTTATAAACATCAGTACCTGTATGACAATATTTTTCTGCAAAGGTACCTAATGAATCAGTACAAACTAAACTAGAATGTTATGACATCAGTCATGACATTCACACATACACTTGGGATTTACCAAAAATGCAAGCCAATAACTAAACAACTACACTTAGCAATAAGACCTTACGTGCACGCTCTCTACCACTTAGGTGTCTATACATCCGGTGTTTAAAACAAAACCAATGCATTATATTACAAAACAAACCCGAATACATTTCATCTTCAACCTCGTGCCAGCCCTGAAACTCCATTTTTGAATTTTGTAACTTCTTCATCTCTCAACCATTTGCAAAAATGTAAACATAAAATTTGCTCCAAATTTCATCATGATTTCAGAAATGTAAATAACTTAAGCTATAAATCAAAGATGAGCATGAATTTTGAATGGTACCAAATCTAACCTAATTTTTCCAGAAAGTTCAACTCTAAAATTCTCACTACTCAGGCAACATAAATGAATTCTAAGGACATGGTCAGTTTCAGGGCTATGATGTGTACATTTTATCTTTGAAAATGGAAAGCTAACAATGCCTGTATGAAGAGTTCAAAAGTCAAAAGACTTACCTTGAAAATGGAATTCGTGTTTTTAAAATGAGCTTGTTTCAAGATGCTGCAATGATCAGGTTAGTTTCCTTGGATCTGTAGGAAGCTAATGCAATTCTTAGCTTGAGTTGAGAGGGCTGAAATGGTATGGAGAAGTCAAGTTGCAGACCTCTGTTTTTGAGTTTGGACAATGGTGGAAATGGAGTTACAGTTGGTACAAAGGGTTTGGGATGGGTTGTATTTGAGGTATAGAAGTTTTGAGGATGGTTTATAAGGAAAACGCATGAGTGGATTATGAGTTTCACGTTTCTTGGCCAGAAGTGACAACAATGGAGGTTTGTGCACAATTCTGACTTTCAGGGAGTTTGAGTGAGTTTTAGGCTTCTAATTTTCGTGTGTTATGTTAAAATGTGTGTCTCTATTTATAGAGAAGAGGTTTGGAGGATGATAGGACTTGGTTTCTCAGTTACAAAACCTGGTTTGGTTGGTATGAAACAACTAAGTTATGTGAAAATTGGTGTTCCAGTGCATAGCACAAGGACTTGTAGGGTTTCTTTGCAGGTTATAAATGGTTTCTTATTGGTGTTGAAGTCTTTTGAAGTCCTAAGCAACAATGTATGGACTCAAGGAGGGTTGACATTGTGATTAAAGTCACTTTTCCAAACTAGAAGTGTTAACTTTCTTCCCTAAATGGCAAATCAACTTGGACAATGCTTGAATCAATTGGACAATTGATCAATCAGTTGTGTAAACATTAAATTAAGGAGTGAAACACAAATTAGAAGGCTGAAAAGAAAGATTGTACAACATGGCTATGAGATTTGATCAAATGTTCATAAAGAAAATGACCTATAATTCAAGTTTATGAGGCCCTCTTCATCTCTTCGAAACTTCTAGCTCAAGCATGATCTATTCAAGTTCAGTGACATTCTGGAAAGCTTGAAACATCCTATACAACATTCATATTAACCATTTTGACAAAGTCATATTGGAGCTTGGTGAAAATTGGCCAAGAAGTTAGGTCAAAATCTGCCTAAACTAGGTCAAATTTTCACTAAGTGTCTTAGAAAAAGGTGCATGACTTCATGAATTTATAAATCAAAATCCAAGCACTTATATTACTTGATCATTAAAGAAACATTGTATATATCTTTATGATGTACAACTTTTATGTTGAAAGTTTTCTTTGAATCATCTTGCATCTTTGTGAAAAATTGGCATGAAGTAATGAAATTATCATGTATAAAAACACTTAAAAATTTCTAAGTCTTAAAAAGTTTGACTTTTTACATTGAATTTTTAATTTCTTTATTTCTTGATGGTCTAGGTTCATATTTTTGAATGTATTAATGAATTTTGATCTTTGAAATCAAATCTTGATCAAAAAGTCAAAGTTTGACTTTTTGTGCATCAGTTGATCAAATTTCAAATATCAATCCATTGATCTTGAGGAATGTTTTGAACCATTATATTAGGTCAACATGTTGTATTTAAATCCTTGAGATTATGCTTCAAGCCATTAGATCATGCATTAGGTCAAAAGTCACTGATCAGTCAATTATAGTCAAAACCCTAATTTTAACCATTTTTCCCCTTTGGTAAGTTGAGTGCTTTTCTTGAGGAATTGTCATCCAAATTTGATCTATTGATGAATATGACTTCAAAATATTGACGTGGATAAAAAATATGGAATTTTGACTGTATTTTGACCATAGTTGACTTTTTACCCAATATAATTGATTTTCAGTTATCTGGTCAATTGACTGAGCAAATTTGTGATTAAAGACTTGAAACTTGACATGAGTAATATTTGAGGTCTATAATGATCCATTAAGGTCATTTGAAGCATTAGAAGTCCAATTATCCTTGTAAAAATCAAAACCCTAATTTGAGGCATCAGTGTTTAGGAGATGGTTTAACCTAGCCAACACTTGTGCAATCTTGAGCTTTTGGAGATCTTGTGAGAAATGTCTTGAGAAAGGAGAGGGAAAATTTTGGGGGTACAACAGGCACGATGATAAAATATGTTATTATCACCATTCCACTCAATCTCAACAACCACAACAATGGAGGAACTCGACTTCTTACTCTCATCCTCAACAATAATTCATGTCTCATTGGGCTCTTGTTTCACCTCATATTCCTCCTAGTAATAAGATGTTGGCTCATTCGGCCCTAACTTGGCATACAAGTCCTCCTTTATTCCCTCTAAGGCTTGTTAATTATTTTTATTCCTCATTATCACATAAATAGCCTCAAGCTTATCTTACAGGCACATAATCCACCAGTACTCTTATGTCTCATTCTCAATGGTATCCGGATTCTGGTGCAACACACCATATCACTAATAATATAGAGAACTTCTTGGACACCATCTCTATCCGGACTCAGATCAAGTAATGCTTGGGAATGGCCAAGGTTTATCCATCACTTTTATTGGTTCCACCTCTTTTCAATCCACATACAATCCTTTTGACACTCTTAATTTGTAAAATTTACTATTGGTCCCTAAGATAACCAAGAACCTCATTACAATCAGTCAATTTGCAAGGGACAACAATGTCTTCTTTGAACTCACCATGATCTTTGTCTTATCAAATCACATGGTTCTCCTGAATTCTTCTCCAAAGATCTCTTAGCAAAGATGGATTGTACTCTTTAGTTATTTACAAGCTAAAACTCTTAGTCTTAATAAGAACTCTTCACCTAAAATGCACACACTCACTAGCCTTGCACCACACACTATTTTCCAATTCCAATGCAAATAATCATGCTCCTATTATAGGATCTTCTTTGTACACACAATGGCACAACAAGTTAGGACGCTCTCATCATGGGGCGCTCAAAGTTGTTCTTGCAAGTTGTAATATTAATTTTCTAACTAAATTAAATTTTGACTTTTGTGCATCATGTTATCTTGGAAAAGTAGATATACTACCTCCTTTTACTTATAATAAATTTATTAGGGTCCTTTTAATATTATATTTGCTAATGTGTGGGGACCAATACCTATTATTTCCTCTTTTGGCTTTAAATATTTGCTTACTTGTGTGGATGCACTCACCAAATATACTTGGATTTTTTTTGCTCAAGCAAAAGTATGATGTTTGTTAAGTTTTTACAACTTTTATACTTACCCTTAATACTCAATTTAACAACATGATTAAGGTTATTCAAACGGACGAAGGTGGTGAGTTTCAATCACTCTCTGCTTTTCTTGCACAACAAGGCATAGTTTAAAGGTTGACTTGTCTTCATACTCACCATCAAAATAGTTAAGTAGAGAGGTAACGTAGGCATGTAATGGAAAGTGTCCTTACTTTGTTAGCTCAAGCCTCTTTTCCTTTAAAATTTTAGGATCATGCATTTCAAACTATTGCTTATCTTATTAACATGGTGCCTACTACATTTTTAACCACACAATCTCCTTTTTTTGCACTCTATCACAATGCCCCTGACTATAAATTTTTTTAAAGCATTTGGTTGTGTATGTTACCCTCATCTCAGGCCTTACAACCCTCACAAATTTTCTTACCATTCAAGAGAATGTGTATTCCTTGGTTATTACTCTAATCACAAAGGGTATATATATTTGGCTAATAATGGGAGAGTTTATAGCTCTAAGGATATTATCTTTAACGAGTCAAAGTTTCCCTACAACTCTCTCTTTTCTTCCTCTAGCTCAATTTCCTCACCTCATTGCACCATCATTCCAGTTCCTTTTTCCTTTTCTGACCTAACTACACCATCATATCCTACTGTTGTACCCCAAAATTTGCCCTCCCATTTTTATTCAAAACATATACCTAGAGGTTCTCAATTGCTCAAGTTGACTAAGGATTGACCAGACATATTCTCAACTAAGGCAATGAACCTTCAACTAGGGTTTCCACTTTCATCAAGATATGTGAACTCCAATGGTCTAAAATCTTTTCCATGCTCCTAATATGTCCTCAATATCATCCATGTCAAGTTTCATGCATTGCACAACAAGTTTGCTCAGTCAACTATTCAAATGCCTGAAAATCAATTGTACTAGGTCAAAAGTCAACTGTGACCCACATACAGTCAAACTTCAAGATTTTTGATCAACATAAACATTTCGAAGTAATATTCATCATTTGATCAAGGGTTGATCATGATTCCTCAAGGAATGCCCCAAATTCATCAAAACTCAAAAGTTGCTAAATTAGGGTTTCTATAGGAAAAGTCAATCTAACTTTGACCAGGCATAACTTTCTCATACTTTATCAGAAATTTCGCATCCAAGGCTAACTTTAAAGAGAATTAAACTCCCTACAACTCATCTTCAGCCCTGAAGTTCAAAAAATGTACTCATAAAAAGATATAAATTCAGACATTATAGGTTATTTCAAAAAGTCAACAAAAACACCTTTTGGGTCAAAGCTTCTTACATGAACTTGGAGGATCCAATTGAGATAAAACCAAAGAGGTTGCTTAGAGGACATCCTAAGATTTCTAAAGAGTCAAAGAACACCCTCTTAGAGTCAAAATTGAAGGAGATATGCATTGTCAAGGTTGGCCATTTTTGGAATATTTGCCCAAAGTCAACAATGCTCAAAATTGCATTTTTTTTCACATGGGCCCATTTTTTTCAAGATTGAATCTCAGTCCTAGCATGGTCCACGACCTATGGGACCCTCCATGCTTTTTTATTCTTGTTTATTTAATTTATTTTGATTTTTATTCATTTAAATTCAAATAAAATCAAATTAAATCAAAATAAATCAAACTTATGGAATGAGATTTGTTTTGCATTGAATTATAGATCATGCAAGTTCTATAACCTCAAGCAAATTGTGCCAAGCCAAAAAACAAGAAGAAATCTCCAATTTTGGAAAGATTGGAATCAAAACTTCAAGACAAACAATCTTTTGATTCTTTCCAAATTTATTTCCCTAATTTGATTCAATAATTATAACAAAGCTTGGTAAACCCTAAAGGAGGACATTCACGCGCAGCCTGCCTCAAGAGAACTCGTATCAAGCTTCCAAAAATTCAAGAAAAAGCTCAACTCAGATTCCCTATTGTAGCCCTTCTCATGAGGATTTGAAGGTCGCAATACATCCCTTGGTATTCCCAGAGGCTTTTCTAATCGTTTCCCAGTTCTAAAGCACCCAGGTCGCAATAACATCTATGAATACGGAAGCCCAATCCCCAACAGGGCTTATTCCTCCAGCTACAGAAATTCATCCCCCGCAGAGTTATTCTCAAGCTGGGTCTCTCCCCGGTAGAATATTCGTAAACAAGGAGAAAATACCCAACATAGTCATCTCCGATTCACCATCCCCAGCGGAAATGAAGGGTTCAACGTCCTAATGCTCTCCAGCAGCAGTCTGAGATTTATTTTCCTCGACTAAAAATTACTGCAATAGCATCTCATATTCATCCATCATGGCATGCACATACATATTGCATACATCATAATCTCACTTATTTTGAGAACATCATCATGCAATGCATTTCATGCATCGCATATAATTAATCGTGTACCTTTTTAGGAAAGATGGTTATCATCAACAATTCCAACAATTCAGGATTAAATCCATGAAGTTATACATGTCACATCTGCAGATAACTAATTGAAAATCAGTTCCCGAAACCAAATGGGTCAACTAACCTACATGATCAGACGAAGTAACCCTACTATCCAAGTTCTTTCCCATAAGCCCTACTATCCAGGCTTTCATTTCGAAGTAACCTTACTATCCAGGTTCCTTCCCATAAGCCCTACTATCCAGGCTTTCATCTCGAAGTAAACCTACTATCCAGATTCCTTCCTATAAGCCATACTATCCAGGCTTTCATCTCGAAGTAACCCTACTATCCAGGTTCCTTCTCATATTCCTACTATCCAGGTTCCTTCCCATAAGCCATATTATCCAGGATTTCATCTCGAAGTAACCCTACTATCCAGGTTCCTTCCCATAAACCCTACTATCTAGGCTTTCATCTCGAAGTAACCCTACTATCCAAGTTCCTTCCTATAAGCCCTATTATCTAGGCTTTCATCTCGAAGTAACCCTACTATCCAGGTTCCTTCCCATAAGCCCTACTATCTATGCTTTCATCTCGAAGTAACCCTACTATCCAGGTTCCTTCCCATAAGCCCTATTATCCAGACTTTCATTTCGAAGTAACCATACTATCCAGGTTCCTTCCCATAAGCCCTACTATCCAGGATTTCATCTCGAAGTAACCCTACTATCCAGGTTCCTTCCCATAAGCCATACTATCCAAGCTTTCATTTCTAAGTAACCCTACTATACAGGTTCCTTACCATAAGCCCTACTATCCAGGCTTTCATTTCGAAGTAACCCTACAACCCATGTTCCTTCTCATAGCCCTATTATCCAAGCTTTCATTTCGAAGTAACCCTACTATCCAGATTCCTCCTCGCAGCCCTACTACCCAAGATTTCATTTCTAAGCAACCCTACTATCCAGGTTCCTTCTCTCTTATCTCCAGACAACAGTTTACTACACTGTAAGACCTAGACCCGAACAAATATGGTCGATTTCACATTTCCCTAGTAAGTCGCTGTGCAGCCTGGACCCTGACCAAATATGCAGTTCACCTCCGCCTCCTCAATCAAGAGTTAATTCCCCAGTAGAGTAATGGACAACCGAAGCTCATAGACTCTATTTCCCAGGATATAAATCAACACTCCCTGGAGAAGTCCTCCTCAATTGCAGGTACAGGAATTCTCACAAAGGAATCTCTTATGCGACTGATATCTTTTTCTGGTTGGCATATTTAAGCCCATCTCCGACGATTTTCCATCGCCTTCCAAATGGAATCTGTAAGCCCATTCCCGATATTACCAATCAGTATTACTTCATGCGAGTGCAAATTTCTGGGCACTCTAGTGTTCAATCATCTTCCACCTTCAGATCACGAAAGGCAGACCAGCCAATCTACATTCTCAGGTTTAAGAAGGTTGAATAGGGGCAGCTATTGTACCCTAAAATTTTCCCTCCCATTTTTATTCAAAACATATTCCTAGAGGTTCTCAATTGCTCAAGTTGAGTAAGGATTGACCAGACGTATTCTCTCCTAAATCAATGAACCTTCAACTAGGGTTTCCACTTTCATCAAGATATGTGAACTCCAAAGGTCTTAAATCTTTTCCATGGTCCTAATATATCCTCAAGATCATCCATTTCAAGTTTCATGCATTTCCCAATAAGTTTGCTCAATCAACTGTTCAAATGCCTGAAAATCAACTATACTAGGTCAAAATTTAACTGTGACCCACATACAGTCAAACTTCAATATTTTTGATCAACTTCAATATTTTGAAGTAATATTCATCATTTGATCATGGTTTGATCATGATTCCTCAAGCAATGCCCCAAATTCATCAAAACTCAAAAGTTGCTAAATTAGGGTTTCTATAGGAAAAGTCAACCAAACTTTGACCAGACATAACTTTCTCATACTTTATCAAATATTTCTCATCCAAGGCTCATTTTGAAGAGAATTC
Organism: Vicia faba; assembly: GCA_948472305.1. NCBI lineage: Eukaryota > Viridiplantae > Streptophyta > Magnoliopsida > Fabales > Fabaceae > Vicia > Vicia faba. The sequence goes on from OX451737.1 coordinate 922,014,721, forward strand.
AATTCCCTAAAACTCATCTTCAGCCCTCAAGTTCAAAAAATGAACTCATAAAAAGATATAAATTTAGACATTATAAGTCATTTCAAAAAGTCAACAAAAACACCTTTTGGGTCAAAGCTTATTACATGAACATGGAGGATCCAATGGAGATGAAACCAAATAGGTTGCTTAGAGGACATCATAAGCTTTCTAAAAAGTCCAAGAACACCTTCTTAGGGTCAAAATTGAAGGAGAAATGCATTGTTAAAGTTGGCCATTTTTGGAAAATTTTCCCAAAATCAACAATGCTCAAAATTACATTTTTTCCTCGTGGACCCATTATTTTAAGATTGAATCTCAGTACTAGCATGGTCCACGACCTATGGGACCCTCCATAATTTTTTATTCTTGTTTATTTAATTTATTTTGATTTTTATTCATTTAAATTAAAATAAAATCAAATTAAATCAAAATAAATCAAACTTATGGAATGAGATTTGTTTTGCATTGAATTATAGATCATGCAAGCTGTATAACCTCAAGAAAACCGTTCCAAGCCAAAAAAACAAGAATAAATCTCCAATTTTGGAAAGATTGGAATTAAAACTTCAAGACAATCAATCTTTTGATTCTTTCCAAATTCATTGCCCTAATTTGATTCAATACTTATAACAAAGCTTGGTAAACCCTAAAAGAGGACATTCAGGCACAACCTGCCTCAAGAGAACTCGTATCAAGCTTCCAAAAATTCAAGAAAAAGCTCAACTCGGTTTCCCTATTGCAGCCCTCCTCAAGAGGATTTGAAGGTTGCATTACATCCCTTGGTATTCCCAGAGGCTTTTCCAATCATTTCCCAGTTCCAAAGCACCCAGAATCGCACAATGACACTCACGGTTTGTTCATGTTTTCTTCAATCTCGATTTCTCTCATTCATACATTATAAATATGATTTAACTGTATTTTTGTGTTCATAATCATCACATAAATGTTTCTGGATAGTCCATTTTAAGTTTGACTACAGATATAATCCTTTACCATTGTTAGGGTTCCGAAGCTCCAAATTGGGGAACCCTAGCTAGAGGAAAAATTGGACAAAATTAAGGTCCCCTTGGTATTCAGGGGATGGTTTGCAGTCAATCCATGTATTTGGGGAGAATTTATTATGCTTAAATTATTTTTTAGAATGTTATAGGTTTGCAGCTAGAACAAAATCTGTCACTATAGCCTTTAGTGACGGAAACAACTGTAGGTAAAAGTCCATCATCTAAAATGATGGATCAGCGAAGAAGGTGATAGCGTGGTGTTCAGGGATTGGTTCATTAAAACAGAGGGGACCCACCAGGAAGCCCGTGTGTGGCAAGCTGGGCATAGCACTTTATTTACTTTATCTTTATTTCGTGTTATTATATTAATGAATGAGTAGGTAGCGCAGATGGTTAAGGAAGGGAGATTTAAAGCAAATGTTCCGGGTTCGATCCCAAGAGTGTGCTTTTGTGTTTTTATTGGTATTTCTTTACAGATCCAATACGTCACACAACCCATATGTGCACCATACGCCCAAGATTCACCACCATCAGATCATGTCCTGGCCAGATCTCACGCCTCAAAGAAGCAGTCACATGGTGGACCTCTCAGAAGCCACCACACTAGATCCTGTGCAGGATATGGGCTTGCATCAATCTGGGCCTGTCCAGTTCTTCTTCACACCCCCAGAAATGCTTTCACACCAGGCCCAATTTAATTCTTTTTTTTAATTTCTTTTATTTGTTTAATTAGTTGTTTTAATTATTTTTACAAAAAATCATTTTTTAATTAAATCAAAAATCGCAAAGGTCACAAAAAATTAGAATTAGTTTTTTATATAATTTTTTTAATTGCATTAATTAATTAGATTAATTAGGATAACTTAAATGCTTTTTCATAATTAAAATTAATTAGAAATTAGGTTGATTTGCAAAATTAATTATTTCACTCAAAAAAATAAAAAAAAATACTTTTCTCTATTTACTAATTAAATATCTTTGAATTCAATTTTAGTTCCATATTTAATTTTGTCGCGCACGTTTATTTCATTATTTTCCTAATTAATGTAATTGCTCCTGGTTTGTAATAATTTAATTAGGTTTAAATTTCTTCATCTAATTATGTAATTTTCCCAAGGCCTTGTAATAGTTTAGGAACCCTTATCTTTCTGCAATTTACTTTTCGCACGACAAACTGCTTAGGTGAATGGCTAATAGGATTGTATGGAAAGATAACGATTAAATGAACATAGAAAACCCTAATTGTGCAAAGATAAATAAACTAAAAAATAAACACTTGCACATGCTCACTTCTAGGGTTTTCCCCACTTAGGTTGCCTTCGGTAAACAATCATGAAGTATAGGGAGTCTTAGTGGTCGTCCTCTAGTCCCAAAAGATAAAAAATGACCCATTCGAATGTTGCCTCGGAAATATATTTAGGACTCTAGGGTAATTACTAAGGTTTCCTAACCATTGCTTTGGTGATCATAATTGTCCCTTTCGTCCCTTACAATTGTCTCTTGAACTCCAACGATGGAGCTACCTACTCCTTAATAGTAGGATAGTGTTGTCTAAAGGAAATAACAAAATGAACAGACTTTTTTTGAGTAGGTAGAAACTTTTAGGTACTTGCTCAAAACAACCAATTTTTACACATACACTTTCAAACAAGCTTTTCAAACTAAAGTTTTCAAAAACATTTTATCACACCCTTGAGGTCTAATACAAGGGTTACCATAAAGTGAAACGCCGCACTAAGGAAAATTTCAAAACTTTTCAAAAGCACAAGCACAAAAGCAATTTAAGAATGAGCAAGTACCTAAGAGCCCATGGAAAACCATGGATAGAAAGGGTGCTAATACCTTTCCTTTCTATAATCTACCCCCCGTACTCATAAATATCTTGAAAAAAGGTTTTTTCTGTTCTTTTTCCTTTTCCTTTGTTGGATGAAATAAAAGTCGGTGGCGACTCTTGCTTACCGCAACATTTGCAAACAAAAAATGCAAACCAGTAAAATTAGTTGGTTCTGCCACCGCATAACACCTACATTTAATATGAATGCAATATCTTCATATCCTTCTGAAATAACCGGCTCAAAATCATCAAACAATAAAGTCACCATCGAACGTCTTTTATCCCACGTGAAGGGAAAGGTAAACATCGAGAAAACCTGAGAAGGGAGAAGTCACGGTCTTGTGATCGAGAGATTGGGTAAGGGAGTCTGTTACACGAGGGGAAGGTATTAACACCCTACACGCCCATAGTACTCCACGGTATCCACTATTGTTATCTATCTTATGGGTGTGTTTAATATATGCCTACTGCTTATTGCTGAGGAAGAATGCATGCAAAAGAAATGAGAAAATAATGTAGGGAAAATAAAGTTGTGCTTGCTTAGGACCTACCCCAATGCTTGCATATCCTTTTTGAGGAATCAGAGTTGCCGTAGTTTGACTCACATGTTTTTGTTTGTTTGTGTTTTTTATGGGTAATGTTAATATCGCCTTCTGCCACAGCTCGACCTTTGGAGACTCACGCATTGGCACATAAGTAAATTAACATGTCCTTACCTAAAAATGGTTTTGAGTTACGCGCTCAAGGAAAGATTCCATGTTTGATTGGTTTGTGTTTTTTTACCTTGAACAAGGGTTTAAGTATGGTTAAGATGTTTTGTGATTTTCCAAGAAAAAAATTTAGTTTTAAATGCATATGCAAAAAGAGGAAGAAAAGAATCTACGCGAGACTAGCCTATTTCTAATCCTAATGTCATCATACAATGGTAGTCCTAAGATTTGGATTAATCAAAAGGGATACGTCTATCTAATGCTAGCATGCATAGTTTATAACCTATGGTCTAAATTGCATCCAAAAGGGACAAGCATATCCTAAGGGAACATGGTATAGAAAGCAGATGAGAAAAAAAGTTAGAAAGATCACACACATAAAATGGTAAAGAAAAGAAGAGAAATGCTTTAGTCAAGGGGAGAGGATCACCCGAGACAAACAAGTGGGAGTGAAATATAAAAGAAGATAAATGCTTTAGATAAGGGGAGTGGATCACCCGAAGAAAACAAGAAGGAATAGGATGTGTTATACCCCAAAATTTTCCCTCCCATTTTTCTCAACAAATGTCATGTGAAGTCCCAAAACTGCTCAAGGAAGTTCAAGAGTTGACCAGACAAACTCTCTCCTAAGGCAGTCTATCTCAAATTAGGGTTTTATTTTTCATTAAGATGCTTGAGTCCAAAGGATCCCAGACGCCTCCCATTGTAATAATATGTTCCCAAGATCATCCATGTCAAGTTTCAAGCCTTGCAAAAGAAGTTTTCTCAGTCAATTGCTCAAAGACCTGAAAATCGACTATGCAAGGTGAAAAGTCAACTATGGCCCACATACAGTAAAACTTCAAGATTTTTGGTCAACATCCTCATTTTGAAGTAACATTCATCATTTTATCAAGGGTTGATCATGATTCATCAGGATTGCTCACAATTCATCAAAACCCAAAAGTTGCTAAATTAGGGTTTTACAAGAAAAGTCAACTCAACTTTGACGAAGCATAACTTTCTCATACTTCATCATAAATGACCCATACAAAGCTCATTTTGGAGAGGAAGCAATCCCTTACAATTCATCTTCATCTCCCAAGTTCAAAATATGCACTCACAAGAAGATATGAATTTTGACATTATAGGTCATTTTGGAAAGTTAACAAAAACACCTTTTGGTTTAAAGCTTCATACATGAACATGGAAGACTCAATTGTGATGAGACCAAAAGGGTTGCTTATAGGACATCCTAAGCTTTCTAAAAAGTCCAAGAAAACCTCTCTAGGGTCAAAATTGAGAGAGTTATGCATTGGCCAAGTTGACCATTTTTACAAAATTGCCAAAAGTCAAATGTGCTCAAATTTGCATTTTTTTGCTAAATGGGCCCATCTTTTCAAGATTGCATCTCATTCCTAGCATAGTCCACGACCTATGGGACCCTCCATGATTTATTTGTTTATTTATTTAATTTATTTTGATTTTTATTCACTTAAAATTCAAATAAAATCCAATAAATCTAAATAAATCATATAATGTGTTTTAGGGATGATTTTTGCATTGAAGGGAGATCTTATATGCTGTCAAATGAGAAGCAAATCGTGCAAGCCAAGAATGGACACAAAATATCCATATTTGGGCAATTAATCAAGATTTGATTTTCTCTTAAAATCATACCATTATTCTTTGGATTCTTTCCAATTTTATTTCCCTAGATTGATTCACTACTTATGCCAGGATCCTAAAGACCTCGAACAGAAGTTTTGGGAGAGGCGCAGCTGGCTTGAAAGTGTCAAACAAAGTTCCAAATTTCCAAAGAAAAGTGCAGATTGGATCTTGCTCTAGAGGCCATTTCAAACTTTTCCAAGGATCAATTCACATTCCAAGGCACGCACTGAACCTGTAGCAAGCATTCACACATCCTGAAACCTCAAGAATCGTGTTCTACGTCTCCCACGGTTTGTCCAAAAATTTGATTTTGATTTCACTAATCTACGCATCTTTAATGCTTTTGATTTCCATACTCATGTTTATCATCGTGTTTGCAAGCTAATCATTCTATTCAATTGCATTTTTGATGACTGTATGTGAATCTGCCATGGCTAGGGTTTTGTATTCTTGTTTAAGGCTTTTTCATACAGGAAAAATTGGGCGTTAACTCTGGTACCATGATACTCGTGAGGATGATACGAGTTGATTGGTACCATCCATGGTCATTTATCTTTAACCTACACAATTTTGGAGGTGGACAAGGTTATACCTACAACAAGTGTCTGTAGGTAAAAGCTTGATATGCTAAAACGACGGATGGGAGGAAGAAGACAATGTGTGGCATTCACTAATTGGGTTATTTGAATTTTAGCACGTTTTGAATACATTATTGGTTTTTTTTATTATATTGTCTTACTTCCATTATGTATACAACAAAAACGCGTGGCTCAGTTGGCAAGCGTGTATTGGAGACATGCATAAGGGCCTGGGTTCGATCCCCAGGTCCCATATTTCGTTTCATGTTATTTTCCAATAGGTGATCAGGTATACCACACGTCCAAGCATCCACCATGCAACTCAAGATCTGGCCATCCAATTCATCAGCGCTCCAGATCCAATGCCTTTCCCTTGAAGGTCCATCATGCACCACAAGTCAACATGTGCACCAGATCCAGTGAAGTCAAACGGGCCATCAACCTTGGGCCCAGAAATTCAGTTGGTACCCCCCCTTTTTCAGCAACACCACCAAGCCCATTTACTAATTTTCTTTATTTCTTTTCTTTATTTTTTTACTCTTTTAATTTTATTTATTTATTTTAATTCACAAATTAATTATTTTTCATAAAAAAATCATAACATCAAGACTTCATGAAAAAAATTAGAATTAGTTTTTTTTTATTATCAAAATTAACTTAATTTAGTTTAACTTAGGAAAATTGAAATTTATTTTCATAAATAAAATCAAAATAGAAATTAGGTTAAAACTTTTGATTTAATTTTGCTCTTTTTCTCAAATAAATAAAAAAACAAAAAAAAGTAGGTTTTAGAATAAATTGATTTATTTTTCTTAATTTAAAATTAATTAGAGTTAAGATTATCTTTCTAGTTTAATTGTTTCTTTATTTTCTTAAAAAACAAACACAGTTTCTTAATCAATCGCAATTAGGTTTAGGCAAGGGTCAAAACCCTAGTTGTTCCGTATTTGATTCATCGCGCGCGGGTTATTTATTTTTGCCAATATTTTTTTAACTTTTCACGGTTTGTAATAATTTTAATCTAGGACTTTTTATTTATCGCTTTTCCCCGGGTTTTGGCTATGTAATTAATCCCCCTCCCCGAAGCCTTGTAATAGCGTATATTTACTTTCTCGCATTTTTAATTCCCGCAAGTATTTGACTGTTTAGATGTACGCTAATAGGATTGTATGACAAGAATGCATGAAAAATTAACACGGTTAGAAAACCCTAATGTGCAAAGATTAAATAACTGAAAACAAATCACTCTCACATATCACTCTTAGGGTATACTCTCGCTTCGGTTGCCTTCGGTAAATGATCATTAAGTATAAGGTGTCTTAGTGGTTGCCCTCCTGTCTGAAAAAGATCAAACGTCCCATTCGAATGTTGCCTCGGAAATGTTGCCTCGAATATGATCTTAAGACTCTAGGGTTATTACTAATTTGTCCTAATATTGCTTTAGTGATCGTACCTCCCTTTCGAATTGACCCTTACAACTCCAACAACAGTGCTACCTATTTCTCAATAATAGGATAGCGCTGTCTAAAGGAAACAAGAATAGAAACGATCTTTTTTAGAGTAGGTAGATGCTAGTAGGTACTTGCTCAAATCAAAACTTTTCACACTTACACTTTTCAAACAAATTTTCAAAACAACTTCGTCACACCTTTGAGGACTGATACAAGGGTTATCACGAAGTCAAACTTTTCAAAACAAAGCACATACACAAGCAATTTTAAAAAAATATGAGCAAGTACCTAAGAGCCCATGGAAAACCATGGATAGAAAGGGTGCTAACACCTTCCCTTCCTATAATCTACCCCCCGTACTCAGAATATCTCGAAAAAGGATTTTTTTTTCTGTACTTTTTTCCTTTCCGGTTGGATGAAATAAAAGTCGGTGGCGACTCTTGCTTACCCCGACATTTTGCAAACATAAAACGTAAAATGAAAGCAAGTATTAACAGTCGGTTCTGCCACCGTATCACAGAACTAACGACTCTGCTGGGGATTAATAAGTGGGGTATACCTTAGGATCTAGATCATCATAATTGCTTCTCTTGATTGCTTTGTTTGCTTTATTTTTTAGGGTTTCGTTTGGGGTTACTATAGATCCTACACTCGGATCTGTGGAATACCTTTTAGGTAAGTAGCAATAAATTGTGAGGGAACTGTACGACGTAGACCGATATGGTTGAAGCAGTAGCTACGTTTGTGTGGCACATTGGTTGGTATCGGTATCCCTTGTGGAGAAACGAGGAGAATACATGGCCTCTACGTGGTGTCGTTAAGCATCAAATGACCTTAGAACCTTTAATATCCCTACTTGGCCATTAGAAAGTAGTGAGATAGTCGGCCTAGGTATAAAGCTGAGAACTGGTTGATACTCGATGCTACACTCATTGAGACCATACTCTCGAGATAGTTCCGGCTGTAAGAAAAGATTGCGTGAGCTGAAACCATGACCGATGGAGGATGGTCAGTGATATTGAGATCCTCTAGAACCCGGTTACTTTTTCTAGGACAGGTTGAAACCAACTTAACTTCAAGCGGGTATTACCTTTGACCTTATGTAAGCCTTGGACCTAAGGGCTTTGTGTGATTTGACTGTGTTTGCAATACCTGTTGTTTGCTATACCTGTGGTTTATCATGACATCATGCATCATTACACTAACCATTTCAAAGACCAAGGGAATTTATCTTTGTTCTATTTTGCAGATTATGGCTTCCGTGCGCAGAAATACCATCCGAGTCAACCTTGTGCAAATACCTGCCCAACTTAAAGAGCTAGCCTCAAGAGTTTATGAGACTTCTATGTTCATTAAGAGACACGGTCAACTTCTCATCCTGGTTACTTCAAATCTTGATGAGCAGATGATGAGCGTACTATTTCAGTTCTTTGATCCCGTGCATCATTGCTTCACCTTTCCAGATTACCAACTGGTACCCACCTTGGAAGAGTTCTCTCATCTATTGGGCATATCCATCCTTGAACAGGTACCCTTCACAGGTATGGAAGAGGTTCCTAGACCAGAAGATATTGCCTTAGCTCTGCATTTGAAACGGGATAATGTAGTATCCAATTGGGAAACACGAAGCAGGGTCGAAGGTTTTCTAGCCAAGTTTCTGATAGACCAGGCTCAACTATTTTGGGATGATTTGGATTTTCAGGCTTTTGAAGATATCTTGGCTCTTCTTATCTATGGTTTGGTTATCTTCCCTAATCTAGACTCCTTTGTAGATGTGAATGTTGTCAAGATTTTCCTTTCTCGCAACCCTGTGTCTACCTTGCTGGGAGATATCTTGCATGCTCTCCACACCCGTACTATGAGGAGAAGAGGAACTCTTATGTGTTGCATGTCGTTGCTGTCGAGGTGGTTTATTTCGCACCTCCCTAAGTCTATGCTGAAGAATGAAGAAGGTTTGGGTTGGTCCTATAGAATAATGTCACTTGCTCATACAGATATTCTTTGGTGTTCCTGGGCTATGGAAGACACCGCTATTATTGACCGCTGTAGGGGATACCCTAATGTCCCATTACTAGGCATCAAAGGGGGTATCACTTACAATCCTTGCCTAGCTTTGTGGAAATTTGGTCGTGCTTGAAGAGATGGTCCCCATGAATTACTTCTTGAGGACAATGTATTTGACTATAAGGATGACGTTAAGGAGCATAGCCTAAGGTTTATACGAGCTTGGGGCATGGTGAACAGATCTGACCCCAGAGAATTGGGACCAAAGACTTCCCTTCCTATGTAGCCTTATCTCCAATGTATCCGAGCCCGTGCCCAGAAGCTTGGGTTGCCTTATGAGGCCGTATTACCAGTTATTGTGGAGCCCACCAATGAAGAAGGCATTCCTTACACGATTCTCTATCCTTACATGCCCACTGATCCTGGGGAGTTGCAGAGGTCTTGGATTCAGCTGAAGAATGAGCGGGATACTTACTGGGAACAGTACCATGAGCAAGAAAGGAAGATTTTGAAGCTCACCGGGCAGCTCGAGGAAGAAAGAGTGATCAATGACTACATCAACACAAAGAGGAAGCGACCATGGGACTTTTGATCTTGCTTTTTCTAGTTTTAGATTTTGTTTTATTTACTCTTTTGTAACACCTTAAAGGCATTGTTAAACCTTTCAAAGTTAAGCTAATAAAGTTTTGTTTATTTTTGGTTTGCAAATTTAAATCTCCCAAAGTCTTTGAAATCATTACATGTGCATCCCATTATCATGCACATCATTACAGGCACCCTTACAGGTTTATCATCTTCTTCGCTGTTTATTTTAGCAGAAATGTCTTCCGATCAAGCCATCAAAGATCTTCAGGCACAAAACGCCCAATTCCAACAGATGTTCATAAGTCTGGCTAAAGGGCAAGAGGATCTGAAGACCCTTATTCTGAAAGAGAAGAAGAAGAAGAAGGTTGGTATTCTGAACATGGGTAGAAGAATTGGAGAAAGGTTGAGACAACCAGCTGATCTAACCTCCTCATCCAAGGACGGGGAGAACCAAGAAAGGGCAAAGGACCCTAGTCCTGCAGTTTCTGATAATGATACGGATTACGATGATGAGCAATATCCTCCTGCTGAGGATAGGTACCAGCAGTTAGAAGACCATCTAAGTGCTATGGAGATTCAGAAAATACCTGGTTTGGATTTCGGAGAATTGGGACTGGTATCGGGAGTGGTCATCCCTCATAAGTTCAAAGCTCCATTTTTCGCCAAGTACGATGGAGTATCCTGTCCAAAACTCCATCTCTGCTCGTATGTCAGGAAAATCCAACCCCACACTGCTGATAGAAATTTGTGGGTGCATTTATTTCAAGATAGTCTGTCAGGGACTCAGCTTGAATGGTTCTATCAGTTGGAGGGGGGCAGTGTCCAAAACTGGGAAGACCTTGCTGCTGCTTTTTACAAGCAGTATCAGTATAACACCGACCTTGCTCTCACTTGTACTCAGCTCCAGGGTATGTCCATGGGTGCAGGTGAAGGTTTTAAGGACTATGCTCAGAAGTGGAGAGACTTGGTTGGAAGAGTTCAACCCCCTTTGTCTGACAGAGAGTTGGTGGATATGTTCCTTAGGGCGCTATCTAGTCCATTTTTCAATCACTTGATCGGAAGCTCATCATCTGGTTTCACTGAGTTGATTTTGACTGGAGAAAGAGTGGAGGCTGGAATTCGGTGTGGTAAAATACAGAAGGATGCCTCTTCGAGTTCGGTAAATAAGCCTTTCACTAGTAAGAAGGAAGCTAGTGCAGTCTATAGCCCAAGGGGCCAGAGCAGATCCGAACACCGTCAAACGGTAAATGCTATAGTGATACCAAGACCTACAGTTTCTCCATAACGCAACAATTAACAAAGGGTGGAAAGACCGCAATGGCAGTTTACCCGCATCAATATGACTTTGGCTGAAGTTCTACCTCATCTGCTGAAATCCAACTTGGCAACCTTGAGAGAGGCACCAAAGAATCCAAATACTACTTCTCCCAGATACAATCCCAACACACGGTGCGCCTACCATTCTGAGAGTCCAGGCCACGATACAAATAATTGTTGGGCTCTAAGAAACAAAGTACAAGACTTGCTTGAAGCCAAGGAGATAGAGTTTGATGCTCCAGAAAAGCCGAATGTTATAACTGCTCCCATGCCCAAACATGGTCGTGGAGTTAATGTTGTTGACACTAATTTGTTTGTGACCTCTGTTGAAGAAATTTCTACTCCTCTGATGACGGTTAAGAAGAATTTACTGTTAGCCTATTTATTTTCGGGTTGTGGTGAAGGTTGCCACATGTGTTCAATTCTGCCTTCCGGTTGCTGTTTGTTGAAGTCAGGTGTTCAGCGCCTGATGGATAATAAAGAAATTTTGTTCAAGAAAACTATGATTCCGTTTGTTCTAAATGAAGACGTTGCCATTATAACCATTTCCGCCAATCCTTCCAAGGTTTCCTCGAGAAAACCTGTTAGGGTTACACCTGTTCCAAGAATTGCTTTGTTAATAATCACTGCTCCTGGTCCCATCCCGTACACTTCAGACAAGGCTGTCCCATGGCATTATGGTGCTGATGTGTACTATCATGGCATTAAGCAACATCTGAAGAATGAAGAAGCTGATACTGGCGTCATTAATATTGTCGGGATAGTAAGGTTACCAGAAGCGGAAGGATCTTCTCTCCTGAGATTTCCCCTCCGACTGTCAACAAACATATTGTCATTCCATCTGCTGTTCCCGCTAGTACGTCAACTACTGTTCCAGTTCTTACTCCAGTTATCACCCCTGTCCCTGAGCCATCTGGGACTCGGGGCAAAGAAATTATAGGTGAGCCTTCCCGGACGGAGGAACCTAAGGAAATCGTCGTGGAAACCTCTAAACAAGAAATAGAGGAAATACTGAAAATTATCAACAAGAGCGACTACAATATAGTCGAGCAGTTGGGGCAGACCCCGTCGAAAATCTCAATGTTGTCTCTGCTATTGTGTTCTGAAGCTCATGCTGTTGTACCCCAAAATTTTCCCTCCCATATTTCTCAAGATATTGCAAGAAAAATCTACAAGTTGCTCAAGGTTGCTCAAAGATTGACCAGACAAGCTTATCTGCTAAGGCAGTCTATCCCAAATTAGGGTTTCACATTGCATCAAGATCCTTGAATCTAAATGACCTCAAGTTCTCTCTAATGTCCTAATATGTTCCCAAAATCATCCATGTCAAATTTCAAGCCTTGCAGAGGAAGTTTGCTCAGTCAATTGCTCAAAGGTCCAAAAATTGACTGTGCTAGGGCAAAAGTCAACTGTGGCCCATATACAGTCAAAACCCAAGGTTTTTTTTGTCAAAATTATCATTTTGAAGGATATTTCATCATTTTATCAAGGGTTGATCATGATTCATCAAGGATTTCTCAAGATTCATCAAGACTCAAAAGTTGCTAAATTAGGGTTTTGTAGGAAAAGTCAACCCAACTTTGACCAAGCATAACTTTCTCATACTTTATGATAAATGACCCATCCAAAGCTCATTTCGAAGAGGATGCAATTCCATACAATCCATATTCATATACCAAGATCAAAAAATGCACTCATAAGAAGTTATGAATTTTGACATTATAGGTCATTTTGAAAAGTCAACAAAAACACCTTTTTTGTCAAAGCTTCTAACTTGATCATGGAATATACAAATTAGATGATACCAAAAGGGTTGATTAGAGGACATCTCAAGCTTTCTAAAAAGTCCAAGAACACCTTCAAAAGTTCAAAATTGAAGAAGTTATGCATTGTTGAAGTTGGACTTTTTTGCAAAATTGCCAAAAGTCAACTATCCCAAAAACTTCAAATTTTGCCAAATGGGCCCATTCTTTTCCACTTGTTTTGAGTTTGCATTATTGTCCACGTGCTATAGATTTAGCCATGTGTCCATATCTTATTTTTATTATTTAATTTTATTTTTATTTGAATTAATTCATTTTAAATCAAATAAAATCCAAAGCATTGATACCAATGGATTTCTTGATCATTTCAGGCTTCAATTACAGCTGGATTTGCAATCAAATTCGTATCAAGGCCATTATGCATAAAAAGATGTGATTTGGATCAATTTTGGAAGGTTTTAATGGAAGAATCAAATCAAATTCAAGGGCATTGATAGAGCAAGATTTGAACAACAAATGCTACCCTAATACAATGTGCAATACATAAGCAAGCGGGCAAGACAGAAACAGGGGTTGGAAAGCAAGCATAGAGGCAGAACGAAAGTTAAAAAAATCACAAAAAAGTGGGAGATTAAAATCTAGGTTAGAGACATTTTCAAGACTTGAGACGTATCCCAATCGATTGCTGGCCATCTCCAGAAGCTAACCCAATCCAAACCACACGTTTTCAAGCTTCCTAGAGCGCTGTAAGTCTCTCACGGATCCGCCCCATTCTTGATTTCGATTCGCATTATTCTGGCATCCATTGAGTAAAATAATTGCATATTTGTGATCACAATAACATTTGCAAGCTTTTGGTATTAACGAATTTCATTCATCTGATCTGTAACAAGAACCACCATAGTTAGGGTTTCTTGGATTTTTTTGAGTTTTTTCGTTTCAGGTACAATTAGTCCACATGAAGGACATGGTTGTATCCAGGAGGTTGAGACGAACTCAACCATGGCCTTAGAACTCATTTTCATAGCCTGAGGAGAATTTGGGATTGAAGCTACGCTTTTAGCTACGGATAAAAATCCGCAGGTAAAATTACAGTCCTTGGAGGACAGGGACGATGAAGTGTCATCCGTCCATTTGCCCGTTCAAAAATTGCGCGCATTTTTTTTTTGCTGGCCATTGACTTTGTTCTATATATTATTATTGCATTATATTATTATAACAAACAAAGCAATATGGTGCAGTGGTGGCCACATAAGCGCTTAGAGACCCAAAGGCTGGAGGTCAGGGGTTCGATCCCTGCCTCCAGCAATTTGCATTTTCTTCTTATTTTTCAGGAGATCCAGTGTGCAAGCAAGTCCATAGTTCACCATACTCCGTCACTAATCAATACGCCAGATGGCCAAATGGCCAGATCTGGTGGTCAAGCTGGGAAGGCGCATCATAAGCTAGTCAATGCAGAAGCACTAGATCAGAAAAGTCAAATGGGCCAGCAAAAAAAAATTTCTTTCAACACCTCCAGATTTCAGGCCCACTCTCTCTTCCTCATATATTTTATTTAATAGTTTATTTTATTTAATTACTTTATTTTTATTTAATTAATTTTCTAACCAATCACATATTTTCTTTTTTTTTTATCAAAATCACCAAAATACTTTTTAATTAAGAATTTTATTTTTTTCTTTAATAAATTTTAATTAATTAATTAGGTTTTTAATTCTAGAATAACCTTAATTTATTTTTGTAAAATACTTAAAATTAATTAGAAATCATTAGGTTTTAATTCATTTAATTATTTTTATTTTCTTTCTTAAAATATCAAAAACTCCAAAAATATGTCATTAATTAATTTATTTAATTTCTAATTTAGTATTTAATTTAGGATTTAATTTCTTTTCTTAAAATAAAAACAACAAAAAAAGCATTTTCTTTTAAAAGGGTCAAAACGCTAAACTCGCATTCGATTCAATTTCCCGCGCGCTTTATTTATTTTTATCCATATTGATGTATCTGCTCCCGGTTTGTAATAATTAATTAGGACATTTATTTTACCGCTTTATTTTATTTTCAAAGGGTTGCTTTTGGCGATGTAAATACCTGACGCCTTGTAATAATTTAGTTTAAATTCTGCATTTTAATTCTGCAAATTATACAACTGTTAGATGTTTGATAATAGGGTTTGCATGACAAGAATGAATGCTTAATCTAAAATCAAATTAGATCACCCTAAACATGTGCAAAGATAAAAATAACTGAAATCAATGCACTCGCACATGCGCACTCTTAGGGTACACCCCACTTGGTTGCCTTTGTAAACGGTCATTGAGTATAAGTTGTTTTAGAGGTCACCCTCTTGTCTAAAAGATCATAGTTGCCTCAAAGTGGTTGCCTCAGATATCGTTGCCTCGAATAAATGATCTAAGACACTAGGGTTACCGCTAAGACATCTTAGCGTTGCTTTAGTGGTCGTATGTCCCTCTTTGGAATTGACCCTCAAACTCCAACGACGATGCTACCTACTCACTAATAGTGGGATAGCATTGTCTAAAGGAAACAAGCATAGAACGATTCTTTTTTCGAGTAGGTGGATTAGTTCTTAGATACTTGCTCATCCAAAACAAAACAAATTTTTCACACTTACACTCCTTTACAAACAAAGTTTTCAAAAACACTTCATTACACTCTTGAAGACAGAAGCAAGAGTTAAATCGAAGTTAAAACAAACTTTTCAAAACCCACAAGCACAAAGAAAACATTTTGAAAATGATGAGCAAGTACCTAAGAGCCCGTAGATAACTACGGATAGAAAGGGTTCTAATACCTTCCATTTCTATAATCTACCCCCCGTACTCAAAAATATCTCGAAAAAGGAATTTTTCTGTGCTTTTTTCCTTTCCTTATTGGATAAAATAAAAGACGGTGGCTACTCTTGCTTACCGCGACATTTTGCAAAAACAAACGCAAAACACAAACCAGTATTCCAAAAACAGTTAGTTCTTCCCACTGTATCACACATGTGAAGGCTTTAATTGCATTTCTCAAGACTGCGCATGTGCCGCAGGAAACTTCAGCAGATCAGTTCAAAGATTGTGTGGCCAGCCTGACTGCTGACAATGGGCTAGGCTTTTCAGAAGCGGATCTGACCCCTAAAGGGAGGAATCATAATGATGTTTTGCATGTCTCGATCGAGTGCAGGGGCACCACTATGGCCCACGTGCTGGTAGATACCAGGTCCTCGTTGAATGTGCTGCCAAAGAAAGCGTTAGACCGTTTGGATTGTGAAGGTTTGACTTTAAAGTCGAGTAATACTGTGGTAAGGGCTTTTGATGGATCAAAAAGTATGGTGCACAGGGAGGTGGACATCCCTGTCAAAGTGGTTTCTCAGACCTTTGGGTCCACCTTCTACGTAATGGATATCAGACCATCGTATTCTTGCTTGTTGGGTCGTCCTTGGATTTATAAGGATGGGGCAGTTACTTCCACTCTCCATCAAATGCTAAAGTACCCAGTGAAGGGGAAGATTGTCACGGTACAAGGTGAAGAAGAGTATATGGTGAGTCATCTTAATTCCTTCCGCTATGTAGAGATGGACGGGGAATTCATAGAAACTCCTTGTCAGAATTTCGAAGAGGTCCCTCAGTTCTCGGCATCAACTGAAGTTACTACCGACAAACCTCCGTTGAAGATGGCTTCTCTCAAGGATGCTAGGGATGTAGTTGAAGAAGGTGGGCTTACCAATTAGGGTCAACTCCCTGATTTCACTCACAAAACTGACAAATTTTGGTTTGGGCTTTACTACAGCGGATCAAAGGGTTGTTCGACGCGCTCGGGCTGGAAGACCTCCTCTACACACCAGCAATCAGGGAGTTAATGCAATTGAGGACAGTGAAGAAGATTCAGACATCGACAGCTGGATCTACCCAACAACCAACGGTGGACTGAATAACTGGACGACGAAGGACTTCATACCTGTTTCTTTTATTCATCAGTAATTGAATTTTGTTTTAAGATGTGTAATAAACAGTTTGAAACTTTACGACCCGGTGCCTTGCCCGAGGCACCTTGGCTTTGCTTATGAGGGCTTATTATTTGTCATTTCATATATCATTAATAAAGCATTGGACGTTTCTTGCATTACAAATTTTGCGCTCCTTGTTTTTATTTTCTGTCTCTCATTTTATCAAAACAGCTATTCTCTTACACACACTCAGGTATCATACTGCAGATCCATATCCACTCTGGATCCCATTGGTAACAACTCTGCTACTTCCAGTTATGACTTTGAAAATCCGATCAACCAAGCGAAGGAAGAAGGTGAGGAGGATTGTGAGGTGCCTGGAGAGCTTGCTAGACTGTTACAGCAGGAAGAAAGGGCCATACAAACTCATGAAGAGTCAGTTGAGTTAGTGAATTTGGGTACATAAGAAGACAGGAAGGAGGTTAAGATAGGTGCAAATTTGGAACTTAGTGTCAGGTAGAGGTTGATACAGATGTTACACGATAATGTTGAGATCTTCGCTTGGTCTTATGAAGACATGCCTGGTTTGGACACCGATATTGTGGTACACCGCCTGCCGAATAAGGAAGGCTGCCCTCCGGTAAAGCAGAAGGTTTGTTGTATGCACCCTGAAATGTTAGAGAAAATCAAGGCAGAGGTCATGAAACAATTCGACGCAGGATTCTTAGTTGTCACTTCTTATCCGTAGTGGGTTGCCAATGTCATTCCGGTACCTAAGAAGGATGGTAAGGTACGGATGTGTGTGGACTACAGAGATCTGAACAGGGCAAGCCCCAAGGAAGACTTCCCACTTCCTCACATTAATGTTCTAGTCGTCAACACCGCACATCACAAGATCTTCTCCTTCATGGATGGTTTTTCTGGCTATAACCAGATCAAGATGGCTCCTGAAGACATGGAGAAGACAACCTTCATTACACAGTAGGGCACCTTTTGTTACAAGGTAATGCCTTTTGGGTTGGAGAATGCTGGGGCAACTTATCAGCGTGCCATGGTCGCTTTGTTCCACGACATGATTCACCACGAGATCGAGGTTTACGTTGATAACATGATAGCCAGGTCCCAAACTGAGGAAGAGCACCTTGATCATCTCCAGAAACTATTTGACAGGTTGAAGACATACAAGATGAGGTTAAATCCAAACAAGTGTACCTTCGGGGTAAGGTCTGGTAAGCTTCTGGGTTTCATTGTCAGTGACAAAGGTATTCAGGTAGACCCTGCAAAGGTAAAGCCCATACAGGAGATGTCGGCTCCCTGCACAGAAAAAGAAGTTAGAGGTTTCTTGGGACGCCTGAATTACATTTCCAGGTTCATTTCACATCTGACTGCTACTTGTGAGCTAATCTTCAAGATGCTGAAGAAAGATCAAGTGGTAAAGTGGAATGATGAATGCCAGACCGCTTTCGAAAGAATCAAAGAATACCTTCAAGAACCACCAATTTTGATGCCTCTAGTCTAAGGAAGACCTTTGATATTATACTTGACAGTGCTAGACAATTCAATGGGGTGTGTGCTGGGGAAGCATGACGAGTTTGGCCGAAAAGAGCACGCTATTTACTACCTTAGCAAAAAGTTTACCGACTGTGAGACCCGATACTCATTGCTTGAGAAAACTTGATGCACTTTGGCATGGGCTGCTTGCCGGATGAGACAGTATATGCTGACTCACACTAGCTTGTTGATATCAAAGATGGATCCCATCAAGTATATTTTCGAGAAGCCCGCTCTCTCCGGAAGGATAGCAAGATGGAAGATGATCTTAACCGAGTACGACATCCAATACACAACCCAAAAGGCAATCAAGGGGAGTGTTTTGGCGGATCATTTGGCGCATCAGGCCGTGGATGACTATCAGTCCATGAATTTCGAGTTCCCGGATGAGAATATCATGTTGGTGACCGACTGCGAAGAACTTGGACCGGATGAAGGACCCGAGGAGGGATCCCGATGGTCTATGTATTTTGATGGAGCCTCGAACGCATTGGGTAATGGTATTGGCGTTGTAATTATATCTCCTGAGGGTTGTCATACTCCGTTCACCGCCCGATTATTTTTTAACTGCACCAACAATATGGCGGAGTATGAAGCGTGTATCATGGGTCTTCGAGTTGCTATCAACCTGAGGATTAAGTTCTTAAGTGTATTCGGAGATTCCGCTCTGGTGATAAGTCAGATCAAAGGCGAGTGGGATACGAAGCATCCGAATCTTATTCCTTACAAAGAGTATTTACTGACGTCGCTCCCACACTTTGAGGAGATAACCTTTGAACATTTCCCACGAGAAGAGAACCAATTGGCGGACGCGCTAGCTACCATGTCTTTTATGTTCAAGGTTAGATGGGACAATGAAGCTCCCAAGATTACCATTGAGAGGTTGGATGAACCCGCACATTGTTGTGACATTGAGACAGAAGAGGTAGTAGATAAACCATGGCTTCACGAGGTGAAGAGGTATCTTGAGGCTTATGAATACCCCTAGGGGACATCTGTTAATGATAAGAAGTTTTTGAGAAGGTTCACTGTGAAGTTCTTCATCAGCAATGGAATTCTCTATAAGCGTAATTGTGATACGGTGGCCAGAACCGGACGGTTTAAATGTTGGTTTGCACTTTGTATTCGCAAATGTACGGTAAGCAAGAGTCGCCACCGACTTTTATTTTATCCAACTAGAAAGGGAAAAAGCACAGAAAAATTCCTTTTTACAGGATTTTGAGTACGGGGGGTAGATTATAGAAAGGGAAGGTATTAGCACCCTTTTTATTCGTAGTTTTCTACGGGCTCTTAGGTATTTGCTCATCATTTTCAAAATTGCTTGTGTGTTTTTGATTTGAAAAGGTTTGTTTTACTTCGATTTAACCCTTGCTTCTGTCTTCAAGAGTGTTACGAAGTCTTTTTGAAAACTTTGTTTGAAAAGAGTGTAAGTGTGAAAAAAGTTTGTTTTGAGCAAGTACCTACTAGCACCTACCTACTCGAAAAAAGAGAATGTTTCTATTCTTGTTTCCTTTAGACAACTCTATCCTACTATTAGGAAGTAGGTAGCACCGTCGTTGGAGTTTTGAGGGTCAATGCGAAATGGACGTATGATCACTAAAGAAATGTTAGGACGTCTTAGTAATAACCCTAATGTGTTGATATCAATATTCGAGGCAACGTATCCGAGGCAACTTTTCCGAGGAAACTTTTCCAAACGGGACTTTGATCTTTGTTTAGACAAGAGAGCGACCACTAAAGTATCATATACTTAATGACCGTTTACCGAAGGCAACCGAAGTGGGAGTATACCCTAAGAGTGCGCATGTGCGAGTGATTCAATTTCAAGTTATTATCTTTGCATATTTAGGGTTTGCTAACCGTTTTAAAATTTACATACAGTCTTGTCATGCAACCCTATTACCATACATCTAACAGTTGATATTTGTGGAAATTAAAGTGCAGAAATTAAAGCTACACTATTACAAGGCTTCAGGTATTAATTACATAGCCAAAAACAACCCGTAAAAAAACGATAAATGAACGAAAAAGTCCTAATTAATCTATTACATCCAATGGGAAATTACATCAATATTGTAAAAATAAATAAACGCGCGATGAATAGAGAACGAAAGGAAATTAGGGTTTTGACCACGTCTATCCTAATAAAAAGAAATTTTTTTTTTGGTGTTTTTGATTATTTTAAGAAAATAAGGGTTTGAATTAAATATGCACAAACTTAATTACTAATTAATTTAAATTAAGAAAATTAATTATACTTGACCTAATTTTGTATTTTTAGTTATTTTTAAGAAAAAGAAAAATAGAATTTAAATTAAATAAAACCCTAATTTCTAACTTGTTTTAATTTATTTACAAAAGAATTAAAGTTACCCTAAAATCAAATAAACTAATTAAATTAATTTTTTTGGTAAAAAAATAACCTAAATCTAATTGGATGAAAAAATATTTTTATGATTTTTTAATAAAAAAGAATTAATTTTGTTGTTAGTAAGATAAACAAATAAATTAAATAAATAAAATATAAAAGAATAAAAGGAAAAGTGGCCTGGTATCAGCGGTTCCGATCAGAGGATGATGATCCAGAAGATGATGGTGACCAGAAGATGATGGTCCAGAGGATGGTGATACTGGACCTGCTCCTGGCTAGTGGATCCAGCAGATTATGACCATCAGAAGATGAGGTGCGCTGGATCTGGCTAGGACTGATGGATCCAGAGGAGGACGCCCAAGGGATGCTTGATATGGTCTTGGTTGGTGAAATCAGAAGATAAACCCCCAGCAGATGTAGGCGCTGGATCTGGTGAAAACAAAAGGGAAAAATTCCAGAGGGTCACGCCTGGGAACAAGAATATGTAAGTATTTCATGCTATTAGTATCAAAATCATGTGATTCGATTTCAAGAAAAAGCCATGGTCGTGGATCACTTACAGTGAGTTCTGGCGCTGGAAAATGCTGGTTCATGATTGGTATAGGTTCCTTGCACTCCCAGGAAACGAATGAGATGGTCAGGGGATCTTGAAAACGCCTGGAAGTGGAAAAACAGATTACCACTTTTCTTTGATTTTTTTCAAGTTTTGTTCTGCCTTTGTGCGCCTCAAAAACCCTTTTCTTTCTGGCTGCAATTGTTTCCTATATACCAAGGAACGAATTAGGGTTAAAAACATGCCTTCAATCTTTATCCATTATGATTTTTGATCTTGATTTGATTCACTTGAAAATCTTTCCAAAAATAGGCCGAAACCAATCTTTTCATTCACACAAAGGCCTTGCATGATTTGATTCACTTGCTAGATGTATATGGAACCTGAAATGTGCACAAGATCTTGAGGTTTCAATGATTTGGATTTTTTCATGATTTGTTTTGATTTAAATTGATTTAATTGCAATAAAAATCAAAATAAATAGAAAAAAAATAAGATAAAGACAAATAGGAAGAGCTAGGGCTCGTGGACCATGCTACCAACTAAAAACAAGTGCAAGAAGTTAGGCCCATTTAGCAAAACTTGCAATTTGAGGCATAGTTTACTTTTGACAATTTTGCAAAAAAGGTCAATTTCACTAATGCATAACTTCCTCAATTTTGACTATTTGAAGGTGTTCTTGGACTTTTTAGAAAGCTCAAGATGTCCTCTAAGCAACCGTTTTGGTTCCATATCAATGGAATCTTCCATGTTCATGTATGAATCTTTGACAAAAAAGGTGTTTTTGTTAACTTTTCAAAATGACCTATAATGTCCAAATTCATAACTTCTTGTGAGTGCATATTTTGAACTTTGGATCTGAATATGAATTGTAGGGAATTGAATCCTCTTCAAATTGAGCTTTGGATGGGTCATTTCTCATAAAGTATGAGAAAGTTATGCTTGGTCAAAGTTGAGTTGACTTTTCTTGTAAAACCCTAATTTAGCAACTTTTGGGTTTTGATGAATTTTGAGCAATACTTGATGAATCATGATCAACCCTTGTCAAATGATGAATAATACTTAAAAATAAGGATGTTGACCAAAAATCTTGAAGTTTGACTGTATGTGGGCCATAGTTGACTTTTGCCCTAGCATAGTCGATTTTCGGGCCTTTGAGTAATTGACTGAGAAAATTTCCTCTGCATGGCTTGAAACTTGACATGGATGATCTTGAGAACATATTAGGACAATGGTGAGAATTTGAGATCCTTTGGACTCAAGTATCTTGATGTAACATGAAACCCTAATTTGAGGTAGACTGCCTTAGGAGAGAGCTTGTCTGGTCAACCCTTGGACTTCCTTGAGCAATTTGAGGATCTTTCTTGAAATGTTCTGAGAAAAATCGGAGGGAAAATTTTGGGGTACAACAGCTGCCCCTGTTCAATCTTCTTAAACCTGAGGATGTAGATTGGCTTTTCTTCCTTTCGTGATCCGAGGGTGGAAGATGATTGAACACTAGAGTGCCCAGAAATTTGCACTCACATGAAGTGATATCCATCTTGCGATATCGGGAATGGGCTTACAGATGCCATTTGGAAATTGATGATGGAATATGGGCTTAAAGATGCCATCTGAAGGAGTGTCGATCGCATAAGAGATTCCTTAGTGAGAGTTTGTGCACCTGTTCTTAAGGAAGACTACGCTGGGGAATGTTGATCTCTGTCTTGGTAAAAAGTTGAATTTTAGGAG
Organism: Vicia faba; assembly: GCA_948472305.1. Classification (NCBI taxonomy): domain Eukaryota; kingdom Viridiplantae; phylum Streptophyta; class Magnoliopsida; order Fabales; family Fabaceae; genus Vicia; species Vicia faba. The sequence continues at coordinate 922,037,796 of OX451737.1, forward strand.
CTTCGGTCGTCCGTTATTCTACTAGGGAATCGTCCCATAGTCGAAGAGGTGAAAATGAACTACTATCTGGTCGAATCCAGGCTTCATAGTGATAAGATTGACTGCTATCCTGTCGTGCTCCGGGCTTTACAGTGACTTACTAGGGAGATGAGATTAAACTTGCTATCCGGTCATGATCCAGGCTTCGCAATTTCTCGATTCTTATCTGGTCGTAATCCAGGCTTCAGAAGGAATTAAGTTGTTATCCGGTCGCATCCGGGCTTCAACTTGAATTTAGGGCACACTAATATCCGGTCGACTCCGAGCTTCTTAGTAATTGTCCAGGTAAGCTACTATTTGGTCGAAATCCAAGCTTCGCATCATCTTGTACTGTTATCTGGTTGTAATCCAGGCTTCAGTCCTTTTATTGTTATCTGGTCGTAATCCAGGCTTCACGGTGCTTTATACCATTATCTGGTCGAACCCAGGCTTCATGGTGTCCTGTACTGCTATCTGGTCATAATCCAGGCTTCACAATACCTTACTTCTTATCTGGTCGTAATCCAGGCTTCAGAAGAAATCAAGTGGTTATCTGGTCGCCTCCAGGCTTCCCTTTGACTTTTGGGCCTACTAATATTCGGTCGAATCCGAGCTTCATAGTAATTGGCCGGGTAAACTGCTATTTGGTCGTAATCCAAGCTTCACAATGTCCCTCACTGTTATCTGGTCATAATCCAGGCTTCAGTGTCCTTTATCGCTATCTGGCCATAATCCAGGCTTCGCGATGTCCCTCACTGTTATCTGGTCGTAATCCAGGCTTCAGTGTCTTTGATCGCTATCTGGTCGTAATCCAGGCTTCGCGATGTCTCATACCACTATCTGGTCGAATCCAGGATTCATGGTGTTCAGAGGAATCAAGATACTATCCAGTCGAATCTGGGCTTCATAACTTGTATTAAAGATATACCACTATCTGGTCGTAATCCAGGCTTCACGGTGTCTTTGGCTGCTATCTGGTCGTAATCCAGGCTTCACAGAAACTTGTATTGTTATCTGGTCGTAATCCAGGCTTCACAATACTTGCTGAGCTGTTATCCGGTTGTAATCCAGGCTTCACCGCTTGTGTTTATGACATACCACTATCTGGTCGAATCCAGGCTTCATGGTATTCGTATTGCTATCTGGTCATAATCCAGGCTTCACAATACTTGCTGAGCTGTTATCTGGTCGTAATCCGGGCTTCACGGCTTGCTGGGGATTAAACTATTATCTGGTCGAATTCGGGCTTCATAGCTTAGAGATAAACCACTATCTGGTCAAATCCAGGCTTCGCGGTGTTTGATATTGCTATCCGGAAGTTCTCTGGGCTTCACAATATGATGTAGAAATCAAGGTACTATCCGGTCGGATTCGGGCTTCATAGCTTGAACTTGGTGAGAATTTGATTGTATCTTTTTCCTGAAGGGTAAGGGGTTAGTCGTATGTAATGCATGATATGTATCAAGCAATGATGTTCTTAAAATAAATGAGATTATGCTGTGTGATGCGTATGCGCATGTCATGATGTATGCAATGTTTTTTATGATATTCTCTAGCTGGGGAAAAGAAATCTCGGATTGCTGCTGGAGCAAAAGAGTTGCATTCTTCGTTCTCGCTGGGAATAACGACCGAAGATGATTGTGAGGATAATCCTGCTGGAGAATAAACTGACGGGAAAATGACTCTGTGGGGAAGAGATGCTCTGCTAGAGGATTTGTTGATTCGAAGGAATAACCTTAGCTGGGGATGAATTACTGCTGTTGGCGATAATGAAACCTGTTGGGGATTGAGTTCCTGCCTGTGGAAGAAATAAACTCCGCTGGGGATAATCTTCTAGTACTGGTGATAGATAAACTCTGCTTGGGGAGAATCAATATTTTTAGATACTTTTTACTCTGCGGGGAGTGAATGTACCTTTAACCGTATTCTCCAGCTAGGTTTATCCCTATACCTGGTGGACGGAGCAACTGTAGGGTTTGGACATTTCTTGTTTGCCCCTGTTTCTGATATTACGAGTAATCGTCTTTTGTTTCGCATGTAAAGATTTATGAGCAACAATTATTGTCAAATGCATATATCAAAAATGAACATTGGACGTTCTTACAAAACAAAACAGAAAAAGGAAAACAATTTGAAATTTATTTGTGAAAATGAATCGTATTGATTTTGAAGTTGGCCTGTAAATAGGCGTTTTTGTATAAGAGGCTGACGTCCTAGTAAGAGAATGCCGCCGAATGAAATAGAGTTTATACAATTTATGCAAAACAAAGAAAAACAACTATGTGAATAATCCCACTGGGTTCCAACTCTACTATTGCCTTTATATCTTCAAGCATCTCATCACTTTTCTACTTGGTGGAAGGTGGATCAGACTGATTAGCATCGTCCGAGCTTGATAGTCGATACCGAAGTCTGATTGCACGATGATCCAATGAGACATAGTGTTACGCTTTGATCCCTAATTTTTTCCTGGACCGTCCTTTCGGGTTTTCAGTCCACCGGGATACCCTTTTTTTCCCAAGCCGCCTTTTCAGGTTTTCGACTTGCCGGGTGTACAGTTTTTTTTCATTTTCATCCCTTGTTTTTTCCCGAAGCCTTTTGATTCGCTGGGATGCCCTTATTTTTGCCTAAGCCAGTCAACCTAGCGGGTCTTTGATTAGGCGTAGTATTTTTTCACTATGTCTGCATTAACGGGGTGAGGAAGGTCGTCACCATCCATGGTGGTTAGAATCATAGCTCCTCCTGAGAAGATGTTCTTAACCACAAATGGCCCTTCGTACGTAGGGGTCCATTTGCCCCTGGGATCACCTTGCGGTAGTATGATGCGTTTGATCACCAGATCCCCAACTTGATATTCTTGTCGTCTGAATTTCTTGTTAAATGCCTTGATCATTCGCTTTTGTTACGTCTGACCATGACAAATAGCAGTAAGTCTCTTTTCGTCGATTAAGTTCAGCTGATCATGCCGGGTTTGGATCCAGTCGTCCTCGCTCAAACCTGCATCCTTCATAATCCAAAGAGAGGGTATCTGGACCTCAATAGGTAAGACCTCTTCCATGCCATACACCAAAGAGTAGGGTGTTGCCCCTGTTGAAGTCCGCGCTGAGGTTCGGTACCCATGAAGAGCGAATGGTAACATCTCGTGCCAATCTTTGTATGTCACCGTCATCTTCTGCATAATCTTCTTGATGTTCTTATTAGCCACTTCAATAGCCCCATTCATCTTCAGCCGGTAAGGAGAAGAGTTGTGATGTTGTATCTTAAACTGTTTGCAGAGCTCGGTGATCATTGTATTATTGAGATTTGTACCATTGTCTGTAATGATCCTCTCTGGTACACCATATCGACAGATCAAATTGTGTCGAATAAACTGCGCCACGACGTTCTTGGTTACTGTAGAAAAGGAAACTGCCTCCACCCACTTTGTAAAGTAATCAATAGCTACCAGAATGAAATGATGCCCGTTGGACGCAGTAGGTCTGATCTTGCCAATCATATCGATACCCCACATTGCAAAAGGCCAAGGAGCTGTCAAGATGTTCAGAGGAACTGGAGGTATGTGCACCTTATCAGCATAGACTTGACACTTATGAAAAGTTCGAGAATGCTGATAACAATCGCTTCTATAGTAGACCAATAATATCCTGCCCGTAGGATCTTCTTTGCCATGGTGTGTCCACTGGAATGAGTCCCGAAAGTACCTTCATGTAACTCTGCCATAATCCTCTCTGCCTCGCTTTTATCCATACATCACAATAAGGTTGAATCATGGTTACGCTTGTAGAGAATCCCATTACTGATGAAGAACTTCGCAGCGAACCTTCTCAAAATTTTTGTGTCATTAACAGATGCACCCTCGAGGTACTCTTGAGTCTTAAGATACCTCTTTACCTTATGAAACCAGGGTTTATCTGCTACTTCTTCAGTCTCAATGTCACAACAATGTGCGGATTTGTCCAACCTCTCGATGGTAATCTAGGGAGCTTCATTGTCCCACCTGACCTTGAACATAGAAGACATGGTAGCTAGCGCGTCCGCTAACTGATTCTCCTCCCTCGGGAAGTGTTCAAAGGTTATCTCCTCAAAATGTGGAAGCAACGTTAACACATACTCTTTGTAAGGAATAAGATTTGGGTGCTTCGTATCCCACTCGCCTTTGATCTGACTGATCACCAGAGCGGAATCTCCGAAAACACTTAAGAACTTAATCCTTAGGTCAATAGCTGCTCGAAGGCCCATGATGCACGCTTCATACTCTGCCATGTTGTTGGTGCAGTTAAAACATAATCAGGTGGTGAACGGAGTATGACAGCCTTCAGGAGATATGATCACGGCGCCAATGCCATTACCCAACGCGTTTGAAGCTCTGTCAAAATACATAGACCATCGGGATCCCTCCTCAGGTCCTTCATCCGGTCCAGGTTTTTCAGTCAGTCACTAACATGATTTTCTCATCCGGAAACTCGAAATTCATAGACTGGTAATCATCCATGGCCTGATGCGCCAAATGATCTACCAACACACTTCCCTTGATTGATTTTTGGGTTGTGTATTGGATGTCATACTCAGTTAAGATCATCTGCCATCTTGCTATTTTTCCGGATAAGGCAGGCTTTTCGAAGATATACTTGATTGGATCCATATTTGATATCAATAGGGTAGTGTAAGTCATCATATACTGTCTCAGCCGACGAGCAGCCCATGCCAAAGCGCAACAAGTTTTCTCAAGCAGTGAGTATCGGGTCTCACAGTCTGTAAACTTTTTGATATGGTAGTAAATAGCGTGTTCTTTTCGGCCAGACTCGTCACGCTGCCCCAACACGCACCCCATCGAATTGTCGAGTACTATCAAGTATAAGATCAAAGGTCTTCCTTCAACTTGAGGCATCAGAATAGGTGGCTTTTGGAGATATTCTTTGATCCTTTCGAAAGCGGCCTGACATTCATCATTCCATCTTACCACTTGATCTTTCTTCAACAGCTTGAAGATTGGTTCACAAGTAGCAGTCAGGTGCAAAATGAATCGGGCAATGTAGTTCAGACGTCCCAAGAAGCCTCTGACTTCCTTTTCCGTTCGGGGAGCTGGAATTTCTTGTATAGCCTTCACCTTTGCAGGATCCACTTGAATACCTTTATCACTAACAATGAAACCCAGCAGCTTACCGGACCTTACCCCAAAGGTGCATTTGTTCGGGTTTAACCTTAGCTTGTACATCTTCAACCTGTCAAACAGCTTCTGGAGATGATCAAAATGTTCTTCTTCGGTCTGGAACCTTGCAATCATGTCGTCGACGTATACCTCAATCTCATGGTGGATCATGTCGTGGAACAAAGCGACCATGGCGCGCTGATACGTTGCCCCAACATTCTTAAATCCAAACGGCATGACCTTGTAGCAAAAGGTGCCCCACTGTGTAACAAAAGTCGTCTTCTCCATGTCCTCGGGAGCCATCATAATCTGATTGTAACCAGAAAAACCATCCATAAAGGAGAAGATCTTATGCTGCACAGTGTTGTCGACCAGAACATCGATGTGAGGGAGTGGGAAATCATCCTTGGGGCTCGCCCTATTCAGATCTCTATAGTCCACACACATTCGTACCTTACCATCTTTCTTCGGCACTGGAACCACGTTGGCAACCCACTGTGGGTAAGAAGTAACTGCTAGGAAACCAGCATCAAACTGTTTCATGACCTCATCTTTGATTTTCTCAGACATCTCTGGGCGCATACGGATAATTTTCTGCTTTACCGGAGGACAGTCTTCTTTAGTTGGCAAGCGGTGAACCACAATATCGGTATCCAAACCAGGCATATCTTTATAAGACCATGCGAAGATCTCAACATAGTCGCGTAGCATCTGTATCAACCAATGCTTGACGCTATGTTCCAGATTCGCACCGATCTTGACCTCTTTCTTGTTTTCTTCTGTACCCAAATTCACCGATTCCACTTGCTCTTCATGGGGCTGTATGGCCCTCTCTTCCTGTAGTAACAGTCTAGCAAGTTCCCCAGGCACTTCACAATCATCCCCACCTTCGTCCTCAGCTTGGTTGATCGGACTTTAGAAGTCATAACTGGCAGTAGCAGAGTCGTTATCAGTGGGATCCAGAGTGGATGTTGATCTGCATTACGATATGTGAGTGTGTGTAAGACAATAGCTGTTTTGATAAAGTGCAAGATAGAAAAAGAAAAATAAAGAGCGCAAAATTTGTAATGCAAGAAAACATCCAATGCTTTATTGATGATATATGAAAATGACACATAATAAGCCCTCACAAACAAAGCCAAGGTGCCTCGGGCAAGGCACCGAGTCGTAAAGTTTCAAATTGTCTGTTACAAATTGTTGCACCCCAAAATTTGCCCTCTCATGTTTTCCAAAGTCTTCCCCCTGCATGGTTGATCACAAACCCTTGCCTAAGGAAAAGGAAAATTTTTGAGTGGTGCTTCAAGTACATTTCGATTGGCATCCTGAAAGACCCTTCGATTGGCATTCTGAAGGAGTCTTTCGATTGGCATTATGGACAAGCATTCGATTGGAATTATGTCAAGGCAATTTCGACATGCATGTCAACCATGTACTTCGATTGGCATGAACAACACCTTTTGATTGGCCTGTTAGCAGAGCCTTTCGATTGGAATCCTTCGATTGATATTTGGGCCAGGCCCATTCGAAGGGTACGCAGGGAGCCCATTCGAAAGAGGCAAATCAGGATCAATCGAAATCCAAAAGCGTCCAGGTTCATTCAAGGGACACAAATGTTTCAAAAAAAGGAAATAATTTAATGTGTTTGATTTTTGTCCAGAGCGTTAAAGGCCTATTTTAATGGCTGTCTCCTGCCATTACTGCACCCTCACACCCCTATAAATACAGAGGCCAGTGACACATTACAACACACGGAAAATCAGACGAAAATCAAAGGAAAATCACACACGAAAATATACAATGAAACACACAAAACTCTGAAGGAGAACACACAGAAAAATTGCCTCAAAGAGCCAAAGCAGTCCTTCAGATCAAAGTTGCCCACGCCCAGAAGCCCAGATCGAAAGTGCCTGCATCCAGGAAGTGCCCAGATCGAAGGTGCCTACGTCCAGCAAACGTCCAAATCAAAGATCCAATCTGCTGGTAAGAAAGGGTAAATTATTCAACCTCATATTTGCATAATACATTCATACTTGTTGTTACCTCTGATTTGCCATCCTAGACAGGATCGAAAGGCCTGGGTTTGGCACTCAGGTCATGTTTTTCGTTTGCTAACACTTGCTGCAGACATAGCCTGAAGGGACCCAGCAAGCGCAGGATCGAAGGGCCTGGGGTTCAATACCCAGGCCCTGCATTTTATTTCGCTCACATACTTTTGCAGGTATAACAGCCCAGATCGAAGGAGACACCTTCTCTAGATCGAACCCATTAGCATGATGGATCGAAGGAGGCATCTCATTCCTGGATCGAAAGCCATGACCTCCATGATCAGAAGACAATCCTCTTCCTTGGATCGAAGGCCACTCACACATTACTGTCTGGCCCAATCGAAAGGACCAGGACCCTCTCTGGATCGAAGTAGTCCATTCCCTCCCTGGGTCGAAGCTCCTTTTTTCCTTGGATCGAAGGATCCCTCTTGCATTTTATTTTTGTTTTCCATAGACTTCTTTTTTTATCTTTTTAATTAACCTTAAAATCAAAAACCACAAAAACATTAGGCTAGTTTTTTTTCTATTAAATTAATCTCGTTAATTAACCTTTTAATTATCTTAAGATTTTTCCAAAAAAAACTAAAATTAAATAGATTTAGATTATTTTCCCAAAATAAGATAAAACAGCAAAAAGAGTTCTTATTCTTAGGATTTTTTATATTCGCGCGCGTTTATTTTACTGGGATGTAATAGCTTAAACTAAGACCTTCTTTACTGCTTTATTCCCCCAATTTTTGGACATGTAAATAATCCCCCTCCCCGAAAGCCTTGTAATAGCGTAGGATTTATAATTCCCGCACTTTAAATTCCTGTACATATATTAACTGCTTAGATGTATGCTAACTAGGATTGTATGACAAGATCTATCTTAATTTAAAATCAACCATAGCTCACCATGACATGCAAGAGTAAAATAACTGAAAATTGACACACTTGCACATGCCACTCTTAGGGTACACCTCACTTGGTTGCCTCGAACATGGTCATTAAGTATAGGATGTTTTAGAGGTCGTCCTTTGTCCCAAGATCATAAGTTGCCTCGAAATGGTCGCCTAGATAAAAATGATCTAAGACATTAGGATTACCACTAAAGCGTCCTAACGTTGCGTTAGCGACCACACGTCCCTAAAATTGAATTGACCCGAAAACTCCAACGACGGTGCTACCTACTCCTCAATAGTGGGATAGCACTGTCTAAAGGACAGTTGCACAGTTTAATTCCTTTTTGAGTAGGTAGATATTCTTAAGTACTTGCTCTCTTTTAAACAAAACAAAACTTTTCGCACTTACACTTTCTTCAAAAACAAAACTCTTTTCAAAACCCACAATCATAAATAAAATCAAACCTTTTGAAAATATAGTGAGCAAGTACCTAAGAGCCCATGGATAACCATGGATAGAAAGGGTGCTAACACCTTCCCTTTCTATAATCTACCTCCCGAACCCGAGAAACAATCTCGAAAAGGAATTTTTCTGTGCTTTTGTCCTTTCCTTGTTGGATAAAATAAAAGACGGTGGCGACTCTTGCTTACCACGACATTTTGCAAAAACAAACGCAAACACGAACCAGCATTCAAAAAACAGTCAGTTCTCGTTCCCACCGATCACAGAACTGGCGACTCTGCTGGGGAGTAATTAATAAGTGAGGTATACCTTGGGATTAGATCACTTGTGTTTTCAATTGTATTGCTTTGTATGTTTTTAATTTTGTGGGCTTGTATCGGGGATCTATAGATCCTAACCCGGATCTGGGGGTACCCTTTTTAGGTAAGTAGCAATAAACTGTGAGGGATCTGTCCGGCGTAGACCGACACGGACGAAGCAGTAGCTACGTTGGTGTGGCACCTTGGTCTGTACCGATATCCCTTGTGTTGAAACGAGGAGAATATGGGTCTTCTGAGGAGTCATTAAGCACCAACTGACCTTAGAACTTTAAATTGACCAACTTGGCCATAGAACAGTAGTAGTATGCTACACTCATTGAGACTAAACTCTCGCGATGGTTCTGGCTGCAAGAAAAGGTTGCTAAGCTAGAATTATGACCGATTGAGGGTAGTCAGTTATATTTAGATCCTCTAGAACCCGGTTACTATTTTTTTAGGACAGGTTTAAACCAACTAAACTGAAAGAGGGTAATGCCTAAACTCCATGCCAGCCTAAACTTAAGGCTATGTGTGTGACTTGTGTGCCTTCAAACTTGAACTACTTGCACATACTTGTTATCTGACAACAAGAGTTCCCTGCAAGTTTTGTTTACAGTCCTTATCCAACAATTTGGATTTATTACAAGGCTTACTTACATCACCTCAAATTTATGCTTAAACGCATAACATACACATCATAACATCATGCCTTAGCATTTCTTTAACCATTTCAAGGATCTCAAGGGTCTGTGATGCAGGTTATGGTAAATCAAATGGCTAGCAAGGGGCAAAGGGGATTTATTTTCCTCTAGACAAGGGTGTCTAGAAATCCAATCATGATAACTTGAGTCAGGGGCTATGACCCACTCGATATGGTGAGCTTGACTCTTGAAGAAGGACTCTCAGCAACATGAAGTTCCTTCAATCAAAACTACCAGATTCAGACTCTAACAGTTTCTTGTTTACCCCGCGAGATCCTTGAAAACATTGCATACATATCATTGCATAACAGGTCTTCCAATACAGGTCTCTCATGATCTTGCTGTTTATTTCAGCAATGGCTTTCCAACCAGGCAACCAAGATCTTCGGGCTCAAAACGCCCAACTTCAAGAAATGTTCTTGAACTTATCCCAGGGGCAAGAAGAAATAGAAGCTCTCCTCACAAGGGGCTTGGTCCTAGGGAATCCAGGAGGCATAGGGAATGATCAGTTGGAAGGGCTACAAATTGAGTTGGCAACAATGAAGATCCAGGTGATGGGACAGCTGGTGAGCCAGATGGCTCTCATTCAAGACTTAGCTTAAAGACAAGAAGAGCTCAGGGTCCTCGTCAACAAGCTGCTTCAAAATAACCAAGTGGGGCAAACAACTAGGATTGAAGATCAAGTCATCATTCAACCACCTTTGGGGCAAGAAGACAAGGGAAAAGCTCCTCAGCTTGCTTCAGGGTCACAAGCCCAGCATCAACCTCGCCAGCATCAACAGGGTAACCGGTGTAAGCGAAATACGCCTGGAAGACATTTCTCTGAGACTGATATACCATCATCTCTAATACTGAAACGCTTGTTGGAGGTCAATCTGATTGCTTTAAAGGATCCTCCCCGGAATCCCAACACCTCTGCTCCTACCTATCACCCCAATGAAAGGTGTGCATACCACTCTGACAGTCCGGTACATGACACCGACGATTGTTGGACTCTGAAGAACAAGATCCAAGACTTGATTGACAGAAGGGTGCTGGAGTTCATGCCGGATGGCGAGATGAAAATCTTCCGCTGAGAATTCTCCATCTGAGATGACTAGTTCAAACTAAGAGACTTTTGTTCATTTGAATTCTGAAGTTGTATTTTTCTTTTTGTTATCCAAACAATTATCTATTAATGCCAAACTTTGTTTCATTAATGCATTGCATATGTTTGTCTTGATTTGATCCAATCATTTTAAGTACATTTAAATTATGCTTTTTACTCATTTTATGACATTCAACTCTTGCTAAAAGTTACAAGCCTTTAGAGGGAGGATGACGAAACAATGCCATAATCTCATACAATATGCTTTTGGACAGACCTTGCTGACGATGTATAGGCATTTCTTTCAAATCCTAAACACTGGAGTTATAAGGAAGATAATCCCTAGTCAACCCCTTCGAGCCAAAGAAGTAGGAGTTTCCTGTTTTTAAACAAATTGAAACCTTTGATTTAAACCTGGGGCAGGGTAGTCTCTCAGTTAATTCAAAAGATATGCATTAAAGTCGCAAAGCTCTCAGTTCATAATACAACGAACGACATCAAAAGCATTCCTCTGGAATCAAAAGACAGTGGTGGTTCCTTATCTCATAGGCAGTCAATCTCTCAAAAGAGAAAAGACCACTGAACCAAAACCTATAAAGGAAGCTTAAGAAAGCTGGGGCATCTCGCTGACTGTAATCTCGAAAACAGGAACAGTCAGGCAAAAGTTAGGGATAACAAATCAAAAGAACGAGGTCGCTAAAAATCCTCAACAAAATGAAAAATGTTGCAAAAATGACTACCTTCAAAAATTCAACTTGTGTGAACCATCACCAAAAACGTCGTTCCAGACTCATTTGGAGTTCAAATGCACAATTAACTGAGTTTAGGATTGAAGAACATCACGAAGAGCGGGTGGATACAAATATACTTTGAGCCTTTATCCTTTGTTTCTTAAACCGTGAACCAAGCCACGTTACAACCCTTCAAAAGTCCTAACTGAAGCATGGGTTAGTTCGAAAGCATACTGTTACAAAAGGTATTCTGACTCCTGTAGGGCTTTATCCTAAATCTTGTGTTGAATTGGTCTTATAAAGAGTTTTCTGCTAAAAAACGCATTTTTCAAAAACTTCGAGACAAGCATAAACTTTGCATTATCTGAATATCACTGTTTGCATTTGGCTATTTGTTTGACAGCGGAGAAATTCACACAACGAATATCCGATGAACGAAAGCCCTCTCAGTGAACAAAATCACTTCAAAAAGGATGACGCTTCCATTGGCAAATCTCCTATAAACAAGGGGGCATGACATGTCACTATCCAGCACACCTGGGGCAGCCCAGTCAAGATTCCAGGAAATCTCTCAAAGAAGTGCAGAGTAACCAGGGGCAAGTCTCCATCTCTGTCGCTTGGGACATTGAACATCAATCTCAGTGAAGGGTTACATACAGTCCAACATTTCCAGGCAGTGCCACAAACACCTGCTACTAAGGGAAATGACAAATCTCCCCAGATCTTACTCATAGGATGACTCCCAGCAAGGGTTTAATCTCTGAAAACCTTTCCCCAGCTGAATCAATCTCAAGAATCCTCGAGGACTTCCCCCAACGAAGATGTCACCTCCCCAGCGGACTGACGAGAGGGTTTATCTCCCCAACAACGCCATGATTCCCCAGCTTGAGTTTGCCTCTCCGACTACTACAAGTTAAAGGACCACAACTCCTCTTCCCCAGTAGACTCTGGAAGCTTGTCCCCTGCGAAGCACAAATAAGTCTCCTCAGCCAATTTCAGAAGGTTATCCTCAGCAAGTTGCAACTGAAAGATCATCCCCAGCGAAGTTCTTTCTTTCCCCAAGCAGGACTTCTATCCTCAACAGATTCAATATCACCAGTAACGATAATCCATCCCCAGCGGAGTTTATCATCAAAATCCCCAACAGAGCTTATCAACGGAATCCCCAGCGGAGTTCATCGTTAAAATCCTCAGCAGAGCATCTACTCCCCACAGAGTTTTCATTATCCCCCAGCGGAGTTCTCCTCAAACAACAAAGCAGGGATCCCCGGTGGAAACATTTTGAGCAAAATCCAAGACAAAATTACACTTCAATAACATTCATAACATATGCATACAAAATACATATGACACAAATCTCATTTTACTTTGAGAACATCATTACACAATGCATACATCATGACAATGCATACATCATGACATTGCATACAACTAACTTTTTACCTTTTCAGGAAAGATCAATAAACAGGCAAAGATCCTCATCTTCTGAGATTCCTTCTAGAGATAGTTCAGATGCGACCCAGATATGGCTGACATTCTGATACTTATTCCAGATTCCTTCTAGAGATAGTTCAGATGCGACCCAGATATGGCTGACATTCTTATACTTATTCCAGATTCCTTCTAGAGATAGTTCAGATGCGACCCATATATGGCTGACATTCTGATACTTATTCCAGATTCCTTCTAGAGATAGTTCAGATGCGACCCAGATATGGCTGACATTCTGATACTTATTCCAGATTCCTTCTAGAGATAGTTCAGATGCGACCCAGATATGGATGACATTCTGATACTTATTCCAGATTCCTTCTAGAGATAGTTCAGATGCGACCCAGATATGGCTGACATTCTGATACTTATTCCAGATTCCTTCTAGAGATAGTTCAGATGCGACCCAGATATGGCTGACATTCTGATACTTATTCCAGAATCCTTCTAGAGATAGTTCAGATGCGACCCAGATATGGCTGACATTCTGATACTTATTCCAGAATCCTTCTAGAGATAGTTCAGATGCGACCCAAATATGGCTGACATTCTGATACTTATTCCAGACTCCTTCTAGAGACAGTTCAGATGCGATCCAGATATGGCTGACATTCTGATACTTATTCCAGACTCCTTCTAGAGACAGTTCAGATGCGATCCAGATATGGCTGACATTCTGATACTTATTCCAGACTCCTTCTAGAGACAGTTCAGATGCGATCCAGATATGGCTGACATTCTGATACTTATCCCAGTTTCATTCAAACTACAGTCGAGATACGATCCAGATTCGGATGTCATTCTGTCACTCATTCAAATTACAGTCCATATACGATCCAGATTCGGATGTCATTCTGTCACTCATTCAAATTACAGTCCAGATACGATCCAGATTCGGATGTCATTCTGTCACTCATTCAAATACATTTCAGATACGCTCCAGACGCAGATGCAATTCTGATAATCATCCACACTCAACTCTATTCTCCAGCAGCTCCGGGATTTATTTTCCCAGCTAAAACATCACATTTCCCTACGTCATAGTGTGGACGAGCACTATAACCTTAATGGTATACTCCATTGAGCACGACTCAGTTCCTAGATCTTGATGTTTTCCTCCGTTATAGTGTGGACAAGTTCTATAACCTCAGCGGTTTACTCCATTGAGCACGAGTCAGTTCCTAGATCTTGATGAAGATGTTTCCCCCTAGTTGAATTATGAACAGGTTCTTAAAACTCAGCTGAAGCATTCTTTCAGTTGAAGTACAAGCGGGTTCCTAAATCTCAACGAAGTCAGACTTCCCCAGTGGAATCTTTTACAACAACAGGTATGCAAGTTCTCGCTAAGGAATCTCTTATGCGATCAACACTCCTGCAAATGGCATTTTTAAGCCCATTCCCGACATCATAATGCTGATACTACACCATACGAGTGCAAATTTCTGGGCACTCTAGTGTTCAATTATCTTCCACCTTCGGATCACGAAAGGCTCGAAATGCAATATATATCCTCAGGTTTAAGAAAATTGAACAGGGGCAACTGTTGCACCCCAAAATTTTCCCTCTCATGTTTTCCAAAGTCTTCCCCCTGCATGGTTGATCACAAACCCTTGCCTAAGGAAAAGGAAAATTTTTGAGTGGTGCTTCAAGTACATTTTGATTGGCATCCTGAAAGACCCTTCGATTGGAATTCTGAAGGAGTCTTTCGATTGGCATTATGGACAAGCATTCGATTGGAATTATGTCAAGGCAATTTCGACAGGCATGTCAACCATGTCCTTCGATTGGCATGAACAACACCTTTTGATTGGCCTGTTAGCAGAGCCTTTCGATTGGAATCCTTCGATTGATATTTGGGCCAGGCCCATTCGAAGGGTACGCAGGGAGCCCATTCGAAAGAGGCAAATCAGGACCAATCAAAATCCAAAAGCGTCCAGGTTCATTCAAGGGACACAAATGTTTCAAAAAAAGGAAATAATTTAATGTGTTTGATTTTTGTCCAGAGCGTTAAAGGCCTGTTTTAAAGGCTGTCTCCTGCCATTACTGCACCCTCACACCTCTATAAATACAGAGGCCAGTGACACATTACAACACACGGAAAATCAGACGAAAATCAGAGGAAAATCACACACGAAAATATACAACGAAACACACAAAACTCTGCAGGAGAACACACAGAAAAATTGCCTCAAAGAGACAAAGCAGTCCTTCAGATCAAAGGTGCCCACGCCTAGAAGCCCAGATCGAACGTGCCTGCATCCAGGAAGTGCCCAGATCGAAGGTGCCTACGTCCAACAAACGTCCAAATCGAAGATCCAATCTGCTGGTAAGAAAGGGTAAATTATTCAACCTCATATTAGCATAATACATTCATACTTGTTGTTACCTCTGATTTGCCATCCTAGACAGGATCGAAAGGCCTGGGTTTGGCACCCAGGTCATGTTTTTCGTTTGCTAACACTTGCTGCAGACATAGCCTGAAGGAACCCAGCAAGCGCAGGATTGAAGGGCCTAGGGTTCAATACCCAGGCCCTGCATTTTATTTCGCTCACATACTTTTGCAGGTATAACAGCCCAGATCAAAGGAGACACCTTCTCTGGATCGAACCCATTAGCATGCTGGATCGAAGGAGGCATCTCATTCCTGGATCGAAAGCCATGACCTCCATGATCAGAAGACAATCCTCTTCCTTGGATCGAAGGCCACTCACGCCTTACTGTCTGGCCCAACCGAAAGGATCAGGACCCTCTCTGGATCGAAGCAGTCCATTCCCTCCCTGGGTCGAAGCTCCTTTTTTCCTTGGATCGAAGGATCCCTCTTGCATTTTATTTTTGTTTTCCATAGACTTCTTTTTTTATCTTTTTAATTAACCTTAAAGATCAAAAACCATAAAAACATTAGGCTATTTCTTTTTCTATTAAATTAATCTCGTTACTTAACCTTTTAATTATCTTAACATTTTGCCAAAAAAAACTAAAATTAAATAGATTTAGATTATTTTCCCAAAATAAGATAAAACAACAAAAAGAGTTCTTATTCTTAGGATTTTTTAGATTCGCACGCGTTTATTTTACTGGGATGTAATAGCTTAAACTAAGACCTTCTTTACTGCTTTATTCCCCCAATTTTTGGACATGTAAATAATCCCCCTCCCTGAAAGCCTTGTAATAGCGTAGGATTTATAATTCCTGCACTTTAAATTCCTGTACATATATTAACTGCTTAGATGTATGCTAACTAGGATTGTATGACAAGATCTATCTTAATTTAAAATCAACCATAGCTCACCATGACATGCAAGAGTAAAATAACTGAAAATTGACACACTTGTACATGACACTCTTAGGGTACACCTCACTTGGTTGCCTCGAACGTGGTCATTAAGTATAGGATGTTTTAGAGGTCGTCCTTTTTCCCAAGATCATAAGTTGCCTCGAAATGGTCTCCTCGATAAAAATGATCTAAGACATTAGGATTACCACTAAATCGTCCTAACTTTGCTTTAGCGACCACACGTCCCTAAAATCGAATTGACCCGAAAACTCCAACGACGGTGCTACCTACTCCTCAATAGTGGGATAGCACTGTCTAAAGGACAGTTGCACAGTTTAATTCCTTTTTGAGTAGGTAGATATTCTTAAGTACTTGCTCTCTTTTAAACAAAACAAAACTTTTCGCACTTACACTTTCTTCAAAAACAAAACTCTTTTCAAAACCCACAATCACAAAGAAAAGCAAACCTTTTGAAAACATAGTGAGCAAGTACCTAAGAGCCCGTGGATAACCACTGATAGAAAGGGTGCTAACACCTTCCCTTTCTATAATCTACCTCCCGAACCCGAGAAACAATCTCGAAAAGGAATTTTTCTGTGCTTTTGTCCTTTCCTTGTTGGATAAAATAAAAGACAGGGGCGACTCTTGCTTACCGCGACATTTTACGAAAACAAACGAAGACGCAAACCAGCATTCGAAAAACAGTCAGTTCTCCTTCCCA
Source organism: Vicia faba (assembly GCA_948472305.1). Taxonomy (NCBI): domain Eukaryota; kingdom Viridiplantae; phylum Streptophyta; class Magnoliopsida; order Fabales; family Fabaceae; genus Vicia; species Vicia faba. The sequence goes on from OX451737.1 coordinate 922,054,659, forward strand.
CCGATCACACAAATCTTTAAAACAAAAGTCTATTACTGTGTAATGAAAGAAACGGGCACGTAGTCCTTTGCCGTCCAATTGTTCAATCCACTGTTGGTAGTAGGGTAAATCCATCTTTCAAACTCTGACTCTTCTTCGTCGTCTTCAATTGCATTCACTCCCGGATTACTGATGCACAGAGGAGGTCTTCCAATCCGCGCGCTGGACAGCCTTTTGAGCCTCTGCAGTGAAGCCCAAACCAAACTTGTCAGTTTTATGTGCGAAGTCGGGGAGTTGACCCCAATTTGCACACCCACCTTTTTCAATAACAGCCCTGGCATCCTTGAGGGAAGCCATCTTCATCGGAGGTTCTTCAGCAATAACTTCAGTCGACGCCAGAGTCTGGGGGACCTCTTCAAAGTTATGACACGGGGTTTCAATGAATTCCCCATCCATCTCCACATAGCGAAAGGAATTAAGATGACTCACCATGTACTCCTCTTCTCCTCGTACTGTAACAATCTTCCCCTTTACTGGATATTTCAACATCTGATGGAGCGTAGAAGTCACTGCCCCGGCCTTATGAATCCATGGGCGACCCAGCAAACAAGAATAAGACGGTTGAATGTCCATCACATAGAACATAGATGCAAAAGTCTAGGAGCCAACTTTAACAGGGGCATCCACCTCCCCGTGCACCATCCTTTTGGACCCGTCAAAGTCCCTAACCACAACATTACTTGGCTTCAGAACCAACCCCTCACAGTCCAACTGATCTAATGCTTTCTTGGGTAAAACATTCAATGAGGACCCAGTATCCACCAGTACATGGGCCAAAGTAGTTCCCCTGCACTTGATCGAGACATGAAGGGCATCGTTGTGATTCCTCCCTTTAGCAGTCAGATCTGCGTCGGAGAAACCCAACCCGTTGTCAGCGGTTAAACTAGCTACACAGTCTTTGAATTGATCAGCAGATGTTTCCTGCGGCACATGTGCAGTTTTGAGGAAAGCAATTAAAGCCTTTGCATGGGCTTCTGAGCATAACAACAAGGATAGCATGGAGATCTTGGATGGGCTCTGCCCCAACTGCTCGACTATGTTGTAGTTGCTTTTCTTGATAATCTTCAGAATTTCCTCTATCTCTTGTCTAGAGGTTTCTACAATAATCTTTTTAGGTGCCTCTGTCCGGGCAGGCTCACCTATGACTTCTTTGCCCCGAGTGTCAGATGGCTCGGCGACAGGGGTGATAATTAAAATATGAACCGGGGCAGTAGCTGATGTACTGGAAGATGGAATAGCAATAGGCCTTTGAATAGTCGGACGGGAAATTTCAGGAGAGAAAAGTCTTCCGCTTCGGGTGACCTTGCTAGCCCCGAAAATATTGCTGACATCAGTATCAGCTTCTTCAGCCTTCAAATCTTGTTTGATCCCATGATAATACACATCGGCCCCATAGTGCCACGAGACAGACTTATCCGAAGTGTATAGGATAGGACCAGGAATAGTAATGATCAATGGAGCAACTCTTGGAACAGATGTAATCCTAACAGGCTTTCTCGAGGAAGCCTTGGAAGGATTGGCAAAAATGGTTATGATGGACACATCCTCAACAGGAATCAACGGAATCAAAGTTTTCTCGAACAAGATCTCTTTGTTATCCATCAGGCGTTGAACACCTGATTTCAATAAATGGCAACCAGCAGGCAGGATTGAACATAGGTGGAAACCTTCGCCACAACTCGGAAATAAACCGGCCGACAATACGTTCTTCTTTACTGTCATAAACAGAGTAGAAATGTATTCCACAAAGGTCACGAATGAATCATCGTCCACAGCATTTACTCCATGCTTGGGCATAGGAGCAGTCATGATGTTAGGCTTCTCCGGTGCGTCAAACTCGATTTATTTAGCTTCAATCAAATCTTCCACCTTATTCCTCAAGGCCCGGAGTTGTTTGCATGATGCCCTGGGATATCGGAGTGATAGGCACAGTGGGCGTTCGGATTATACAGCGGAGATTTGGTGCTGGGATTCTTCGGGGCTTCCCTCAAAGTTATCAAATTGGTCTTCAATAACTGCAGTAAAATTTGTGATAAGGTCATACTGAGCTGAGTATACTGTCTTTGTAGTCTCTCTATTCTTTGCTGATTGTTGCATTGTGGGGCAATAGTGGGTCTTGATATTACTACCATATTCACTGCTTGGCGGTGTTCAGGTCGGTTTTGGCTCCTCGAGCTGTAAACTGCACTAGCTTCTTTTCTGAAAGGCTTCTTTTCTATACTTGATGAAGCGCCTTTATGTATCTTGCCACTTCTAATACCAGCTTCTACCCTCTCCCCAGTCAAAATCAATTCAGTAAACCCTGAGGACAAACTACCGATCAAATGATTGGAAAATGGACTAGACAAAGTCCCAAGAAACATATCCACCAACTCCCTATCAGACAGAGGGGGTTGGACTCTTCCAGCCAGATCTCTCCACTTTTGAGCATAGTCATTAAAGCCTTCACTTGCACCCATGGACATACCCTGAAGCTGAGTACGCGTGGGAGAAAGGTCGGCGTTATACTGGTATTGCTTGTAAAAAGCAGCAGCAAGGTCCTCCCAGTTGCGGACATTAGCTCCTTCCAATTGATAAAACCATTCAAGCTAAGTCCCTGACAGACTATCTTGAAAGAAATGAACCCACAGGTTTCTATCAACAGTGTAGGGTTGGATTTTTCTGACGTACGAGCGGAGGTGGAGCTTTAGATAGGATACTCCATCGTACTTAGAAAAAACATGAGCTTTAAACTTGTGAGGGATCACCATCCCAGATGCTAGTCCCAGATCTCCGAAGTCCAACCCAGGGATCTTCTGAATCTCCATTGCACTCAGACGATCTTCGAGTTGCTTGTACCTATCCTCAGTAAGAGGATACTGTTATTCATCATAATCAATGTCATTATCAGAGACCACAGGACTAGGGCCCTTTTCTTCCTCTTGATTCTCTCCTCCTTTAGATGAATGAGACAAATCAGCTTCCTGTTGCAACCTATTCCCAAATCTGTGACCCATATTCAGAAGGACCACCTTCTTCTTCTTCTTTTTCTTCTCCTTCATGATGAGAGTCTTCAAATCTTCTTGTCCCTTAGCCAGGTTCAAGAACATCTCTTTGAATTGGGCATTCTGTGCTTGAAGAGCCTTGATGGCTTGATCGGTAGGTGTTTCAGAAGACATTTTGTACTGAAATAAACAACGAAGAATATGAGAAACCTGTAATGATACCTGTAATGAGGTGCATGATAATGGAATGCATATGAAATTATTTCAAAGACTTTGAGAGATTTAAATTTGCAAACCAAGAAATAAACAAACTTTATTAGATTCAAACTTGTAAAATGTTTAACAATTCCTTTAAGGCGTTACAAAATAAATAAATTGAAAATAAATCTAAACTAGAAATAAGCAAAAATCAGAAATCCCATGGTCGCTTTCCATTTGTGCTGACGTAGTCATTGACCGTCCTTTCATTCTCCAGTTGCCTCGTGAGCTTCAGGATCTTCCTCTCTTGCTCATGATACTTCTCCCTGTAGGTATCCCTTTCTTCCTTCAGCTGAATCTAGGATCTCTTTAATGCCCCAAGATCAGTAGGCATGTAGGGATAAAGGATCGTGTAAGGAACACCTTCTTCATTAGTATGCTCTACAATCACTGGCAACACAGCTTCATAAGGCATCCCAAGCTTCTGAGCCCGAGCTCGGACCCACTGGAGATATGGTTGCATAGAGAGAGAAGTCTTTGGTCCTAACTCGTGAGGGTATGACCTGTTCACCATGCCCCAGGCTCGTATAAACCTTCGGCGATGCTCTTTAACTTCCTCCTTATAGTCAAATACTATATCTGTAAGAAGTAGCTCATGAGAACCGTCTCTCCGAGCGCGACCAAACTGTCGTAAAGCCAAACAAGGACTGTAGGTTATTCCCCCTCTAATTCCAAGCAAAGGGACATTAGGGTATTCCCCACATCGATCAATAATAGCAACACCTTCCATATCCTTAGAATTCCAAAGAATGTCTGTATGGGCAAGGGACATTATCCTGTAAGACCATCCTAAACCTTCCTCATTCTTCAACACGAACTTGGGGAGGTGCGAAATAAACCACCTCGCCAACAGCGGCATGCAACACATGAGGGTACCTCTTCTACACGCCGTACAAGTATAGAGAGCATGCAAGATATCACCCAAGAGGGTAGGCACAGGATTGCGAGACAAGAAGATCTTATCCGCATTCACGTCTATAAAGGAATCTGGATTCGGGAAAAGAACCAAACTGTAGATGAGGAGAGCTAAGATGTATTCAAAAGCCTGAAAGTCCAAACTGTCCCGGAATAGTTGAGCTTGATCCATCAGAAACTTAGCCAAGAAACCATTAACCCCGCTTCGTGTCTCCCAATTAGACACTACATCAGCCTTTTTCAGGTGTAAAGCTGAAGCAATGTCTTCTGGCCTAGGAGTTTCTTCCAAACCTGTGAAGGGCATCTGCTCGAGGATGGATATGCCCAACAAATGAGAAAACTCTTCCAAAGTGGGAACTAGCTGATAATTCGGGAAGGTGAAACAATGATGCACTGGATCGAAGAACTGGAAAAGCACACTCATCATTTTCTCATCAAACCTGGAGGTAGCCAAACTAAGAAGCTGACCATGTCTTCTAATGAATGAAGAAGTGTCAGGAACTCTCGAGGCTAAATCTTTAAGTTGGGCAGGTATTTGCAAAAAGTTAACTCAGATGGTGTTTCTGCGCATGCAAGCCATAATCTTCAAAACAGAACAAAGATAAATCTCCTCAGTCTTTGAAATGGTTAGTCTAATGAAATATGCATGCTATGTTATGATGCATGATGTCATGATAAAACACAAAACAGGTATAGCAGATAGCAGACATGGTAAAGGCAAATAAGTCACACAATAGCGCTTAAGTTTCAGGCTTGCATGGGGTCTAGGTATTACCCTCTTGAAGTTCAGTTGGTTTCAACCTGTCCTAATAATAGTAATCGGGTTCTAGAGGTTCTCAATATCACTGACCATCCTCCATCGGTCATGGTTTCAGCTCACGCAATCTTTTCTTGCGGCTGGAACTATCTCGAGAGTATGGTCTCAATGAGTGTAGCATCGAGTATCAACCAGTTCCCAGCTTTATACCGAGACCGGCTATCTCACTACTTCCTATGGCCAAGTTGGTCAATTATAGGTTCTAAGGTCAGTTGATGCTTAATAACCCATATAAAAGCGCCGTATTCTCCTCGTTTCTCCACAAGGGATACCGGTACCAACCAATGTGCCACATCAATGTAGCTACTACTTCAACCGTATCGGTCTATGCCGTACAGTTCCCTCACGGTTTATTGCTACTTACCTAAAAGGTGTCCCCCAGATGTGGGTTAGGATCTATAGTAACTCCCGATACAAAGCCCTCAAAGATAAAGCAATCAAATCAAACAATAGAAGCAATGATGATGAACTAATCCTAAGGTATACCCCACTTATTAAATCCCCAGCAGAGTCGCCAGTTCTGTGATACAGTGGCCAGAATCGGACTGTTTAAATGTTGGTTTGCGTTTTGTATTCGCAAATGTACGGTAAGCAAGAGTCGCCGCCGACTTTTATTTTATCCAACTGGAAAGGGAAAAAGCACAGAAAAATTCCTTTTTTCGAGATTTTGAGTACGGGGGGTAGATTATAGAAAGGGAAGGTATTAGCACCCTTTCTATCCGTAGTTTTCTACGGGCTCTTAGGTATTTGCTCATCATTTTCAAAATTGCTTGTGTGTGTTTGATTTGGAAATTTTTGTTTTACTTCGATTTAACCCTTGCTTCAAGAGTGTTACGAAGTCGTTTTGAAAACTTTGTTTGAAAAGAGTGTAAGTGTGAAAAAAGTTTGTTTTGTGCAAGTACCTACTAGCATCTACCTACTCAAAAAAAGAGAATGTTTTTGTTCTTGTTTCCTTTAGATAACGCTATCCCACTATTAGGGAGTAGGTAGCACCGTCGTTGGAGTTTTAAGGGTCAATTCGAAAGGGACGTACGATCACTAAAGCAATGTTAGGACGTCTTAGTAATAACCCTAATGACTTGAGATCAATATTCGAGGCAACGTATCCGAGGCAACTTTTCCAAACGGGACTTTGATCTTTGTTTAGACAAGAGAGTGACCACTAAAGTATTATATACTTAATGATTGTTTACCGAAGGCAACCGAAGTGGGAGTATACCCTAAGAGTGCGCATGTGCGAGTGATTCAATTTCAAGTTATTATCTTTGCACATTTAGGGTTTGCTAACCGTTTTAAAATTTACATACAGTCTTGTCATGCAACCCTATTACCATACATCTAACAGTTGATATTTGCGGAAATTAAAGTGCGGAAATTAAAGCTACACTATTACAAGGCTTCGGGTATTAATTACATAGACAAAAACAACCCGTAAAAAAACGATAAATGAACGAAAAAGTCCTAATTAATCTATTACATCCAATGGGTAATTACATCAATATTGTAAAAATAAATAAACGCGCGATGAATAGAGAACGAAAGGAAATTAGGGTTTTGACCCCGTCTATCCTAATAAAAAGAAAAAATTATTTTTTTTTTGGTGTTTTTGATTATTTTAAGAAAATAAGGGTTTGAATTAAATATGCACAAACTTAATTACTAATTAATTTAAATTAAGAAAATCAATTATACTTGACCTAATTTTGTATTTTTAGTTATTTTTAAGAAAAAGAAAAATAGAATTTAAATTAAATAAAACCCTAATTTCTAACTTGTTTTAATTTATTTACAAAAGAATTAAAGTTACCCTAAAATCAAATAAACTAATTAAATTAATTTTTTTGGTAAAAAAAAACCTAAATCTAATTGGATGAAAAAATATTTTCATGATTTTTTAATAAAAAAGAATTAATTTTGTTGTTAGTAAGATAAACAAATAAATTAAATAAAGAAAATATAAAAGAATAAAAGGAAAAGTGGCCTGGTATCAGCAGTTCCGATCAGAGGATGATGATCCAATGGTGACCAGAAGATGATGGTCCAGAGGATGGTGATATTGGACCTGCTCCTGGCTAGTGGATCCAGCTGATTATGAACATCAGAAGATGAGGTGCGTTGGATCTGGCTGGGACTGATGGATCCAGAGGAGGACGCCCAGGGGATGCTTGATCTGGTCTTGGTTGGTGAAATAAGAAGATAAACCCCCAGCAGATGTAGGCGTTGGATCTGGTGAAAACAAAAGGGAAAAATGCCAGAGGGTCACGCCTGGGATCGAACCCAAAATCATGAATTTCTGACTTCCTCCTTCTGAACAACTGTGTTGGGTGTTAGTTTATCGACATACAGAAACAAACAACAAATCAGAGCCATAGGTTTCTGGCCAGAATAAACGCGCCAGAATTTAAACTGGCCAGTAAAGTGATGACACGCTATCGTCTTCTTTCTGGATCCGTTGTTTAAAACTCATAACTTTTACCTACGGATATGGCGTTGTAGCTGTAACCCTGTACACCTCAAAAATCTCATACAAGCCATATAAATAAAATTCAAAACCATGGATCAGTTGGGTTTGACCCGCTGATCACAATGACCTCTTCCATTTAGGCTAATTTCACCTGTACCAAAAGATCCTAAAACGAGACAACAAAACCTAGCAATGGTAGATTCCAGTATAGCCAATAAAAATACAATTAATTGTTATGAGTAGCTTGAAAATGCCTCAAGGAACAAGAATATGTAAGTATTTCATGCTATAAGTGTCAAAATCATGTGATTTGATTTCAAGGAAAAGCCATGGTCGTGGATCACTTACAGTGAGTTCTGGCGCTGGAAAATGCTGGTTCTTGATTGGTATAGGTTCCTTGCACTCCCAGGAAACGAATGAGATGGTCAGGGGATCTTGAAAACGCCTGGAAGTGGCAAAACAGATTACCACTTTTCTTTGATTTTTTTCAAGTTTTGTTCTGCCTTTGTGCGCCTCAAAAACCCTTTTGTTTCTGGCTGCAATTGTTTCCTATATACCAAGGAACAAATTAGGGTTAAAAACATGCCTTCAATCTTTGTCCATTATGATTTTTGATCTTGATTTGATTCACTTGAAAACCTTTCCAAAAATAGGCCAAACCCAATCTTTTCATGCACACAAAGGCCTTGCACGATTTGATTCACTTGCTAGTTGTATATGGAACCTGAAATGTGCACAAGATCTTGAGGTTTCAATGATTTGGATTTTTTCATGATTTGTTTTGATTTAAATTGATTTAATTGCAATAAAAATAAAAATAAATAGCAAAAAATAAGATAAATACAAATGGGAAGAGCTATGGCTCGTGGACCGTGCTACCAACTAAAACAAGTGCAAGAAGTTAGGCCCATTTAGCAAAAATTGCAATTTGAGGCATAGTTTACTTTTGACAATTTTGCACAAAAGGTAAATTTCACCAATGCATAACTTCCTCAATTTAGACTCTTTGAAGGTGTTCTTGGACTTTTTAGAAATCTCAAGATGTCCTCTAAGCAACCCTTTTGGTCCCAACTCAATGGTGTCTTCCATTTTCATGTATGAAGCTTTGACAAAAAAAGGTGTTTTTGTTGACTTTTCAAAATGACCTATAATGTCCAAATTCATAACTTCTTGTGAGTGCATATTTTGAACTTTGGAGCTGAAGATGAATTGTACGTCATTGCATCCTCTTAAAAATGAGCTTTGTATGGGTCATTTCTCGTAAAGTATTATAAAGTTATGCTTGGTCAAAGTTGAGTTGACTTTTCCTACAAAACCCTAATTTAGCAACTTTTGGGTTTTGATGAATTGTGAGCAATCCTTGATGAATCATGATCAACCCTTTATAAAATTATGAATAATACTTCAAAATAAGGATGTTGTCCAAAAATCTTGAAGTTTGACTGTATGTGGGCCACAGTTGACTTTTGCCCTAGCATAGTCGATTTTCAGGCCTTTGAGCAATTGACTGAGCAAATTTCCTCTGCAAGGCTTGAAACTTGACATGGATGATCTTGAGAACATATTAGGATAATGGTGAGCATTTGGGATCCCTTGGAATCAAGTATCTTGATGTAAGATGAAACCCTAATTTGAGGTAGACTGCCTTAGGAGAGAGCTTGTCTGGTCAACCCTTGGACTTCCTTGAGCAATTTGAGGATCATTCTTGAAATGTTTTGAGAAATATGGGAGGGAAAATTTTGGGGTACAACAGTAACCATGATTCAACCTTACTACGGTGTGTAGACAAGAGCGAGGCAGAAAGGATCATGGCAGAGTTACATGAAGTCACCTTCAGAACTCATTCCAATGGACATACCATGGCAAAGAAAATCCTACGGGCAGGATATTATTGGTCCACTATGGAAGCCAATTGTTATCAGCACTCTCGAACTTGCCATAAGTGCCAAGTCTATGCTGATAAGGTGCATGTGCCTCCAGTTCCCCTGAATTTCTTGAAGCTCCTTGGCCCTTTGCAATGTGGGGCATCGACATGATCAGCGAGATCAGACCTACTGCGTCTAACGAGCATCACTTTATTCTGGTAGCAATTGATTATTTCACCAAGTGGGTTGAGGCGGCTTCCTTTGCTACAGTAACCAAGAACGCCGTGGAGCGGTTCATCCAACACAATCTGATTTGTCGATATGGTGTCCTAGAGAGAATCATTACTAACAAAGGTACAAATCTCAATAACACAATGATCATCGAGCTCTGTAAATAGTTCAAGATTAAACATCATAACTCTTCTCTCTATCGTCTGAAGATGAATGGGGCTGTTGAAGCAGCTAACAAGAACATCAAGAAGATTGTGCAGAAGATGACAGTGAAATATAAAGACTGGCACGAGATGTTACTTTTCGCTCTTCATGGATACCGTACCTCAGCACGGACGTCGACAGGGGAAACACCCTACTCTTTGGTGTATGGCATGGAGGCAGTCCTACCCATCGAAGTCTAGATACCCTCTCTCAGGATTATGAAGGATGCGGGTTTGAATGAAGACGACTGGATCCAAACCCGACTTGATCAGCTGAATCTAATCGATGAAAAGGGACTTACTGCTGTCTGTCATGGTCAGACGTATCAAAAACGAATGATCAAGGCTTTTAACAAGAAAGTAAGACGTCAAGAATACCAAGTCATGGATCTAGTGATCAAACGCATCATACTACCGCAAGGTGATCCCAGGGGCAAATGGATCCCCACGTACGAAGGGACATTTATGGTTAAGAACATTTTCTCGGGAGGAGCTATGATTCTAACCACCATGGATGGTAACGACCTTCCTCACCCCGTCAATGCAGACATAGTGAAAAGATACTATGCATAATCAAAGACCCGCTAGGTTGACTGGCCTAAGCAAAAATAAGGGCTTCCCGGCGAACCAAAAGGGTTTGGGCAAAATAAAGGGATGAAAATGAAAATATCTGTACACCCGGCAAGTTGAAAACCTGAAAAGGCGGCTTGGGAAAAAAAGGGTATCCCGGTGGACTGAAAACCCGAAAGGGCGGTCCAAACAAAAATTAGGGATCAAAGCGTAACACTATGTCTCATTGGATCATCTTGCAACCAGACTTCGGTATCAACTATCAAGCTCGGACGATGCTAATCAATCTGATCCACCTTCGGCCGAGCAGCAAAGTGGTGAGACACTTGAAGATATAAAGGCAATAGCAAAGTTGGAACCCAATGGGATTGTTTCACATAGCTGTTTTTTCTTTAACACAGATTGTAATTTCTTTCAGCGATGTTCTCTTACTAGGACGTCAGCCTCTTTGTACAAAACGCCTATTACAGGCCAACTTCAAAAATCAATACAATTCATTTTCACAAGAAATTTCCATTTGTTTTTCTTTTTCTGTTTTGTTTTGCAAGAATGTCCAATGATTTATCTTTGATATATGCATTTGAAAATGATTGCTGCTCACAAATATTTACATGAGAAACAAATGCAATTACTCGTAATTCTAGGAACATGGACAAACGAGAAGTGCCCCAAACCTTGCAGTTACTCTGCTCACCAGGACAGGATAGATCCGGCTTGAGAACATGAGTAGCAATACATACGCTCCCCACAGAGTAAAAAGTACCCAAAGACAGTGATGTTAGCTTTCCCGAACAAGACACCACTCCCCCAACTGAGGTTCACAATCGCGAGTGAGTTAGTAAGTTTTGCCCCAAGTAGAGTTTATTTCTCTCACAGGCAGAAATTCAACCTCTAACAAGATTCATTATCACCAGCAACGGAAATTCATCCCCAGCTGAGTTATTTCTCCAACTCAGCAGATATATCAACAGAGTATCTCCTCTCCAACAGAGTTATTCCCCGCAAGTGTTATCCTTAGACATAGTCTCGTCCGGCAGAATATTTACCAGCCAAGGGGAAAATCCCCAGCATAGTCATCTTTGTTCACCATCCCCAACAGATGTAGAGGAACTATGGTTTTTATAGCGATCATGGATTTATTTTCCCAGATTCAGATTATTATGTCATTATTTCATGTTCATACATCATGACATGTGCATACATCACATATAACATAGTCTCATTTATTTTGAGAACGTCATTATACAATGCATCTCATGCATCGCACATAACTAACCTTGTATTTCTTTCAGGAAGGACAATTATTATCAACAAATTCCAGCAGGTCCATGATCAAAACTCGAAGCTAAACAAAGTAATCATCGGCGCGACAAGAAGTAACCCTACTATCCAGGTTCCTTCTCACAACCCTAATACCCAGGCTTTCACATCGAAGTAACCCTACTATCCAGGTTCCTTCTCACATCCCTACTACCCAGGCTTTCACATCGAAGTAACCCTACTATCCAGGTTCCTTCTCACAGCCCTACTACCCAGGCTTTCACATCGAAGTAACCCTACTATCCAGGTTTCTTCTCACAACCCTACTACCCAGGCTTTCACATCGAAGTAACCCTACTATCCAGGTTTCTTCTCACGGCCCTACTACTCAGGCTTTCACATCGAAGTCACCTTACTATCCAGGTTTCTTATCACGGCCCTACTATCCAGGCTTTCACATCGAAGTAACCCTACTATCCAGGTTCCTTCTTACAGCCCTACTACCCAGGATTTCACATCGAAGTAACCCTACTATCCAGGTTCCTTCTCACAGCCCTACTATCCAGGCTTTCACATCGAAGTAACCCTACTATCCAGGTTCCTTCTCATAACCTTACCATCCAGGTTCGACCTCTCTTATCCCCAGACAGCAGTCAACAATGCTGTAAGACCGGGACCTGATCAAACACGATTGGTTTCGCATTTCCCCAATAAGTCGCGGTGCAGTGTATACCCCGACTAAACACACAGTTCACCTCTACTTCCCAAACCGGAATTATTCCCCAATAGTGTAACGGACAACTGAAGCTCCTAAAACTCTATTTCTCTCAAGACAGAGACCAGCATTCCCCAGTGAAGTCCTCCTTAACAACATGTATACGGGATCTCGCAAAGGAGTCTCTTATGCGATCGACATCTCTTCGGATGGCATCTTTAAGCCCATCTCCGACAATTCTCTATCATTTACCATATGGCATCTATAAGACCATTCCCGACATCGCAAGTCAAGTATCACTTCATGCGAGTGCAAATTTCTGGGCACTCTAATGTTCAATCATCTTCCACCTTCAGATCACGAAAGGTAGACGAGCCAATCTACTTCCTCAGGTTTAAGAAGATTGAACAGGGGCAGCTGTTGTACCCAAAAGTTTTCCCTCCCATATTTCTCAACAAATGTCATGTGAAGTCCCAAAACTTCTCAAGGAAGTTCAAGAGTTGACCAGAAAAACTCTCTCCTAAGGCAATCTATCTCAAATTAGGGTTTTATTTTTCATCAAGATTATTGAGTCCAAAGGATCCCAAATTCCTCCCATTGTACTAATATGTTCCCAAGATCATCCATGTCAAGTTTCAAGCCTTGCAGAAGAAGTTTGCTCAGTCAATTGCTCAAATACCTGAAAATCGACTGTGATAGGTCAAAAGTCAACTATGGCCCACATACAGTCAAACTTCAAGATTTTTGGTCAACATCCTCATTTTGAAGTAACATTCATCATTTTATCAAGGGTTGATCATGATTCATCAAGGATTACTCACAATTCATCAAAACCCAAAAGTTGCTAAATTAGGGTTTTGTAGGAAAAGTCAACTCAACTTTGACCAAGCATAACTTTCTCATACTTCATCAGAAATGACCCATACAAAGCTCATTTTGTAGAGGATGCAATCCCCTACAATTCATCTTCATATCCCAAGTTCAAAATATGCACTCACAAGAATATATGAATTTTGACATTATAGGTCATTTTGGAAAGTCAACAAAAACACCTTTTGGGTCAAAGCTTCATATATGAACATGGAAGACTCAATTGAGATGAGACCAAATGGGTTTCTTATAGGACATCCTAATCATTCTAAAATTTCCAAGAACACCTCTCTAGGGTCAAAATTGAGCGAGTTATGCATTGCCAAGTTGGCCATTTTTACAAAATTGCCAAAAGTCAAATGTGCTCAAATTTGCATTTTTTGCTAAATGGACCCATCTTTTCAAGATTGCATCTCATTCCTAGCATAGTCCACGACCTATGGGCCCCTCTGTGATGCGGTGGGAGAACTGACTTGAGGTTTTGCGTTTTGTCGCAAATGTCGCAGTTAGCAAGAGTCGCCACCGACTTTTCTTTTATCCAAAAGGAAAGGTGAAAAAGCAAAGGAAAGACCTTTGAGATGTTTTCTTGAGTTCAGGGGGTAGATTATGAAAAGGGAAGGTGCTAGCACCCTTTTCATACATGGTTTTCCATGGGCTCTTAGTTACTTGCTTAGATCACTTGTTTTGGTTTGTTTGAAATTATGTTTGATGTGGTTTTGAAAGTATTTTGTAAAAGAGGTCATTCGTTTAGGCAATCTTTGTAATTATTCTCGTTCGTAAGAATGTATACAAAGATGTTTGTCTTTTGAAAATGTTTTCAATGTTTGTAAGATGTTTTTGAAATGTGTCTGTGTTTATTTTTTTGAAAATAGCAAGGATTGTTTGATATGGAGCAAGTAACTTAGAAGCTATCTACCTACTCAAATGTCTTTCCTATGTATTTTCTATTCCTTTGACATTGTTGGCTTACCATTGATTTGGTAAGCAACCCTATCTTTGGATGTAAACGGGACGAGTGTGAGTCAGCGCATAACCATGATAGCAATGTTGCAAAGTATCTTAGCATTTTTGAGGGACCAAGATCATTTTGTTTAGGAAACTTTTTGAATAGCGTCATTGAGGGACTATGATCTTATATTTGCTTTGTTTTGCCAAGATACTTCGCATGCGTAACATGGCCATTTTATTTTAGGCAACCAGGTGGGAGAAACCCTAAGGGTGCTTGTGTGCAAAGTGTATCATTTTCATGCTTCTGATCTTGCATTTAGGGTTTTTCTATTTATTTGGTTTCGTTCTTGCCATACAAACCCTAATTACTAATCATGGCATATGAAAGCAATAAATTGCGTAATGTAAATATACTATGCTATTACAACAATTTTATGGGAGGGGGGAATACAAGTTTGAATGGGGATTTGCACAAATATAAACTAAATATATTATTACAACCAAATCGAATTTGCGCGAATTAAAAATAAATATGATACAATATTTAAAATGTAATGCAATATGTATGTAAAGAAAATATTTTTTTATGTCTTGCTTTTGTGTAAAAGAGTATTTAATTTAAACCTAAAAAATAAGGAAAAATAATTAATTCTTTTTGAAAGGGGTTAAACCCTAATTTTCATTTAAAAGAAAATAATGTTTCTATATGTATTATTTTGTGCATTTTTTGTATAAAAAAATAAATAATATTGTATATAAATATTAAAAATTAAATATGTCCAAAAAAATAAGTATTTGTAAATAGAAAATGTAAAATAAAAGTATTAAGTTTATTTTATTATATTCATAAGTTTATTAAGAAAATAAATTACACTTTATCAAAATAAATTAATTTTTTATGTGAGAAATAATAAAAAAATAAAATAAAAGTGTAAAAATAATTTAAATTATTTTTTAGGATTTTTTATCATTAAAGAAAATAATTAGAAGTATTAAATATAAAAATACAAAATAAAATATGAAAGAGTTAGCAGGGGGTGTAATAGCAAAACAGTGATAGTGTTTAGCAAAAACAAAAAGCCCAAGCAGCAAAAAGCCCAAACAACTTTTTCCCTGTCCTGTCTTCCTCTTCCTCACGCGTTTGCCAGTTCGACCTGTAACTTCCTCATGCTTGCATAAAAATGAAAACTTATAACATGCAAAAAGTAGCATTTGAGCTTACGATTCCAACTATATAAATTATGTAATCTAACTATCAAAGATCAAAGAGAATTTTTAAATCCCTAAATCGTGACCTAAAATTTTCAGAGATTTTAAACTCCAAATTCTCGTAGCACAAGTAATATAAATTCAATACAATGATATGTACAACTTCGTTATGATGAGAGCTACATTTTTTATTCACAAATCGTGGCTTGAGGTTACCTGTATAAGGAGATAGAGTTTGAAAAAATACCTCCTTCAGCTGGAATCATGTATGGAAATGTAGGGACTTTAATGGAGGCCTGATGATTGCTCGAGCTTCCTTGAGCTTCCCTGAATCTATTCCAACTCTTACCTTGCTCTGAAGATGGCTAGAACTCCCTGACCAAGTCCAACTGCAAGCTTCAAAGTTAACAATGGCATATGGTGAAACAGAGGTTACAGAACAGGGATGATGGCTTGGATGTGTTTGATATCTAATATGTAAGATGTTTGGATGAGTTAAACACAAAACACACAAGCCAAATGAGAGTTGGATGAGTTTTTGCAGAAACTGTATGTTTGGGCAGTTTTTTGGAGTTTTTCAGTTCTAGAGAGTTTCAGGCCTTTTCTTGGTGTCTTATATGTTGTATATCCTTTGCATATTAGTATATAAATAATCTAAAGTCAGCTCTCTATCAGCTGTACAAGCCCTAGCCTTTTGGTAACTTTTTTTGTACTTGAAGCAAAGTGACAAGACCAAACCCACATGCTTGTACCAGCTTGCTTTAGGGTTAGTATGAGTTTGTACAAGTTGCTTGCGACCTGTGTGGTTTGCTTGTATCAAGGAGACAGGTTCAAAGCTCTAAGTTGACAAGTTTGCAAAAGTGCTTCTTTATGAAAATGGCAATGGAGCCTTTTTGCCCAAAATGGAATTACAAGTTGTGTAAAAGTTCAAAAGCAAGGATAAAGGCTTTGTCAACTGAGTATGAATTCAAATAAGGAGTGTGTAGCAAGTTTAGGACCTATAAAGCATGAAATAGCCAGCATAGGTTTGGTTTGCAGCTTGGTTCTTCATGAAAATGGCTTGAACAAAAAGTGAGAAAATGCCAACTTCCTCTCTTCGATTCTCCCTACTCAAAAATGATCTTGGAGAGTTCTTGGACATTTTGGAAAGCTTACGATGTGCTCTATAATCCATATTTGAAATAAATTTTGAGATACCTCTTGAAACTAGGTGAAAAATTGCCATGAAGTTGGGTCCAAAACCTGCCTAAATTAGGACAAAAGTTTACTAAGTTAAGAAGTTCATGACCATGTATTCACAAATTCATAACTTGAGATCCAAGAATATTTAGGGAAAATTTTGTGAAGAAAAGTTGTAGATTTCATGGGGATCTACAACTTTCATGTTGGGGACTTTCCTTGAATCAAAATGCATCATGGTGAAAAAGTGGTGAAAAATTGAGGAAAAATAAGAAAAATTTTATACTTAGAAAAATTCTAAGTTATGAAAATTTTCAAATTCAAAACCCTAATTTTCAAATTTGGTTTTCTTGGTGAACAAGTTTCACATTTTGACATATCTTGATGAATTATGACCCTTGGCACTTGATTTTGACCAAAAAGTCAAAGTTTGACTTTTCAGTGTATAGTTGACTTTTGATCAGTTGACTGCAAATTTCATCTGTCAATCCAATGAACTTGAGATGTTTTGAACCATGTAATTAAGTCAAAATGATGCCATTGAATCCTTGAAATCATGCTTGAACTCAGTCAAAACCCTAATTTTGACCATTTTGCCCTTTTGATGATTTGATCAAATTTCTTGAGGATTTGTAATCCAAACTTGATCAAATGGTATATATGAGTCTAAAATGTTGATGTGGATAAAAAATTATGAAGTTTGACTGTAAATTGGCCATGGTTGACTTTTTCCCCAATACAGCTGATTTTTAGGTCAACTGTCCAATTGACTGATCAAAAATATGGTTCAAGGCTTGAAACTTATCATGAGCAATCTTAGGGGTCCAAAATGATGTATGAAAGTCAAATGAAGCATTGGTGATCCAAAAATCCTTGTGCAAACTCAAACCCTAATTTTGGGTTATCAGTGCAAGGTGAGATGTCTTGAGCTGACCAAACCCTAATCTTGTCTTGAGTCAAAGAAGTCTTGTGAGAAAAATCTTGATAAATGAGAGGGAAAATTTTGGGGTACAACAGCTGCCCCTATTCAATCTTCTTGAACCTGAAGAGTTAGATTAGCGAGCTTTGTCGTTCGTGACTCGAAGGTAAAAGATGATTGGACACTAGAGTGCCTATAAATTTGCACTCGACAAAGTGTAGTTGAGGGAATGGGCTTAAAGATGCCATTTGGAGAGGTGATATAATATTGTTGGAGATGGGCTTGTAGATGCCATCCAAGAATGTTTGTTGAATTATAAGTTGTAAGCTAAAATAATAAGTATCAGAATGGTGTTCGTATCTGGAACGTATCTGAACTGTATCTGAGCTTAAATTTGAATGAGCAACAGAATAGCATCCGTGTCTGGAGCGTATCCGAGTTGTATCTGTACTTGAAGTTTGAATAAGTATCAGAAAGGCATCCGTGTCTAGAGCATATCTGAACTTTGGAAATCCGAATGACTATTAGGATGGCATCCGTGTCTGGAGCGTATCTAAACTGTATCTGGAAGATAAATTTGAATGAGAAACAGAATGGCTTCCGTGTCTGGAGCGTATCTGTATTGTATCATGAACTTGAAATCATATCTGAAAGTTGAATCTGAATAAGCAACATAATGGCTTCCGTGTCTGGAGTGTATTCGTACTGTATCTGCAAGTTGAATCTGAATAAGCAACAGAATGGCTTCTGTGTCCGGAGCGTATCCGTATTGTATCTGAAAGTTGAATCTGAATAAGCAACAGAGTGGCTTCCGTGTCCGGAGCGTATCTGAAATGTATCAAAAGGTTGAATCTGAATGAGTAACAGAATGGCTTCCGTGTCTAGAGCATATCTGAACTGTATCATGATTGCACATTGTTTAACGGTAACTGTTAATCTTATCCTGAAAAGGGTAAAATGTTAGCTGGAACATAGAATTATGTTGCATGAAATGTATGATGCAATATATGTGTTTTATCAATGTTTATGATATGTGGATGTAATGTATGCGCATGTAAGCTGATTTGCTGAGGAAAATAAATCCTTGACTGCTGCTGAGGATATGTGGATTCTTTGTGTCTTGACAAAAATTCTGTTGTGAGCAATGCCATATACTGCTTGAGTAATCTGCTTGGGGGATCCAGAGAATTTTGATGACTTCTATTGGGAATTTAACAATGGGAATCTTCGTTCTGTTGGGGAACAATGAAAACTCTGTGGGGAAAAGCTTATTCCTATTTGGAAAAAGTTCAGGAGTTTCGGTCACCTACCACTCTACTGGGGAATTAATCCTAGGTTAGGGAGAAACAAAAGTTAGTCGTTATCCGGTTGATTTTCAGGTTTCAAGATAACTTGCTGGGGAACTTGGAGAAACTGGATGGTTTCCACCGAGGGATTAATAGTTTTGAAGTTTCAACTCCACTGGGGATCTTGATGACGTACTGTAGGGATTGCTCATGGAATAACCTAAAGACATTTTCCTATTCTTTCAACCTGACAGTAATTGTTCTTTTCCATTTTGTTTATTTGTAAACAGTAATTATGTTCAAATGCTTATGTTCATTAATGAATCATTGGACGTTTTTGCAAAAAATACACAAGTGTAAAAGAAAAGAACAAATAGTTTTATGTACTTTAAAGAGATATCTTTGTATTCACTTTGAATAAGTATTTTGTACAAAGGATACAGACATCCTAATAAGAGGATGGTGCCATAAAAGTAAAAAAAAATAATTTACAAAGAAAGATAGTTATGTGTATAATCCCCTGGGGTTCCCATTCTGCTATAGCCTATGTATCTCTGAATATCTTGTCTATCCGTTACTTCGTCCGAAGATGGTTGAATTGATCAGAAGCTCAGAGTTTGTCAGTGAAGAGATTGTCCTCAAAGTGATCCGACGAGACATAGTCGTACGCTTTAATTCCCCAACTTTTTCCTGGACCGCCCTTTCGGGTTTTCAGTCCACCGGGAAACCCTTTTTTGCCCAAGTCGCCCTTTCAGGTTTTCAACTTGTCGGGTGTACAGATTTTTTATATTTTATCCCTAATTTTTGCTCGAACCTTTTGGTTCGTCGGGATGCCCTTGGTTTTCCTAGGTGTGTCAACCTAGCGGGTCTCTTAGGCGTAGTATCTTTTGACTATGTTTGCGTTCACAGGGTGTGGCAAATCATCGCTGTCCATGGTGGTTAAGATCATTGCCCCACCGGAGAAGATGTTCTTGATTACAAATGGTCCTTCATAGGTTGGAGTCCATTTTCCCCTGGGATCACTTTGTGGCAAGATAATGCGCTTGATCACTAGATCTCCAACTTGATATACTTGGCGCCTGACATTCTTATTGAAGGCCTTGATCATTCGTTTTTGATACATCTGACCATGGCAAACAACAGTAAGTCTCTTTTCATCAATTAAGTTCAGTTGATCAAGTCGGGTCTGGATCCAATCATCCTCACTCAAACCTGCATCCTTCATAATTCTCAAAGAGGGGATTTGAACCTCGATAGGCAAGACAACCTCCATGCCATAAACCAAAGAATAGGGTGTTGCCCCAGTTGATGTGCGAGTCGTGGTACGGTACCCGTGAGAGCAAACGGAAGCATCTCATGCCAGTCTTTGTAGGTGACTGTCATCTTCTGTATGATCTTTTTAATGTTTTTATTAGAAGCTTCAACTGCACCATTCATCTTTGGACGATAGGGGGATGAATTGTGATGTTGAATCTTGAACTGCTCGCACAAGGCAGTGATTATAGTATTGTTAAGATTCGTACCGTTATCAGTGATGCTCCTTTCTGGGATACCGGACCGGAAAATAAGATTCTGCTTGATGAAGCGGGCAACAACATTCTTAGTAACGGATGCAAAGGAAGCTGCTTCGACCCACTTTGTGAAATAGTCAATGGCCACTAGAATGAAGTGGTGTCCATTGGAGGCTGTAGGCTTGATCTCCCCAATCATATCGATTCCCCACATAGCGAAGGGCCAAGGAGCTGTTAAGACATTTAGAGGAACCGGGGGCACGTGCACCTTGTCTTCATAGATTTGACACTTATGACAGGCCCGGGAGTGTTGATAGCAGCCTGCTTCAATGGTAGACCAATAATAGCCTGCCTGTAGAATTTTCTTCGCCATCGCATGCCCACTAGAGTGAGTGCCAAAGGTACCTTCATGCAATTCAGCCATAATCTTTTCAGCTTCAATCTTATCCATACAACGGAGCAGAATAGAATCATGATCACGTTTGTACAAGATGCCATTACTTAGGAAGAACTTAGCGGAGAATCTCCTTAGGAACTTTTTATCATTGATTGAAGCTCCTTCTGGATATTCTTGAGCCTCGAGATACCTTTTGACTTCATGAAACCAAGGTTGGTCCACTACTTCTTCAGTATTAATCTCGTGGCAGTATGCTAGTTCATCCATTCGTTCAATGGTGATCTGGTAAGCCTCTTTATCCCAATTAAGTTTAAACATAGATGACATTGTGGCTAGAGCATCTGCTAGCTGATTTTCTTCTCACGAGAAGTGCTCGAAGGTAATCTGCTCAAAATGTGGTAGCAATGTCAAAACATGTCCTTTGTAAGGGATAAGGTTTGGGTGCTTAGTGTCCCACTCTCCTTTGATCTGACTGATGACCAAAGCTGAATCTCCAAACACAACTAAAGATTTGATTCCCAAGTCTATGGCAGCCTTGAGACTAAAGATGCATGCTTCGTATTCTGCCATGTTGTTTGTACAGTTGAAGCAAAGTCTGGCAGTAAAGGGAGTATGGCACCCTTCTGGAGATATGAGTATTGCGCTGATACCATTACCAAGTGCATTGGATGCCCCATCAAAGAACAGGGTCCATCGGGATCCTTGTCTAGGTCCGTCATATGGTCTGATTTCTTCACAGTTGTCTAATGTCATGATGTCTTCATCCGGGAATTCAAACTTCATGGACTTATAATCTTCTACAGCTTGATGAGCAAGATGATCAGCTAGCACACTGCCTTTTATAGCTTTTTGGGTAGTGTACTGTATGTCATATTATGTTAGGATCATCTGCCATCTAGCTATCCTCCCAAACAGAGCAGGCTTCTCAAAGATTTACTTTATCGGATCCATCTTAGATATCAGCAAAGTGGTATGAGTCAACATATATTATCTTAGCCGGCGAGCAGCCCATACCAGAGCGCAGCAAGTTTTCTCGAGCAGTGAATATCTGGTTTCGCAGTCGGTAAACTTTTGCTCAGGTAGTAAATAGCGTGCTCTTTTCGGCCAGACTCGTCATGCTGCCTCAATACACACCCCCATTGAGTTCTCTAAAACGGTCAGATACATGATCAATGGTCTTCCCTCGACTGGTGGCATTAAGACATGAGGCTCTTGTAAATACTCTATGATTTTGTCAAAAGCAGTCTGGCATTCATCATTCCATCTGACTACTTGATCTTTCTTCAACAGTTTGAAGATTAGTTCACAAGTAGATGTTAGGTGAGAAATGAATCTGGCACTATAGTTCAGGCGTCCCAAGAATCCTCTGACTTCCTTCTCAGTACGAGGAGCAGGCATTTCTTGTATTTTTTTAACCTTGGCAGGATCAACCTCGATGCCTTTGTTGCTGACAATGAAACCTAAGAGTTTACCGGACCGGACTCCGAATGTGCACTTGCTTGGATTCAACCTTAGTTTATACTCTTTCAATCTCACAAACAGCTTTTGCAAGTGATCAAGGTGCTCCTCTTCAGTTTGTGATCGGGCTATCATGTCATCTACGTAGACATGTATCTCATGATGTATCATATCATGAAACAAAGCTACCATGGCGCGTTGATAGGTTGCCTCGGCATTCTTCAGTCCAAATGGCATCACTTTGTAGCAGAACATGCCCCACTGTGTGACAAATACTTTGTGCTAGGCTGTATTATCAACCATGATGTCAATGTATGGAAGTGAAAAATCATCTTTAGGGATGGCCCTATTTAAATCTCTATAATCCACGCACATTCTTACTTTGCCATCCTTTTTAGGCAAGGGAACAATGTTAGCAACCCATTAAGGATAGGAAGTAACAGCCAGAAATCCAGCATTGAACTGTTTCATGACTTCCGCTTTGATCTTCTATGACATGTCAGGTCTCATGCGGCGGACTTTTTGTTTCACTGGTGGACAGTCTTCTCTTGTGGGTAGACGATGTGCCACGATGTCTATATTGAGTATCGGCATGTCTTCGTATGACCAGGCAAAGATCTCAACATATTCATGCAATAGCTGAATTAGACGCTCCTTGACACTCGGCTCTAAATTGGCACCCACTTTGGTTTCCTTTTTATCTTCCTCGGTACCCAAATTGATTGTATCCAACAGCTCTTCATGAGGCTGAATAGCTCTTTCCTCTTGTTGTAGTAGTTTGGCCAATTCCCCTGGCACTTCACAATCTTCCTCACCTTCGTATTCGGCTTGGTAGATCAAATCTTCAGAGTCACTGAAGGCTATAGCAGTATCGTTACCCATGGGATCCGGAATGGAGGGGTACCTGCATTTGTGAGTGTGGGTGTGTGTAAGGGTATAACCATCTTTAAACAATAAAATGTAAAAGAAAGACAATGAGCACAAAAGGTTTGTATGTGAAAAAGCATCCATAATTCATTGAATGTCATATGAAAATGAAATAAAAACCCTTACAAATGGACCATTGTGCCTCGGGTAAGACACAAGGTTTTTAAAGTGTGAATTGCTTGTGAATATTACAAGTCCAACAGAAATGTAAAAGATAAATTACTGAGAGATGAAAGTTATTGGGACAAAGTCTCTGGCTCCCCAGTTGCGAAGTCCTCCGTTGACAGTAGGAAATATCTAATCTTCCAAGCTGCCATCCTCTTCATTATCCTCTACTGCAATGACCCCTTAGTTTCTAATCTTCACAGGTGGCCCTTCGGCACGGGCGCGGCACACAGCCTTCTGAGCAGTTGAAGTAAACCCCAAGCCAAACTTGTCTGATTTATACGAGATGTCTAGAAGCTGCCCCCAGATGGTGCATCCACCCTCTTCAACTACTGCCTTTGCGTCCTTTAGAGATGACATCCAAAGTGGAGGTCTTGTGATCTTAGGAATCGAGGATACTGCCTTGGTTGTCGCTACTTCTTGAGAGACTTCTTCAAAATGTTGGAAAGGGGTTTCAATGAACTCGCCATCCAACTCCACATATCGGAAGGAATTTAGATGACTAATCATGTACTCCTCTTCTCCATGGACAGTTATGATCTTTCCTTGGACCAGGTACTTCAACATCTGGTGCAATGTGGATGTGACAGCACCGGCATTATGAATCCAGGGGCGTCCTAACAGACAGGAATAAGAAGGACGGATGTCCATCACATAGAAGGTTGAGTTGAAAATCTGAGTTCCCACCTTTATTGGGATGTCCACCTCCCCGTGGACCATTGTGATACGATGGGAGAACTGACTTGAGTTTTTGCGTTTTATCGCAAATGTCGCGGTTAGCAATAGTCGCCACACACTTTTCTTTTATCCAAAAGGACAGGTGAAAAAGCACAGGAAAGACCTTTTGAGATGTTTTCTTGAGTTTGGGGGGTAGATAATGAAAAGGGAAGGTACTAGCACCCTTTTCATCCATGGATTTCCATGGCCTCTTAGTTACTTGCTTAGATCACTTGCTTAGGTTTGTTTGAAATGGTGTTTGGTGTGGTTTTGAAAGTATTTTGTAAAAGAGACCCTTTGTTTAGGAAATCTTTGTAATGATTCTCGTTCGTAAGAATGTATACAAAGATGTTTGTCTTTTGAAAATGTTTTCAATGTTTTGTAAGATGTTTTGAGATGTGTGTGTGTTTGTTTTGAAAAATAGCAAGGATTGTTGTTTGAAATGGAGCAAGTAACTTAGAAGCTATCTACCTACTCAAATGTCTTTCTCGTGCATTTTTTATTCCTTTGACATTGTTGACTTATTGATTTGGTAAGCAACCCTATCTTTGGATGTAAACGGGACGGGCATGGGTAATCGTATAACCATGATAGAAATGTTGCCAAGTATCTTAGCATTTTTGATGGACCAAGATCATTTTATAAGGCAACTTTTGAATAGCGTCATCGAGGGGCTATGATCTTATATTTGTTTTATTTTGCCAAGATACTTCGCATGCGTAACATGACCATTTTATTTTAGGTAACCAAGTGGAGAAACCCTAAGGATGCTTGTGTGCAAGTGTGTTATTTGCATGCGTTTTGTCTTTGATTAGGATTGTCTATTTTGTTGTTTTTATCTTGCCATACATTTTCTATTTTACTAGCAAGTATACAAACATAATAAAATGCAAAAAGAAGATAAAACCCTACGCTATTACAACCATATTGAATAACATGAAATTATAAAGGCAAAAATAAAGTAAAGTAAAGAAAACAAAAGGTCCTTCGACTCAGGAAGGAACCCTTCGATTCTACGTATTTTTGGCTTCTTTCGATTTGGAGTCTGGAATCAGTCATGCCCTTCGATTTGCCTTTGTCTCCTTTGACTAGGAGTTGGAATCAGTAAGGTTATGGCTTTCAGATTGTGATTTGAAAGGCTTGTGCAGCTAGCCAATCGAATGGTATAACAAACCTGTCTTAAGTTCTTAAAATGCAGCATCCAAACATAACTACAATCCAGGGGTTAGCACAAAAACAAAACAATGGGTCTCAAAGTCCAAAGTATAACTAATTAAGGTTGAATTTTCAGCATATGGGCAGTCAGAATCGAATGTTAAAATATGGTCCAGAATTATCTACATTTTTCTTTATTGGCATGTGCACATGATGTTTAAATGAAAGAGTTCCAAGTTTAGAGAAAACTTACCTCTTGAAGTGCTTAGTCGAAAGAGCTGTAGGTGACCTTTTTTTTTATGGTGGAGGGAGCCTTGCTGGGATCTTCCGGAAGCTAGTTTTGTTACTGTTTGGTTTGGGCAGTCACTGAATCGAAAGAGAGTATATGATGGTGATGCGTGAATCGAAGGTTGCTTCAGTCTAGGGGAAGTAAATCGAAAGGTACACCTCTGAGGCTTTTTATGAAAAAACTTAGAGTTTTGAAGGTTTGAGAATGTTGGAGAGTTTGAGAATATGGGAGAGTTTTAGTGCTTGAGGATTTTTATGATTTTTCTCTCTAGCCAAAATCTGGACCCTTTCTTTGTCAATGGTTCCTCTATTTATAGAGAAAAGGTTTGGGAGTTTAAACAAAGATGTGGCTTGGCTGAAACGTGAATCTTAAGTCATGTCAGATTTCCAAAGATTCCAAGGTGAAGTACTGAAGTTTTTGGTTAAAACGGGCTGACTTCCCTGACTTATGGTGAAGTACAAACATGATTTTAGCAAAGCATGGGCTTGAGGCAGGATTTGTACTTAGCAAGTTCACTTTCATGCAGAAAACTTCTGGACAAAGGCTTAATCACCTGGACAATAGCTTAATCCAAAATGTAAGCAATTAATTATGGAGTGAGATACAAGCATTAAGGCTTGTAAAGTAAGATCACGTAGCAGGGTCCACATATTTGATCAGTGTCCTTTCAAGATCCTATTTTCCACTCGTGTCGAAGAGTTCTAGAAATGTACTAAAGAAGATTGTGTCGGAGGATTCAGAGTTGGGTTTGAAAGATGCTGATTCGAAGGGAACCAAAACTCCAATCGAAGCTTTTGTGTGAAGGTGGCTCATATCCAATCGAAAGCTTGCATCCCAGGGGTTACATGTGGTCAAACGAAAGAGGGCATGTAGGAGGACAAAATGTTCGTATTCGAAAGAGGCATATAGGGAACAGAAAGTGCAAATCGAAGGATGTTAAAAGAGAGCCTTTTGCCTTGGAAATGAAATAGATTACAAGAGGCTTTTTCCCTTGTGAATCCAAACCAAAATGTGCCTGAGGCCCAAGCCCAGTCGAAGGACGTAAGCCAAGCTTGTGTCGAAAGAGGCCAAAAGGCCAATCGAAGGAGCTGAAACGAAGAACACTTGTATTTCTCCAAATTTTGTCAAAGTAATATTTTTTATCTGTTCTCCCTTTTTGACAGTTTCCTTTTAATTTTGGTACTGGAAAATTCCAAAGTACTTGTGCAAGCTTGAACCTCGAGAAACCCTGTGAGAAAGGCCTTGAAGAATGAGAGGGAAAATTTTGGGGTACAACAGCTGCCCCTGTTCAATCTTCTTAGACCTGAAGAGTTAGATTGGCGAGCTTTGCCATTTGTGACTCAAAGGTGGAAGATGATTGGATACTAGAGTGTCCATAAATTTGCACTCGACAATGTGTAGTTGAGGGAATGGGCTTAAAGATGCCATTTGGATAAGTGATAGAGTCTTGTTGGAGATGGGCTTGTATATGCCATTCAAGAATGTTTGTTGAATTGTAAGTTGTAAATCAAAAGAATAAGTATCAGAATGGTGTCCGTGTTTGGCACGTATTTGAGCTGTATCTGGAGACTGAATTTGTATGAGCGACAAAATAGCATCCGTGTCTGGAGCATATTCGTACTGTATCTGAAAGCTGAAATCTGAATGAGTAACAAAATGGCATCCATGTCTGGAGCGTATTCGTACTATATCCTGATGTCTGAATCTGAATGAGTATCAGAATGGCATCTGTGTCTGGAGCGTATCTGTACTATATCCTAAAGTCTGAATCTGAATGAGTATCAGAATGGCATCTGTGTCTGGAGCATATCTTTACTATATCCTGAAGTCTGAATCTGAATGAGTATCAAAATGGCATCCGTGTCTGGAGCGTATCTGTACTATATCCTGAAGTCTGAATCTGAATGAGTATCAGAATGGATTTCGTATTTGGAGCGTATCTGAACTGTTTCTGAAAGCTGAATCTGAATGAGTAACAGAATGGCATCCATGTTTGGAGTGTATCCATACTGTATCATGATTTCACATTGTTTAGCAGTAGCTGTTTAATCTTATCCTGAAAAGGGTAAAGTGTTAGCTGAAACAAAAAATTATGTTGCATGAAATGTATGGTGCAATATATGTGTTTTATCAATGTTTATGATATGTGGATGTAATGTATGCACATGTAAGCTGATTTGCTATATTGTGGAGGAAAATAAATCCTCGACTGCTGCTGAGGATATGTGGACTCTTCATGTCTTGAAGTTGGAGTATTGACGAAAAATTCCTTTGTGAGAGTAATGCCATGTACTGCTCGAGTAATCTGCTTGGGGAATCCAGAGAATTTTGATGACTTCTACTGGGGAATTATCTTAGGAATCCTCGTTCTGTTGGGGAACAATGAAAACTCTGTGGGGAAAAAGCTTATTCCTGTTTGGAAAAAGTTCAGGAGTTTCGGTCACCTGCCACCCTGCCGGGGAATTATCCTAAGTTAGGGAGAAACAGAAATTAGCTATTGCCCGATTGGTTTTCAGGCTTCAGGACAACTTGTTGAGGAATTTGGAGAAACTGGATGGTTTCCACCAGGGATTAATAGTTTGAAGTTTCAGCTTCGCTGGGGATCTTAATGACGTACTGTAGGGATTGTTCATGGAATAGCCTAAATATGTTTTCCTATTCTTTCAACCTGTCAGTAATTGTTCTTTTTCATTTTGTTTATTTGTAAACAGTAATTATGTTCAAATTCATATGTTCATTAATGAATCATTGGACGTTTTTGCAAATAAAAACACAAGTGTAAAGAAAAAGGCAAATAGTTTTCTGTACTTTGAAAGAGATATCTTTGTATTTACTTTGAATAAGTATTTTGTACAAAGGAGACAGACATCCTAGTAAGAGGATGGTGTCATAAAAATAAGAGAAATTTATACAAAGAAAGACAACTATATGTGATAATCCCATGGGGTTCCCATTTTGCTATAGCCTCCGTATCTCTGAATATCTTGTCCATTTTTTGCTTCGTCCGAAGATTATTGAATTGATCAGAAGAACGAGTTTTTTAGTGGAGAGGTTGAAGTTGTCCTCAAAGTGATCCGACGAGACATAGTCATACGCTTTAATTCCCTAACTTTTTCCTGGACTGCCCTTTCGGGTTTTCAATCCACCGGGAAACCCCTTTTTGCCCAAGTCGCCCTTTCGGGTTTTCAACTTGCCGGGTGTACATATTTTTTTATTTTATCCCTAATTTTTGCCCGAACCTTTTGGTTCGCCGGGATGCCCTTGTTCTGCCCAGGTGTGTCATCCTAGCGGGTCTTTTATGCGTAGTATCTTTTGACTATGTCTGCGTTCGCAGGGTGTGACAGGTCGTCGCCGTCCATGGTGGTTAAGATCATTGCCCCACCGGAAAAGATATTCTTGATTACAAATGGTCCTTCATAGGTAGGAGTCCATTTTCCCCTGGGATCACTTTGTGGCAAGATGATGCGCTTGATCACCAAATCTCCAACTTGATATTCTTGGTGTCTGACTTTCTTGTTGAAGGCCTCGATCATCCATTTTTGATACATCTGACCATGGCAAACAACAGTAAGTCTCTTTTCATCAATTAAGTTCAGTTGATCAAGTTGGGTCTGGATCCAATCATCCTCACTCAAACCTGCATCTTTCATGATTCTCAAAGAGGGGATCTGAACCTCAATATGTAAAACAGCCTCCATGCCATAAACCAAAGAATAGGGTGTTTCCCCAGTCGACGTGCGAGCCGTGGTACGCTATCCGTGGAGAGCAAACAGTAGCATCTCATTCCAATCTTTGTATGTGACTGTCATTTTTTGTATGATCTTTTTAATGTTTTTATTCGCAGCTTCGACTGCACCATTCATCTTTGGCCGATAGGGGGATTGTGATCGGTGGATCTGGAACTGACTGTTTAACGCTGGTTCGCGAAATGTCGCGGAAGCAAGAGTCGCCACCGTCTTTTATTTTCTCCAAATGGAAAGGACAAAAGCATAGAAAAATTCCTTAAAGAGATTGCTCTCGGTTCGGGAGGTAGATTATAGAAAGGGAAGGTGTTAGCACCCTTTCTATCCATGGTTATCCATGGGCTCTTAGATACTTTCTCATTTGTGTTTTCAAAATGGTTTGTTTGCTTTTCAACTGTGGGTTTAAAAATTTTCTTTGAAAATTCCAGTTCGACTCTTGTATCGGTCCTCAAGAGTGTTTGAAAAAATGCTTTCGAAAGCTTTTTGAAAATGTGTTGGTGTGAAAAGTATTTTTTGAATTTGTTTTGAAATTTAGAGCAAGTATCTAGAGTCGTCTACCTACCCTAAGGAATTCGTCTGTGTAAATGTCCTTTAAAGTAGTGCCATCCCACCATTGAGAGGTAGGTAGCACCACCGTTGGAGGTGTTCGGGTCAATTCGAGGTTCGGGACATGGTGATCACCAGAGCAATGGGAAGACACCTTAGAAGCTACCCTCATGCCAGGTTCCCGGATCATGAGGACTTACTAAGACATCCTCTACTCGACGATCACCTTTCGAGGCAAGGCAACAGTGAGGCGTACCCTAGGGGTGGTGTGTGATTTGTGTGTCAGATTCGGATATTTTATCTTGTTCATGTTAAAGTGATCTATGCGTTTGTTTTTATTTTTCGCCATTCATTCTTGCATGCATTTGTTAACAGTTAAAAATTGCGAGAAAGATAAAATTCTAAACTATTACAAAGGCGCGGGTCCACATCGCCAAAATTTCCAGGACCCGATTTGACAGAAAAATAAAGAAATAAAGTAAAGTAAAAGTGCGAGAAATATATTACACGGCTTTGGGAGAGGTACATAAAAATTATACGAAAAGAAAATAAATGCGCGATTTGAATTAAGATTGGAAACGAGGGCGTTGGACCCTTTTTAATTAAATTAAATTAAACGATTATTAAATTAATAAAATTAAAAGGAAAAGAAATTGTTTTTGGTATTTTTGTATTTTATGATTTTAATGAAAAAAGAATTAAATGAAATTAAAAGATTAACCCTAATTCTAATTGTTTGAGTTTATTAAGAAAGTATTTAATTTTAACCTAATATTAACCTAATTATTTACATGCAAATCTTGATTTATAAAAGTAAATAATATTTTAATGATTAATTATTGTGAAAGAAAATAAAAAGGATAAAAAATTAATTAAAAACCCTAGTTCTACCAATTTTAAATTAATTAAGAAAATATTAAGATTTACTCCTAAATTAAAACTAATTAATTAACAAAGGTTTTATTTACAAAATATTGAAATATTAAATAAAAATACTATTTTTTTGTCTTTTTCTGATTTTATATTGTTTTTTATATTTTATGAAAATAATTAAATTAAAGACTTAATTAGAATAAAGACAATAATTGAAAATAATACCAAAATAATGAAAAGAAATAATGCAAACCTAGGGGGTTCTGCCCCTAATTGGGAGGTAAGTCTTTAGCAATTTGAGCCCAATAAGCCTTAGGCCTCGTTGACCTTTTGATTAGCATGCCTGTGCATTGACTGAGGTTCATCATAGTCTCCAGATCTGGTCCTTTGATTGAGTGCAATGGGACGCGTGGACGGTTTGATAACGTGGGTGCATGGCGTGCTTTAGCGTTGAAGCTGCATAGGAACATTAATTGAAAAATAATAGGGAGAGGGTGAGGACCTGGGGCTCGAACCCAGGTCATGAGGATTACCACTAACCAGCTTTGCCAATTGAACCAAGCACGCGTTTTGTATATTAATTAACAAACAATCATTATAAAACAAAACCACGCGTTAATGACTTTTTAGCGCGAATTTTTGAACGGCCCAATCACCAGTGGCCACCTAGTCATCTTCTTCCTTGGTTTGTTTTTTTCCTGAAAATAAAAAGTGGTTAGCGGGGGTTTTGAACCCCCCCAAAACAGGCCATGTCCAATAATAGCGATTACGCCATCTTTGAGCATAAATTAGGCGCGAGGGTCTTATCTTTTTCGTCCAATCGTGCTGAGTCCATTCATGGTATTGACATGTCTTAATTTTACAGGGATGAGAAACGCCCAATTTAGAACATGGAAAACCCTAGATGATAACAATGGTGAATCCTTCCATGGTGCACGAAAACAAAATCAAACCACTCAGTTAGCTTCAGAATTGAATAATGAACATAAATCAAATGTTAAAAATTGCAAAAGATGCATGAATTGAGATGCACGAATATCAAATATTTTCTATACAGGTGGTCATCGTTCTCACGTTTCTTGAGGTTAGGATGGATGATTTTTATTTGGAAACCTTCCTTGAAGCCTCAGGAAGGTGATGGAACAAGTTTCTTTGCTTGAATCGACCTGTAACCTCGTTTGCAGTTTTGAAATTTCAAGCAAAAAACTCAAGTGTTCTCTTTGGTCTATGGCGCAGCTTCTGGTCCAAAGGCACGAGGGTTTGCATCCTTATATGTCTGTGAATGATTAGGGTTGGAAAAAAGGTCCAAAAACCTTTGCAATTATGGAATAGATCTTTGATTTTCATGGCCATAATTTTCCAATCTTTTCATGCATGTTTGCTACCAAATCATGTCCAATTATCTTCAATTCTTTCCTAATCTGACTTGCACGAAATCTTGGAGATATTATATGCATAAAAAGATTTGAAACATTAGGTTTAACATTTTTCATGTATTTTAATTAATTTAAATGAAAAAATCCAAATATATAAATAAAAAATGAAGCAAAACTTCCCTTTGGGCCAAATGGTCGTGCACATGCCTTGGATAATGAATGGTGGAAGAAAAAGAGGCCCATTAGCAATTTTAGGTCATTTGAAGCAATGTTGACTTTTCAAAATATCCAAAACATTTCCCAACTTGCACAAGCCATAACTTTCTCAATTATTAAGCTTTGCTCATGTTCTTGGACATTTTGGAAAGGTCTTTGAGTCCTCTAACCAATGTCTTTGGTCCCATGTCATTTTGATTTACCAATATCAAGTTATGGCCTTTGACTTAAAGTCCCTTTTTGTTGACTTTTGAAAATGACCTATAATGTTGAAATTGATAACTTTTTGTGAGAGCATTTCTTGGACTTGAAGTGTGAAGAGGAGTTGTAGGACATGTCATTATCTTCAAAATGAGCTTTGGATGGAATTTTTCTGATAATCCATGTGAAAGTTATGCCCTGGTCAAGTTACAGTTGACTTTTTCAACTGTCCAAATATGGAAACTTTTGCATCTTGATGATTTTTGAGCCAAGCTTTGAGAATCATGATCAAGCATTGATAAAATGATGTTTGTGGCTTCAAAATGAGATGTTGACCAAAAATTTGGATTTTTTACTATCAAATGACCATTTTGCCCCTACAGTTGACTGTAGTGCAATTAGGATTTTTGACTGTGCAATCTTGTGCTGTAAGTCTTTAAACTTGGTATGAGGATGCTTGACCATATTTATAGGCATGTGGGACTTGATTGGACCCTTGGAAACTTCATTTTCTTTGTCAGAACCAAAACCCTAATTCTGACTGTTAGGAGGCCCTTACACTGTGCAACCCTTGGGGAATTTTGAAGCATGACTTGATAATTTCTTGAAGAGTATGGGAGGGCAAATTTTGGGGTACAACAGTTGCCCCTGTTCAATCTTCTTAGACCTGAGGATGCAGATTGGTTGACGTGCCTTTCGTAATCCGAAGGTGAAAGATGATTGAACACTAGAGTGCCCAGAAATTTGCGCTCACATAGTAGCAGTGTGATGGTGAATGGGCTTATAGATGCTATTTGGAGATTGATGGATAGGGTGATGGGCTTATAGATGCCATGCTAAGAGATGATGGAAGGTGGATAGGCTTATAGATGCCATCTGGATGTCAATCGCATAAGAGATTCCTTAGCGAGAACTTGCATACCTGCAAAAAAGAAAAATGATTACCTGACCTGTTACGGAAGTTGGTCTTCAAATTCTTTGTGTAGATGTGCCCTGACTGGTTACAGGAGCTGGGTCTGGAGCTTCAAACGGTGATGAATGAACCAGGGATGGTTACTACCTCAACAGGAACGGTGAGAGAACCTTGGATGACTTTAACCTCAACAGCAATCGTTGAGAAAATCTTGGGAAGATTAGTACCTCCGCAGTATCGGGGAGAGAACCATAGGCGACTACAACCTCAACAGCAAACATTGAGAGAATCTTGGATAACTTCAACTTCAACAACAATCGTTGAGCGAATCTTGGGATTACCACCTCCGCAGGATCGGGGAGAGAACCATAGGCGACTACAACCTCAATAGCAATCATTGAGAGAATCTTGGTGGGAATTACCATCTCCACAGTATCGGGGAGAGAACCATAGGCGATTACAACTCAATAGCAATCATTGAGAAAACCTTGGATGGAATTATCATCTCCGCAGTATCGGGGAGAGAACCATAGGCGATTATAACTCAATAACAATCATTGAGAAAACCTTGGATGGAATTATCATCTCCGCAGTATCGGGGAGAGAACCATAGGCGATTACAACTCAATAGCAATCATTGAGAAAACCTTGGATGGAATTATCATCTCCGCAGTATCGGGGAGAGAACCATAGGCGATTACAACTCAATAGCAATCGTTGAGAAAACCTTGGATGAAATTATCATCTCCGCAGTATCGGGGAGAGAACCATAGGCGATTACAACTCAATAGCAATCATTGAGAAAACCTTGGATGGAATTATCATCTCCGCAGTATCGGGGAGAGAACCATAGGCGATTACAACTCAATAGCAATCATTGAGAAAACCTTGGATGGAATTATCATCTCCGCAGTATCGGGGAGAGAACCATAGGCGATTACAACTCAATAGCAATCATTGAGAAAACCTTGGATGGAATTATCATCTCCGCAGTATCGGGGAGAGAACCATAGGCGATTACAACTCAATAGCAATCATTGAGAAAACCTTGGATGGAATTATCATCTCCGCAGTATCGGGGAGAGAACCATAGGCGATTACAACTCAATATCAATCATTGAGAAAACCTTGGATGGAATTATCATCTCCGCAGTATCGGGGAGAGAACCATAGGCGATTACAACTCAATAGCAATCATTGAGAAAACCTTGGATGGAATTATCATCTCCGCAGTATCGGGGAGAGAACCATAGGCGATTACAACTCAATAGCAATCATTGAGAAAACCTTGGATGGAATTATCATCTCCGCAGTATCGGGGAGAGAACCATAGCCGATTACAACTCAATAGCAATCATTGAGAAAACCTTGGATAACTTCTACTGAGTCTTCATCAGAAAAATCTGTTTGGGGTCGATTTAACTAGACTAGAGAAGACCTTGGACTGGATAAGAAACAGAGAATCTTAGGGTCGATTAACTGAACCGGTCTAGGTCTTGGAATGTCTTCAACTGGGTCTTTATCAGAAAAATCGGTTTGGGGTCGATTTAACTGGACTAGAGAAGGCCTTGGAATGTCTTCAACTGGGTCTTTATCAGAAAAATCTATTTGGGGTCGATTTAACTGGACCAGAGAAGGCCTTTGACTGGATAAGAAATCTTTGGAGTCGATTTAACTGAACCGGTCTAGGTCTTGAAATATAGCCGAGAACTTAACTGAATCTTTTCCTGAAAGGTAAAGGTCAGTCATATGCAATGCATGATATGGATCAAGCAATGATGTTCTCAACATAAATGAGATTTGTAAGATATGATGCGTATATGCATGCTATAATGATGTATGTGATGTTTAGGAATGTATGTTTTCGTCTAGGAAAGTAAATCCTTGACGGGTGCCGGGAAGTCACTCCTGGGCTGATGTTGGCAAGTAGATTTTTGCTTCCGCTGGGGGATGATGGTTGCAAGAATACCGGTAGGAGACGATGACTCCGTTGGGGAATAAACTTGGCGAATGAAATACTCTGCGGGGGAGAAAAGTACTCTAGTGATCTTGCTGGGAAGCAATACTCTGTGGGGAGAAGGATACCTTGTTGAGTTGTTGATAATAACTTGCTGGGGATACCATTGTTGTGTTGATAGACTTTGCTGGGGATAAGAAGACTGCGTTGACGACGACCTTTCCATGGCTTTTTGGCTGAGGATAACCCAGTTATACCTTGGTAAGGAAATAACTCTTTGAATAAAGCCGGGAGACGCGTTCGTGCTCTGTAAGGATAAGCTTCCAGAATCTACTGGGGATAAGCTTACTACTTGGGGAGATGGATTCCAACTTTCCTGGGGAAACTGGATTGGACTCTCCTGGGGAAGTTTGAACTGCATCGGGGAAGTGACTCCTTTGAATGTCTGGTATACCGCCGGGGAACAATCTTTAGACCAAGATTGCCGAGGATGCTTGTTAAGAATATATGTACTGCTGGGGAATGTTGAGATCTGCTGGAGGATGCTCAACTTCTTTAAGTTTGATAATATAGCTTGCTTGGGGTGAGTGCACTGACTGGCTGGCTCACTCTCTGGGGAATCAAGATATACTGGTTATGTTCTTCAGCTGAACCTACCTGGGTACCTTGGAGGACCGAACAATTAGATTGCTTAAACAACTCTTTATTGCCCCTGTTTCTGAGGTGGGAGAGGAAGATCTGTGAGATGCTGATAGCCATTGATGGGCAAACCTTCTTCTGGTGGGCAGGTGACAAGATGACAGGACATAGTCGTACGCTTTAATCCCTAACTTTTGCCTGGACCGCCCTTTCGGGTTTTCAGTCCACCGGGATACCCATTTTTGCCCAAGCCGCCTTTTCAGGTTTTCGACTTGCCGGGTCTACAGATTTTTTTCATTTCATCCCTTCATTTTGCCCGAACCCTTTTGGTTCGCCGGGAAGACCTTATTTTTGCCTAGGTACGTCGACCTAGCGGGTCTTTGATTTTGCGTAGTATCTTTTCGACTATGTCCATGTTCTCAGAATGTAGGGAGTTGCCCCTGTTAGTGGTGTTTTGTCATGCCACCAGAAGGTATTTGATCAGGCAAGATTTGTTGTTGGAATGCCCCCAAGTGACTCAGGCGGAGACTTGCCCCAGGCTATTTGGCCTTTGAGAGATTCTCCGAATCTTGATTGGACTGCCCCAGATAATGGACCATGGTCATGTCTGCCCCTTGATTGGAGGTACTTCTGTTCATTAGGCATTCGTCGTGCGAACTTCTTGAAGTGGTGAAAAACACAAGAAGGGGGGGTTGAATTGTAAAACTGAAATCTAATGCAATGAACAAGATATTTTTATCCTGGTTCGTTTGATCTCAAACTACTCCAGTCCACCCGTCAAGGTGATTTCGCCTCTCTCCAACGAGGTCTTAATCCACTATATTCAACTGAATATTACAGACTGCTTTAACAACTGCTAAAGCCTTCTTGATTCAAACCACAACCCGGTTTGTCAAGGTAACACTTTCTTACAAAGAGATAAAACTATGTGTATGGATGTTTTCTACAAAACTGTATCACAACTGTGATGTATACACAAATTGAAGCTTAGAAACTAGATTACTAAACAGTAATAGAATATCAGAGTGTGTGGTTTAGCAAAACTGAGAGAACGAAGATTATGGTTTAGCTTTTGTGCGTGTAGAGATTTTTAGAGCATTAACCATTCCAATCTTCAAAGCCTTGTTTATATAGCACTGAGATGATGAACGTTGGATGCAATATTCTTGATTCAATGCTAATAACAAGCTTTCCTTATTGAGCAGATCTTGTCTGGAATGAGGCCGTTGGAATTAATTTGCTTTCAATGCACAGTGTCGTTGCTTACTTAATGCAAGTTCTGGCTTGGCTCATTCTGACTCTGCTTCGCTGCTGATGAACTATTGTGTTTCTTTATCAGAGTGTTGAGCGCAGTCTCGTTCATCAGGCTTCAGCATGTACGTGAGTTGATCATCTGATTTTAACATTCTGATATAGCAACTTCTGATGCTGGTGTCTGAAATCAAGTTCTGATGCTGAATAGATGTGATCTTGCTTATTTCAATCAGAGTATCTGCAAGTCAGAACATAATAATTTTAGGCAGCAGATAGTTCATACATGAAACTTATAAATACTATATCTTTTCACTTTGTTATCATCAAAACTCAAATATAGGGTAGTAGATTCAAACTTTGTTCTAACAATCTCCCCCTTTTTGATGATGACAAAAACTAAATATTTTAAATGAAAATAACATGAAAAGACATCTGGAATATGTATCAGAATAAGAAGCAAAAGAATAAGGAGTAAGGAGATACTCCCCCTGAGTTTATTACTTCCCTTTGATTATACGTGTTTCTTCAGGATCAGATCTTTTTGCCTTTCTTTGAACATCAGAGTATCAGAGTCTTTGACTTATCAGAAGCTTTATGTCAGAGCAGAGCTTCAGAGCTTATCTTGTCAGAGCTTTGCTTTGGATCAGAATATTAGAGCAGATCAGAACTTCATAGTGATCAGAGCTTCTAGTCTTCAGAGTGTCCAGGAGCTTCCTTGTGCCTGTAGACTTTAAGCAAAACAGAAAAAAACGTTTCAAGTAATAGAGTTAGAATGTTTGAGAATTTCTGTCTAGTCAGCCTTTATTGATTAAAATATCATTCTTGTTCTCCCCCTTTTTGTCAGCAATCAAAAAGTGTTGGTGATGTGCTAAAACAATTAAGATCAGAAAAACTAATCATATTAAGATAGTTCAGAATCAAAACAAGAAAATATTACAAAACATATTCAATCAGTGCATCAGAAAATCAAGGAAAACATGAAAAAGGTCATGCATAAAAAAAAGAGACTAAGGATGAGGAGGCAAGCGTGTGAACAGGTTCTCCAGCATGGCTTGGATCTTTTCAGCAGTCTCATTCTGCTTATGCACCATGCTGACAACAGTGTCAATCTTGTTGTCCTGCACATCCATTCTCTCTTTCATCTTCTGATCGCTTTCATCCATCCGCTGCTGCAGACGCATGTCATTCAGCCTTAGTTCTTCCAGAGTCTGCCTGTCCAAGGCAGCTTGAGAAGCATCAGAAACAGGAGGCTTCTGAGAACTTTCAACAACATCCTCTGCTTGACTTTCTTCAGCTTGAATGGTATTGTCTTCTTCTGATGATTGCACCTTTGCAGCTTGCTATTTCTCAGACCAAGGTTCACTGTCCAGAGGGAGCACGTCTTCTTTCAGGAGCTGACTTCCAACTTCATTCAGAAGCTTGCTGAAATTTTGTTGTGCCTGCTCATAGTTGATATCCTGCAACTTGAGGGCTTCAGCACGTACCCAAAGTCTGAATTGTGACCAGAGTTGATCAGAAGCAGCTGGGTCAATCATTCCAGGACAGACTTGCTTCAAGGAAGCAATCCATTGTAACACACCTGTTTCAAAATTCATAATACCAGAGCCAACATCTGGTTGCTTTGGTTTTGGGATGACAATTTTGTGTTTCAGATCAGCAAGACGGTCAAGACTGGTTAAGTCTATGAAGGTCCTGCTGGGGTTTTCAGAGGTTTTCTGAGAAGCTGTTTGTTTTGGAGAAGGAGTATCAGAGTCAGATATTTCGATTGGAGTGGGTGGTGTTTTGGGAGTATTTGGTGGTGTCGATTCTGATGAGGATGGTAACTGGGGCATGATAACAGTTGTTCCACATGGCAGTTGGATTGCCAGCGGTGATGGTTGAGGTGAATGAGGTTCAGATTGGTGAGGAGAGGGAGTTTCAGAGTGGTGAAACTCTGTTTGTGGTGAGGGTGGATTAATTTCTGGTTGGGGAGAAGGAGTTGGAATCTCTGATTGCTCAGGGATCAGAGGTTCTTCTGAGAGTGGTTTTTGTTGTTGTGGTTCGTCAGCAGATTGCTGTTGTTCTGGTTGTGGAGGAGGAATATTTTGTGGTTCAGAGTTTGGTTGATCAGAGGTATGTTGATCAATATCAGACAGCACTTGGTTAAGTGCTGATGTTGTTGAAATTGTTGGTTGTTTGGGGTGTTTGGTTCTGGGTCTTCTGAGTTTTAATGCCTCAGAAGGGTCTTCTTCTTGTACAGTTTCATCTATGGTAGGGATGGGGATTGAGATTCTATGAGAGGTTTGAGGGGGGATAGATGCTGGAATAGTAGAAGAATTTGGAATAGGGGCAGCAGATGAATTACCTCTTTTCTTGGGGGTCTGCTGAGATGATCCTTCTGATGGCGCCTTCCTCTTCTTGGTCTTCTTCAGAGTCACTTCTGGTTGAGGTTGATGCAGATCTCTGATATTCAGCTTTGGATCTGTACCATCTGCCTTGCACGCATCTAGGTACCTGAGAATCATCTCTGGTTTGGATTCAATTTCAGAAAATAACGGAAAATCACTCAGAGGCACTCTTCTGCTGGAGATATCAGCAAGGGGAGTAGCTCTGGGTTCCTTCTGAATATTCTCTATCAGCTTCATCTTTTTCAGGTTCTTTGCGTTCAGAGGTTTCCCAATTGTTGGTTCAATAATGCTTAGCTCTTGAGCTTCTATCAGATGCTCAATCAGCCTATTCTCTGTCAGAATATCTGATATCAACCTTCCAAAAGGTATCCAATCCCTCTTGGTTCTTTCTTCTTCCCTAGTTTCTTTCACACTTGTTCTGAGGTGGTTGAACAGGAAGTGAGCCAGATTGATCTTTATCTTCTGATCAATAAAGTAGATCAGAAACTACTGATCCACATTTATGTAATCAGGAGAACTGGTTGGTTTCCTGTGGTTGAAGCACCCCAGAATAATCTTAGCCCACACTCTGCAATGATCCTTCAGATCTTTAATCTTGCTGCTGGGCATCCCAAGAGTGAAAATCCTGTTGGCTACCACACCTATATCAGCACATCTTTCAGCCATGTCCACACAACGGACACCACCACCACTCTGACCGATTAGCCTTGCAATGAGATCTTCAGTAATCACAATCTTCTTTCCCATAACAAAGGAGGTGACTAGATGTGTTGAAGCCTTGGCGTGAATCCAAAATTCCTTGACCAGCATTGGGAATGTTGGTCCAACCAACCTATCGAAATACCTTTCCCACTTTTGAGCCCTAACTTCTTCAGTTAGGTCAAAACCGTTCTCCTTCAAGCTTTCAAAGTCAATGATTAATTCAGAAAGCACTTCAAGATTCTTCACCGGAGTGAGGAGAGTTCTGAGTGGCACTTGATATTGCTCAGATGATGCATTCTTCTGATTACCTGCAGAAACGCTGCTGGAGGTTGCCATGTTCACGCTAAAAGGATTTTGAGAATAAACTGAGGAAAAATAGGTTGCAAGAGATGAACACAGAAATATGCAGAAAATGTTTGAGTATTAGTGAGAAAGCGTAAAGAATAAGAATGAGAGATTAATGTGCTTAGATAGAGTTTTCAAAACTATTTTGAAAAGATAAACGTTTTTTTTAAGAGAGAGAAAAATCATGATTGCCATTTAAAAGCATGATTACTTTTCATTAAATGCTTGCTGATTTTGGGGGATTTGATAAAGATACTTAAAAACGGTTACCAGACATGTGTCTCAATGCACCCAATCAGCGCTTTGCCTTCTCAGAAGCGTGCACACGTTCTGCTTCAGAGATATGCTGATGATTGGATGACACTTGTTTGATGTAGTGATCAGCACGTCTGTCTTTGAGCTTTAGACTCTCAGATCTTTAGACTTGCATCTGATACAATCTACATGTTCTATCTTTCTGAAAGGAGATTGATCAGAAGTTCACAGTAAAATAATTACATTCTGAAGGTAAATATATGGAATTAAAACATTTTCACTCTGGGCACACTTTCATGCTGAGATGTTTCAGAATGAAATTAAACCTATCTTCTGAAAGGGGTTTAGTAAAGATATCAGCCCATTGATGGTCTGTATCTATAAATTTTAAATTCAAAATACCTTTCTGAATATAGTCCCTAATGAAGTGATGTTTTATTTCTATATGCTTAGCTCTAGAATGTAAAATGGGATTCTTACTTAAGCAAATAGCAGAAGTATTATCACAAAGTATAGGAATGTTACTCTCAAAAATCTGGAAGTCTTCAAGCTGACTTTTCATCCAGAGCATTTGTGTGCTACATCCTGCTGCTGCTATGTACTCAGCTTCTGCTGTTGACAGAGCAATTGTTGATTGCCTTTTGCTGGACCAAGAAATCAGATTTTCTCCCA
The DNA here is from genome assembly GCA_948472305.1 of Vicia faba. Lineage (NCBI taxonomy): Eukaryota > Viridiplantae > Streptophyta > Magnoliopsida > Fabales > Fabaceae > Vicia > Vicia faba. The sequence goes on from OX451737.1 coordinate 922,096,089, forward strand.
GAAACTGGCAGCTTCCAGAAGTACTTTTATGTTCCACTCTGTCTCCAGCAAAATCAGCATCACAGTAGCCTACTAAGCTGTAATCACTAGATTTTCTATAAAACAAACCCAGATTAGTAGTACCTTTCAGATACTTGAAAATTCGCTTAACAGCTGTTAAGTGAGATTCTCTAGGATCTAATTGGAATCTAGCACAGATACAAACACTGAATAATATGTCAGGTCTTGAAGCCGTCAGATAGAGGAGAGAGCCAATCATACCTCTGTAGACTTTCTGTTCTACATTTTTGCTTACCTCTTCTCTTTCCAGAATGCACGTGGGATGCATTGGAATCTTTGATGGCTTACATTCTGAGAGGTCAAATTTCTTCAGAAGATCTCTGATGTATTTGCTCTGATGAATGTAAGTTCCTTCTGGAGTTTGATTGATCTGAATTCCTAGAAAGAATTTCAGTTCCCCCATGAGGCTCATCTCAAATTCTGCCTGCATACACTTAGCAAATTTTCTTCCAAGAGAAGGATTAGTAGAACCAAAAATAATATCATCAACATAAATTTGACAGACTAAGATGTCACTCTTAACTGATTTACAGAATAGAGTAGTGTCCACTTTCCCTCTGGTGAATTCATTTTCCAGCAGAAAGTTACTTAGCCTTTCATACCAAGCTCTGGGAGCTTGTTTCAGACCATACAGTGACTTCTTTAGTTTGAAAACATGTTCTGGATGTTTTGTATTTTCAAAACCTGGGGGTTGGTGTACATAAACTTCTTCTTCTATATAACCATTTAAGAATGCACTTTTGACATCCATCTGATACAGAGTGATGCCTCTATTAACAGCAAATGAAATTAAAAGTCTGATAGATTCTAACCTGGCGACTGGGGCAAAGGTTTCTGTATAGTCTATCCCCTCTTGCTGACTATAACCTTGTGCAACCAGTCGTGCCTTGTTTCTGATGACTTCACCTTGTTCATTTAGCTTGTTTCTGAACACCCATCTTGTTCCAATGACGTTGAATCCTTTTGGTCTGGGAACGAGATCCCATACGTCGTTTCTGGTGAATTGATTCAGCTCTTCTTGCATTGCCAGAATCCAGTCATTATCCAGAAGTGCTTCATCAATTGAAGAAGGTTCAATCAGAGACACCAGTCCCATAAGTGTTTCTTCAGAGTTTCTGAAGCTTGCTCTTGTTCTGATTGGATCTTCCTTTCTTCCTAGGATAGTCTCTTCTGGGTGATCCAAGCTGCTTCTGGGTAATCTCTTCTGAGGTTGATCAGCAGCTGTTGTAGGATTTCTAGCAGTGCTCCTTTCAGACGTTGAAGGAATGTCTGTGTTGAGAGCTTCTGATGACTTGTCTTCAGAACCTGCAAATTCAATTTCTATACCTGCAAAAACTTCATTCTGCTTTGACTTTTCAGAGTCAAGCTTGTCATCAAAACGAACACTGATTGATTCTTCCACAATCTGTGTTTCTGTATTGTATACTTTGTACCCTCTTGAGCGTTCAGAGTATCCTAACATAATACACTTCTGTGCTTTAGAGTCAAACTTGTTCAAATAATTTTGTATTTAATATAAAGCAAGTACATCCAAATGGATGAAAATATGAAATGTTGGGCTTTCTGTTCTTCCACAATTCATATGGAGTCTTTTCCAGAATAGGTCTTATTGAGATTCAATTCTGAATGTAGCACGCTGTGTTTATTGCCTCTGCCCAGAAGATCTTAGCAACGTTTGTCTCATTGATCATGGTTCTGGCCATTTCTTGCAATGTTCTGTTCTTTCGTTCTACAACTCCATTTTGTTGGGGAGTTCTAGGACAAGAGAAATCATGCAGAATGCCTCTGTCATTAAAGAATGACTCAAAATCTTTATTTTCAAATTCTCCACCATGATCACTTCTGACTTTAACGATTCTAAGATCCTTTTCATTCTGAACTTGGTTACAGAAGGTAACAAACACAGAGTGTGACTCGTCCTTGTGTCTTAAGAACTTTACCCATGTCCATCTGCTATAGTCATCTACGATTACTAACCCATACTTCTTACCACTGACTGAAGTAGTTTTAACTGGTCCAAATAAGTCAATGTGCAGAAGTTCTAATGGCTTAGAGGTAGAAACAACATTTTTGGATTTAAAAGAAGGTTTAGCAAATTTGCCTTTCTGACATGCTTCACACAGAGCATCTGAATTGAACTTCAAATTAGGAAGTCCTCTGACCAGATTGAGTTTGTTAATCTGAGATATTCTTCTCATACTAACATGCCCCAATCTTCTGTGCCAGATCCACTGCTCGTTGTTAATAGACAGAAGACATTTTACATTCTGACTCTTTAGTTCAGAAAGTTTGATTTTGTAAATGTTGTTTTTCCTCTTACCATTAAACAGGATAGTCCCATCTTTCTGACTAACAGCTTTACATGATTTTTGATTAAAGATTATATCATAACCGTTATCACTTAATTGACTTATGGATAACAGATTATGCATCAATCCATCTACTAGCAGAACATTATTAATAGAGGGAATATTTCCATTACCTACAGTTCCAGAGCCAATTATCTTTCCCCTCTGATTGCCTCCGAAGCCAACGTGGCCTCCAGGCTTAAGTTCTAGGCTTTGGAACATATGCCTTCTTCCCGTCATGTGTCGTGAGCAGCCAGAGTCCAGGTACCATGACTGGTGTTTCTGACTTGCTGCTAAAGATATCTGCAACATGTATTATTTTATCCTTAGGTACCCAGATTTTCTTGGGTCCTGATTTGTTAGTTTTACCAAAACTCTGGTTGAATTTTGGTTTCACAGAGTGCTTACTGCTAGTATATTTGATATCATGTGTGTGACCATACACAGTGTGAATTCAGAGGAGTGTGTTTAATGGTTAAGTCCATGACATTCTTTGGTGTAGGAACCTTACCTTGGTATCCTATTCCTTTCCTGCCGTTTCTGCTAACCCCATAGATCATTGAAGCCATTCTGCTTCTATTTATGCTTTTAGCTAGGAACTTCTGGAAACTGTGATCATACTCCTTGATGATCTCATCAGCATTGCTGGGAGTTTCAAGAATTGGTTCCTTCTGAGAGTTTTGTAAAGTGTTTTCTAATTTTGAAATCTTATTTCTCAGCTCAGAATTTTCCAATTTGAGACTCTCAGTATTATTAGAGTCGAATTCAAGATTCCTTTTCAGGTCTCTGAATTTAGCTCTAATTTGCTGATAACGTTCCAGAATCTCATTAAGGCTTTCAGCAAGTTCAGCCTTTGTAAAGTTAACAGCAAAGTTAGGAAATACCTCTTCAGTGTCTGATTCTGAGTCTGATTCAGAAGCTTCACTATCTTCTGAAATGTTAGCCATGAGAGCTATGTTTGCCCTTTCATCATCTGATTCTGAGTCAGCTTCAGACGAGTCAGAGTCATCCCATGTAGCCATGAGACTTTTCTTCTTCTCTCTTCCAAACTTCTTTTTGGGCTTTTCCCTCTGAAGCTTTGGGCAGTCACTCTTGTAGTGTCCTTGCTCATTGCACTCATAGCAGATGATGTCTTTGGTGTTTGGCTTTTTGCTACTGGAGGAGCCTTCAGATCTTCTGTATCCAGAGGAAGAATCTGTCCTTCTGTATCTGGAAGAGGACTCGTTCTGATCAGATCTTCTGGGATTCCTAAACTTCCTTTGTCTTTGCTTCCATAGTTGATTTACTCTTCTGGAGAGAAGGGAAAGTTCGTCTTCTTCTGATGAGGATCCATCAGATGTTTCTTCAACTGCCTGCAAAACTTTAGACTCAAATTTTCTGTTAGATTTTAATGCTAAAGGCTTACCTTGCTTCTGAGGCTCATCAGCTTCTAGCTCTATCTCATGACTTCTGAGGGAGCTGATAAGTTCCTCCAGAGTGATTTTGTTGAGATCTTTAGCTAGCTTCAGAGCAGTAACCATAGGCCTCCACTGCTTGGGTAAACTTCTGACGATTTTCTTGACATGGTCAGCAGTAGAGTATCCTTTGTCCAGAACTTTGAGACCAGCTACCAGAATCTGGAATCTAGAGAACATAGTTTCAATGGATTCAGATTCTTCCATTTTGAACGCCTCATACTTCTGAATGAGCGCCAGAGCTTTTGTTTCTTTGACCTGAACGTTGCCCTCATGCGTCATTCTGAGAGAATCAAAAATATTCTTTGCTGTGTCTCTGTTGGAGATCTTTTCATACTCAGTATAGGAGATGGCACTGAGAAGGATGGTTCTGGCCTTGTGGTGATTCTTGAAGTCACGCTTTTGTTGACCAGACATTGTTTTTCTATCAATCTTCTGACCACTTGCATTCACAGGGTGCGTGTATCCATCTGTCACCATATCCCACAGATCAGCATCATGTGCCAGAAAGAAGCTTTCAATTCTGTCTTTCCAGTAATCAAAGTTTTCTCCATCAAAGACTGGAGGTTTGCCACTGAATCTGTCTCTGTCTTCATTGTTGTCATTGCTGATGTGAGAATTGTTTCCTGCCATTGTGTTTTTCTGACGCTGGATCTTGTACTGACACGGTTAAGTGTTTTAGCTCAGAACCAGGCGCTCTGATGCCAATTGAAGTGGTGAAAAACACAAGAAGGGGGGGGGTTGAATTGTAAAACTGAAATCTAATGCAATGAACAAGATATTTTTATCCTGGTTCGTTTGATCTCAAACTACTCCAGTCCACCCGTCAAGGTGATTTCGCCTCTCTCCAACGAGGTCTTAATCCACTATATTCAACTGAATATTACAGACTGCTTTAACAACTGCTAAAGCCTTCTTGATTCAAACCACAACCCGGTTTGTCAAGGTAACACTTTCTTACAAAGAGATAAAACTATGTGTATGGATGTTTTCTACAAAACTGTATCACAACTGTGATGTATACACAAATTGAAGCTTAGAAACTAGATTGCTAAACAGTAATAGAATATCAGAGTGTGTGGTTTAGCAAAACTGAGAGAACGAAGATTATGGTTTAGCTTTTGTGCGTGTAGAGATTTTTAGAGCATTAACCATTCCAATCTTCAAAGCCTTGTTTATATAGCACTGAGATGATGAACGTTGGATGCAATATTCTTGATTCAATGCTAATAACAAGCTTTCCTTATTGAGAAGATCTTGTCTGGAATGAGGCCGTTGGAATTAATTTGCTTTCAATGCACAGTGTCGTTGCTTACTTAATGCAAGTTCTGGCTTGGCTCATTCTGACTCTGCTTCGCTGCTGATGAACTATTGTGTTTCTTTATCAGAGTGTTGAGCGCAGTCTCGTTCATCAGGCTTCAGCATGTACGTGAGTTGATCATCTGATTTTAACATTCTGATATAGCAACTTCTGATGCTGGTGTCTGAAATCAAGTTCTGATGCTGAATAGATGTGATCTTGCTTATTTCAATCAGAGTATCTGCAAGTCAGAACATAACAATTTTAGGCAGCAGATAGTTCATACATGAAACTTATAAATACTATATCTTTTCACTTTGTTATCATCAAAACTCAAATATAGGGTAGTAGATTCAAACTTTGTTCTAACACTTCTATGCTGTTCAAACAAAAAGTCATATGCAAACAAAGTTATGTTAAAAATGCAAAGCCTATGTCTGTCTTGAAGATTTTGAAAATGCATTCTTTTTTCATAAAACAAAATGAATGTTTGTAAAACGTGATGTCAACTCCTTCTTTCTAGTAAGCCTTAAGGAGTCAGGATACCTTTCGTCACAGTATGCTTTCGAACTAACCCATGCTTCAGCTAGGACTTTTAAGGGTTATAACGTGGCCTGGTTCACGGTTTAAGAAACAAAGGATAAAGGCTCAAATTTTATTTGTACCCACCCGCTCTTCGTGATGTTCTCCAAACCTAAACTCAGTTGATCATACGTTAGACCTTGTTTGAGTCTTTGCTCTGATTTTCCGGTGATGATTCGGATGTTGATAACTTATTTTGAATAGGCAGTCATCTCCTTTTTGGCTGAGGGTTTGTAGGACCTCTTTCTTTTTTTGATTTTTGTTATCCCTTTCTTTTTTTTTTTGCCTGAACTGTTTTCCCTTTTTGGAATTACAGTCAGCGGGATGCCCCAGTTTTGTAAGTCTCCTTTATGGGTTTTGACCTACTGGGTTTTTTATTTTTTGAGATAATGATTGCCTTTCTTTATTGATTATTCGGAACCATCACTGTCTTTCTTTGTTTTGTAAGGACCTCTTTGGTGCCATTCGTTATGCACTTGGATCAACTGAGAGACTACCCTGCCCCAGGTTATGATTAAGGGTTTTGAATTTCGAAAAGAAAAACTCCTACTTCTTTGGCTCGGAGGGGTTGACGAGGGATTATCATCCTTATAACTCCAGTGTTTAGGAATTGAAACAATGCATGTACCTCATCAGCGGGGTCTGTTCAAAAGCATACTGTAAAGATCGTGGTATCGTTTTCGTCATCCTCCCTCAAGAGGCTTAGAATTATTAATTAAGAGTTGATCATCAGACAAAATATGAAAATAATTTGCATTTAGTGAATACGAATATATTGATTCAAAATAGACATAAGCGATGCATTAATGGAATAACAATGTTTAACATGAATAAATGTCTAAACAATCAAAGAACAACACAACTTGAACATTCGAATGAACAAAAGTCTTTTCATTTCAGGGCTTGTCACTTCAAATGGTGAGCCTTGGAGGGATGGTAGAAAAATTCTGCCTGGCCATCTTGTGTGAACTCCAGTGCTCCCTCATCAATCAGGTCTTGGACCTTATTCCTCAGAGCCCAACACTCATTTGTATCATGTCCCGGACAGGCAGAGTGGTAGGCACATCTTTTATTGGGATCATAGACAGGAGATGCTGTGTTCTAGTTCTGGGGGTGAGCCCTTAATGTGATCAGGTTCAATCTTAACAGGCGTTGTAAAGCTTGGAACAACGACATGTTGAGCTGGGTGAATTGCCTCCTAGGCTTGTCTGGCTGAAGCTGGTGAGGTTGATGCTAAATTTGTGGCGCTGAAGCCATTTGAGGAACTCTCCCCTTATCTCCTTGTCGCAAGGATGATTGAATGATGAATGGCTTTTTACCCTTAGACGTTTTCCCCAGTTGGTTACCCTGAAGCAGTTGGTTGATGAGAACCCCGAGCTCTTCTTGTCTTTGAGTTAACCCTTGAATGGCAGTCCCCTGCCCTAGCATCTGGGCTTTCAATGCCTCCACTTCAGCTTGCAGGTGTTTCAGCCTTTCATCCTCAGCACTGCTCTTGACAAAAGTCCCCATGAAAAGTGTCCTTAGCTCCTCCTGCCCCTTGGATAGATTCAGGAGGATTTCCCCAAACTGAGTCTCTTGAGCCAGAAGGTCCTGGTTATCTTGTTGAGCCATTGCTGAAATAAACAGCGGGAAAGGTAAGTGACCTGCAACAAGGATACCTGTTATGCAATGATGTGTATGATATGCATGTAATGTTTTCAAGGACCTCGCGGGATAAACAAGGAAATTTGTTAGAATTTGGGTCCGGTAGCTTGATTGAAGGAAACCCATGTTATTGAGAATTCTTCTTCAAGGGTCAAAGGCTCACCATATCCAGTGGGTCATAGCCCCTAACTTTAGTCCTCATGTCTGGTTTTGATTTCCAAACAACCTTGGTTAGGGGAACCTTCTCCAGGAGTCAGAGCTCACCATATCAAGTGGGTCGTAGCCCCTGACAACCTTGGCTAGAGGAAAATAAATCCTCTTTGCCCCTTGCTGGGATAGTTGATTCACCATGACCTGCATCACAAGCCCTTGAGATCCTTGAAATGGATTAGTTTTTTTTTATGCAGGATGTATGCAATGGTATGATGTCATGCTATGCATGGGGTAATGTGGGTAAACCCTGTTACGAGTCCCAATTAGGGACTGCAAACCAAAACCTGCGAGAAACTCAGTACACTCTGTTAGGAGTCCCAATTAAGGACTATAAACAAAACCTGCAAGAGACTTAGTAAACCCTGTTATGAGTCCCAATTAAGGACTATAAACGAAACCTGCAAGAAGCTCAAGTAAAACCTGTTATGAGTCCTAATTAAGGACTATAAACGAAATCTGCAAGAAACTTAGTAAACTTTGTTATGAGTCCTAATTAAGGACTACAAACGAAACCTGTAAGAAGCTCAAGTGTCAGACAACAAGCATGCAAATAGTCAAGTACGAAGGCACACAAGTCACACAAGAGAAGCCCTTAGGGTTTAGGCCAGCATGGGGTCTGGGTAGTACCCTCTTGAAGTTGGTGGGCTCAACCTGTCCTATTAGAAGTAACCGGGTTCTAAGGGTCCCAATATCACTGGATTGCTTTCATTGTTCATCGTTTCGATTTAGCCACTGAACTGGCGACCGAAATATTCCAGGAAAGCAACCCTCAATCGAGTGTAGTATCGAGTATCAACCAACCTCGGACTGCACCAAAGTCAGTTATCTCACTACCCTAAAGAGGCCAAGATAGTTTAATTAAGGTTCCTAAGGTCTGTTGATGCTTCACGACACCACGCGGAGGCCCCGTACTCTCCTTGACTGAACTCAAGGGTTACCGGTACACACCAAAGTGCCACATCAACATAGAAAACTGTTTCAACCATGTCGGTATACCCCGCACAGTTCCCTCACAGCCTTGTTGCTACTTTCTAAGAAGGTATCCCCAGATCCGGGTTAGGATCTATAGAATTCCCAAGACAGTCCCACAATTTAAAGCAAGCAAATCAATACAATTGAAAACACAGTTATGAACTAACCCTAAGGTACACCTCACTTTAAGTTTAAGTCCCCAGCAGAGTCGCCAGTTCTGTGATCGGTGGATCTGGAACTGACTGTTTAACGCTGGTTCGCGAAATGTCGCGGAAGCAAGAGTCGCCACCGTCTTTTATTTTCTCCAAATGGAAAGGACAAAAGCACAGAAAAATTCCTTAAAGAGATTGCTCTCGGTTCGGGAGGTAGATTATAGAAAGGGAAGGTGTTAGCACCCTTTCTATCCATGGTTATCCATGGGCTCTTAGATACTTGCTCATTTGTATTTTCAAAATGGTTTGTTTGCTTTTCAACTGCGGGTTTAAAAAGTTTCTTTGAAAATTCCAGTTCGACTCTTGTATCGGTCCTCAAGAGTGTTTGAAAAAATGCTTTCGAAAGCTTTTTGAAAATGTGTTGGTGTGAAAAGTATTTTTTGAATTTGTTTTGAAATTTAGAGCAAGTATCTAGAGTCGTCTACCTACCCTAAGGAATTCGTCTGTGTAAATGTCCTTTAAAGTAGTGCCATCCCACCATTGAGAGGTAGGTAGCACCACCGTTGGAGGTGTTCGGGTCAATTCGAGGTTCGGGACATGGTGATCACCAGAGCAATGAGAAGACACCTTAGAAGCTATCCTCATGCCAGGTTCCCGGATCATGAGGACTTACTAAGACATCCTCTACTTGACGATCACCTTTCGAGGCAAGGCAACAGTGAGGCGTACCCTAGGGGTGGTGTGTGATTTGTGTGTCAGATTCAGATATTTTATCTTGTTCATGTTAAAGTGATCTATGCGTTTGTTTTTATTTTTCGCCATTCATTCTTGCATGCATTTGTTAACAGTTAAAAATTGCGAGAAAGATAAAATTCTAAACTATTACAAAGGCGCGGGTCCACATCGCCAAAATTTCCAGGACCCGATTTGACAGAAAAATAAAGAAATAAAGTAAAGTAAAAGTGTGAGAAATATATTACACGACTTTGGGAGAGGTACATAAAAATTATACGAAAAGAAAATAAATGCGCGATTTGAATTAAGATTGGAAATGAGGACGTTGGACCCTTTTTAATTAAATTAAATTAAACGATTATTAAATTAATAAAATTAAAAGGAAAATAAATTGTTTTTGGTATTTTTGTTTTTTATGATTTTAATGAAAAAAGAATTAAATGAAATTAAAAGATTAACCCTAATTCTAATTGTTTGAGTTTATTAAGAAAGTATTTAATTTTAACCTAATATTAACCTAATTATTTACATGCAAATCTTGATTTATAAAAGTAAATAATATTTTAATGATTAATTATTGTGAAAGAAAAGAAAAAGGATAAAAAATTAATTAAAAACCCTAGTTCTACCAATTTTAAATTAATTAAGAAAATATTAAGATTTACTCCTAAATTAAAACTAATTAATTAACAAAGGTTTTATTTACAAAATATTGAAATATTAAATAAAAATACTATTTTTTTGTCTTTTTCTGATTTTATATTGTTTTTTATATTTTATGAAAATAATTAAATTAAAGACTTAATTAGAATAAAGACAATAATTGAAAATAATACCAAAATAATGAAAAGAAATAATGCAAACCTAGGGGGTTCTGCCCCTAATTGGGAGGTAAGTCTTTAGCAATTTGAGCCCAATAAGCCTTAGGCCTCGTTGACCTTTTGATTAGCATGCATGTGCATTGACTGAGGTTCATCATAGTCTCCAGATCTGGTCCTTTGATTGAGTGCAATGGGACGCGTGGACGGTTTGATAATGTGGGTGCATGGCGTGCTTTAGCGTTGAAGCTGCATAGGAACATTAATTGAAAAATAATAGGGAGAGGGTGAGGACCTGGGGCTCGAACCCAGGTCATGAGGATTACCACTAACCAGCTTTGCCAATTGAACCAAGCACGCGTTTTGTATATTAATTAACAAACAATCATTATAAAACAAAACCACGCGTTAATGACTTTTTAGCGCGAAATTTTGAACGGCCCAATCACCAGTGGCCACCTAGTCATCTTCTTCCTTGGTTTGTTTTTTTCCTGAAAATAAAAAGTGTTTGGCGGGGGTTTTGAACCCCCCCAAAACAGGCCATGTCCAATAATAGCGATTACACCATCTTTGAGCATAAATTAGGCGCGAGGGTCCTATCTTTTTCGTCCAATCGTGCTGAGTCCATTCATGGTATTGACATGTCTTAATTTTACAGGGATGAGAAACGCCCAATTTAGAACGTGGAAAACCCTAGATGATAACAATGGTGAATCCTTCCATGGTGCACGAAAACAAAATCAAACCACACAGTTAGCTTCAGAATTGAATAATGAACATAGATCAAATGTTAAAAATTGCAAAAGATGCATGAATTGAGATGCACGAATATCAAATATTTTCTGTACAGGTGGTCATCGTTCTCACGTTTCTTGAGGTTAGGATGGATGGTTTTTATTTGGAAACCTTCCTTGAAGCCTCAGGAAGGTGATGGAACAAGTTTCTTTGCTTGAATCGACCTGTAACCTTGTTTGCAGTTTTGAAATTTCAAGCAAAAAACTCAAGTGTTCTCTTTGGTCTATGGCGCAGCTTCTGGTCCAAAGGCACGAGGGTTTGCATCCTTATATGTCTGTGAATGATTAGGGTTGGAAAAGAGGTCCAAAAACCTTTGCAATTATGGAATAGATCTTTGATTTTCATGGCCATAATTTTCCAATCTTTTCATGCATGTTTGCTACCAAATCATGTCCAATCATCTTCAATTCTTTCCTAATCTGACTTGCACGAAATCTTGGAGATATTATATGCATAAAAAGATTTGAAACATTAGGTTTAACATTTTTCATGTATTTTAATTAATTTAAATGAAAAAATCCAAATAAATAAATAAAAAATGAAGAAAAACTTCCCTTTGGGCCAAATGGTCGTGCACATGCCTTGGATAATGAATGGTGGAAGAAAAAGAGGCCCATTAGCAATTTTAGGTCATTTGAAGCAATGTTGACTTTTCAAAATATCCAAAAAACTTCCCAACTTCCACAAGCCATAACTTGCTCAATTTTTAAGCTTTGCTCATGTTCTTGGACATTTTGGACAGGTATTTGAGTCCTCTAACCAATGTCTTTGGTCCCATGTCATTTTCATTTACCAATCTCAAGTTATGGCCTTTGACTTAAAGTCCCTTTTTGTTGACTTTTGAAAATGACCTATAATGTTGAAATTGATAACTTTTTGTGAGAGAATTTCTTGGACTTGAAGTGTGAAGAGGAGTTGTAGGACATGTCATTCTCTTCAAAATGAGCTTTGGATGGAATTTTTCTGATAATCCATGTGAACGTTATGCCCTGGTCAAGTTACAGTTGACTTTTTCAACTGTCCAAATATGGAAACTTTTGCATCTTGATGATTTTTGAGCCAAGCTTTGAGAATCATGATAAAGCATTGATCAAATGATGTTTGTGGCTTCAAAATGAGATGTTGACCAAAAATTTGGATTTTTGACTGTCAAATGACCATTTTGCCCCTACAGTTGACTGTAGTGCAATTAGGATTTTTGACTGTGCAATCTTGTGCTGTAAGTCTTGAAACTTGGTATGAGGATGCTTGACCATATTTATAGGCATGTGGGACTTGATTGGACCCTTGGAAACTTCATTTTCTTTGTCAGAACCAAAACCCTAATTCTGACTGTTAGGAGGCCCTTACACTGTGCAACCCTTGGGGAATTTTGAAGCATGACTTGATAATTTCTTGAAGAGTATGGGAGGGCAAATTTTGGGGTACAACAGGGATGAATTGTGATGTTGAATCTTAAACTGCTTGCACAAGGAGGTGATCATAGTGTTATTAAGGTTTGTACTGTTATCAGTGATGATCCTTTCTGGGATATCGTACCGGCAAATAAGATTCTGCTTGATGAAGCGGGCAACAACATTCTTAGTAATGGATGCGAAGGAAGCTGCTTCGACCCACTTGGTGAAATAGTCAATGGCCACTAGAATGAAACGGTGTCCATTGGAGGTTGTCGACTTGATCTCCCCAATCATATCGATTCCCCACATAGCGAAGGGCCAAGGAGCTGTTAAGACATTTAGAGGAACCATAGGCACGTGCGCCCTGTCTGCATAGATTTGACACTTATGACAGGTCCGGGAGTGTTGATAGCAGTCTGCTTCCATGGTAGACCAATAGTAGCCTGCCCATAGAATTTTCTTCGCCATCGTATGCCCACTAGAGTGAGTGCCAAATGTACCTTCATGTAATTCAGCCATAATCTTTTCAGCTTCAATCTTATCCACACAACAGAGCAGAATAGAATCATGATTACGTTTGTACAGGATGCCATTTCTTAGGAAGAACTTAGCGTAGAATCTCCTTAGGAACTTTTTATCATTGATTGAAGCTCCTTCTGGATATTCTTGAGCCTCGAGATACCTTTTGACTTCATGAAACCAAGGCTAGTCCACTACTTCTTCAAAATTAATCTCGTGACAGTGTGTTGGTTCGTTCATTCATTCAATGGTGATCTGGGGAGCCTCGTTATCCCAATTAAGTTTAAACATAGATGACATTGTGGATAAAGCATCCGCTAGTTGATTTTCTTCTCGCGGGAAGTGCTCGAAGGTAATCTGCTAGAAATGTGGTAACAATGTCAAAACATGTTCTTTATAAGGGATAAGGTTGGGATGTTTAGTGTCCCATTCTCCTTTGATTTGACTGATGACCAAAGATGAATCTCCGAACACATCTAAAGATTTGATTCCCAAGTCTATGGCGGCCTTGAGACCAAAGATGCATGCTTCGTATTCTGCCATGTTATTCGTACAGTTGAAGCAAAGTCTGGCAGTAAAAGGAGTATGGAATCCTTCTGGAGATATGAGTACAGTGCCGATACCATTACCAAGTGCATTGGATGCCCCATCAAAGAACATGGTCCATCGGGATCCTTGTCCAGGTCCGTCATATGGTCTAATTTCTTCACAGTCATCTAATGTCATGATGTCTTCATCCAGGAATTCAAACTTCATGGGCTGATAATCCTCTATAGCTTGATGAGCAAGATGATCAGCTAGCACACTGCCCTTTATAGCTTTTTGGGTTGTGTACTGTATGTCATATTCTATTAGGATCATCTGCCATCTAGCTATCCTCCCAGACAGAGCAGGCTTCTCAAAGATGTACTTTATCGGATCCATCTTAGATATCTGCAAAGTGGTATGAGTCAACATATACTGTCTTAGCCGACGAGCAACCCACACCAAAGCGCAACAAGTTTTCTCGAGCAGTGAATATCTGGTTTCACAGTCGGTAAACTTTTTGCTTAGGTAATAAATAGCGTGCTCTTTTCGGCCAGACTCGTCATGCTGCCCCCAATACGCACCCCATTGAGTTCTCTAAAACGGCCAGATACATGATTAGCGGTCTTCCCTCGATTGGCGGCATCAAGACAAGAGGCTCTTGTAAATACTCTTTGATCTTATCGAAAGCAATCTGACATTCATCATTCCATCTGACTACTTGATCTTTCTTCAATAGTTTGAAGATTGGTTCACAAGTATATGTTAGGTGAGAAATGAATCTGGCAATATAGTTCAGGCGTCCCAAGAATCCTCTGACTTCCTTCTCAGTACGAGGAGTAGGCATTTCTTGTATCGCTTTGACTTTGGCATGATCAACCTCGATGCCTTTATTGCTGACAATGAAACCTAAGAGTTTACCGGACCGGACTCCGAATGTACACTTGTTCGGATTCAATCTTAACTTGTACTCCTTCAATCTGACAAACAGCTTTTGCAAGTGATCAAGGTGTTCTTCTTCAGTTTGTGATCGGGCTATCATGTCATATACGTAGACCTCTATCTCATGATGTATTATATCATGAAACAAAGCTACCATGGCGCGTTGATAGGTTTCCCCGACATTCTTCAGTTCAAATGGCATCACTTTGTAGCAGAACGTACCCCACTGTGTGACAAATTTAGTTTTCTCCATGTCCTCAGGCGCCATTTTTATCTGGTTATAGCCTGAGAATCCGTCCATGAAAGAAAATACTTTTTATTGGGCTGTATTGTCAACCAGGATGTCGATGTGTGGAAGTGGAAAGTCATATTTAGGGCTGGCCCTATTTAATCTCTATAACCCATGCACATTCTCACTTTTCCGTCCTTTTTAGGCACGGGAACAATGTTGGCCCCCCATTGAGGATAGGAAGTAACAGCCAGAAATCCAGCATTGAATTGTTTCATAACTTCTGCTTTGATCTTCTCTGACATGTCAGGTCTCATGCGGCGGACCTTTTTCTTCACTGGTGGACAGTCTTCTCTTGTGGGTAGATGGTGTAACACGATGTCTGTATCGAGTCCGGGCATTGCTTCGTATGACCAGGCAAAGATCTCAACATAATCATGCAACAGCTGAATTAGGCGGTCCTTGACACTCGGCTCTAGATTGGCACCCACTTTGATTTCCTTTTTATCTTCCTCGGTACCCAAGTTTATTGTATCCAACAACTCCTCATGAGGCTGAATAGCTCTTTCCTATTGTTGTAGTAGTCTGACCAATTCCCCTGACAACTCACAATCTTCCTCACCTTCGTATTCGGCTTGGTAGATCAGATCTTCAGAGTCACTGAAGGCTATAGAAGTATCATTACCCATGGGATCCGGAATGGAAGGGTACCTGCATTTGTGAGTGTGGGTGTGTGTAAGGTTATAGCCATCTTAAAACAATAAAATATAAAAGAAAGACAATGAGCACAAAAGGTTTGTATGTGAAAAAGCGTCCATGATTCATTGAATGTCATATGAAGATGAAATAAAAAACCTTACAAATAGACCATTGTGCCTCGGGTAAGACAGAAGGTTTTTAAAGTGTGAATTGTTCATGAATATTATAAGTCCAACAGAAATGTAAAAGATAAATTACTGAGAGATGAAGGTTATTGGGAAAAAGTCTTTGGCTTCCCAGTTGCGGAGTCCTCCGCTGACAGTAGGAAATATCCAATCTTCCAAGCTTCCATCCTCTTCATTGTCTTCTACTTCACTGACCCCTTGGTTGCTAATCTTCACAGGTGGCCCCCTAGCACGGGCACGGCGCATAGCCTTCTGAGCAGTTGAAGTAAACCCCAAGCCAAACTTGTCTGATTTGTACGGAATGTCTGGAAGATGCCCCCAGATGGTGCATCCACCCTCTTCCACTACTGCCTTTGCATCCTTTAGAGATGACATCTAAAGTGGAGGTCTTGTGATCTTAGGAATCGAGGATACCGCCTTGGTCGCTGCTACTTCTTGATAGACTTCTTCAAAATGTTGGAAAGGGGTTTCAACGAACTCGCCATCCATCTCTACATAATGGAAAAAATTCAGATGACTAATCATGTACTCCTCCTCCACGTGGACAGTTATGATCTTTCCTTGGACCGGGTACTTCAGCATCTGATGCAATGTGGAGGTGACGGCACCGGCATTATGGATCCAGGGGCGTCCTAACAGACAGGAATAAGAAGGACGGATGTCCATCACATAGAAGATTGAGTTGAAAATCTGGGTTCCCACCTTTATTGGGATGTCCACCTCCCCGTGGACCATCCTCTTGGAACCATCAAATTCTCTCACCACTATGTAACTGGGTTTTAGAGTCACCCCCTTACAATCCAATCTGTCAAGGGCTTTTTTCGGTAAGACGTTCCAAGATGATCCCGTGTCCACCAAGACATGGGATAGGGTTGTTCCTCTACACTCCACTGAGACATGTAATGCCTCGTTGTACTTTCTCCCTCTGGGTGTCAAATCAGCATCGGAGAAACCCAAGCCATTATCAGCTGTCAAACTGGCCACACAATCCTGGAATTGGTTAGCAGACGTCTCTTGCGGCACATGAGTTGTCTTCAGAAATTTTACCATAGCTTTTTCATGTTCTTCAGAGCATAACAACAGAGCTAGCATAGAGATCTTAGAAGGGGTTTGTCCCAACTGTTCAACCACATCATAATCACTCTTCTTTATTATCCTCAGGATTTCTTCCATTTCCTTCTTGGATGTTTCGGGAATAGCTAGTGATTGAGCCTTCGTCCGGACAGGCTCTTCGAGAATATTTTTCCTTTATTTCGAGCAGTGGAAGTAGGGATAGGGATTGTGTTGTCTTTGTCGGTAGGTACGCATGCAGGTATAATCACTGGTGCAGAGGTAATCTTTGGAACAACTGTGGGTCCAAAGACTGCCTTTGGAGGGGAAATCTCTGGAGAGAAGATTCTACCACTGCGAGTAATCTTGCTAGTTCCAGCAATATTGCTAATGTCGGAATTGTCCTCTTCGGAGCTCTCTTCTTCGGCAGTCAGTTCATCTTGTTTAATACCATGGTAGTAGATTTCTCCACCGTAATTCCATGGTACTGTTTTATCTGATTTGTACGGGACCGGCCCAGGAATTGTAATCTTAAGTGGAGTAGTCTTTGGAGCAGGTGTAATCCTAACGGGTCTTTTAGGGGCCCTGGAAGGACTGGCATAGATGGTTATAATTGAAACTTCTTTAACTGGAACGGGTAAAACAGGAGCATTCTCAAACAAAATTTCTTGGTTATCCATCAGTCATTGGATACCTTTTTTCAACAGAGGACAGTCAAATGATGAGGATAGGCAAACATGGCAGTCTTTGTCACAACCTGGGAATATACCAGCTTTCAACAAATTCAACTTAATGATCGGGAGCGGAGTCAACAGTTCATCCACGGTAGAAACAAACAAATTTTCTTCGATAGTGTTGGCATTGTGACCATGCCTAGGCATCGGAGCGGAAATAACATTTGGTTTTTCAGGCGCATCAAACTCAACTTCCTTCGCATTTATCAGCTCTTGAATTTTGTTCTTCAGAGCCCAACAGTTGTTAGTGTCGTGCCCTGGACTTTCAGAATGGTATGCGTATCTGGCATTCAAATGGTAATAAGGAGACGCAGTATTGGGATTCTTTGGAGCCTCTTTTAAAGTTGCCAGATTCAATTTCAGAAGATGTGATAGAACCTGAGCTGGAGTCATGTTAATCCTGGTGAATTTCCGGACTGGCCTTACCACCCTTGGCTGGTTTTCTTGGTTGGTCTGATGCAGGCTTTGGAATCAAAACAGCCCCCACTGTTGTTCGGCGTTCAGGTCTTCCTTGATTCCTGTGTGAATAAACAACAGATACTTCCTTCCTTCCAGTGAAGGGTTTTTTCACAGCTGTAGAGGCCGACGCATCCTTTTGAATCTTCCCACTTCTTATACCAGCCTCCACCCTCTCGCCGGTTAAAATTAATTCGGTAAACCCTGTAGAGGAGCTCCCAATCAGATGATTGAAGAAAGGGCCCGATAGAGTTCCCAAGAACATGTCCAGTAACTCCCTTTCAGACAGAGGGGCTGCACCCTTCCGGCTAGATCTCTCCACTTTTGCGTGTAATCTTTGAAGCCCTCATTAGAAACCATAGCCATACTCTGAAGTTGAGTACGGGTAGGCGCCAAATCGGCGTTGTACTGGTATTGTTTATAGAAAGTTGCGGCCAGGTCTTCCCAATTGTGGACGTCGACCCTTTCCAACTGGTAGAACCAATCAAGTTGTGTTCCTGATAAACTGTCTTGGAAAAAGTGGACCCACAAGTCTTTGTCGGTAGAGTGCAGCTAAATCTTCCTGACATACGATTGGAGGTGCATTTTAGGACAAGACACCCCATCATACTTGGAAAATAATGGCACTTTAAACTTTGGTGGGATCACAATTCCTGACACCAGCCTCAATTCTTCAAAATTTAGACCCAATACTCTCTGGATTTCCATAGCGCTTAAACGCTCTTCAAGGTGTTTGTACTTGTCATCAGCCGAAGGGTATTGTTGTTCAGAGTAGTCCTCCTCTTCTTCAGAATCTGATTGTACTGCCGTTTCTTTCCCTTTTCTTTCCCCTTCATTAGATGTTGTTGGAAAATCTAAGGTCCTTCTAGCTTGTCCCTGAAACCTTCTGCCAATGATTACCACACCAGCTGGCTTCTTCTTCTTTTTATCTTTTTCTTTTTCTAGTAGAGTCTTTATCTCCTCTTACCCCTTGTCTAAGGTCATGAGTAACTGTTGAAATTACGTGTTTTGAGCTTGAAGATCTTTGACCGTTTGTTCGAGATCCATCTCACTGAAATAAACAGTAGAGAGATGAGGAAACTTGTTGCAAAGACATGTTGATGTTTATGATGAATGATATGTATTTATGCAATGTTTTCAATGATTTAGAAATTCAAATTTGTTTCAAACAAAAATAAACACACGTCATATTAATAAGATAGAATTTGAGTACATCAATGCCCATTGGGCAAAATAATACAAAATTCTAAGGTAAAAAGACATTGCGCATCCTCTTTGGTGCAATGTAGGTATTTAGAGTCTACTCTTCATGAAGTAGCCGAGTGAGTTCTAAAACCTTCTTCTCGCTTGCGTAGAATTGGGCTTCGAAAGTATCGCGCTCTCCTTTGAGATGTATCTAATCCCTTTGTAGGTCTTCGAGTGATGTAGGCATGTCAGGATGTAGGATAGTGTATGGAACTTCTCCTTCCTTGACAGGCTCAATAATCACTGGGAAAATGGAGGGATAAGGCATCATAAGACTTTGAGCGCGGGTTCATACCCACTTGAGGTAAGGCTCAAGAGGGATGGAATTCTTATGTCCCAAAGTCTTGCTATCCACATTGTTTAGTATCCTCCAAGCTCGGATGAATCTTTGGCGAAGTCCTTGATCTTCGTTGTCGTAGTCGAAAACCAATCCTTGAATCAGCATATCATGTGGGCCATCCCTTCGGGCATAACCAAACTGTCTTAGAGCTAAGCATGGGTTGTAGGTGATGCCTCCCCTAATTCCAAGTAGAGGGACATTATGGAATTCCCCATAACGGTCGACAATGATAACATTCTCTTTGGATCGAGAGCACTAATGAATATCTGAATGTTTGAGCGTCATTAACCTTTGTGACCACCTCAAACCTTGCTCATTATTCAAGACTGATTGGGGAATATGAGAAATAAACCATCTTTCCAGGAGAGGAGTGTAACACATAAGAACACCTCTTTTCCTCATTGTACGAGTGTGAAAATAGTGTAGGATATCCCCAAGCAATGTAGGCACCGGGTTGCGAGACATAAAGATTTTGATAGCGCTTACATCTATGAGTTGGTCAGGATTAGGGAACAAGACCATCCCATAGATGAGAAAAGCTAAAATCTCCTCAAAAGCTTGCAAGTCTAGGGAATCCCAACAGCTTTGGGCCTTCTCAAACAGAAACTTTGCCAAGAAACCTTTGACACCACTTCTAGTGTCCCAATGAGTTGTGACATCAGATGAGTGCAAGTGCAGGGCTTGAGCAATCTCTTCTGGCTTTGGATCTCTTTCTGTAACGTTGAAGGGTAGTTGATTGAGAATAGGAATCCTAAGAAGTTGAGAGAATTCTTCCAAAGTGGGAAAAAGTTGATAGTCAGGAAATGTGAAGCAATGATGCAAAGGGTCAAAGAACTGGAAGAGAACCTTCATCATATCCTCCTCTGTGTTGGAAGTGACCAAGTTGAGTAGACGACCATGTCTCTCGGTGAATGGAGAGTTCTCAGGGATCCTTGAAGCTAGCTCCATGAGTTGTGGAGGAATTCTTACAAGGCTGATTTGGATAGTTTTCCTGTGAAGTGAATCCATAACCTACAAAACAAGAACAAAGATGAATCTCTAAAATCCTTGAAATGGTTAGTGAATGCATATGATGTTCATGATGTCCATGATGTTTATGTACAAGCATGCATATACAAACAAATCAAGCAAGTACTTAGTTTAGGCTTGCATGGGGTTTCATAGGTAAGTACCCTCTTGAAATTTAGTTGGCTCAACCTGTCCTAACAATAGTAACCGGGTTCTAAGGAGCTCAATATCACTGGATTGTTTCCTTGGTCATTGTTTCAGCTCAAGCCTCTTTAATGGCGATCGAAATATCCCAAGAAACCAACCCTCAATGAGTGTAGTATCGATTATCTACCAACTTCAGACTGCACCAAAGCCGGTCATCTCACAACATCCTAAAAAGGCCAAGTTGGTCAAGTAAAGGGTTCTAGAAGTTCATTAGTGCTTCATGACATCACTCAGCGGCACCGTATTCTCTTTGATTGACTCAAAGGCTACCGGTACCCACAAATATGTCACACTAATATAGCTATTGCTTAGACCATGTCGGTATACCCTGCACAGTTTCCACAACGTATTGCTATTTACCTATAATGTTTCCCAAATCCGGGTGGAGGATTCAAACCCAAACCAAGAACCATAAATTTAAAGCCAACAAGTCAAACAAATGTAAGCAAATAAATACGATCTAAACCCTAAGGTAACCCCACTTTTAAATTATCCCCAGCAGAGTCGCCAGTTCTGTGATACGGTGGGAGAACTGACTTGAGTTTTTGCGTTTTATCGCAAATGTCGTGGTTAGCAAGAGTCGCCACCGACTTTTCTTTTATCCAAAAGGAAAGGTGAAAAAGCACAGGAAAGACCTTTGAGATGTTTTCTTGAGTCCGGGGAGTAGATTATGAAAAGGGAAGGTACTAGCACCCTTTTCATCCATGGTTTTCCATGGGCTCTTAGTTACTTGCTTAGATCACTTGCTTAGGTTTGTTTGAAATGGTGTTTGGTGTGGTTTTGAAATTATTTTGTAAAAGAGGCCCTTTGTTTAGGCAATCTTTGTAATGATTCTCGTTCGTAAGAATGTATAAAAAGATGTTTGTCTTTTGAAAATGTTTTCAATGTTTTGTAAGATGTTTTGAAATGTGTGTGTGTTTATTTTGAAAAATAGCAAGGATTGTTGTTTGAAATGGAGCAAGTAACTTAGAAGCTATCTACCTACTCAAATGTCTTTCTCGTGCATTTTTTATTCCTTTGACATTGTTGACTTACCATTGATTTGGTAAGCAACCCTATCTTTGGATGTAAACGGGACGGGCATGGGTCATCGTATAACCATGATAGCAATGTTGCCAAGTATCTTAGCATTTTTGAGGGACCAAGATCATTTTATAAGGCAACTTTTGAATAGTGTCATCGAGGGGCTATGATCTTATATTTGTTTTATTTTGCCAAGATACTTCGCATGTGTAACATGACCATTTTATTTTATGAAACCAAGTGGAGAAACCCTAAGGATGCTTGTGTGCAAGTGTGTTATTTGCATGCGTTTTGTCTTTGATTAGGATTGTCTATTTTGTTGTTTTTATCTTGCCATACATTTCCTATTTTACTAGCAAGTATACAAACATAATAAAATGCAAAAATAAGATAAAACCCTACGCTATTACAACCATATTGAATAACATGAAATTATAAAGGCAAAAATAAAGTAAAGGCAAGAAAACAAAAGGTCCTTCGACTCAGGCAGGAACCCTTCGATTCTGCATATTTTTGGCTTCTTTTGATTTGGAGTCTGGAATCAGTCATGCCCTTCGATTTGCCTTTGTCTCCTTCGATTGGGAGTTGGAATCAGTAAGGTTCTGGCTTTCAGATTTTGATTCGAAAGGCTTGTGCAGCTAGCCAATCGAAGGGTATAACAAACCTGTCTTAAGTTCTTAAAATGTAGCATCCAAACATAACTACAGTTCAGGGGTTAGCACAAAAACAAAACAATGGGTCTCAAAGTCCAAAGTATAACTAATTAAGGTTGAGTTTTCAGCATATGGGCAGTCAGAATCGAATGTTAAAACATGGTCCAGAATTATCTACATTTTTCTTTATTGGCATGTGCACATGATGTTTAAATGAAAGAGTTCCAAGTTTAGAGAAAACTTACCTCTTGAAGTGCTTAGTCGAAAGAGCTGTAGGTGACCTTTTTTTTATGGTGGAGGGAGCCTTGCTGGGATCTTCCGGAAGCTAGTTCTGTTACTGTTTGGTTTGAGCAGTCACTGAATCGAAAGAGGGTATATGATGGTGATGCGTGAATCGAAGGTTGCTTCAGTCTAGGGGAAGTAAATCGAAAGGTACACCACTGAGGCTTTTTATGAAAAAACTTAGAGTTTTGAAGGTTTGAGAATGTTGGAGAGTTTGAGAATATGGGAGAGTTTTAGTGCTTGAGGATTTTTATGATTTTTCTCTCTAGCCAAAATATGGACCCTTTCTTTGTCAATGGTTCCTTTATTTATAGAGAAAAGGTTTGGGAGTTTAAACAAAGATGTGGCTTGGATGAAACGTGAATCTTAAGTCATGTCATATTTCCAAAGATCCCAAGGTGAAGTACTGAAGTTTTTGGTTAAAAGGGGCTGACTTCCCTGACTTATGGTGAAGTACAAACATGATTTTAGCAAAGCATGGGCTTGGGACAAGATTTTTGTAAGTGTTTGGTTGTTGGCATGTTTTTTGGTAAAACTAGTTATGTGAATGTCATGACTGATGTCATAACATTCTGGGACACAAGGTACATTCTGCAGAAAAAGAATGTCATACAGGAGCTGCTCAATATGAGTGTTTAGCTGATCATTATGCAATGATCATATTTATTGCATTCTACCAAAATCAGTAAACAGGATTCTTGTTGTCATAACCAATGTTAAGACATCCTGTACTGAACTAACATTTGTACAAATTTATTATTTCTGAGAATTTTCAGGAATCTGGTTTATTCAGTCCAGATCAGATTCTCACGTGGACTTAGGTTAACTTTGCTTAACCCTAATCTGGTTGTTAAAGTCCTATGACCAAGTCTTGAGGTTAACCCTAATTAACCATAGCTATTTTCGTGGAAGCCCTAACAGAAGAATAGCTGGCTATATATTCCTCATGAAGACTGTTGGTGAAAGATACTTTTGACAGAAGATCAATAAGGGACTGTATAGTTGTAACTACTGTAATCCAAGCAATTATCATTGTGATAAGTGACTTGGAGTAGGATTTGATTTTAAGGGTTGTGTATCACTCAAATCTTTGAAGCACGGGTGTTTGTGTCACTTGATTAAAGATTTGAAGCAAAGTCAAGTTAGGGTTGTGTATCACTCAAAGCTTTGAAGCACGAGTGTTTGTGTTACTTGATTAAAAGCTATGAAGCACAATCAAGTGTATGTTCTGAAGAGTGTCTTCATAATTTCATTAGTCAATTGTTTAGTATCACTGCTGTGATTGAGGGGGAGTGAGTAGGAACTCAGGTTTAAGTTGAACTTAGATTGAAGTTGCATTGGGTAGGTCGTAAGTTAAGGAGATAAACTGGTTGGTTTGTTCCTGAATTAATATCTCTTATAGTTAATTTCCTCCCTGGCTTGGTAGCCCCCAGAGTAGGTGTTGTTACACACTGAACTGGGTAAACAATTGACTGTGTTCTTTACTGCTTTTAGATTTACTGTCTTGAAGAAAGTCATATACGATGTCATAACATTCACTGTGACATTAAGTATCTGCTGCCAGAATTTCAATTGGCATCAGAGCAGGCACCCTGCCTGTCTTACTGGGTGAGATCTAGGGATATTATTTTCTGGCGCTATGGACAAAGAAGGAGGTTTTGGAAACAGACCACCCATTCTGGATGGATCAAATTATGACTACTGGAAACCTCGTATGATTGCCTTCTTAAAATCACTGGACAAAAAGGCTTGGAGAGCTGCTGACAAAGGATGGAACCATCCCACCATAACTGGGAAAGATGGGTCAACCAGTCTGAAACCTGAGGAAGAATGGAGCAAAGAAGAAGATGAGTTAGCCCTGGGTAACTCCAAAGCATTAAATGCCTTGTTAAATGGAATTGATAGAAACATATTCAGACTAGTACATCAATGTGAACTGGCCAAGGAGGTTTGGGACACTCTCAAAACTACCCATGAGGGCACATCCAAAGTAAAAATGTTAAGGCTTCAGATGCTGACTACCAAATTTGAGAACCTAAGGATGATGGAAGATGAGACCATTCATGAGTTTCACATGAACATATTGGAAATTGCCAACACCTCAGGAGCATTGGGAGAAAAGATGTCAGAAGAAAAGCTGGTGAGAAAGATTCTCAGATCCTTGCCTAAAAGATTTGCAATGAAGGTGACTGCTATAGAGGAAGGTCAGGATATCTGCAACTTGAAGGTGGATGAACTCATTGGGTCTCTTCAGACCTTTGAGATGGGGATCAGTGACAATGTTGACAAGAAAAACAAGAGCATAGCACTTATATCTAATACTGAAGATGAAAAAGAAAATATTTCAGAAGCTATAGCCATGCTTGGAAGACAGTTCAACAAACTCATCAAGAGAATGGACCCAAAGTCAAGGTCAAATGTTAAGAACATTCCTTCTGACATTAACAGATCCTATGACTCCAGCAGAATACCAAAGTATGAAGAGAAGGGAAATCAAAGCAAAGGAATTCAATGCCATGGATGTGAAGTATATGGGCACATTCGAGCTGAATGTCCAACCTTTCTTAAGAAACAAAAGAAAGGAATGTATGTTACTTGGTCTGACTGTGACTCAGAAAGTAATTATGAAGAAGAATCTGCCAAACTAGTTACTGCACTAACTGGTATTTGTGACTCTGATAGTGACTCTAGTGATGAGGAAGTGACATTTGAAGAACTGGCTGACTCCTACAAGAAGTTATGTATCAGAAGTGCTGAAGTCTGTCAGCAAAATGAGAGACAAACAAAACTCATAGTAAAGCTAGAGGCTGAGAAGAAGGCATGCATTGATACTATAAGTCATCTAGAAGGGGAAGTTCAAATGCTAAACTCAAAACTTGACCAGATGACCAAATATGTCAAGATGCTGACAAATGGAACTGACAAATTAGAAGAAATCCTTCAGGTTGGACAAAATGTGGGAAACAAGTCTGGTCTAAGATTTGTGGCAGCAAAGAAATCTATTGTAGACAAGAAGAAGACCAGGCTTGATAAACAAATGTCAAAGCAGATGTCACAATACAACACTCAACATCGAGAACAGAGAAATATGAAGAAAAAGTATCAAAGATGGAGATGTCATCATTGTGGGAGATTTGGTCACATAAAGCCATTCTGCTTTAGATTATATGGATATCCTAATCAGACCCCAGTTGTCAAACTGAAGTCTAACAAGGCACCATATACTCAACAGTGGAAGAAAAAGGCTACTGCCCTGATAGCTCACACCTCCCTTAGAGTCTCTGCAAAGGAAGACTGGTACTTTGACAGTGGATGCTCTAAACACATGACTGGAATCAAGAATCTTCTCAATAATGTTAAACCTCACACTACTAGCTATGTGACTTTTGGAGATGGTGCTAGAGGAGAAATCAAAGGAGTTGGAAACTTGGACTACCCTGGAGTTCCAAACCTAAATGAAGTATTGTTGATAAAAGGCTTGACTGCTAATCTTATAAGTATCAGTCAATTATGTGATCTAGGATTCAAGGTCAACTTCACCAAGTCTGAATGTCTTGTAACTAATGAAAAACAAGAAGTTGTAATGAGAGGAGTCAAATCTAAATACAACAACTACTTATGGGAGTCTGAGAACACTAATTATTCTTCTGTGTGCTCTATTGCCAAAGAAGAAAAAGAAGTGAAACTGTGGCACCAAAAACTTGGTCATTTACATCTAAGAGGAATGAAAAGGATTATATTCATGGAAGCAGTCAGAGGGATTCCAAGGCTGCAAATTGATGAAGGGAGAGTCTGTGGTGAATGTCAGGTTGGAAAGCAGACTAGAATTTCACATCCAAAGTCAAGACATCTGACCACCTCTAAGGTGTTAGAACTTCTACATATGGATCTGATGGGACCAATGCAGGTAGAAAGTCTTGGTGGAAAAAGATATGCCTATGTTGTTGTGGATGATTTTTCCAGATTCACCTGGATTAACTTCATTAAAGAAAAGTCTGATGTATTTGAAGTATTTAAGGAACTGTGCAAAAGAATTCAAAGAGAAAAAGAAGGATGCATTGTCAGAATCAGAAGTGATAATGGCAAGGAATTTGAAAACAGTAAGTTTGATGAGTTCTGCTCCTCAGAAGGAATTAATGATGAATTCCCTTCACCCATAACTCCTCAACAAAATGGAGTTGTGGAAAGGAAAAATAGGACTATACAAGAATCTGTCAGAGCAATGATACATGCCAAAAGACTTCCTATTCATTTTTGGGCTGAAGCTATGAATACAACCTGTTATGTCCATAACAGGGTCACCTTGAGAAAGGGAACATCATCCACCATTTATGAACTTTGGAAAGGAAGAAAGCCTACAGTGAAGTACTTCCATGTATTTGGAAGCAAATGCTATATTCTGACAGATCGTGAACAAAGGACAAAGATGGACCCTAAAAGTGATGAAGGAATATTCCTAGGATACTCTACCAACAGCAGAGCTTATAGGGTATTCAATTCCAGGACCAAAGTTATGATGGAATCTATAAATGTCATAGTTGATGATTACCATGAGGAAACAAATGTCCCATATGATGTTGAGACATTCTTTGAGACTTCAACTCAAAAGGATGATATTCCTAAAACTACTTCATCAGAATCTGAATCAAAGGAAGCTAACAAAGACCCTTCCATCATAATTCAGAAAGATCATCCTAAGGAACTCATCATAGGAGATCCTAACAGTGGAATCATTACAAGATCTAGAGAAATCATCTCAAACTCTTGCTTTGTATCTAAAATTGAACCAAGAAATGTTAAGGAGGCTTTAACTGATGAATACTGGATTGGAGCAATGCAAGATGAATTGAACCAATTCAAGCAACATGAAGTATGGGAGTTAGTTCCTAGACCAGAAGGAACAAACATCATTGGCACAAAATGGATCTACAAGAACAAATCAGATGCTGAAGGAGTTGTCACCAGGAATAAGGCAAGACTTATTGCTCAAGGATACACTCAAGTTGAAGGGGTTGATTTTGATGAGACTTTTTCTCCTGTAGCCAGACTGGAATCAATCAGACTCCTATTGGGAATTGCTTGTCTCCTTAAGTTCAAGTTATTTCAGATGGATGTAAAAAGTGCCTTCCTAAATGGGTACTTAAATGAGGAAGTTTATGTGGAACAGCCTAAAGGATTTGTGGATCCAAACTACCCTGATCATGTCTATAAATTGAGGAAAGCTTTATATGGCCTGAAACAAGCTCCTAGAGCATGGTATGACAGGTTGACAAAATTCCTCTCTGACAAAGGATACAGGAAAGGAGGCTTGGATAAAACTCTTTTTGTCAAAAATGAAGGAGGAAAGATAATGGTAGCTCAAATCTATGTTGATGACATAATGTTTGGGGGAATGTCAGATAAAATGGTTAAACATTTTGCTGACCAGATGCAAGCTGAATTTGAAATGAGCCTCATGGGAGAATTGACCTACTTTCTTGGACTGCAAGTCACACAGATGGAAGACTCAATTTTTCTGTCTCAAAGCAAGTATGCAAAGAACATTGTCAAGAAGTTTGGGATGGAGCATGCCAGTCACAAAAGGACTCCTGCACCTACTCACTTAAAGCTGTCCAAAGATTCAAGTGGAGTCAAGGTGGACCAAAGCTTATACAGAAGCATGATAGGAAGTCTGCTATACTTAACATCCAGCAGACCTGACATTGCGTTTGCAGTTGGAGTATGTGCAAGATACCAGGCTAAACCCAAAGTAAGTCATATCAACCAAGTGAAGAGAATTCTGAAGTATGTGAGTGGAACCCACAACTATGGCTTGTTGTACTCTCATGGATGTGAACCAACTCTGACTGGTTACTGTGATGCTGATTGGGCTGGAAGTGCTGATGATAGAAAGAGCACCTCTGGAGGATGTTTCTTCTTAGGAAATAATCTTGTCTCCTGGTTCAGCAAGAAACAGAACTGTGTGTCTCTATCTACTGCTGAAGCTGAATACATAGCAGCTGGTAGTAGCTGTTCTCAAATGATCTGGATGAAACAGATGCTTACTGAGTATAATGTCACACAAGATGCTATAACATTGTACTGTGACAATCTGAGCACTATCAACATTTCCAAGAATCCTATTTAGCATAGCAGGACCAAGCATATTGACATTAGACATCACTTCATCAGAGATCTTGTAGAGGAGAAGACGATTAAACTGGAACATGTTGCCACAGAACTACAACTGGCTGACATTTTTACCAAGGCACTTGATGCAAATCAATTTGAAAATTTGAGGGGCAAGCTGGGTATTTGCAAACATGAAGATATGTAGCAATTAATTTTGCTTAAAACAAGGGATGAGAGAGATTTTTTTGTTAAGTCTACTCTGATTGGGCTAATCATCTACTTCTCTATTTCTTTCCAAGATTTTAAGAAGTTGAATAGACATTCATATATCTCACTCCTCTCGCATTTCTGCAACAATCTTCAATCTCTCAAACGAAGACTGCACTATTACTGCTACCTGTTTTCTAAAACTCTCAAAATGTCTCAACTATCCATGACATCATCCTCTTCAAAGGCGACTGCTTCTTCCGCATCCTCTGGTCGAGAACCTATGGCAATCACAAACTGCATGGATTCTGATGTTCTGGAGATAACTCCTCTTCGTGAACTGGCAGCTGACCCCACTAAGGTTAAGAAGCTGCGAACCAGACATGCAAGAAGGTCACAAGCTTCTTCATCTGGTAAACCCTTTCAACCATCATCTTCTGTTCCTTCAGAAATAGCAAATAGGGAAGGCTCAGTTTATGTTCATCAAGCTATAGCTAGACTTGTCAATAGGATTCTAAATGAGAATCACTCTGTACCTAGCATTTCTGTACCTTTGAATCAAGAATCTTCTAGTCCAAATGTTGAAATGAATCCAGATGTCACTCAGAATGTTGAGACACCGGATGACAACATTAGGAAATCTTCTGAAAATCTTGATGATCACCAGAACCCTACTAAGAAGGATGTTGATCCCCCGGTTATTGATGTTGATGAAGAATACTCTGACAATGACTTAATTGCAAATATCAACCCTAACATAGCTATAAGGATGATGAACAGAAAAGGAAAGCAAGATGCTGCTAAAAGCCTCTCCAAAGAGAAGACTGCTGATGTTGTTCATAAGAAAACCAGGTCTGAGAACAAGACTGGAGTAGAAACTGTGAAGGCTAGATTGTCAAAAGGGAAGGTGAAAACTCGAGTACCTGCTGGTAGTCTCTCAAAGCCTGTGAGACAACCAATAGCAAAGAAAAGGAAAGAGCATGAACCCTCTGAATCTGATGAGGAGTCAAAATTTGAATTTGATGTTGAAGACATTCCTCTCAAAAGGAAACTCTCCTCAAGCAAAATGCCTAAAGTCCCTGAAGTCCCCACTGACAACATTTCCTTTCACCATCCTGAGAATGCAAACAGGTGGAAGTATGTATGTTTGAAAAGGATAGCCTTGGAAAGAGAACTGAACAACAGTGCCATGGAAAGTAAGGAGATCATGGATATAATCAAAACTGTTGGTCTAATAAATACTGTGGTAAAGTTTACCAACTACTATGAAGTTTTTGTCAAAGAATTCATAGTGAATTTATCTGATGGGTGTGCTGATGGAAAGTCAGCTGATTTTAAATGTGTATATGTGAGAGGAAGGAAGGTAAATTTCTCTCCCTCTGAAATAAACAAATTCCTAGGAAGACCAGATGATGCTTGCCCTGAGCTAGAGGTTACTGACAACCAAGTGTGCCAAACCATCACTGCAAATCAAGTCAAGAGCTGGCCCTTAAAAGGGAAGCTGAATGCAAGCAAGCTGAGCATGAAATTTTCCATTCTGCACAAAATTGGTGCAGCTAACTGGGTTCCCACCAACCATAAATCAACCATCTCCACAGGCTTGGGAAGATTCATTTATGTTGTTGGAACCAGGACAAACTTTGACTATGGCAAGTATATCTTTGATCAAAAATTAAAACATGTTGGAAGCTATGCTATTAAAGGCCCTATTGCCTTTCCCTCTCTCCTATGTGGTATAGTCCTTGCTCAGTATCCTGACATTCTAGTTGAAAAAGATACTGTATGCAAAAGAGCTCCTGCTCTTGGGTTGCACTATAAGCTATTCTAGGGAACACATGTTCCTGACATTGTCATGACATCAGCTGAGACATCAACTGTCAAGTCTCGTTCTACGAAAACTGATGTTATAGTTGTGCTGAAGGAAACCTGCAAACAGCTTGATACAAGGAAAAGGACTCTTGAGGACCTGATTGCTAGACTAGAAAAGGAGGAGATTGAAGGACAAAGAAGAGAAGAGGAAGCTTCTGAAGATAGTGCCTCCTCTGAAGATGACAGTGCTTGAAGATCAGTGCAGTTGAAAAGTTTGCTGCTGGTACCTGATGCTGCAAATGATTTTTGATTTTTTTGTGTTTTCATTATTCCTTTTGGATGACTGTATAACCTAAAAGTAAAATGATCTTTGGCCTATTTATGGCTAAAGAGGGGGAGAAGATTTTGTGATAATTTTGGTAGAATTAGACTTGGTAGATATTATTAATTCTGCTGCTTTCTAATCTCTGATTGTTTAGGGGTTTTAGCAAAAAAATTGCCAAAGGGGGAGTTTGTAAGTGTTTGGTTGTTGGCATGTTTTTTGGTAAAACCAGTTATGTGAATGTCATGACT
Source organism: Vicia faba (assembly GCA_948472305.1). Taxonomy (NCBI): domain Eukaryota; kingdom Viridiplantae; phylum Streptophyta; class Magnoliopsida; order Fabales; family Fabaceae; genus Vicia; species Vicia faba. Next base: position 922,127,356 of record OX451737.1, read on the forward strand.
GATGTCATAACATTCTGGGACACAAGGTACATTCTGCAGAAAAAGAATGTCATACAGGAGCTGCTCAATATGAGTGTTTAGCTGATCATTATGCAATGATCATATTTATTGCATTCTACCAAAATCAGTAAACAGGACTCTTGTTGTCATAACCAATGTTAAGACATCCTGTACTGAACTAACATTTGTGCAGATTTATTATTTCTGAGAATTTTCAGGAATCTGGTTTATTCAGTCCAGATCAGATTCTCACGTGGACTTAGGTTAACTTTGCTTAACCCTGATCTGGTTATTAAAGTCCTATGACCAAGTCTTGAGGTTAACCCTAATTAACCCTAGCTATTTTCGTGGAAGCCCTAACAGAAGAATAGCTGGCTATATATTCATCATGAAGACTGTTGGTGAAAGATACTTTTGATAGAAGATCAATAAGGGACTGTATAGTTGTAACTACTGTAATCCAAGCAATTATCATTGTGATAAGTGACTTAGAGTAGGATTTTATTGTAAGGGTTGTGTATCACTCAAAGCTTTGAAGCACGAGTGTTTATGTCACTTGATTAAAGCTTTGAAGCAAAGTCAAGTTAGGGTTGTGTATCACTCAAAGCTTTGAAGCACGAGTGTTTGTGTTACTTGATTAAAAGCTGTGAAGCACAATCAAGTGTATGTTCTGAAGAGTGTCTTCATAATTTCATTAGTCAATTGTTTAGTATCACTGCTGTGATTGAGGGGGAGTGAGTAGGAACTCAGGTTTAAGTTGAACTTAGATTGAAGTTGCATTGGGTAGGTCTTAAGTGAAGGAGATAAACTGGTTGGTTTATTCCTAAATTAATATCTCTTATAGTGAATTTCCTCCCTTGCTTGGTAGCCCCCAGAGTAGGTGTTGTTACACACTGAACTGGGTAAACAATTGATTGTGTTCTTTACTGCTTTTAGATTTACTGTCTTGAAGAAAGTCAGATACGGTGTCATAACATTCACTGTGACATTAAGTATCTGTTGCCAGAATTTCAATCTGTACTTAGCAAGTTCACTTTCATGCAGAAAACTTCTGGACAAAGGCTTAATCACCTGGACAATAGCTTAATCCAAAATGTAAGCAATTAATTATGGAGTGAGATACAAGCATTAAGGCTTGTAAAGTAAGATCACGTAGTTGGGTCCACAGATTTGATCAGTGTCCTTTCAAGATCCTATTTTCCACTTGTGTCGAAGAGTTCTAGAAATGTACTAAAGAAGACTGCGTCGGAGGATTCAGAGTTGGGTTTGAAAGATGTTGATTCGAAGGGAACCAAAACTCCAATCGAAGCTTTTGTGTGAAGGTGGCTCATATCCAATCGAAAGCTTGCATCCCAGGGGTTACATGTGGTCAAACGAAAGAGTGTATGTAGGAGGAAAAAATGTTCGTATTCGAAAGAGGCATATAGGGAACAGAAAGTGAAAATCGAAGGATGTTAAAAGAGAGCCTTTTGCCTTGGAAATGAAATAGATTACAAGAGTATTTTTCCCTTGTGAATCCAAACCAAAATGTGCCTGAGGCCTAAGCCCAGTCGAAGGACGCAAACCAAGCTTGTGTCGAAAGAGGCCAAAAGGCCAATCGAAGGAGCTGAAACGAAGAACACTTGTATTTTTCCAAATTTTGTCAAAGTAACATTTTTTATCTTTTCTCTTTTTGACAGTTTCCTTTTAATTTTGGTACTGGAAAATTCCAAAGTACTTGTGCAAGCTTGAACCTCGAGAAACCCTGTGAGAAAGGCCTTGAAGAATGAAAGGGAAAATTTTAGGGTACAACAACCATCCTCTTCTAACCATCAAATTCTCTCACCACTTTGTTACTGGGTTTTAATGTCAGCCCCTTACAATCCAATCTGTCAAGGGCTTTTTTCTGTAAGACGTTCAAAGATGATCCCGTGTCCACCAAAACATGGGATAGGGTTGTTCCTCTACACTCCACTAAGACATGTAATGCCTCGTTGTGTTTTCTTCTTTGGGTGTCAAGTCAGCATCGGAGAAACCTAAGCCATTATCGGCTGTCAAAATGGCCACACAGTCTTCGAATTGGTCAGCAGACGTCTCTTGTGGCACATGAGTTGTCTTTAGAAATTTTACCAGAGCTTTCGCATGTGCCTAAGAGCATAACAACAATGCTAGCATGGAGATCTTAGAAGGGGTTTGTCCCAACTGTTCAACCACATCATAATCACTTTTCTTTATTATCCTCAGGATTTCTTCCATTTCCTTCTTGGATGTTTCGGGGATAGCTAGTGATTGAGCCTTCGTCCGGACAGGCTCCTCTTGAACGTTTTTTCCTTTATTCTCAACAATGGAAGTATTGGTAGGGATAGGGATTGCGTCGTCTTTGTTGGTAGGTACGCTTGCAGGTATAATCATTGGTGCAGAGGTAACCTTCGGAACGGCCACGGGTCCAAAAACTACCTTTAGAAGGGCAATCTTTGGAGAGAAGATTCTACCACTACAGGTAATCTTGCTAGTTCCGGCAATATTGCTAATGTCAGAATTGTCCTCTTCGGAGCTCTCTTCTTCGGCAGTCAGTTCATCCTGTTTGATACCATGGTAGTAGATTTCTCCACCGTAATTCCATGGTACTGTTTTATCTGATTTGTACGAGATCGGCCCGGGAATCGTAATCTTAAGTGGAGTAGTCTTTGGAGCAGATGTAATCCTAACGGGTCTTTTAGGGACCCTGGAAGGATTGTCGGAGATGGTTATGATTGAAACTTCTTTAACTAGAACGGGTGAAATAGGAGCATTCTCAAACAGAATTTCTTGGTTATCAATCAGACGTTGGATACCTTTTTTCAACAGAGAGCAGTCAAATGATGAGGATAGGTAAACATGGCAGTCTTTGTCACAACCTGGTAATATACCAGCTTTCAACAAATTCAACTTAATGATCAGGAGCGGAGTCAACAGTTCATCCACGGTGGCAATAAATAAATCTTCCTCGACAGCATTGGCATTATGACCATGCCTAGGCATCGGGGCAGAAATGACATTCGGTTTCTCAGGCGCATCAAACTCAACTTCCTTCACATCTATCAGGTCTTGAATTTTGTTCTTCAGAGCCCAACAGTTGTTAGTGTCGTTCCCTGGACTTTCAGAATGGTATGCGCATATAGAATTTGGATGGTAATGAGGAGACGCAGTATTGTGATTCTTTGGGGCCTCTTTTAAAGTTGCCAGATTCAATTTCAGAAGATGTGGTAGAACCTGGGCTAGAGTCATGTTAATCCTGGTGAATTGCCGGACTGGCCTTTCCACCCTTGGCTGGTTATTTCTTGGCTGGTCAGATGCAGGCTTTGGAATCATAACGGCTTCCACCATTGGTTGGTGTTCAGTTCTTCCTTGATTCCTTTGTGAATAAACAACAGATAATTCCTTCCTTCTAATGAAGGGTTTTTTCACAGCTTTAGAGGCAGACGAATCTTTCTGAATCTTCCCACTTCTTAAACCAGCCTCCACCCTCTCGCCGGTTAAAATCAATTCAGTAAAACCCTACAGAGGAACTCCCAATCAGATGATTAAAGAAAGGGCCCGATAGTGTTCCCAAGAACATGTCCACCAACTCCATTTTAGACAGAGGGGGTTGCACTCTTCCGGCTAGATCTCTCCACTTTTACGCGTAATCTTTGAAGCCCTCATTGGAAACCATAGCCATACTCTAAAGTTGAGTACGGGTAGGCACCAAATCGGTGTTGTACTGGTATTGTTTATAGAAAGCTGCGGCCAGGTGTTCCTAATTATGGACGTCGGCCCTTTCTAATTGGTAAAACCAATCAAGTTGCGTTCCTGATAAACTGTCTTGGAAAAAGTGGACCCACAAGTCTTTGTCGGCAGAGTGCGGCTGAATCTTTCTGACATATGATCGGAGGTGCATTTTAGGATAAGACACCCCATCATACTTGGCAAATAACGACACTTTAAACTTTGGCGGGATCATAATTCCTGACACTAACCCCAACTCTTCAAAATCTAGACCCGGTACTCTCTGGATTTCCATAGCGCTTAAACGCTCTTCAAGGTTTTGTACTTATCATCAGTCGGAGGGTATTGTTGTTCAGAGTAGTCATCCTCTTCCTCCTCTTCTTCAGAGTCTGACGGAACTTCCGTTTCTTTTCCTTTTCTTTCCCCTTCATCAGATGTTGTTGGAAAATCTAAGGTCCTTCTAGCTTGTCCCTGAAACCTTCTGCCCATGATTACCACACCAGTTGGCTTCTTCTTCTTTTTCTCTTTCTCTTTCTCTAGCAGAGTCTTCAGCTCCTCTTGCCCCTTGGCTAAAATCATGAGTAATTGTTGAAATTGTGTGCTTTGATCTTGTAGGTCTTTGACGGTCTATTTGAGATCCATCTTACTGAAATAAACAGTAGAGAGATGAGGAAACTTGTTGCAAAGACCTGTTTATGTTTATGATGAATGATATGTATTCATGCAATGCTTTTAAGGATTTAAAAATTCAAATTTGTTTAAAAAAAAAAAAAAGAAACACACGTTATATTAATAAGATAGAATTTGAGTACATCAATGCCCCTTGGGCAAAATAATACAAAATTCTAAGGTAAAAAGACATTGCACATCCTCTTTGGTGCAATGTAGGTATTTAGAGTCTGCTCTTCATGAAGTATCCGAGTGAGTTCCAAAACCTTCTTCTCGCTTGCGTAGAATTGGCTTCGAAAGTATCGCGCTCTCCTTTGAGCTGTATCCAATCCCTTTGTAGGTTTTCGAGTGATGTAGGCATGTCAGGATGTAGGATAGTGTATGGAACTTCTCCCTCCTTAACAGGCTCAACAATCATTGGGAGAATGGAAGGATAAGGCATCATAAGACTTTGAGCGCGGGTTCGTACCCACTTGAGGTAAGGCTCAAGAGGGGTGGAATTCTTGTGACCCAAAGTCTTGCTATCCACCTTGTTTAGCATCCTCCAAGCTCGGATAAATCTCTGGCGAAGTCCTTGATCGTCGTTGTCGTAGTCGAATACCAGGCCGTGAATCAGCATATCATGTGGGCCATCCCTTCGGGCATAACCAAACTGCCTTAGAGCTAAGCACGGGTTGTAGGTGATGCCTCCCCTAATGCCAAGTAGAGGGACATTAGGGAATTCCCCACAACGGTCAACAATGATAACACTCTCTTTGGATCGAGAGCACCAATGAATATCTGAATGTTTTGAGCGTCATTAACCTTTATGACCACCTCAAACCTTGCTCATTCTTTAAGATTGATTGGGAAAGATGAGAAATAAACCATCTTACCAGGAGAGGAGTGCAACACATAAGAACACCTTTTTTCCTTATTGTACGAGTGTGAAAAGAGTGTAGGATATCCCCAAGCAATGTAGGCACCGGGTTGCGAGACATGAAGATTTTGACAGCGCTCACATCTATGAGTTGGTCAGGATTGGGGAACAAGACCATCCCATAAATAAGAAGAGCCACAATCTCCTCAAAAGCTTGCAAGTCTAGAGAATTCCAACATCTTTGGGCTTTCTCAAACAGAAACTTTGCCAAGAAGCCTTTGACACCACTTCTAGTTTCCCAATGAGTTGTGACATCAGATGAGTGCAAGTGCAGGGCTTGAGCAATATATTCTGGCTTTGGATCTCTTTCTGTACCGTTGAAGGGTAGTTGATTGAGAATAGGGATCCTCAAGAGTTGAGATAATTCTTCCAAAGTAGGCACAAGCTGATAGTCAGGAAATGTGAAGCAATGATGCAAAGGGTCAAAGAACTGGAAGAGAACCTTCACCATATCCTCCTCTGTGTTGGAGGTGACCAAGTTGAGTAGACGACCATGTCTCTCGGTGAATGGAGAGTTCTCATGGATCCTTGAAGCTAGCTCCTTGAGTTGTGGAGGAATTCTTACAAGGTTGATTTAGATAGTTTTCCTGCGAAGTGAATCCATAACCTACAAAACAAGAACAAAGATGAATCTCCAAAATCCTTGAAATGGTTAGTGAATGCATATGATGTTCATGATGTCCATGATGTTTATGTACAAGCATGCATATACAAACAAATCAAGCAAGTTCTTAGTTTAGGCTTGCATGGGGTTTCATAGGTAAGTACCCTCTTGAAGTTTAGTTGGCTCAACCTGTCCTAGTAATAGTAACTGGGTTCTAAGGAGCTCAATATCACTGGATTGTTTCCTTGGTCATTGTTTCAGCTCAAGCCTCTTTAATGGCGACCGAAATATCCCAAGAAAACAACCCTCAATGAGTGTAGTATCGATTATCTACCAACTTCGGACTGCACCAAAGCCGGTCATCTCACTACATCCTAAAAAGGCCAAGTTGGTCAAGTAAATGGTTCTAGAAGTTCATTAGTGCTTCATGACATCCCTCAGCGGCCCCGTATTCTCTTTGATTAACTCAAAGGCTACCGGTACCCACAAATATGACACACCAACATAGCTATTGCTTAGACCATGTCGGTATACCCCGCACAGTTTCCACAACTTATTGCTATTTACCTATAATGTTTCCCAAATCCGGGTGGATGATTCAAACCCAAACAAAGAACTAAAGTGTAAAGCAAACAAGTCAAACAATGTAAGCAAATAAATGTGATCTAAACCCTAAGGTAACCCCACTTTTATAATTATATCCTCAGCAGAGTCGCCAGTTCTGTGATGCGGTGGGAGAACTGACTTGAGGTTTTGCATTTTGTCGCAAATTTCGCGGTTAGCAAGAGTCGCCACCGACTTTTCTTTTATCCAAAAGGAAAGGTGAAAAAGCACAGGAAAGACCTTTGAGATGTTTTCTTGAGTTCGGGGGGTAGATTATGAAAAGGGAAGTTGCTAGAACCCTTTTCATCCATGGTTTTCCATGGGCTCTTAGTTACTTGCTTAGATCACTTGCTTTGGTTTGTTTGAAATGGTGTTTGATGTGGTTTTGAAAGTATTTTGTAAAAGAGGCCATTCGTTTAGGAAATCTTTGTAATGATTTTCGTTCGTAAGAATGTATACATAGATGTTTGTCTTTTGAAAATGTTTTTAATGTTTGTAAGATGTTTTTGAAATGTGTGTGTGTTTGTTTTTTTGAAAATAGCAAGGATTGTTTGAAATGGAGCAAGTAACTTAGAAGCTATATACCTACTCAAATATATTTCCTATGTATTTTCTATTCCTTTGACATTGTTGGCTTACCATTGATTTGGTAAGCAACCCTATCTTTAGATGTAAACGGGACGAGCGTGGGTCATCGCATAACCATGATAGCAATGTTGTAAAGTATCTTAACATTTTTTAGGGACCAAGATCATTTTGTTTAGGCAACTTTTTGAATAGCGTCATCGAGGGACTATGATCTTATATTTGCTTTGTTTTTCCAAGATACTTCGCATGCGTAACATGGCCATTTTATTTTAGGCAACCAAGTGGGAGAAACCCTAAGGGTGCTTGTGTGTAAAGTGTATCATTTTCATGCTTCTGATCTTGCATTTAAGGTTTTTCTATTTATTTAGTTCCGTTCTTGTCAAACAAAACCTAATTACTAATCTTGGCATATGAAAGCAATAAATTGCATAATGTAAATATACTAAGCTATTACAACAATTTTATGGGAGGGGGGAATACAAGTTTGAATGGGGATTTCTACAAATATAAACTAAATATATTATTACAACCAAATCAAATTTGCGCGAATTAAAAATAAATATGATACAATATTTAAAATGTAATGCAATATGTATGTAAAGAAAAGATTTTTTTTATGTCTTGCTTTTGTGTAAAAGAGTATTTAATTTAAACCTAAAAAATAAAGAAAAATAATTAATTCTTTTTGAAAGGGGTTAAACCCTAATTTTCATTTAAAAGAAAATAATGTTTCTATATGTATTATTTTGTGCATTTTTTGTATAAAAAAATAAATAATATTGCATATAAGTATAAAAAATTAAATATGTGCAAAAAAATAAGTATTTGTAAATAGAAAATGTAAAACAAAAGTATTAAGTTTATTTTATTATATTCATAAGTTTATTAAGAAAATAAATTACACTTTATCAAAATAAATTAATTTTTTATGTGAGAAATAATAAAAAAAATAAAATAAAAGTGTAAAAATAATTTAAATTATTTTTTAGGATTTTTTATCATTAAAGAAAATAATTAGAAGTATTAAATATAAAAATACAAAATAAAATATGAAAGAGTTAGCAGGGGGTGTAATAGCAAAACAGTGGTAGTGTTTAGCAAAAACAAAAAGCCCAAGCAGCAAAAAGCCCAAACAACTTCATCCCTGTCCTGTCTTCCTCTTCCTCGCGCTTTTGACAGTTCAACCTGTAACTTCCTCATGCTTGTTGTTGTACCCCAAAATTTTCCCTCTCATTTATCAAGTTTTTCCTCACAAGACTTCTTGGACTCAAGACAAGATTAGGGTTTGGTCAGCTCAAGACATCTCATCTTGCACTAATCACCCAAAATTAGGGTTTGAGTTTGCACAAGGATTTTTGGACCATCAATGCTTCATGTGACTTTCATACATCATCTTGGACCCCTAAGATTGCTCATGTTAAGTTTCAAGCCTTGAACCACATTTTTTATCAGTCAATTGTGTAGTTGACCTAAAAATCAGCTGTATTGGGGAAAAAGTCAACCATGGCCAATTTACAGTCAAACATCATAATTTTTTATCCACATCAACATTTTAGACTCATATGTACCATTTGATCAAGTTTGGATCACAACTCCTCAAAGAAATTTGTTCAAATCATGAAAAGGGCAAATGGTCAAAATTAGGGTTTTTACTGAGAAAGGGCAATTTCTGATTTTTAACCTAGCCAATGACCAATTGGTTTCAAACATGATTTCAAGGGTTCAATGGCATCATCTTGACCTAATTACATGGTTCAAAGGATCTCAAGTTCATTGGATTGACAAATGAATTTTTGCAGTCAACCGATCAAAAGCCAACTGTATACTGAAAAGTCAAACTTTGACTTTTGGTCAAAATCAAGTGCCAAGGGTCATAATTCATAAAGATATGTAAAAATATGAAACTTTTTCACCAAGAAAACCAATTTTTAAAATTAGGATTTTGAATTTGAAAATTTTCATAACTTAGAATTTTTCTAAGTATGAAAATTTTCTTATTTTTTCCTAACTTTCCACCACTTTTTCACCATGATGCAATTTGATTCAAAGAAAACTTCCAACATGAAATTTGTAGTCCTCCATGAAATCTACAACTTTTCTTCACAAACGTTTCCCAAAATATGCTTGTATATCATGTTATTAATTTGTGAATCTAGGTCCATGAACTAAATAACTTAGTGAAATTTTGCCCTAATTTAGGCAAGTTTTTGACCCAACTTCATGGACATTTTTCACCTAGTTCCAAGAGGAATCTCAAATTTCATTTCAAATATGGATTATAGAGCACATTTCAAGCTTTCCAAAATGTCCAAGAACTCTCCAAGATCATTTTTGAGTAGGGAGAATCGAAGAAGGGAAGTTGGCATTTTATCACTTTTGATCAAGCCATTTTTACAAAGTATCAAGTTGCAAATCCAATCCATGTGGTTTGAATCTTGCTTTACAGGTCCTAAACTCACTCTACACTCCATAATTGAGTGCAAACTCAGAAGTTAAAGGCATTATTTTTGCTTTTGGAGATTTGTACAAGAGATAATTCCATTTTTGGCCAAAAGTTCACAATGCCATTTTCATAAAGTGCAACTTTTGCAACTTTGTCAATCTTTAGCCTTAGACCTGTCCCTTTGGTGCAAGCAATTCACACAGGTCTTAAGAAATTTGTACAAGCTCTTTGCAGCCATCAAGCTAACCAGTACAAGCATGTTAGCATTGGTCACTTCACTTTTCTTAAAATGCAAGAAAGGTTGCCAAAAGGTCAAAACTTGCACAGCTAGTAAGAAGTGGACTTGGTATCATTTCTTTACAAATATACAAACTTTTGTCAAGGCTTAGCACGATTTCTTGACACCAAAAACACTCTGAAACTCAAAAACACAAAATTTCTGCCCAAACTCAGAACTTCTGCAAAATCATAGCCAACCTTCATTTGGCTCGTGCATTTTGTGTTTAAACAGTTTAAACATCTTATTCACATCATACCAAAGCAATCCAAGCCATCACCTTGGTTATGTAAGCCCTGTTTCAGCATCCACCATTTTGACTTTGGAAGCTTGCAACTTGACTTGGTCAGAGAGTTATAGCCATCCTCAAAGCAAGATAAGCATTGGAATAGCTTGAAGGAAGTTCAAGGAAGTTTAATCAATCACTAGGCCTCCATTAAAGTCCCTACATTGCTCTACTCAAATCCAGCTGAAGGGGGTATTTTTCTCAAACTCTATATCTGTATTTAGGCATCCTTAAGCCACGATTTGTGAAGAAAAAATGTAGTCCTTATCATGACAAAGTTGTACATATGCATACTTTTCATTTATATTAACTGTGCTGTGAGAATTTGAAGCTTGAAGTTCCTGAATTTTTTAGGTCACGAATTAGGGGTTCCAAAATTCTCCTTGATCTTTTAGAGTTAGGTTACATAATTTATATGGTTGAAATCGTGAGATCAAAGGCCACATGTTTCATGTTATAAGTTTTTGTTTTTGTGCAAGCATCTGAAAGTTATAGGTTTGAACTATGGCGCGCGAAGGAGATGACCAAGGACAGGGACGAAGCAGTGTTCTGGGCTTTTTTTGGCGCCTGGCCTTTTTGGTTTTACGATTTGCACCCCCTGACTTGTTATTTGCACCCCCTGGCTAATTTTTATATTTTTCATATTTTCATATTTATTACTTTTGATTATTTTTTCTGAATATTAAAAAACCCAAAAATAATTTCTTTATTTTTGCAATTTTATTTTATTTTATTTTATTTTTTCACATGAAAAATAGTTTATTAGGATAAATAGATTTTATTTTCTTAAATAATTTGTAAATACAATTAAAAATACTTAAGATTTTTATTATATTATTTATACTCATAAAATATTGATTTTCTATAACATATTTAATTTTTAAATTTAAGCATAATATTATTTATTATTTCTTGTACAAAAAATGGACAAAATAATAATAGGAAACATTATTTTCTTTTAATTAAAAAAATTAGGGTTTCACCCCTTTCCAAAAATAATAATATTATTTTTTCCTTATTTTTTAGGGTTTAAATTAAATTATTTTCTCATACAAAAAACAAATACCAAAACATTTTTCCTATAAACACATTGCATTGCATTCTAAATACTTGTACATTTATTTAATTCGCGCAATATTCGATTGGGTTGTAATAATATTTTTTTGGTTTATATTTGTGCAAAATCCCCATTCAAAACTTGTATCCCCCCTCCCATAATACTTGTTGTAATAGCTTAGTTTATTTTACGTAATTTATTGCTTTATATACTATGCTTAGTAACTAGGGTTTGCAAGAACAAAAACAAAACAAAATAGAAAACCTAATCCAAGACAAATTAAAAGCATGTAAAATGACACACTTTGCACACAAGCACTCTTAGGGTTTCTCCTATTTGGTTGCCTAAATTAAAATGGACATGTTACGCACGCGAAGTATCTTGGCAAAACAAAACAAAAATAAGATCATAGTCCCTAGATGACGCTATTCAAAGGTTGCCTAAAAATCAAAATGATCTTGGTCCCTCAAACATTGCTAAGATACTTGGCAACATTGTTATCATGGTTATACGATGACCCACGCCCGTCCCGTTTACATCCAAAGATAGGGTTACTTGCCAAATCAATGGTAAGTCAACAATGTCAAAGGAATAAAAATGCACAAGAAATACATTTGAGTAGGTAGATAGCTTCTAGTTACTTATTCCATTTCAAAATAATCCTTGCTATTTTCAAAAACAAACACATACACATTTCAAAACATCTTACAAAATATTGAAAACATTTTCAAAAGAAAAACATCTTTGTATACATTCTCACGAACGAGAATCATTACAAAGATTGCCTAAACAAATGGCCTATTTTCAAAATACTTTCAAAACCACACCAAGCACCATTTCAAACAAAACAAAGCAAAGCAAGTGATCTAAACAAGTAACTAAGAGCCCATGGAAAACCATGGATGAAAAGGGTGCTAGCATCTTCCCTTTTCATAATATACCCCCCGAACTCAAGAAAACATCTCAAAGGTCTTTCCTGTGCTTTTTTACCTTTCCTTTTGGATAAAAGAAAAGTCGGTGGCGACTCTTGCTAACCGTAACATTTGCGAACACAAACGCAAAACCTCAAGTCAGTTCTCCCACTGCATCACAGAACTGACGAATCTGCTGGGGAATAAGGAAAGTGGGGTTACCTTAGGGTTTAGATCACCTTTATTTGCTTACAATTGTTTGACTTGTTTGCTTTACATTTATGGTTCTTTGTTTGCGTTTGAATCCTCCACCCGGATTTGGAAAACATTATAGGTAAATAGCAATACATTATGGAAACTGTGCGGGGTATACCGACATGGTCTAAGCAATAGCTATATTAGTGTGACATATTTGTGGGAACCGGTAGCCTTTGAGTTAATCAAAGAGAATACGGGACCGCTGAGTGATGTCATGAAGCACTAATGAACTTCTAGAACCTTTACTTGACCAACTTGGCCTTTTAGGATGTAGTGAGATGACCGGCTTTGGTGCAGTCCGAAGTTGGTAGATACTCGATACTACACTCATTGAGGGTTGGTTTCTTGGGATATTTCGGTCGCCAGTAAAGAGGATTAAACTGAAACTATGAACAAAGAAAATAATCCAGTGATATTGAGCTCCTTAGAACCCGATTACTATTGTTATGACAGATTGAGCCAACTAAACTTCAAGAGGGTACTTACCTATGAAACCCCATGCAAGCCTAAACTAGGAACTTGTGTGATTTTCTTGTACATATATACTTGTGCATAACATCATGGACATCATGAGCATTATATGCATTAACTAACCATTTCAAGGATTTTGGAGATTCATCTTTGTTCTTGTTTTGTAGGTTATGGATTCACTTCCCAGGAAAACTATCCAAATCAACCTTGTAAGAATTCCTCCATAACTCAAGGAGCTAGCTTCAAGGATCCCTGAGAATTCTCCATTCACCGAGAGACATGGTCGTCTACTCAACTTGGTCACTTCCAACACAGAGGAGGATATGATGAAGGTTCTCTTCCAGTTCTTTGACCCTTTGCACCATTGCTTCACATTTCCTGACTACCAGCTTGTGCCCACTTTGGAAGAATTCTCTCAACTCTTGAGGATTCCTATTCTCAATCAACTACCCTTCAACGGTACAGAAAGAGATCCAAATCCAGAAGAGATTTCTCAAGCCCTGCACTTGCACTCATCTGATGTCACAACTCATTGGGAAACTAGAAGTGGTGTCAAAGGCTTCTTGGCAAAGTTTCTGTTTGAGAAAGCCCAAAGCTCTTGGAATTCCCTAGACTTGCAAGCTTTTGAGGAGATTGTAGCTCTTATCATATATGGGATGGTCTTGTTCCCTAATCCTGACCAACTCATAGTTGTAAGTGTTGTCAAAATCTTCATGTCTCGCAACCCGATGCCTACATTGCTTGAGGATATCCTCCACTCTTTTCACACTCGTACAATGAGGAAAATATGTGTTCTTATGTGTTGCACTCCTCTCCTGGAAAGATGGTTTATTTCTCATCTTCCCCAATTAGTCTTGAAGAATGAGCAAGGTGTGAGGTGGTCACAAAGGCTGATGACACTTAAACATTCAGATATTCATTGGTGTTCTCGATCCAAAGAGAATGTTATTATCGTCGACCGTTATGGGGAATTCCCTAATATCCCTCTACTTGGCATTAGGGGAGGCATCACCTACAACCCATGCTTAGCTCTAAGACAGTTTGGTTATGCCCAAAGGGATGGCCCACATGACATGCTAATTCAAGGATTGGTTTTCGACTACGACAACGACGATCAAGGACACCGTCAGAGATTCATCTGAGCTTGGAGGATGCCCAACAAGGTGGATAGCAAGACTTTGGGACACAAGAATTCCATCCCTCTTGAGCCTTACCTCAAATGGGTACGAACCCGCGCCCAAAGTTTTATGATGCCTTATCCCTCCATTCTCCCAGTGATTATAGAGCCTCTTAAGGAAGGAGAGGTTCCATACACTATCCTACATCCTGACATGCCGACATCACTCGAAGACCTACAAAGGAGTTGGATACAGCTTAAGGGAGAGCGCGATACTTTCGAAGCCCAATTCTACGCAAGTGAGAAGAAGGTTTTGGAACTCACTCGGCTACTTCATGAAGAGCAGACTCTCAACACCTACATTGCACCAAAGAGGATGTGCAACGTATTTTTACCTTAGAGTTCTGTATTATTTTGCCCAAGGGGCATTGATGTACTCACAATTCTATATTATTAATATGACGTGTGTTTCTTTTTTGTTTAAAACAAATTTGAATTTCTAAATCCTTGAAAACATTGCATGAATACATATCATTCATCATAAGCATAAACAGGTCTTCACACCAAGTTTCCTCATCTCTCTACTGTTTATTTCAGTATGATGGATCTCGAACAAACGGTCAAAGACTTACAAGCTTAGAATTCACAATTTCAACAGTTGCTCATGACCTTAGCCAAGGGGCAAGAGGAGCTGAAGACTCTTCTACAAAAAGAGAAAGAGAAAAAGAAAAAGAAGCCAGCTGGTGTGGTTATCATGGGCAGAAGATTTCAGGGACAATCTAGAAGGACCTTAGATTTTCCAGCAACATCTGATGAAGGGGAAAGAAAAGGAAAAGAAACGGCAGTACCATCAGATTTTGAAGAAGAAGAAGAAGAGGAGGAATACTATGAACAACAATACCCTCCGGCTAATGACAAGTACAAACACCTGGAAGAGCGACTAAGCGCTATGGAAATCCAGAGAGTACCAGGTCTAGATTTTGAAGAGTTGGGGCTGGTGTCAGGAATTGTAATCCCTCCAAAGTTTAAAGTGCCACTTTTTGCCAAGTATGATGGCGTGTCTTGCCCTAAAATACATCTCAGATCATATGTCAGGAAGATTCAGCCACATTCTGCCGACAAAGACTTGTGGGTCCACTTTTTCCAAGACAGTTTATCAGGAACGCAACTTGATTGGTTCTACCAATTAGAAAGGGCTGGCGTCCACAATTAGGAAGACCTAGCAGCAGCTTTCTATAAACAATATTAATACAACGCCGACTTGGCGCCTACCCGTACTCAGCTTCAGAGTATGGCTATGGTTTCCAATGAGGGCTTTAAAGATTACGCGCAAAAGTGGAGAGACCTAGCCGGAAGGGTGCAACCCCCTCTATCTGAGAGGGAGTTGGTGGACATGTTCTTGGGAACTCTATCAGGCCCTTTCTTCAATCATCTGATTGGGAGTTCCTCTGCAGGGTTTACTGAATTGATATTAACCGGAGAAAGAGTGGAGGCTGGTATAAGAAGTGGGAAGATTCAAAAGGACGCGTCTGCCACAACAGCTGTGAAAAAACCCTTCACTGGAAGGAAGGAAGTATCTGCTGTGTATTCACAGAGGAATCAGGGAAGAACCGAGCATCGACCAACGGTGGGGGCCGTTATGATTCCAATGCCTGCATCAGACCAGCCAAGAACTAACTAGCAAAGGGTGGAAAGGCCTGTCTGGAAATTTACCAAGATTAACATGACTCCAACTCAAGTTCTACCACATCTTCTGAAGTTGAATCTGGCCACTCTAAAAGAGGCCCCAAAGAATCCCAATACTACGTCTCCACATTACCATCTGAATGCCAGATGCGCGTACCATTCTGAAAGTCTAGGGAACGACACCAACAATTGTTGGGCTTTGAAGAACAAAATCCAGGACCTGATAGATACAATAGAAGTTGAGTTTGAAGCGCCTGAGAAACCAAATTTTATTTCCGCCCCAATTCCTAGGCATGGTCACAATGCCAACGCTATTGAAGAAGATCTGTTTGTTTCTACCGTGGATGAACTGTTAACTCCGCTCTCGATTATTAAGTTGAATTTGTTGAAAGCTGGTATTTTCCCAGGTTGTGACCAAGACTGCCATGTTTGCCTGTCCTCATAATTTGACTGCCCTCTATTGAAGAAAGGTATCCAACGACTGATGGATAACCAAGAAATTTTGTTTGAGAATGCTCCTGTTTCACCCGTTCTAGTGAAATAAGTTTCAATAATAACCATCTACGCCAATCCTTCCAGGGCCCCTAAAAGACCCGTTAGAATTACACCTGCTCCAAAGACTACTCCACTCAAGGTTACAATGCCCGGGCCTGCCCCATACAAATTAGATAAATCAGTACCATGGAATTATGGTGGAGAAATTTACTACCATGGTATTAAACAGGACGAACTGACTACCAAAGAAGAAAGCTCCGAAGAGGACAATTCCGACATTAGCAATATTGTTGGAACTATCAAGATCACCCGCAGTGGTAGGATCTTCTCTCCAGAGATTGCTCCTCCAAGGGCAGTCTTTGGACCCGTGGTCGTTCCGAAGATTACCTCTGTACCAGTGATTGTACCTGCAAGCGTACCCGCCGACAAAGACAATACCATCCATATCCCTACTTCCACTGCTGAGAATAAAGGAAAGAATGTTCAAGAGGAGCCTGTCCAGACGAAGGCTCAATCACTAGTTATTCCTGAAACACCCAAGAAGGAGATGGAAGAAATCCTGAGGATAATAAAGAAGACTGATTATGATGTGGTCGAACAGTTGGGACAAACCCCTTCCAAGATCTCTATGCCAGCCCTACTGCTGTGCTCTGAAGCACATGCTAAAGCTCTGGTGAAATTTCTGAAAACAACTCATGTGCCGCAAGAAACGTCTACTAACCAGTTCCAGAATTATGTGGCCAGTTTGACAGCTGATAATGGCCTGGGTTTCTCTGATGCTGACTTGACACCCAGAGGGAGAAAACACAACGAGGCATTACATGTCTCAGTGGAGTGCAGAGGAATAACCCTAGCTCATGTCTTGGTTGATACTGGATCATCTTTGAACGTCTTGCCGAAAAAAGCCCTTGATAGATTGGATTGCGAGGGGCTGACTTTAAAGCCCAGTAATATCGTGGTGAGAGCTTTTGATGGTTCGAAGAGGATGGTCCACGGGGAGGTGGACATCCCAATAAAGGTGGGAACTCAGGTTTTCAACTCGACCTTCTACGTGATAAACATCCGTCCTTCTTATTCCTGTCTGTTCGGACGCCCCTGGATCCACAATGCCTGTGCTGTCACCTCCACTTTGCATCAGATGCTAAAATACCCGGTCCAAGGGAAGATCATAACTGTCCACGGGGAAGAGAAGTACATGATTAGTCATCTGAATTCCTTTCGTTATGTGGAGTTGGATGGCGAATTCATTGAAACCCCTTTCCAACATTTTGAAGAAGTCTCTCTAGAAATAGCGGCAACCAAGGCGGTATCCTCGATTCCTAAGATCATGAGCCCTCCACCTCGAATGTCATCTCTAAAGGATGCAAAGGCAGTAGTGGAAGAAGGGGGATGCATAATCTGGGGGCAGCTTCCAAACATCCCGTACAAATCAGACAAGTGTGGCTTGGGGTTTACTTCAACTGGTCAGAAGGCTGTGCGCCGTGCCCGTGCTGGGGGGCCACCTGTAAAGATTAGCAACCAAAGCGTCAATGCAGTAGAAGAAAATGAAGAGGATGGAGGCCTGAAAGATTGGATATTTCCTACTGTCAGCGGAGGACTTTGCAACTGGGAAGCCAAAGACTTTGTTCCGATAACTTTCATATCTCAGTAATTTATCTTTTAAATTTTTGTTGGACTTGTAATAATTCACAAACAATTCGCACTTTAAAAACCTTGTGTCTTACCCGAGGCACAATGGTCCATTTGTAAGGGTTTTTATTTCATCTACATATGTCATTCAATGAATCATGGACGCTTTTTCACATATAAACCTTTTATGCTCATTGTCTTTCTTTTACATTTTATTGTTTTAAGATGGCTATACCCTTACACACACCCACACTCACAAATGCAGGTACCCTTCCATTCCAGATCCCATGGGTAACGATACTGCTATAGCCTTTAGTGACTCTGAAGATCTGATCTACCAAGCCGAATACGAAGGTGAGGAAGATTGTGAGATGCCAGGGGAATTGGCCAGACTATTACAACAAGAGGAAAGAGCTATTCAGCCTCATGAGAAGTTGTTGGATACAATCAACTTGGGTACCGAGGAAGATAGAAAGCAAATCAAAGTGGGTTCCAATCTAGAGCCGAATGACAAGGAACGCCTAATTCAGCTATTGCATGATTATGTTGAGATCTTTGCCTGGTCATATGAAGACATGTCGGGACTCGATACAGACATCGTGGTACACCGTCTACCCATAAGAGAAGATTGTCCACCAGTGAAACAAAAAGTCCGCCGCATGAGACCTGACATGTCAGAGAAGATAAAAGTGGAGGTTATGAAACAGTTCAATGCTGGATTTCTGGCTGTTACTTCCTATCCTCAATGGGTGGCCAACATTGCTCTCGTGCCTAAAAAGGATGGCAAAGTGAGAATGTGTGTGGATTATAGAGATTTAAACAGGGCCAGCCCTAAAGATGACTTTCCACTTCCACACATTGACATCCTGGTCGACAATACAGCCCAACACAAAGTATTTTCTTTCATGGACGGATTCTCAGGCTATAACCAGATCAAAATGGAACCTGAGGACATGGAGACAACTACTTTTGTAACACAGTGGGGTACGTTCTTCTACAAAGTGATTCCATTCGGACTGAAGAATGTCGGGGCAACCTATCAACGCGCCATGGTAGCTTTGTTTCATGATATGATACATCATGAGATAGAGGTCTCTGTAGATGACATGATAGCCCGATCACAAACTGAAGAAGAACACCTTGATCACTTGCAAAAGCTGTTTGTCAGATTGAAGGAGTACAAACTAAGGTTGAACCCAAACAAGTGCACATTCGGAGTCCGGTTCGGTAAACTCTTAGGTTTCATTGTCAGCAACAAAGGCATCGAGGTTGATCCTGCCAAGGTCAAAGAGATACAAGAAATTCCTGCTCCTCACACTGAGAAGGAAGTCAGAGGTTTTTTGGGATGCCTAAACTACATTTCCAGATTCCTTTCTCACCTAACGTCTACTTGTGAACCAATCTTCAAGCTGTTGAAGAAAGATCAAGTAGTTAGATGGAATGACGAATGCCAGATTGCTTTCGATAAAATCAAGGAGTATTTGCTAGAGCCTCATGTCTTGATTCCACCAGTCGAAGGAAGACCGCTAATCATGTATCTGACCGTCTTAGAGAATTCAATGGGGTACGTACTGGGGCAGCATGATGAGTCTGGCCGAAAAGAGCACGTTATTTATTACCTAAGAAAAAAGTTTACCGACTGTGAAACCAGATATTCACTGCTCGAGAAAACTTGTTGCGCTTTGGTATGGGCTGCTCGCCGGCTGAGACAGTATATGTTGACTCATACCACTTTGCTGATATCTAAGATGGATCCGATAAAGTACATCTTTGAGAAGCCTGCTTTGTCTGGGAGGATAGCTAGATGGCAGATGATCCTAACAGAATACCATATACAGTACACTACCCAAAAAGCTCTAAAGGACAGTGTGCTAGCTGATCATCTGGCCCACCAAGCCGTAGAAGATTATCAATCCATGAAGTTCGACTTCCCTGACGAAGACATCATGACATTAGACAACGTTGAAGAAATCACGCCATATGACGGACCTGGACAAGGATCCCGATGGACCTTGTACTTTGATGGGGCATCCAATGAACTTGGTAACGGTATCGGCGCTGTGCTCATATCTCTGGAAGGATGCAATACTCCTTTCACTGCCAAACTTTGCTTCAACTGTACGAACAACATGGCAGAGTATGAAGCATGCATCTTTGGTCTCAAGGCTACCATAGACTTGGGAATCAAATCCTTATATGTGTTTGGGGACAAAACTTTGGTCATCATTCAGATCAAAGGAGAGTGGGACACTAAGCATCCAAACCTCATCCCTTACAAAGATCATGTTTTGACATTATTACCACATTTCGAGCAGATTACCTTCGAGCACTTCCCGTGAGAAGAAAATCAGCTAGCAGATGCTCTAGCTATAATGTCATCTATGTTTAAACTTAACTGGGATAATGAGGCTCCTCAGATCACCATTGAACGGATGGACGAACCAGCACACTGTCACGAGATTAATACCAAAGAAGTAGTGGACCAACCATGGTTTCATGAAGTCAAAAGGTATCTCGAGGCTCAAGAATATCCGGAAGGAGCTTCAGTCAATGACAAAAAGTTCTTAAGGAGATTCTCAGCTAAGTTCTTTCTGAGTAATGGCATCTTGTACAAGCATAATCATGATTCTATTCTGCTCCGTTATATGGACAAGATTGAAGCTGAAAAGATCATGTCCGAATTGCATGAAGGTACCTTTAGCACTCACTCTAGTGGGCATACAATGGCGAAGAAGATTCTACGGGCAGGCTATTACTGGTCTACCATGGAAGCAGACTGCTATCAACATTCCCGGACTTGTCATAAGTGTCAAATCTATGCAGACAAGGTGCACGTGCCTCCGGTTCCTCTAAATGTCTTAACAGCCCCTTAGCCCTTCGCTGTGTGGGGAGTAGACATGATTGGGGAGATCAAGCCTACAGCCTCCAATGGACACCGCTTCATTCTAGGGGCCATTGACTATTTCACCAAATGGGTCGAAGCATCTTCCTTCGCATCTGTTACTAAGAATGTTGTTGCCCGCTTCATCAAGCAGAATCACATTTGTTGGTACGGTATCCCCGAAAGGATCATCACTGATAACGGTAAAAACCTTAACAATACTATGATCACCGCCTTATGCGAGCAGTTCAAGATTCAACATCACAATTCACATCCCTATCGGCCAAAGATGAATGGTGCAGTCAAAGCTGCTAACAAAAATATTAAGAAGATCATACAAAAGATGACAGTCACCTACAAGGACTGGCATGAGATGCTACCGTTTTCTCTTCACAGGTACCGTACCATGGCTCGCACCTCAACTGGGGCAACACCCTATTCTTTGGTTTATGGCATGGAGGGTGTTTTACCTATCGAGGTTCAGATTCCCTCTTTGAGAATAATGAAGGATGCAGGTTTAAGTGAAGACGATTGGATCCAGACTCGACTTGATCAATTGAACTTAATTGATGAAAAGAGACTTACCGTTGTTTGCCATGGTCATACGTATCAAAAACGGATGATCAAGGCCTTCAACAAGAAATTCAGGCGCCAAGTGTATCGAGTTGGAGATCTAGTGATCAAGCGCATCATCTTGCCACAAAGTGATCCCAGGGGCAAATGGACTCCTATCTATGAAGGACCATTTGTAATCAAGAATATATTTTCTGGTGGGGCAATGATCTTAACCACCATGGACAGTGACGACCTGCCACACCCTGCAAACGCAGACATAGTCAAAAGATACTACGCATAAAAGACCCGCTAGGTTGACACACCTAGGCAAAATAAGGGCATCCCGACGAACCAAAAAGGTTCGGGCAAAAATTAGGGATAAAATAAAAATCTGTACACCCGGCAAGTTGAAAACCCGAAAGCGCGACTTGGGCAAAAAAGGGTTTCCTGGTGGACTGAAAACCCGAAAGGGCGGTCCAGGAAAAAGTTAGGGAATTAAAGCATATGACTATGTCTCGTCGGATCACTTTAAGGACAATCTCTTCACTGACAAACTCTGAGCTACTGATCAACTCAATCTTCTTCGGACGAAGCAACGAATGGACAACATATTTGGACAATTTTTCTTTGTATAAATTTATACTGTTATGAATTTATAGCAGAATGGGAACCCCATGGGATTATCACATATAGCTATCTTTCTTTGTATAAATTTTTCTTACTGTTATGACACCATCCTCTTACTAGGATGTCTGTCTCCTTTGTACAAAATACTCATTCAAAGTAAATACAAAGATATCTCTTTCAAAGTACAAAAAAAAACTATTCGCTTTTTTCTTTTACACTTGTGTTTTATTTGCAAAAATGTCCAATGATTCATTAATGAACATATGCATTTGAACATAATTACTGTTTACAAATAAACAAGGTGGAAAAGAGCAATTATTGACAGATTAAAAAGATAGGAAAACGTCTTTAGGCTATTCCATGAGCAATCCCTACAGTACACCATTAAGATCCCCAGCGGAGCCAAAACTTCAAACTATCAATCCCCAGCGGAAACCATTCAGTTGCTCCAAATTCCCCAGCAGGTCATCTTGAAGCCTGAAAAGCAACCGGATAACAGTTAAATTTTGTTTCTCCCCAACCTAGGATAACTTCCCAATAGAGTGGCAGACGACCGAAACTCCTGAACTTCTTCCAAACAGGGATAAATTTTCTCCCCCAGAGTTTTCTTTATTCCCCAGCAGAACAAGGATTCCCATGGTGTAATCCCCAGTAAAAGTCATCAAAATTCTCTGGATTCCCCAAGCAGATTACTCAAGCAGTATATGGCATTGCTCGCAACAAAATTTTTGTCAATACTCCAACTTCAAGACATGAAGAGTCCATATATCCTCAACAATCAAGGATTTTTTGTCCCCAGCAGCAGTCAAGGATTTATTTTCCTCAGCAATACAACAAATCAGCTTACATGTGCATACATCACATCCATATATCATAAACATTGATAAAGTACATATATTGCATCATACATTTCATACAACATAACTTTGCATTTCAGCTAACATTTTACCCTTTTCAGGATAAGATTAATAGCTACCGTTTAACAATATGCAATCATGATACCGTACAGATACACTCCAGACGCAGAAGTCATTATGTTACTCATTCAGATCTCAACTCAAGATACAGTATAGATACACTCTAGACGCAGAAGTCATTGTGTTACTCATTCAGATCCCAACTCAAGATATAATACGGATACGCTCCAGATACGAATTCCATTTTGTCATTTATTCAGATTCTAGTTCAAATACAGTACGGATACGCTTCAGATACGGATGCTATTCTGTCTCACATTCATGATACAGTCCAGATACGCTCCAGATAAGGATTCCATTCTGATACTCATTCAGACCCCAATTTCAAGATACAGTCCAGATACGCTCCAGACACGGTTGCCATTCTGTTACTCATTCAGATTCCAGTTCAGATACGCTCCAGACACGGAAGCCATTCTGATACTCATTCCGATTTCACACTCTTGATACAGTACAGATACGCTCCAGACACGGATGCTATTATGTTTCTCATTCAGATTTCAAGTCTCCAGACACAGCTCAGATACATTCCAGACGCGGACACCATTCTGATACTTATTCTTCTGACTTACAACTTACAATTCAACAAACATTCTTGGATGGCATCTACAAGCCCATCTCCAACAAGACTATATCACCTCTCCAAATTGCATCTTTAAGCCCATTCCCTCAACTACACTTCGTCGAGTGCAAATTTATGGGCACTCTAGTGTCCAATCATCTTTTACCTCCGAGTTACGAACAGAAAAACTCGCCAATCTAACTCTTCAGGTTCAAGAAGATTGAACAGGGGCACCTGTTGTACCCCAAAATTTTCCCTCTCATTTATCAAGTTTGTTCTCACAAGACTTCTTGGACTCAAGACAAGATTAGGGTTTGGTCAGCTCAAGACATCTCATCTTGCACTGATAACCCAAAATTAGGGTTTGAGTTTGCACAAGGATTTTTGGACCATTAATGCTTCATGTTACTTTCATACATCATCTTGGACCCCTAAGATTTCTCATGTTAAGTTTCAAGCCTTGAACCACATTTTTGATCAGTCAATTGGGCAGTTGACCTAAAAATCAGTTGTATTGGGGGAAAAGTCAACCATGGCCAATTTACAGTCAAATATCATAATTTTTTATCCATATCAACATTTTAGACTCATATGTACCATTTGATCAAGTTTGGATCACAACTCCTCAAAGAAATTTGATCAAATCATCAAAAGGGCAAAATGGTCAAAATTAGGGTTTTGACTGAGAAAGGGCAATTTCTGATTTTTAACCTAGACAATGACCAATTGGTTTCAAACATGATTTCAAGGGTTCAATGGCATCATCTTGACCTAATTACATGGTTCAAAAGATCTCAAGTTCATTGGATTGACAGATGAATTTTTGCAGTCAACCGATCAAAAGTCAACTGTATACTAAAAAGTCACACTTTGACTTTTTGGTCAAAATCAAGTGCCAAGGGTCATAATTCATAAAGATATGTAAAAATATGAAAGTTTTTCACCAAGAAAACCAATTTTGAAAATTAGGATTTTGAATTTGAAAATTTTCATAACTTGGAATTTTTCTAAGTATGAAAATTTTCTTATTTTTTCTTAACTTTCCACCACTTTTTCACCATGATGCAATTTGATTCAAAGAAAACTTCCAACATGAAAGTTGTAGTCCTCCATGAAATATACAACTTTGATTCACAAACGTTTCCCAAAAGAAGCTTGGATATCAAGTTATGAATTTGTGAATATAGGTCCATGAACTTAATAACTTAGTGAAATTTTGCCCTAATTTAGGCAGGTTTTTGACCCAACTTCATGGAAATTTTTCACCTAGTTCCAAGAGGTATCTCAAATTGAATTTTAAAGATGGATTATAGAGCACATTGCAAGCTTTCCAAAATGTCCAAGAACACTCCAAGATCATTTTTGAGTAGGGAGAATCAAAGAAGGGAAGTTAGCATTTTATCACTTTTGATCAAGCCATTTTTACAAAGTATCAAGTTTCAAATCCAATCCATGATGTTTGAATATTGCTTTACAGGTCCAAAACTCACTCTACACTCCATAACTAAATGCAAACTCAGAAGCTAAAGGCATTATTTTTGCTTTTGGAGCTTTGTACAAGAGATAATTCCATTTTTGGCCAAAAGTTCACAATGCTATTTTAATAAAGTGCAACTTTTGCAACTTTGTCAATCTTGAGCCTTGGACCTGTCCCTTTGGTGCAAGAAATTCACACAGGTCTTAAGCAATTTGTACAAGCTCTTTGCAGCCCTCAAGCTAGCCAGTACAAGCATGTTAGCATTGGTCACTTCACTTTTCTTAAAATGCAAGAAAGGTTGCCAAAAGATCAGAACTTTCACAGCTAGTAAGAAGTGGACTTGGTATCATTTCTTTACAAATATACAAAGTTTTGGCAAGGCTTAGCACGATTGCTTGACACCAAAAACACTCTGAAACTCAAAAACACAAAATTTATGCCCAAACTCAGAACTTCTGCAAAATCATAGCCAACCCTCATTTGGCTCGTGCATTTTGTGTTTAAATAGTTCAAACATCTTATTCACATCATACCAAAGCAATCCAAGCCATCACCATGGTTCTGTAAGCCCTGTTTCAGCATCCACCATTTTCACTTTGGAAGCTTGCAACTTGACTTAGTCAGAGAGTTCTAGCCATCCTCAAAGCAAGATAAGCATTGGAATAGCTTGAAGGAAGTTCAAGGAAGCTTAATCAATCACCAGACCTCCATTAAAGTCCCTACATTGCTCTACTCAAATCCAGCTGAAGGAGGTATTTTTCTCAAACTCTATCTCTGTATTTAGGCATCCTCAAGCCATGATTTGTGAAGAAAAAATGTAGTCCTTATCATGACAAAGTTATACATATGCATGCTTTTCATTTATATTAACTGTGCTGTGAGAATTTGAAGCTTGAAGTTCCTAAATTTTTTAGGTCACGAATTAGGGGTTCCAAAATTCTCCTTGATCTTTTAGAGTTAGGTTACATAATTTATATGGTTGAAATCGTGAGATCAAATACCACAGGTTTCATGTTATAAGTTTTTTTTGTGTGCAAGCATCTGAAAGTTACAGGTTTAAACTATGGCGCGCGAAGGAGATGACCAAGGACAGGGACGAAGCAGTGTTCTGGGCTTTTTTTGGCGCCTGGCCTTTTTGGTTTTGCTATTTGCACCCCCTGACTTGTTATTTGCACCACATGGATAATTTTTATATTTTTCATATTTTCTTTCATATTTTCATATTTATTACTTTTGATTATTTTTTCTGAATATTAAAAAACCCAAACATAATTTCTTTATTTTTGCAATTTTATTTTATTTTTTTATTATTTTTTTTCACATGAAAAATAGTTTATTAGGATAAATATATTTTATTTTCTTAAATAATTTGTAAATACAATTAAAAATACTTGATATTTTTATTATCTTATTTATACTCGTAAAATATTTATTTTCTATAACATATTTAATTTTTAAATTTAAGCATAATATTATTTATTATTTCTTGTACAAAAAATGGACAAAATAATAATAGAAAACATTATTTTCTTTTAATTAAAAAAATTAGGGTTTCACCCCTTTCCAAAAATAATAATATTATTTTTTTTCCTTATTTTTTAGGGTTTAAATTAAATTATTTTCTCATACAAAAAACAAATACCAAAACATTTTTCCTATAAACACATTGCATTGCATTCTAAATACTTGTACATTTATTTAATTCGCGCAATATTCGATTGGGTTGTAATAATATTTTTTAGGTTTATATTTGTGCAAAATCCCCATTCAAAACTTGTATCCCCCCTCCCATAATACTTGTTGTAATAGCTTAGTTTATTTTACGCAATTTATTGCTTTATATACTATGCTTAGTAACTAGGGTTTGCATGACAAGAACAAAAACAAAACAAAATAGAAAACCTAATCCAAGACAAATCAAAAGCATGTAAAATGACACACTTTGCACACAAGCACTCTTAGGGTTTCTCCCATTTGGTTGCCTAAATTAAAATGGCCATGTTATGCACGTAAAGTATCTTGGCAAAACAAAACAAAAATAAGATCATAGTCCCTTGATGACGCTATTCAAAGTTTGCCTAAAAAACAAAATGATCTTGGTCCCTCAAACATTGCTAAGATACTTGGCAACATTGCTATCATGGTTATACGATGACCCATGCCCGTCCCGTTTACATCCAAAGATAGGGTTGCTTACCAAATCAATGGTAACTCAACAATGTCAAAGGAATAAAAATGCACAAGAAAGACATTTGAGTAGGTAGATAGCTTCTAGTTACTTGTTCCATTTCAAAACAATCCTTGCTATTTTCAAAAACAAACACACACATATTTCAAAACATCTTACAAAACATTGAAAACATTTTCAAAAGACAAACATCTTTGTATACATTCTCACGAACGAGAATCATTACAAAGATTGCCTAAACTAATGGCCTCTTTTCAAAATACTTTCCAAACCACACCTAGCAGCATTTCAAACAAAACAAAGAAAAGCAAGTGATCTAAACCAATAACTAAGAGCCTATGGAAAACCATGGATGAAAAGGGTGCTAGCACCGTCCCTTTTCATAATCTACCCCCGGAACTCAAGAAAACATCTCAAAGGTCTTTCATGTGCTTTGTTATCTTTCCTTTTGGATAAAAGAAAAGTCGGTGGCGACTCTTGCTAACCGCAACATTTGCGAACACAAACGCAAAAGCTCAAGTCAGTTCTCCCACCGCATCACACTTGCATAAAAATGAAAACTTATAACATGAAAAATGTAGCATTTGAGCTCACGATTCCAACCATATAAATTATGTAATCTACCTATCAAAGATCAAAGAGAATTTTCAAATCCCTAAATCGTGACCTAAAATTTTTAGAGATTTCAAACTCCAAATTCTCTTAGCACAAGTAATATAAATGCAATATAATGATATGTACAGCTTCGTTATGATGAGAGCTACATTTGTTATTCACAAATCATGGCTTGAGGTTGCCTGTATAAGGAGATAGAGTTTTAAAAAATCCTCCTTCAGCTGGAATCGTGTATCGAAATGTAGGAACTTTAATGGAGGCCTGATGATTGCTTGAGCTTCCTTTAGCTTCCTTGAATCTATTCCAACTCTTACCTTGCTCTGAAGATGGCTAGAACTCCCTGACCAAGTCCAACTGCAAGCTTTAAAGTTAATAATGGCAGATGGTGAAACAGAGGTTACAGAACAGGGATGA
The DNA here is from genome assembly GCA_948472305.1 of Vicia faba. NCBI lineage: Eukaryota > Viridiplantae > Streptophyta > Magnoliopsida > Fabales > Fabaceae > Vicia > Vicia faba. The sequence continues at coordinate 922,155,391 of OX451737.1, forward strand.
TGGCTTGGATGTGTTTTATATCTAATATGTAAGATGTTTAGATGAGTTAAACACAAAACGCACGAGCCAAATGAGAGTTGGATGAGTTTTTGCAGAAACTGTATGTTTGGGCAGTTTTTTGGTGTTTTTCAGTTCTAGAGAGTTTCAGGCCTTTTCTTTGTGTCTTATGTGTTGTATATCCTTTGCATATTAGTATAGAAATAATCTAAAGTCAGCTCTCTATCAGTTGTACAAGCCCTAGCCTTTTGGCAACTTTTCTTGTACTTGAAGCAAAGTGACAAGACCAAACCCACATGCTTGTACCAACTTGCTTTAGGGTTGGTATGAGTTTGTACAAGTTGCTTGAGACCTGTTTGGTTTGCTTGTATCAAGGGGACATGTTCAAAGCTCCAAGTTGACAAGTTTGCAAAAGTGCTTCTTTATGAAAATGGCAATGGAGCCTTTTTGCCCAAAATGGAATTACAAGTTGTGTAAAAGTTCAAAAGCAAGGATAAAGGCTTTGTCAACTGAGTATGCATTCAATTAAGGAGTGTGTAGTAAGTTTAGGACCTGTAAAGCATGAAATAGCCAGCATAGGTTTGGTTTGCAACTTGGTTCTTCATGAAAATGGCTTGAACAAAAAGTTAGAAAATGCCAACTTCCTCTCTTCGATTCTCCCTACTCAAAAATGATCTTGGAGAGTTCTTTGACATTTTGGAAAGCTTGCAATGTGCTATATAATCCATATTTGAAATTCATTTTGAGATACCTCTTGGAACTAGGTGAAAAATTGCCATGAAGTTGGGTCCAAAACCTTCCTAAATTAGGGCAAAAGTTTACTAAGTTAAGAAGTTCATGACCATGTATTCACAAATTCATAACTTGAGATCCAAGAATATTTAGGGAAAAGTTTGTGAAGAAAATTTGTAGATTTCATGGGTATATACAACTTTTATGTTGTGGACTTTCCTTGAATCAAAATTCATCATGGTGAAAAAGTGGTGAAAAGTTGAGAAAAAATAAGAAAATTTTTATACTTAGAAAAATTCTAAGTTATGAAAATTTTCAAATTCAAAACCCTAATTTTCAAATTTGGTTTTCTTGGTGAACAAGTTTCGCATTTTGACATATCTTGATGAATTATGACCCTTGGCACTTGATTTAGACCAAAAAGTCAAAGTTTGACTTTTCAGTGTACAGTTGACTTTTGATCAGTTGACTGCAAATTTCATCTGTCAATCCAATGAACTTGAGATGTTTTGAACCATGTAATTAAGTCAAAATGATGCCATTGAATCCTTGAAATCATGCTTGAACTCAATTGGTCATTGGCTAGCTTAAAAATTAGAAATTCCCCTTTCTCAGTCAAAACCCTAATTTTGACCATTTTGCCCTTTTGATGATTTGATCAAATTTCTTGAGGAGTTGTAATCCAAACTTGATAAAATGGTATATATGAGTCTAAAATGTTGATGTGGATAAAAAATTATGAAGTTTGACTGTAAATTGGCCATGGTTGACTTTTTACCCAATACAGTTGATTTTTAGGTCAACTGTCCAATTGACTGATCAAAAATGTGGTTCAAGGCTTGAAACTTATTATGAGCAATCTTAGGGGTCCAAAATGATGTATGAAAGTCAAATGAAGCATTGGTGATCCAAAAATCCTTGTGCAAACTCAAACCCTAATTTTGGGTTATCAGTGCAAGGTGAGATGTCTTGAGCTGACCAAACCCAAATCTTGTCTTGAGTCAAAGAAGTCTTGTGAGAAAAATCTTGATAAATGAGAGGGAAAATTTTGGGGTACAACACCCTCCATGTTTTATTTATTTATTTATTTAATTTATTTTTATTTTTATTCACTTAAAATTCAAATAAAATCAAATAAATCTAAATAAATCATATAATGTGTTTTAAGGATGATTTTTGCATTGAAGGAAGATCTTATATGCTGTCAAATGAGAAGCAAATCGTTCAAGCCAAGAATGGACACAAAATATCCATATTTGGGCAATTATTCAAGATTTTATTTTCTCTTAAAATCATACCATTATTCTTTGGATTCTTTCCAATTTTATTTCCCTAGATTGATTCACTACTTATGCCAGGATCCTAAAGACCTAGAACATAAGTTTTGGGAGAGGCGCGGCTGGCCTGAAAGTGTCAAACAAAGTTCCAAATTTCCAAAGAAATGTGCAGATTGGATCTTACTCTAGAGGCCATTTCAAAATTTTCCAAGGATCAATTCACATTCCCAGGCACGCATTGAACCTGTAGCAAGCATTCACACGACCTGAAACCTCAAGAATCGTGTTCTACGTCTCCCACGGTTTGTCCAAAAATTTGATTTTGATTTCACTAATCTATGCATATTTAATGCTTTTGATTGCCATACTCATGTTTATCATCGGGTTTCCAAGCTAATGGTTTTATTCAATTTCATTTTTGATGACTGTATGTGAATCTGCCATGGCTAGGGTTTTGTATTCTTGTTTAGGGCTTTTTCATACAGGCAAAATTGGGCGTTAACTCTGGTACCATGATACTCGTGAGGATGATACGAGTTGATTGGTACCAGCCATGGTCATTTATCTTGAACCTACGCAATTTTGGAGGTGGACAAGGTTATACCTACAGCAAGCGTCTATAAGTAAAAGCTTGATATGCTAAAACGACATATGGGATGAAGAAGACAATGTGTGGCATTCACTGATTGGGTTATTTGAATTTGAGCGCGTTTTTAATATATTATTGGTTTTTTTGATTATATTGTCTTACTTCCATTATGTATACAACAAAAATGTGTGGCTCAGTTGGCAAGCGTGTATTGGAGACATGCATAAGGGTCTGGGTTCGATCCCCAGGTCCCATATTTCGTTTCATGTTATTTTTCAATAGGTGATCAGGTATACCACACGTCCAAGCATCCACCATGAAACTCAAGATCTGGCCATCCAATTCATCAGCGCTCAAGATCCAGTGCCTTTCCCTTGAAGGTCCATCATGCACCACAAGTCAACATGTGCACCAGATCCAATGAAGTCAAACGGGCCATCAACCTTGGGCCCAGAAATTCAGTTGGCACCCCCCCTTTTTCAGCAACACCACCAGGCCCATTTACTAATTTTCTTTATTTCTTTTATTTATTTTTTTACTCTTTTAATTTTCTTTATTTATTTTAATTCACAAATTAATTATTTTTCATAAAAAAATCATAAAATCAAGACTTCATGAAAAAAAATTAGAATTAGCTTTTTTTTATTATCAAAATTAACTTAATTTAGTTTAACTTAGGAAAATTGAAATTTATTTTCATAAATAAAATCAAAATAGAAATTAGGTTAAAACTTTTTATTTAATTTTTCTCTTTTTCTCAAATAAATAAAAACACAAAAAAGTAGGTTTTAGAATAAATTGATTTATTTTTCTTAATTTAAAATTAATTAGAATTAAGATTTTCTTTCTAGTTTAATTTTTTCTTTATTTTCTTACAAAACAAACACATTTTCTTAATCAATCGCAATTAGGTTTAGGCAAGGGTCAAAACCCTAGTTGTTTCATATTTGATTCATCGCGCGCGGGTTATTTATTTTTGCCAATATTTTTGTAACTGTTCACGGTTTGTAATAGTTTAATCTAGGACTTTTTATTTATCGCTTTTCCCCGGGTTTTGGATATGTAATTAATCCCCCTCCCTGAAGCCTTGTAATAGCGTAGATTTACTTTCTCGCATTTTTAATTCCCGCAAGTATTTGACTGTTTAGATGTATGCTAATAGGATTGTATGACAAGAATGCATAACAAATTAACACGGTTAGAAAACCCTAATGTGAAAAGATTAAATAACTGAAAACAAATCACTCGCACATATCACTCTTAGGGTATACTCTCACTTCGGTTGCCTTCGGTAAACGATCATTAAGTATAGGGTGTCTTAGTGGTTTCCCTCCTGTCTGAAAAAGATCAAACGTCCCATTCGAATGTTGCCTCGGAAATGTTGCCTCGGATATGTTGCCTCGAATATGATCTTAAGACTCTGGGGTCATTACTAATTTGTCCTAATATTACTTTAGTGATCGTACGTCCCTTTCGAATTGACCCTTACAACTCCAACGACGGTGCTACCTATTTATCAATAATATGATAACGCTGTCTAAAGGAAACAAGAATAGAAACGATCTTTTTTCGAGTAGGTAGATGCTAGTAGGTACTTTCTCAAATCAAAACTTTTCACACTTACACTTTTCAAACAAATTTTCAAAACAACTTCGTCACACCTTTGAGGACTGATACAAGGGTTATCACGAAGTCAAACTTTTCAAAACAAAGCACATACACAAGCAATTTTAAAAAAAGATGAGCAAGTACCTAAGAGCCCATGGAAAACCATGGATAGAAAGGGTGTTAACACCTTCCCTTCCTATAATCTACCCCCCGTACTCAGAATATCTCGAAAAAGGATTTTTTCTGTACTTTTTTCCTTTCTGGTTGGATGAAATAAAAGTCCGTGGCGACTCTTGCTTACCGCGACATTTTTCAAACACAAAACACAAAACGCAAGCCAGTATTAACAGTCGATTCTGCCACCGTATCACAGGATGTAAAACAAAAATGTGATGTCCAAAGCGACTGAACACCTAACCAAGATATAGTAGATCGAGGTAGGCGACAAAAGGCAGTATGAACAATCACAGAGTGTCAACATCGTCCATTGCAAACTCCTGACAAAGTGTAGGGGTGCAACTACAAAACCCTTTTCCATTTTACGACTCGATAACAAGAGTGGGCACAATTCCGAAGCATCATGGTGCGTCACGAGCTAAGGATGACACAAACGAAATTATGGGGATTAATTTATAACCCTTTCCGCTCACCTTCTTTTGAGGACTTATTATTTGTAACATGACAAACACGAATATATCATCAAAATATGTAATGGATGCGTAAATCAATGAAACCGAATTTGAATTTGGAAGTAAGTCGTGATACCTATATCTCACAATTCCAGACGTGGGAGAGCTTGCAAATGGGTGGAATTCCTTCTGGAGATGTCCAAGAATCTGTTGGTGTCGTGAGAATGGTATGAATTGGCCTCTAACGTGGAGATTGAATAACCACTTTTCTTGCAATTTTTTTGAGTTTTGTTTCACCTCTGCACGGCTGCTTCTAACCTCCTTATGCCTTGGTCTTCTTCTGTATATGTAATACAAACTATTAGGTCAACAAAAACGACCTCAATCTTGCTCATCATGGAGATTTGATTTGATCTTTCAATGCATATGATTCCTTTCCAATTTTGCTAAAATCCAATATTTTTCAAACCAAATTGACTTTGCACGAGTTTATCTTCAATTGACAGCATATGAGATCTTCTTTTAATGCAAAAATTATCCCTAAAATACAATATATGATTTATTAGGATTTATTTGATTTTATTTGAATTTTAAATGAATAAAAATCAAAGTAAATTAAATAAATGAATAAATAAAGCATGGAGGGTCCCATAGGTCGTGGACTATGTTAGGAATGAGATGCAAGCATAAAAAGTTGGGCCCATTTAGCAAAAGATGCAAATTTGAGCATATTTGACTTTTGGCAATTTTGCAAAAAAGGTCAACTTGGCCAATGCATAACTCTCTCAATTTTGACCCTAGAGAGGTTTTCTTGGACTTTTTAGAAAGATTAGTGTGTCCTCTAAGAAACCCTTTTTGTCTCATATCAATTGAGTCTTCCATGTTTATGTATGAAGCCTTGACCCAAAAGGTGTTTTTGTTGACTTTTCCAAATGACCGATAATGTCCAAATTCATATCTTCTTGTGAGTAAATATTTTGAACTTGGGAGCTGAATATGAATTGTAGGGAATTTCATCCTCTTCAAAATGAGACTTGGATGGGTCATTTTTGATAAAGTATGAGAAAGTTATGCTTGGTTAAAGTTGAGTTGACTTTTCCTACAAAACCCTAATTTAGCAACTTTTGGGTTTTGATGAATTATGGGAAATCCTTGAAGAATCATGATCAACCCTTGATAAAATTATGAATGATAATTAAAAATGAGGATGTTGACCAATAATCTTGAAGTTTGACTGTATGTGGGCCACAGTTGACTTTTGACCTAGCACATTCGATTTTCAGGCATTTGAGCAATTGACTGAGCAAACTTCTTTTGCAAGGCTTGAAACTTGACATGGATGATCTTGAGAACATATTAGGACAATGGTGAGCATTTGTAATCCTTTGGACTCAAACATATTGATGCAAAATGAAACTCTAATTTGAGGTAGACTGGCTTAGGAGAGAGTTTGTCTGGTCAGCTCTTAGACTTCCTTGAGCAATTTGAGGACCTTACTTGACAGGTATTTGAGAAATATGGAGGGGGAAAATTTTGGGGTACAACACCAATAAATACCATTTGATTGGTACTTGTACAAGGACCCTTTGAAGGACTCCCTCCAGGCCATTCGAAAGAGGCCATCAAGAGGGCACTCTAAAAATATGTCCAGGCCAGAGTCTTGCCATGTTGGGTCACAATGCCATAAGAGTTGATTAGACCAAGGACTTCTCTTCAAAAAGACAGGAAATCAAAGCAAATGGTGGTCCAATCAAAGAAGTCTTAGTACTGAAGCTGGCACAGTTCAAGTCAGAACCATCAAGGAGAGCAAGGTTCTAATGAGGAAGTCCTGATTAGTTCGAATTGAAGTAAGGTTGGCAAGGAAGGCATTCGAAGGAATGAAGTTGGGACTTGTTCCAAAACAAGCCAGAAAGTCCACAATCGAAAGGAGATTTTCTCAATCAAGTAAAGAATTAAACAGGCTAGCAAATAGAATAAAACGCATTAGAATAAAAACAACAAAGACTTGGCCATTTTAGAAACAAAAGATGCAAGATAAATCAAATCTTTTTACTCAATCTTCAAGATCTAGTTCAAATTTGTTAACATAATTCATTCTACTATATATACACAATGAACCCTGACCAAAGAAAAGAGGATTTTGGCCGTGTATAACACACAAGACTGCTCAGAATTATGACAAAAAGGGTTGATCTATTTTTGCTTTAGAGGGAGATTCAAGGCGTTTCGAGGACTGCAATCCATTCCTGGCCATATTTGGAAGCTTTCTGGACCACTCTCACGCATCAACACCTCCAAGAAAGATCAACACAGGTATCACGGTTTGCACTTTTCTTGAAACTAGTTTTTGAAATATATGCATGATCAATTGTTTTTAAATACATATTCATGTTTGTATGATTGTTTAGAACATATCTGCATGATTATTTAAAGTTTTTGATGCATATTCGATTAAATGCCATTGCTAGGGTTTAAAGCTTCATTTTAGGGTCTTTTATTTCAGGCAAAATAAGGACAAACAATGAGTACTATTGTACTCACGAGACCAAATCCAATTTATCTGCATGTTTGGTTTGAATTTATATTGCATAATCATGATTTTTGAGATATGTAGGTTTATAGTTACAGTGTTGTCTGTAGGTAAAGCCTTTAGGCTAAAACGACAGTCTCAACGAAGAAGATGATTGCGTGTCAAAACCTGAATGGCCCATTTGAATTCTGGCGCGTTTTTATTACAGCCACTGACTTCTCATCACATATAATATATGTTGTTTGTTTATGTTGACGATTGAATGATTGGCTCAATGGCAAAGGGATAGAGTTTCAAAGCGCGCGTGTGTAGGAGGTCAGGGGTTCGATCCCTGCCTCCTACATGTTATTTTGCTTAACAATTCATTGCATATCCCATGCCTCCTTTCCAAGCACGTACACCATAGGCCCCCAGGTCCTCATTCTTGGATCAATCAATGCCTGAATCCAATGCCTCCAATGAAGCCCCCATGGTGGACACCCCTGGGACAACCACACTGAATCACATGCAGCTATGGGCCAACTGGATTGGGCTTTGAGCAAGAATACAACATGCACCCTCCAATTTGGATTCATACCCCCTCACGCCTACTCTTTTTCCCTTTTAATTTTGGTTCATTTAAATTAATTGTTTATTCTGCCTAAATCAATTTTTCCATAAAACCATAAAATCAACATCACAAAAAATAGGATTTAGTATTTTTTCAATAAATTAATTTTTGTAATTAATTAATTTCATCAATTTTAATTTGTTCATTAATTAAAATTAGTTAGAAAAAATTAGGTCAAACTTGAAATCTTTTTCTTAAAAATCCTAAAAAATATTTTCAATGATCAAATTAGGTTTTTTAGGGTTTCGAACTTATTTTACTTTTTTTATTCTCACGCGTATTTATTTTTTACCGTATGATTAATTTTTACTATTGATGTAACTGCGCCCGGTTTGTAATAGCTTAATTAGGGTTTTATTTCCGCATTCTATTTTCAGTCAATTCCTTATGTATCTACACCAAAGCTTTGTAATAACTTAGGGCCTCTATTTCTTGCTTTTATGGTTTTATATACCTGTATATAAATTGCTAGCAACCTAGGCATGTATGAGTAATTAATCAATAGATCACTAATATCAAAGATAAAAATATCTGGAAAAAAACACACTTTTGCACACGTGCACCCTTAAGGTATACCCCACTTGGTTGCCTTTGTAAAAATGGTCATGTCCCTCGAGCGTATAAATACTCTTAGCAAAGACCCTCGGTTAAAATCATCATAAAGATCATAGTCCCTAAATGTCCCTCGAGTTGCATACGAGAAATGATCGCATGATGATAGTCCCTTCGAAATGCTAAGGTATCCTTACATGTTGCCTTCAATGACCATAACGTCCCTTTTGATAGTCCCTCAACATCCAACGACTAGGGTTACCTACTCACTAATAGTAGGGTAACACGGTCTAAAGGATAGGAGGAAAAGAACAGTCTTTTTTTGAGTAGGTAGATAACTATTAGATACTTGCTCAAACAATCCTTTTTTACACACTTTCAAACACTTTTCAAACAAAAGTTTTAAACGATTTATCACACTCTTAAGGACTGATACAAGAGTTACCATAAAGTGAATCGCCGCACTAAGGCATTTTTCAAAGCTTTTCAAAACACACAAACACAAGAAATTTCAAAAAATGAGCAAGTACCTAAGAGCCCGTAGATAACTACGTATGGAAAGGGTGCTAACACCTTTCCTCTCCATAATCTACCCCCTTACTTAGAAATCTCGAAAAATGGTCTTTTCTGTTCTTTCCACTCTTTCCTTAAATTGGATAAAAGAAAAGTTAGTGGCGACTCTTGATTACCGCGACATTAGCGAATACAAACACAAAACCAGTATTAACAGTCGGTTCTGCCACTGTATCCCACTAGGGCTTTTCTGTATCAGTGCCAAGCTCACAACAGTGCGCAGGTTCATCGAATCTCTCAATTGTAATCATAATGGCTTCGTTGCCCCATCTGACCTTGAACATTGAAGATATGGTTTCCAAGGCGTCAGCCAACTGATTTTCTTCCCTAGGGAAGTGCTCAAAGGTGATTTCTTTGAAGTAGGGAATTAGGGATAGCACAAGTTCCTTGTAAGGGATGAGATTATGGTGTTTAGTGTCCCAATCTTATTTTACTTAGATAATCACTAGAGAGGAATACCCAAACACATTCAAATGCTTGATCCTCAAATTAATGGCAGCTTTCAGACCCAAAATGCACGCCTCGTACTCGGCCATGTTGTTCGTGCAATCAAAACATAGTCTGGCAGTGAAAGGAGTGTGGCAACCTTCAGGGGAGATGATCACAGCACCAATTTTGTTACCTAAGGCGTTGGAAGCCCCATCGAATACCATAGTCCATCGAGATCCTTGTTCAGGTCCGTCATACGGCTAGGTTTCACACAGCCGATCAATAGCGTGATGTTCTCATCTGGGAAGTTGAAGTTCATAGACTGATAATCATCAACAACTTGATGGGCCAAATGATCTGCTAGTACACTTCCTTTGATGGCCTTTTGCTTTGTGTATTGAATGTCGTACTCAGTCAGGATCATTTGCCATCTGGCTATCTGTCCGGAGAGGGCAGGCTTCTCGAAGATGTACTTGATTGGGTCCATCTTAGAAATTAACAGAGTGGTATGAGTCAACATATACTGTCTTAGCCAACGAGCAGCCCATGCCAGAGCGCAGCAAGTTTTCTCGAGTAGTGAATATCTGGTTTCACAATCTGTAAACTTTTTGCTCAGGTAGTAAATAGCATGCTCTTTTCGTCCAGACTCGTAACGTTGGCCCAAAACATACCCCATAGAGTTCTCTAGCACTGTCAAGTACATGATCAAGGGTCTTCCTTCAATTGGAGGCATGAGAATAGGAGGTTCTTGCATATATTCTTTGATTTTGTTGAAGGCAACTTGGCATTCATCGTTCAATCTGACTACCTAATCTTTCTTCAAGAGTTTGAAGATTGGCTCACAAGTAGTAGTCAAGTGAGATATGAAGCGGGCAATATAATTGAGACGACCCAAGAATCCTATAACTTCTTTTTCAGAATGAGGGACTGGCATTTCTTGGATGGCCTTCACCTTGGAGGATCGACTTCGATGCCTTTACCGCAGACAACAAAACCTAGAAGCTTTCCAGATCGTACTCCAAATGTGCACTTGTTAGGGTTTAACCTCAACTTGTACTTTTTCAACCTTTCGAATAGCTTGTACAGGTGATCGAGATGTTCCTATTCAGTTTGTGATATGGAAATCATATCATCCACATATACCTCTATTTCATGATGAATTATGTCATTAAACAAAACTACCATAGCTCTTTGATATGTTGCCCCTGCATTCATTAACCCGAACGGCATGACCTTGTAACAAAAGGTGCCCCATTGCATAACGAAAGTTTTCTTCTCCATATCTTTGGGAGCCATCCTTATTTGATTATAGTCCGAGAAACCATCCATGAAAGAGAAGACTTTATGCTGAGTAGTGTTATCGACCAAGATGTCAATATGAGGTAGAGGGAAGTCATCCTTGGGGCTTGCCCTATTCAGATCCCTATAGTCTACGCACATGCGAACTTTTCCGTATTTCTTCGGTACTGGCACCACATTGGCAACCCATTAGGGATAAGATGTCACAACTAGGAACCCTGCATCAAATTGTTTCAACACTTCAGCTTTTATCTTTTCAGACATGTCAGGCCTCATGCGGCGAACTTTTTGTTTGACAAGAGGACAATCTTCTTTTGTCGGCAGACAATGAACTACGATATCGGTATCCAACCCTGGCATATCTTCATATGACCAAGCAAACACTTCCACATAATCATGCAACATCTGAACCAAACTTCTCTTGACACTGCTTTCTAGGTTAGCGCCGATTTTGACTTCCTTCTTGTCTTTCTCAGTACCCAGATTGATGACTTCAACTGAATCTTCGTGCGGCTGAATAGCTTTTTCCTCTTGTAATAAAAGTCTGGCTAGTTCTCCCGGTATTTCACAATCTTCCTCTCCTTCGTCTTCGGCTTAGTTAATTGGACATTCGAAGTCATAGTCGGAAATAGTAGAGTCATTGGAAATAAGATCCAAAGTGGATGAGGACCTGTAAGAGTGTATGTGTGTGCATGTAATATACATGGCTATTTTTAAAAATGTATTTGAAGAAAATAAAGACAATGAACACAAAGATTTGAATTCAAAAGAGTCCAATGGTTTGTATTGAATGATCATATGATAAGATGAACATAAATAAAACCCTTGACAAATGGACCAAAGTGCCCCGGGCCAGGCACATGGCATAAAAGTCATTGTTAAATATTACAGACAAAATGTTCTTGAATTAATAAAAAGAAATAAACAAGTAGATTACTCCTCAATGAAGGAGATAGGCATGAAGTCCTTTGCATGCCAATTCTTAAGCTCCGTCGTAGTAGGATACTCCCAATCTTCAAATGTAACTTCATCATCAGAATCACCCACGGTGTTAACTTCATGGATTTCAATACGGAGAGGTGGCTTTCCTGCACGTGTGCGCCTCACTTCCTTCTGAGTCTTTACGGTGAAACCCAAACCAAATTTGTCCGCTTTGAATGGGATCTTGAGGAGTTGCCCCTATGTATCACTGCTTCCTTCTTCAATTGCAGCACGAGCATCTTTGACTGAAACCATCTTCGGCGTGATCTTAGCAGCTCTGGACACTTCAGAGGAACATTTGGCAGCAGCAACCATTGGTGGGACAACTTCAAAGGCTTGACACGGGGTCTCTATGAATTCTCCATCCATCTACACGTACTTGAAAGAGTTAAGGTGGCTTACCATGAACTCCTCCTTACCATAGAGGGTGACAATTCTTCCTTTAACCGGATACTTGAGCTTTTGATGGAGTGTTGAGGTTACTGCCCCAGCTTTATGGATCCAAGGGCGACCCATCAAACAATAATAGGAAGGAAGGATATCCATGATGTAGAAGGTGGAGTTGAAAATTTGTGAGCCCACCTTGATTGGAAGATCTACCTCTCCATGAACTGTCCTTTTTGATCCATCGAAGGTCCTCACAATGATATCACTTGCTTTTAAGACTAAAACTTCACAGTCTAGACGGTCTAACACCCCCTTGGGTAGTACGTTTAAAGAAGAACCAGTGTCAACCAGAACATGTGCTAGGGTGGTTCCATTGCACTCGATAGAAACATGTAGAGCTTTATTGTGGTTCTTCCCAAGCGGTGTCAAATCAGCATCTGAGAATCCCAAACCATTATCGGTCGTCAAGCTGGCCATGCAATTTTCAAACTGGTCTGTTGTGGTCTCATGAGGGACATGATCCTTCTTCAAGAATTTGATTAACGCTCGAGCATTAGCGTCGGAGCAAAGTAGCAAAGACAACATGGAAATCTTGGAAGGGGTTTTCCCCAACTTCTCCACAATCTTGAAGTCGCTCCTTTTTATGATTTTTAAGATCTCGTCCATTTCACGAGTGGAAGGTTCTCCATCAGCAATGTCCTTTGCGAGTATTTTCGTCTCAATAGGCTCAACAACTTTCTCTTTCCCTCTTGTATCAGTACTTCGCTTGGCAGCAGTGATGCAGATAGGCGCCTTTGTAACAACTGGTGGTGAGATGTTGGGTGAAAAGATTCTCCCAGTTTGGGTTACCTTACTTGAGCCAGCTATGTTACCAACGTCATCAGCTTTGTCTTCTTTGATCCAAGCGTCTTGTTTTATCCCATGGTAAAACACCTCGGCACCATAGTTCCATGGCACTGCCTTGATTGAAGAGTAGGGAATTGGTTCGGGATTGGTAATTATTAGGGGAGCAACAGTTGGTTCATTTGAAATCCTGATAGGACCTTTGGAGGAGATCCTAAGAGGCTTGTTTGAGATGGTTATAATGAAGAGATCTTCACACTTATTAATCAGACTTTTGGCAAACAGAGTCTTCTCAAATAGGATCTTGTGGCTATCCATCGGGCGTTGAATGCCTTTTTTCAGCCCTTTGCATCCATTGAGTTGTTTGGCACAGCAAACACAATCCTTCACACAGCCAGAGAAAATCCTGACTTTCAACATATTATTTTTGATGATGTTCAATGGAGTAGTCAAGTTTTCGACAGAGGAAACAAAAATTGTATCTTCAACAGCATTGACACCATTGCCATGATTTTGGCATAGGTGCGGTGATTAAATTCGGAGTTGGAGGAGGATCAAATTCAATGGTCTTGTTATCGATCAAGTACTGAATTTTATTCTTCAAGGCCCAACATTGGTCAGTCTCATGCCCGAGACTACTTGAGTGGTAAGCACATTTGACGTTCGGGTTAAAGTTTGGTAAAGAGGTATCTGGATTGGCAGGAGGATCGTGTAAGGTCACGAAATTAGCCTTTAGCAAGTGTTGTAAGGCTTGAGATAGTTACATGCCAAACCTCGTGAATTGTCTTCTCGAAGTTTAAAATCGTTGATGATTAGCAGATGGTCTTTGAGCAGGAGTTAGATTGGAGATTCGGACAGTGTTAACAGGCTTGCGGTCATCCTTCTTGGTACGGGCCCTTGCCCCATACTCAACATTGCTTTCTTTCTTTGCAGCAAAAGGTTTCTTTACAAGATTGGAAGTGGAGGCAGATTCCATGGGAATCTTCCCGCTTTTGATGTCGCTTTCAAGTCTTTCACTCGTTAAGATTAGCTTGGTGAAACCAGAAGAAGAGCAGCCAACCAATAAATTAAAGAATGGACCAGATAAAGTGCCCATAAACATGTCAATGTGCTCCATATCAATCAAAGGTGGTTGAACCCTACTGGCAAGGTCTCTCTATTTTTATGCATATTCTTTAAATCCTTCATTCTTCCCCATTGTCATATCTTGCAACTGAACTCTTGTTGGCGCCAAGTCGGCGTTATACTGGTATTGGTGGTAGAAAGCGGTGGCTAAGTCCTCCCATGTATCGATACGGGAACCATCCAACTGGTAGAACCACTCTAGTTGTATTTCGGCCAAGCTTTCTTGAAAAAAGTGAACCCAGAGTTTCTTATCAGTAGTGTGCGGCTGTATCTTGTGCATATAAGATTTTAGGTGAAGTTTTGGACAGGAAACCCCATCGTACTTTACAAAGACTGGTATTTTGAATTTGTAGGGAATAACAACCCTATAGATCAAACCCAAATCATCAAAATCTAAATCGGGGACGGCTTGGATCTCAATAGCCTTCAATCTATCTTCTAAATTCTTATACTTGACATCGGCGGGGGGATACTGCTCGTCAAAATAATCATCCTCATCAGACACTTGATCTTTGATGCACCCATCCTGGGTACTTCTAGCTTCTCCAATTTTATTCTCATCTTCCTCTGATGAGTCTTCCACTACCGGGATCTGACGAACCAACTCTTTGAACCTTCTACCCATGTTGACCGGGGCTTTTCTCTTAGGTTTCTTCTTGGATGCCAACAATGCCATCATATCTTGTTTCCCCTTGGCTAGGGCTAGTAGAGTCTCTTGGAATTGAGAGTTTTGTGCCTGAAGATCCTTCATTGTTTTCTCTAGATCCATCTTGCTGAAATAAACAGCAGAAAGATAAGGAAACTTGTTGTGTGAAAACTTGTCATGTTATGATGCATAGAAGATGTATATGCAAATGATTTCAAGGATTTATGAAATTTAAATTTGTATAGACAAAGCATGAACAAACGTCAATTTTCATTAATTAGCTCAAAATGACTACAACACGCCTCTTGGGCTTACAAAATAAATCTCTAAGATAAAAATACCGAACGCACCCTCTTCGGGGCAATGTAGGCGTTCACGCTTTTCTCCTTGTGTAAATGCTTTTTAAGCTCCAAGACTCTCTTCTCACTAGCGTAGAATTTAGCTTCGAAGGTATCTCTTTCCTCCTTTAGCTAAATCCAACCCTTTTGCAAGTCTTCGAGAGAAGTAGGCATGTTAGGATGGAGGACAGTGTACAGGACATCTCCTTCAACCACAGGTTCCATGATAA
Source organism: Vicia faba (assembly GCA_948472305.1). Lineage (NCBI taxonomy): Eukaryota > Viridiplantae > Streptophyta > Magnoliopsida > Fabales > Fabaceae > Vicia > Vicia faba. The sequence goes on from OX451737.1 coordinate 922,170,766, forward strand.
CCGGTAAGATGGAGGGATAAGGCATCACGAGCTTCTGAGAACGAGCTCGTACCCATCTAAGATAAGGCTCGAGTGGAATAGAATTTTTGTGTCTCAGTGTCTTGCTATCCACCTTGTTTACCATCCTCCAAGCTCGTATGAACCTTTGGCGGTAACCTTGATCGTCGCCCTCGTAGTCGAATACCACTCCTTGGATGAGCATATCATAAGGACCATCCCTTCGGGCTTATCCAAATTGTCATAAGGCTAAGCCAGGGTTGTAAGTGATACCTCCTTTAATGCCAAGTAAAGGGACATTAGGGAATTCCCCACAACGGTTGATGATAGTAACATTATCCAAGGATCGAGAACACCAATGGATATCTGAATGTCTGAGCGTCATCAACCTATAGGACCACCTCAAACCTTGCTTGTTCTTCAGCACAGATCGGGGAAGATGTGAAGTAAACCATATAGCCAAGATAGGAGTACAGCACATAAGGACCCCTCTCTTCCTCATAGTGCGAGTGTGGAGAGAATGTAGGATATCTCTAAATAAAGTAGGCACCCGATTGCGAGACATGAAGATTTTGATAGCATTTACATCTATGAGTTAGTCAGGGTTTGGAAACAAAACCATCCCATAGATGAGAAGGGCCAAGATTTCTTCAAAAGCTTGTAAGTCCAAAGAGTTCCAACAATATTGAGCTTTCTCAAACAAGAACTTGGATAAGAAACCTTTGACACCACTCCTTGTTTCCCAATTAGTCGTGACATCAGATTGTTGCAAGTGTAGCACTCGGGCAATCTCTTCAGGTCTTGGATCTCTTTCCGTACCGTTGAAGGGTAGTGGATTGAGAATATGAATCCTCAAGAGTTGAGAGAATTCCTCCATAGTAGGCACAAGTTGATAGTCGGGAAAAGTGAAGCAATGGTGTAGAGGATCAAAGAACTGGAACAACATCTTCATCATATCTTCATTTGTGTTAGAGGTAACCAAGTTTAGGAGGCAACCATGTCTTTCGGTGAATGAATAATTCTCAGGGACCCTTGATGCTAGCTCTTTGAGTTGAGAAGGAATTCTTACGAGATTGACTTGAATGGTTTTCCTTCGGATGGAAGTCATGTCCTATAAAATAGAACAAAGATAAATCCCAATAATCCTTGAAATGGTTAGTGAGAATGAGTATGATGTTATGATTTTATGATGTTATGTACACGTAAATATATACACACAAAGACAAACAAGTCCTTAGGTTTAGGCTTGCGTGGAGTCTCATAGTTAAGTACCCTCTTGAAGTTTAGTTGGCTCAAACCTGTCCTAGAAATAGTAACCGGGTTCTAAGGGATCTCAATATCACTGATCTTTCTTGTCGGGCATGGTTTCAGCGTAAGCCTCTTTAATGGAGACCGAAATATCCTGAGAAGTCTGATCTCAATGAGTGTATTATCGAGTATCAACCAACTTTAGATTGCACCAAAGTCGGTTATCTCACTACTTCCTAGTGGCCAAGTTGGTCAAGTAAAGTTCTAAAAGTCAGTTAGTGCTTCATGACACCACACAGCGGCCCCATATTCTCCTTGACTATTCAAGGGCTACCAGTACTCACAAATGTGTCACACTAATATGTAGCTATTGCTTAGACCATGTCGGTATACCTCGTACAGTTTCCACAATGTATTGCTACTTACCTATAAGGTATCCCAAATCCGGGTAGAGGATTTAAACAAGCCCGAACAAGGAACCAAAATGTAAAGCAAGCAAGTCAAAAAATGAAAGAAAATAAAGGTGATCTAGCCCTAAGGTAACCCAACTTTTAAGTTAGTCCCCAGCAGAGTTGCCAGTTATGTGATACAGTGGGAGAACTATCTTGGGATTTTTTCGTTTGATCGCAAATGTTGTGGTTAGCAAGAGTCGTCACCGACTTTTCTTTTATCCAAAAGGAAAGGCTTAAAAGAACAGGAAAGACCTTTGAGATTATTTCTTGATTTCGGGGGGTAGATTATGGAAAGGGAAGGTGTTAGCACCCTTTTCATCCATAGTTATCTATGGGCTCTTAGTTGCTTGCTAGATCACTTGCTTTTGTTTGAAAATGTTCTTTGTGTGGTTTTTGAAAGTATTTTGAAAAGGCGCCATCGTTTAGGAAAACTTTGTAATGGTTCTCGTTCATAAGAACGTATACAAAGTGTTGGGATTTTGAAAATAATTCATGTTTGGAAAATGTTTTGAAAGTGTTTTTGAAAGTGTTTAGTGTTTGTTTTGAAAATAAGCAAGGATGTTTGTTTTTGAAAGTGAGCAAACAACTAGGAATAATATACCTACTCAAAAGTCTTTATTCATTTCTTCCTTCATTTGATTATGCTATCTTACCATTAATTGGTAAGAAGTCTTATCTTTGGATGTAAAGGGACGAACGTGGATCATCGTATAGTCATGATAGCAATGTTGTGAGATATCTTAGCATTTCTCTTTGAGGGACTAAGATCATTTTGAAAGGCAACATTGATAGAGTCATCGAGGGACTATGACCTTGTATTTTTTATTTTCTTTTACTAAGACATCCCACATGCATAACATGACCATTTTTACAAGGCAACAAGTGGAATTACCCTAAGGGTGCAAGTGTGCAAGTGTGTTTGATTTGTATGCGTTGTTTATCTTGAATTAGAGTTTACTAACTTGTTGATTTTAGTCTTGCCATACAAACCCTAATTACTAACATTTATATGAAAGCGATAAATTGCGGAAAGTAATATTACTATGCTATTACATCATTAGGGGAGGGGGTATAAAAATTTACAAATGGGGGTTTGCAAGAAATTAAACCTAATTATCTATTACAACCATATTGAAATAATATACAAGAAATGTAAAATGAAACTAGTTTTGTTTTTTTTTTGTTAAGAAAAGAAATAAGTTTGCTTAAGAAAACGTTTTTGATCCATAAGTTTTAAAAGAGATAAAATAAAGTATGTGAATATAAAATATTTTTGGTGTTTTTTGTTATTAAAGCTAAAATAAGATAATAAGAGAAAAGGGAGTCAGAATCAGCATGTTGCTGAAATGAGAAGGAACAGAAGTTCTGACTCTGATACGCTGCAAGAAAGAAAACGTTAGTAGGAAATTAGAAGGTAAGAAGTTTTGGGTTTGGATACACCAAGTTCTGAGGTTTATGGGAATAAGGGAAAGCCTAGAAGTTCTGATTGCTCAAGGAGTTTGGAAGCTCTAGTGCAGCTGGGAACCTAGAAGTTCTAATATCACTGGCAAGTCAAAAGTTCTGGTTGTTTGAGATAGTGAGGTTGTAATGCTATTGGGTGAGGCTATCTAGAAGTTCTGATCTAGGAACATTGTATGACATATAAATGGGTAAAAAATGTTAATAAATGAACTTAAAAAGATGCCTCTGGGACTAAAACTAGGGACCCTTAGCACTAATGTCTTGTGCGCACACTTTCTACCACTGGGGTGGCTGTACATCCGGTATTAGAAGCAAAAACATAAACATATAACACAAAGTAAGTTCTGATGATGAGCTATATCTCTTTCTCCATGCTAATCAGAACATCTGCAACTTATCCATTTCTCAATAGAATAGAAAATATAAACATAGCAATTATGACAGGTTTCCACCATAGTTTCAGAGACATAAAAAAAATATCAAGACTGTAAATCAGAAATAAGCATGTATCTGCTAATCCTAATTTCCTTAAGAAGTTCTGAACTGATATTCTCCCTAATTAGGCAGAAAGTACATGAAACCTTAGAATGTGTACAGCATCAGAATCAGGATGTCTACATTGTATTTTGGACATGTAAGTTTAACAATGCCTAAGTATTATGATGAGAGTCAGCAGAAAATTACCTTGCAGCTGAAAGATGTTCTGTGAGATGGAACCTGATTCTGACTGATGTGATGTTCTGGTCAGCTTCCTTACGTGTTTAGCAGGCTGGAACAACTTTTAACTTGGGCTATGAATGGCTGGAATATTCTGGAACAGCCAAGAAGCAAAGTTCTTACTTTTTCAGGTGGAGACTGATGGGGAACAAGTTAAAGTCTGAAAACAGCAGTTAAGACAACTTCTAAATGTATGTCAGAAGTTGTATGGATGATTTGGTTAATAAACACTTGAGGGAAATTGGAGTTTGAATGCAAGAATAAAAAACTAGCAAGTTTTGTATTGTGTTTGCAATTTCGAATTCCTAGAATTTTTAGCAAGGTTTCAAAGCTTTTTTCTTTTCAAAATTTCGACCCTTTTATAGTTGCAAATGGATTTCAATTTATAGGCGAGGATTTTGTAGCTTGGGGAAGTCAAAAGTAGAACCATCATGCTAGGGCGCTAACTTGTACTTGAAGCAAGTTAAACAAGTATGGTGGTTAGCAGCTTTTAGTCGTGCCTAAGCTGGATTTGTAAGCATGAATTAAGGAAAAGTACCCTCAGAGGAAAAAGCAAAGCATGGGCCCAACATACTCTTGTACAAAAGTTTACTTTTTAAGGACAGCAATGACACTTCTATCTCACACGTGGGGAAATCCTTTGGATAAGAACTCAAAAGTAGTTGTGAGCATTAAATGATGATGAGATTTATCAAACCATAAATCCTGCAATATGAGATTATGCATCATAGCTTAATCCTGGGTCAGAAGTTCATCATCAATGTAACTTAGAATAAACATCCAACGTCTGATCTTTGCATCTCTTTGCTCCAACATGTTCTCGATGAGTTCTCAGACTTTCCATAAAGCTTGTAACACACTTTGTAGACCCTCTTTGAATTACTCTTGCAAATTCTGATTGGACCTTCGTGAAAGATGGTCCAGAAGTTCTAGCCAAATCCTGTTTTGGAAAGGTCTAGAATTTACTGAGTGTTTCAGTTTTAATGACGTGCCTTTGAAGATGTATAACTTGAAATCCCAGCATTTCTAGAAGAAGTTTTGTTCTTCAATGTTTTAGATCTCATTGAGGTCTACAACTCTTGTGTTAGAAGCTCTTCCAGAATCAACCTGCATCATGGTGGAAATCTGGCCAGAAGTTCTGAATTTATCATATTTCCTGAACACTTAGAAAAATTTCTAAGTATTTAGAATTTTGACTTTTTCAACATAATCTTGACTTTTGATTTTCTTAATGAAAAAAACTTCATGTTCCAACATGTATTAATGAAATATGATTCTTGGAACTTAATTTTGATCCAAGAGTCAAAGTTTGACTTTTCAGTGTGTAATTGACCGTTTTACCCTTGTGTCAATTCCAAACCCAAGTTGACGTATTAGTGTTGCAATCTGGATGTCATGAGAGATCTTGTGAGAATACTTGAGAAATGAGAAGGAAAATTCTAGGGTACAACATTTCTCCATCATCAATGTCTTTTTCGGGTATTTCCGTCTCCACAGGCTCAACTACCTTCTCCTTTCCCCTTGGGTCAGTACTAGGTTTAGCAGCGGTGATGCGGACAAGCGCCTTTGTAACAACTGGTGGTGAGATGTTGGGTGAAAAGATTCTCCCAGTTCTGGTTACCTTACTAGATCCAGTAATGTTACCAATGTCATCAGCTTTGTTTTCTTCGATCCAGGCATCTTATTTTATCCCATGGTAAAACACCTCAGCACCATAGTTCCATGGCACCGCTTTGTTGGAAGAGTATGGAATTGGTCCGTGATTGGTAATTATCAGAGGAGCAATAATCAATTCATTTGAAATCCTGATAGGACCTTTGGAGGAGATCCTAAGAGGCTTGTTTGAGATAATTATGATGGAGAGATCTTCAATCTTATTGGTCAAACTTTTAGCAGGCGGAGTCTTCTCGAATAGGATCTCATGGCTATTCATCACACTTTGAATTCCTTCCTTCAGCCCTTCGCATCCATTGAGTTGTCTGGCACAACAAACACAATCCTTCAAACAGCCAGGGAAAATCCCGGCTTTTAACAGATTCTCTTTGATGATGATTAACAGAGTAGTCAAGTCTTCGACAGAGGAAACGAAAGTGGTATCTTCAATAACATTGACACCTTTGCCATGATTTGGCGTAGGCGCGATGATAACATTCGGAGTTGTAGGAGGATCAAATTCAATAGTCTTGTTATCTATCAAGTCTTGAATTTTATTCTTCAGTGCCCAGCATTGTTCAGTCTCATGCCCAGGACTATTTGAGTGATATGCACATTTGGTGTTCAAATTGTACTTTGGTGAAGAGGTATCTGGATTGGCCGGAGGATCACGCAGTGTCACCAAATTAGCCTTTAGCAGGTGTTGTAAGGCTTGGGATAGTGACATGCCTATCCTTTTGAATTGTCTTCTCGGAGTTTCAAACTGTTGATGATTGGTAGATGGTCTTTGAGCAGGAGTTGGATTAGAGATCCAGACAACATTAACAGATGGATGGTCATCCTTCTTGCTACGGGCCCTTGCCTCATACACAACATTGATTTCTTTCTTCACGGTAAAAGTTCTATTTATAGGATTAGAGGTGGAGGCGGATGCCATAGGAATCTTCCTGCTTTTGATACCGCTTTCAACTCTTTCACCGGTTAAGATCAGCTTGATGAAACTAGAAGAAGAACAACCAACCAATAATTTAAAGAATGGACCAGATAAAGTTCCCATAAACATGTCAATATGCTCCCTATCAGTCAAAGGTGGTTGAACCCTACTGGCGAGGTCTCTCCATTTTTGGGCGTATTCTTTGAACCCTTCATTCTTCCCCATTGTCATATCTTGCAACTGAACTCTTGTCGGCGCCAAGTCGGCATTATACTGGTATTGGTGGTAGAAAGCGGTGGCTAAGTCTTTCCATGTATGTATATGGGAACCATCCAATTGGTAAAACCACTCTACTTGCGTCCCAGCCAAACTTTCTTGAAAAAAGTGAACCCAGTGTTTCTTGTCAGTGGTGTGCGGTTGAATTTTACGCACATAAGATTTCAGGTGAAGTTTTGGACAGGAAACCCCATCGTACTTTGCGAAGACTGGTACCTTGAATTTTTGGGGAATGACAACCCCGAATATCAAACCCAAATCATTAAAATCCAAATCGGGGACGGCTTGAATCTCGACGGCCTCCAATCTGTCTTCTAGCTGCTTGTACTTGACATCAGCAGGATGACACTGCTCGTCAAAATAATCATCATCATCGGATGTTTGATCGTTGATACACCCCGCCTGGGTACTCCTAGCTTCTCCAATTTGATTCTCGTCTTCCTCAGATGAGTCTTCCACTACCGAGATCTGACGGACCGACTCTTTGAATCTTCTACCCATGTTGACCAGGGCTTTCCTCTTCGATTTCTTTTTAGCTTCTAGAAACGCCATCAAGTCTTGTTGCCCCTTAGCTAGGGTCAACAGGGTCTCTTGAAATTGAGAGTTTTGTGCTTGTAGATCCTTCACTGTTTTCTCGAGATCCATCTTGCTGAAATAAACAGCAGAAAGATAAGTAAACCTGTCATGGAAAACTTGTTATGTTATGATGCATGGAAGATGTGTATGCAAATGATTTCAAGGATTTATGAGATTTAAATTTGTATAGACAAAGAATGAACAAACGTCAATTTTCATTAATTAGTTCAAAATGATTACAACACGCCTCTTGGGCTTATAAAATAAATCTCTAAGATAAAAAGACCGAACGCATCCTCTTCGGCGCAATGTAGGCGTTCACGCTTTGCTCCTCGTGTAACTGCTTTGTAAGCTCCAAGACCCTTTTCTCAATAGTGTAGAATTGAGCTTCGAAGGTATCTCATTCTTCTTTTAGCTGAATCCAAACCTTTTGCAAGTCTTCAAGAGAAGTAGGCATGTCGGGATGGAGGACAGTGTACAGGAAATCTCCTTTAATCACATGCTCCATGATAACTGGTAAGATGGAGGGATAAGGCATCACGAGTTTCTGAGCACGAGATCGTACCCACCTAAGGTAAGGCTCAAGGGGAATAGAATTCTTGTGTCCCAGCGTCTTACTATCCACTTTGTTTACCATCCTCCAAGCTCGTATAAACTTCTGACGGTAACTTTGATCGTCGCTCTCGTAGCCGAATACCACTCCTTGGATGAGCATCTCATGAGGATCATCCCTTCGTGCATAACCAAATTGTCGCAAGGCTAAGCAAGGGTTGTAAGTGATACCTCATCTAATGCCAAGCAAAGGTACATTAGGTAATTCCCCACAATGGTTGATGATAGTAACATTCTCTAAGGATCGAGAACACCAATGGATATCTGAATGTCTGAGCGTTATCAACCTATGGGACCACCTTAAACCTTGCTCGTTCTTCAACACAGACCGGGGAAGATGCGAAATAAACCATCTAGCCAAGAGAGGAGTGCAACACATGAGGATAGTGAGATAGTGAAAAGAATGTAGGATATCTCCCAACAAAGTAGGCACCGGATTGCGAGACATGAAGATTTTGACAGCATTTACATCTATGAGTTGGTCAGGATTTGGAAACAAAACCATCTCATAGATGAGAAGGGCCAAGATTTCTTCAAAAGCTTGTAGAACCAAAGAGTTCCAAAAATCTTGAGCTTTCTCAAACAAGAACTTGGCTAAGAAACCTTTGACACCACTCCTTGTTTCCCAATTAGTTGTGACATCAGATTGTTGCAAGTGTAGCACTCGGGAAATCTCTTCAGGTCTTGGATCTCTTTCCGTACCGTTGAAGGGTAGTTGATTGAGAACAGGAATCCTCAAGAGTTGAGATAATTCTTCCATAGTAGGTACAAGCTGATAATCGGGAAAAGTGAAGCAATGGTGTAGAGGATGAAAGAACTGGAAAAGCACCTTCATCATATCTTCATCAGTGCTAGAGGTAACAAAGTTTAGGAGGCGCCCATGTCTTTTGGTGAATTAAGAGTTCTCAAGGACCCTTGATGCTAACTCTTTGAGTTGAGAAGGAATTATTACGAGATTGACTTGGATAGTATTCATGCAGATAGAAGCCATGTCCTACAAGACAGAACAAAGATAAATCCCAATAATCCTTGAAATGGTTAGTGATAATGCTCATGATGTTATGATGTTTATGATGCTATGTACAAGTAAGCATATACAAACAAGGCAAACAAGTCCTTAGGTTTAGGCTTTCATGGAGTCTTATAGGTAAGTACCCTCTTAAAGTTTAGTTGGCTCAAACTTATCTTAGAAATAGTAACCGGGTTTTAAGGGATCTCAATATCACTGATCTTTCTTATCAGGCATTGTTTCAGCGCAAGCCTCTTTCGTGGAGACCGAAATATCCTGAGAAGTTTGATCTCAATTATCGTAGTATCGAGTATCAACCAACTTCGGACTGCACCAAAGTCGGCTATCTCACTACTTCCTAATGGCCAAGTTGGTCAAGTAAAGGTTCTAAAGTCAATTAGTGCTTCATGACACCACACAGCAGCCCTGTATTCTCCTTGACTACTCAAGGGCTACCGGTACCGACAAATGTGTCACACTAACATAGATATTTCTTAGACCATGTCGGTATACCCCACACAGTTTCCACAATGTATTGCTAATTACCTATAAGGTATCCCAAATCCAGGTAGAGGATTAAAACAAGCCCAAACAAGGAACCAAAATATAAAGAAAACAAATCAAACAATGAAAGAAATTAAAGGTGATCTAGCTCTAAGGTAACTCCACTTTTAAGTTTCTCCCCAGCAGAGTCGTCAGTTCTGTAATACGATGGCAGAACTGACTTGGGATGTTTTGCGTTTGATCGCAATTGTTGCGATTAGAAAGAGTCGCCACCGACTTTTCTTTTATCCAAAAGGAAAGGTTGAAAAGAACAGAAAAGACCTTTGAGATTATTTCTTGAGTTCGGGGGCTAGATTTTGAAAAGGGAAGGTATTAGCATCCTTTTCATCTATAGTTATCTATGGCCTCTTAGTTTCTTGCTAGATCAATTGCTTTTGTTTGAAAATGTGCTTTGTGGTAGTTTTGAAAGTATTTTTGAAAAGGAGCCTTCGTTTAGGCAAACTTTGTAATGGTTCTCGTTTCATAAGAACGTATACAAAGTGTTGGACTTTTGAAAATATTTCATGTTTTGAAAGTGTTTGGTGTTTGTTTTGAAAGTGTGTGTTTGTTTTGAAAGTGAGCAAGAAACTAAGAACGTTTCTACCTACTCAAAAGTCTTTGTTCTTTTCCTCCTTTCCTTTGATATTTCTATCTTGCCATTGATTGGTAAGAATCCTTATCTCTGGATGTAAAGGGACGGGCGTGGGTCATCGTATAGTCATGATAGTAATGTTGTAAGATGTCTTAGCATTTCTCTTTTAGGGACTAAGATCATTTTGAAAGGCAACATTTGTAGCGTCATCGAGGGACTATGATCTTGTATTTTTGATTTGTTTTTTCTAAGACATCCCACATGCATAACATGACCATTTTTGTAAGGAAACAAGTGGAATTACCCTAAGGGTGCATGTGTGAATAGTGTGTTTGATTTGCATGCATTATTCTTTGATTAGGGTTATCTACTTGTTGATTTTATCTTTCCTTACAAACCCTAATTACTAGCATTATTATGAAAGCAATAAATTGAGGAAAGTAAAATTACTACGCTATTACATCATTAGGGGGGATGGGGTATACAAATTTACAAATGGGGATTGCAAGAAATTAAAGTCCTAATTGTCTATTACAACCATATTGAATAATGTACAAGAAATAAAAATATAATGTACAAGAAGATAAATGGAAAAGAAATAATTTTTATTTGGATTTTGAGGAAAGGATTTTAACCTAATTATCTAAGAGAAAATTAATAATTAAATATTAACCTAAACTAATTAAGGAAAATAAGATTAAGTTTGAAAACATTTTTTAGGGTTTTTTTAAGAAAAGGTTTTTGGTTTAATAAAAATAGTATGGAAATTAATTGATTAAAAGAAACCTAAGTTGTAAGTTAATTTTAAATAAAAAGAAAATAACTAAACCTAAATTTAATTATTATTAAAAAAAGAAATTAAGTTTGTTTAAGAAAATGCTTTTTTTTTGTCTTTTTGTTTTATAAAGAAAATAAAAAGGTAAGTGTGTAAATAATAAATAAAAATATTTTTGGATTTTTATTAATAAAATAATAATAATAATAATAATAATAATAATAATAATAATAATAATAATAATAATAATAATAATAATAATAATAATAATAATAATAATAATAATAATAAAGATAATAAAGACAAATAAAATAAAATATAAAAAGTCAAGGGGTAAAAAAGAAGTTTAGGGTGTTTATTAGAAAAAAACAGTTTTGTTAGGCCCACTAATGAGATTTTTGTAATCAGAAAAACAATAAAATAAAAACTTGGGCCTGTGTGTAATAAGCAGGCAGGGGGGTGCAGCAAAATGGCAAGGCCCGGTGATTAAGCCCAGGCGTTGGTTGTGTCAAAAGAGAGAAAAATATGGAAAAATATGAAAAGTGGTAGTGCTGGGGCTTGAACCCACGCCCTTGACATGAAACACGCGCTGCCTTACCACTGAGGTGGCTATACATCCGTTAACTTAAACAAAACAATAAATACATAACATAAATCCAGTCCTGAAAATGACTTCATCTTCAACCTCCAGCCATGGTTCCTGTAACTTACTCATTTCTCAACAAAAATGAAAAATGTACACATGAAAGTTGCTCCATTTTTCCATACGAAACTAACCATATAAATATCATAAGCTATAAATCAAAGATGAATGAGAATTTCCAAAAGTACCAAATTCTGACCTAACTTTTTTCAGAGATTCAAACCTAAAATTCTCTAAGCTCAATCAATATAAATGAAAACTATGGACATGTACATTTTCATAGCAATAATATCTACATTTTATCTTCACAAATGCAAGCCTAACAATGCCTAAATGAAAAGATAAAAGTTCAGAAAAGATACCTCAAAACTTGAAATCGTGAAATGAGTTTGATCTGCTTTCAAGGAGTTGTGATGATCAGGTTAACTTCCTCAAGTTCCTAGGAAGTTAATGCAATGCTTAGCTTGAACAATGGATGGCTGGAATGGCCTGGAGAAGTCAACTTGCAGACTCTATTTTATGGTTATGGAGGTTGATGAAAATGGTGTTACAGTTCTGGAACAAGGACAGGGATGAAATATATTTGAGGTATAGAAGCTTTATGATTGATTAGGAATGAAAACGCACGAGGGAAATGTGAGTTACAAGTTCAAAGTCAGAAACTATGCATCAATGGTGTTTTTGGGTCATTTTTGGCTTGCAAGTATTTGAGAGAGTTTCAGGGTGCTTGAGCTCGTGCCTATGCTTGCGAATAGTATCTCTATTTATAATCAAATGGTTTTCATACTTGTAGTTGATCAGAATTCAAATTCACATGTTTAAGCTCAACATGTGATTTTCTTGACAAAACAAGTTTCCATGCCTTTGTACTTGCTATTGTAGAGTGGTTATACTTTAAACAAGCTTGCTTCTAACTTTGTAGATGGAGTGTGATCAGAGGGAACAAGTGAGAGGCTCAAGAATTAACTTTGTGCATAAAGCTTGCTTTTCAAGAATGGCAATGTTAACTTTCTTCCCAAAATAGCAAATTGACTTGGACAATGCTTAAACCACTTGGATTATAGCTCAAAAGTTTGTGTAATCCATTAATTATAAATAGATACACAAGTTAGAAGGCCTGCAAAGCAATATTATGTAGCATACCATTGAGATTGGATTATGTGTTCATCAAGAAAATGGCTTGTAATTCAAGTTTGAAACCCTAACTTCTTGCCTTCGATTCTCTTAGCTCAAGTATTCCCTCAATGAGTTCTTTGACATTTTGGAAAGCTTGTAACATCCTATACAACCTTCATGTTGGCCATTTTTGAAAATTCAAATTAGAACTAGGTGAAAAATTGCCATGAAGTTAGTACCAAAAATCTGCCTAACTAGGGCAAAATTTCACTAAGTGTTTTAAGTTCATGAGCATGTCTTCACAAATTCATAACTTGAAATCCAAGCATTTATAGAAAAGTTATGCCCTATAATGTTTTATATCTCATTGATATCTATAACTTTCATTTTGGAATTTTACTTTGAATCATCTTTCATCATGGTGGAAATTTGGCACAAAGTTGTGAAAAAAAAGTGAATTTCCCAACATTTAGAAAAAATTCAAAGTTTTAGAATTTTGACTTTTCAAGGATGAATCTTGACTTTTTGATTTCTTGATGAACAATTTTCACATTTTGACATGTCTTGATGAATTGTAATCTTTGAAACTTGATTTTGATCAAAAAGTCAAAGTTTGACTTTTCAGTGTACAGTTGACTTTTCATCAATTGACTGAAATTCAACTATCAATCAATTGATCTTGAGAAATATCTTGAGCCATTCCATTAGGTAAAAATGATGTATTTTAATCCTTGAGATCATGTCTTAAACCAATAAATCATTTTTTAGGTCAAAAGTCAAAAATTGCACCTTCTCAGTCAAAACCCTAATTTTGACCATTTTGCCCTTTTGATGATCTGATCAAATTTCTTGAGGAATTGTGATCCAAAATTGATCAAATGACATATATGAGTTCATAATGTTGATATGGACCAAAAATTATGAAGGTTGACCGTAAATTGACCACAATTGACTTTTTACCCAATATAGTTGATTTTAGGTCAACTGATCAATTGACTGAGCAAAAACGTGATCCAAGACTTGAAACTTGACATGAGAAATATTGAGAGTCCAAAATGAGCCATGAAAGTCATATGGGGCATTAAAAGTCCATTTGTCCTTGTGCAAACTCAAACCCTAATTTGAGTCATCAATGCTTAAGGAGGTGTCTTGAGCTGATCAAACCTTGTGTGGTCTTGAATCAATGGAGATTTTAGGAGAGATTTCTTGAGAAATGAGAGGGAAAATTTTGGGGTACAACACCAAGTAATGATAATAAACTAGTTATCTCTCTACACCTCATATTTCTACATTTTTGGTCACACACCCCCATTATCTCAACTCCAATAATTTCTAAGGCACCTAATTCCCAACAAATGTGTCACAAAACAACAAAAAAGATTCACTAAAGTGCACAAATACATTGCATCATCCAATTAAAAATAATTCAACAAAATTGGGGTGTTACATATGTCACTAAGAAGATATGCTCTGATACGTGTGCTTTTGCAACGTGTGTTCTATTCAGAAGTTGTGAACTATCTGAATGTGTGATATATTGGAATATATCATGTCAAACGCTAATGCTTAAGAAGTAGTGAACTTCTCCAGAAGTATAGTGTTTTGATGGTGATGTTAGAATCGAGAAATAGAAGTACTGATACATGATGCATGTTATTATTCAATCAGGCTCAAAATCAAGTTTTGATTCTTCATCAAATTCTGATAGTAACCAGGTTTTGAGATGAAGACCAGGTATTCTAGTCAGAATATGATGAGTTGTTGTAGGGAAGTGTTCCTTCTCTATTTTTATGTTCTGAAAAATCAATTTATTTTGTGAGTCTTGGGCTCAGGGGGAGACTCTGAACAAGCATAAATGAAATTTTTTGGGATTAACAAATTCAGGGGGAGCTATGAGCTTACATCTGAATATGTCGGTTACGGTGATTACCCTATATAAGTTGTTCTATCAAAATACATGGTTTTGTCATCATAAAAAAGGGGGAGATTATAAGAACAAGAAGTGTTTCTATATTTGGCCTTAAGATTTTGATGATAACTTTACATGGTATCATAAAGAACAATTGTATACTCTAATGGTTTCATTCTAGTGTGTAGTTGCTGCTGTAATGTTCTAACTATGGTATCAAGGTGTGTGACATCATCAGGTTCTGAACATAAACACTACTTGAAGAAAACATGTGGTTACGTGTTACAGTTGAAGTCAAGATTTTGGAATTCATCTTATGCAACGGTTCTTAGGAACATTAGTACAAGAGGTTATGATCGTGACTTTGTGGTTAAGCTTTGGAGGCCTTCTAAAGCTTTGCTTATGTGTTTTCCAAGTTGTGAATATTACAAATATGAGGTTTTATTGAACAAGTTATGATGATATGAAGAAAAACAAGTTCTTACGACCAAGTGCTGAACACTCTGAAGACAAAGTTCTGACGGGACAAGTTCTGAAGACTCCAAGACATAGGTTCTAAAACTTAAGAGTGATTCTTCTACAACAAGCTTCAAACATTCAAATTATTTGAATCCTATGAAGATTAGAATAAGTTCAAAATGGTTAACGTGTGATGGTATACAAAAGGTACAAAAAGTGTTATGTGACTTCTACCCTCTAGGGTGGCGTAAGGATAACCCTTTAGCATTGTATTGTCAACCACTCTCATTATAACCGTTGGATACAAACAAATGTTCTCCATATAATCTTTCTACCCTTAACGGATCTATATCTATAAGCTAAGTAGAAAATCATATATTGAAGATAATGTTAAAGTTAAACATTATAAAGTGACAGGCAATGAATAATATCACTTTGTACTGTCCAAACTCTTACACCTTAATCTATCCATTGGGAACTAATCGTTGATGCAGAAAGGGATTTTTTAATCCTCACAACGTCTCTCTCTTAAGGATATAAAATAAGATAATTTTTTTAAAGAAAAGAGCTCTTGTCCATCAAGCTAAAAAGCCGTGGATGCTAAAGCTGTGAAAGTTGCAATGCTAAACATGTTGCAAACCACTACACATAAATGAGAGAAAAGAAAGAAAGATAAAGAAGAAGAAGTCTACAAGATTCTACACAAACTATCATCATATACATCTTGATATATCTCAGAAGAAGCAAAGAGTTGTTGCTCGTAACTTGCTCAACAAGAAGATGAAAAAGAAGAACACTACAAGATGCTACCCAACTTCTGATCAAATACATCTTGATAGAACATTGTAATTTACATACGAGTTGTTGCTCATATTGTGTTATAGTTATAATCTATTCATGTAAATTATTTAATCACAAGAGTTGTTTCTCGAAATTATGTTAAACAATATGTGCTTAATCACTTGTGTAATCTGCTTATAAGAAGTAATCATGTAAACACAAAACCCTATCAACCATTATGGATTGATTCCTTGAGTGACCAAGTGAATGTCTGATCTCAAGAAGACAGTGGTTGCTGGTCATTATGGAAAATCATGACGGGAGATCTAAAGTGATCCAATTCTGTTGGGTCAATTATTGTTATATTCGTTAAATCGGATCACTGAACATATCATTGACAGGTTCCTTGAGTGACTGGGTGAATGTCTGATCTCAATAAAATAGTGGTTGCTGGTCATTATGGAAAATTCTAATAGGAGATCTTAAGTGATTTGATTCTTTTGGGTTAATGGTTGTTATATTTGTTAAATTGGATCACTGAATATATCACTGAAAGGTTCCTTGAGTGATTGAGTGAAGGTTTGGTCTCAAGAAGACAGTGGCTGCTGGTCTTTATGGAAAATCTTGATAGGAGATCTTAAGTGATATGATTTTATTGGGTCAATGAACGTTATATATGTTAAGTTGGATCATTGAACATGTCATTGTCTGTTAGTCACCCTGTAGCGGTAGAAATGTTCAAGACTAAGCCATTGGATTGACTATACTTTATACAAATCAAATTAAAAATCGCCACCGCGCTTTATTGTTTCTAAAGGAATGGGAAAAGAGTGAATAACCCAAAAAGAGGGGGAAAGATTCAAGGTAAGTGGGTTGGTTATGCAAAGGGGAGGTATTAGCACCCTAAACATCTACGATACTCCGCAGGAGCCTCTTTGTAAAATCTGTATATTTTGGCTATAAAAAATGTTGTGTGTGTATATATATATATATATATATATATATATATATATATATATATATATATATATATATATATATATATATATATATATATATATATATATATATATATATATATATATATATATATATATATATAAAAATGGATAGTGGAGGTGAGGAAAGAAATATATTTATTTTATAATTTTTGCACCCGCCGTGGTTGCGAACCTTTAGTGCCTACGTACCACCTTTTCATGCAATAGGGGATCATGGTACACGTAGTTCCTCTTTTAGAAAATTGAAACACAAATGTGTTGGTTATTTTTATGAGATAAAACATCATCGTCATTGTCCGTGTGGAAAACATACCTACTACCCACAATTATAAGAAAGGAGAATTTTCATCATCTCAAAGTGGAGGATATGGCTTGGATTCTAAAATCAACAATGCCTCACTCAACACCGAAGTGGAAAATGTCTATCTTCACTGCATATTGTAGAAGTATAGTTGTTTGTGTCACTACAAGGATTGACAAGAGTTTAACCTCTTGGGAAAAGTTTAAGATAAAATCCAAGGTGGCAAAAATGGTTTGAAATGAGATCGATTAACTTTTAGTCTTCTCACAAAAAATTTCAAGGTATTATTAAGTTTATTGGAGTTTATTTATGAAATTGTTTTGCAAATGCATGGACATAAGTCCAAGTTTACTATGAAAGTGGTTCAAGTTCAAAAACAAGAAGAGTTTCAAAACAAAAAGGTGGAAGAAGATTTTTGAAATTAAAGAAGATCAGAGGAGAAGAAGGGACTATCCTAGAGCATAAGGTAAAAGCTAGGGATAAGAACTATATAACCAACAAGAAGACATTCTTGACATTATGAGCCAAGATAGAATTCTCATTCCTTGGATTGAAACCAATCGAGCAAAAAAAATACTAGACCTCTTGAGATAACCAAACTTCAAGTGTGTTAAATCTTCACAAAAATTAGGCAGAGTAACGGTTGTATATGGGTGAATTCCAAATTACAAACAAAGGGTGTAATCACAAAAACCTGCACACAAAAACAAACAAGCAACCCAATGTCTTGAGGTAAACCTCAAGAACTCTAGACAAAATAATCAGATAAAGTCTCCAAGATAGGCCAAGGTTTCTAACCCTAAGTCCAAGAAAAGTCCCATGCTCCATAATTCCAAGGATAGTAACCAAATAGTCCAAGTACCATTAAATATTTTTTTAGGGTTTATGTTGATTATTAAGTATCTTAAGAAAGGAAAAGAAAAGCTCAAGTGAGCAAAGTAAAAATGGCAAGATAGTAAATACTCAAATGAGCAAAGATGAAAATGGCATGAAATGTAAATGCTAAAAGTAAATGGTACATAAAGAATAAAAAAGAATAAAAGCATAAGGTAAAACAAGTCAATAGTTAGTGGTTAGTTGGATGACCATCTTGAAGCTTGCATTTGGAACTCATTAGAGGATTGGTAGAACCAAAGCCACCACATAACAAGTTGCATTTGCTTTTTGTCAAGTATATCATCCATTTGGAATTCTCATAAGTACCATTTAATGATCAACGATGTTTAAGTGATCCGCATTGACCAAAGGTGTTGTAGATCCATTAGAGGATTGGTAGAACCAAAGCCTCCACACAATGAATCTCAAGGTTATTGGATCAAAGAGATTAAATTAACATACTTGGGCTTGCAATCATAAGTTTGGGCCACGAATGATCATTTATTCGAATCGGGACAAAATTTAGCGCTATATTAAACAATCGTAAGTGGACTTATATAGAAGTCGCACCTATTTTGAGGCTGATCAATAGCAATTGATGCACCATTTGTTTTGAGATATGATATAGAGATCATGCTCCAACAATATCTAGTGCAATAAGAAGGGGATGAGATGAAGAGGGATGAGAGAGAATGTACAAACCACTTTTGAATTAAATTTAATCAAACTATTATTAAAATCATTCATCCATTTTTGTGGAGTTAAAATCAACACCGTGGATCCAATGATGTTAATAAAGTTCATGATCCAAAATTTAACCCAAGATCAGCCAGAAAATAGTCACAATATTACATTTTAATATATATAAAAGGGGTTAAAAAAATAATGTTTAAAAATAGAAAATAAAGAGAAAAATATCAACCATATTCAAATTAATCAAGAAATAAAAATTAAGACCATAAAAAAATCAGAAAAAGGCTCAAATAATTTTACAAAATTTTTGGTAATTTTTTAAAGTCATAAACTATTTTTAAAATTAAAATAAATGGGTAAAATAAACAAAAAAATGGTAAAAAATAGTAAAGTCAGAAAAGAAAAAAAAATAAGGTCACCAATATTTGTCACAATATCATTGGATCATTCCATAATTTTATCAGAATTTTAAAATGTATAAATGTATTTTTAAACATTTAAAACAAATCAAATAAGTGTAACATTTATAAAAAATACCAAAACACAAAATTAAATTGTAAAAAAATAAAAATCATAAAGAGAATAACCAAAAATATTTTTCATAATTTTTTCAGATTTTTTGGACTAAAAATGAATTTTCTATGATTTTTTGAAATTTAAAACAATTAAAATATAAAAAATCAGAAAAATAAAAGTAAAATATGTGGACCATTGGATGAGAGTCAAAATGCGTTAGTAATCAAATCCAAGAAATCTGGCGCGCTGTGCATATCATGGTCATTAGTGAATATTGTACATAATCATTAATTAAATCAAAATTTGAAAAAAAATACAGATGGCGCGCCTTCATTGGTTGGAAGATGACACGTTGGTCATCTTCAACCTCCAGCCATTACGAATTGCAGGTCTCTCAAACTGTAAAATCAGAAGCTCAGACCTATGCCATTCGCTTCGTCTCTTCAAGACGAAGACAACCACACCCTCGTGCCAAATTTATATAAATTGTAGCTCAAGCAATTTGGAAGAAAAGTTTTGAAAAGGGATTTGAAATTTCATGGTCAAAACGTGTTTCCAGTAAAAGGTAAGTGTTGCAACTAGAACCAGGGCAATGAGAGCATTACAATGATATCAAAGTTTTGAAGAATTGATGAAGGAATCTACCTATTGAAGTTGAGTTGCAGAGCTCTGAAACTAGACTTCTATGGAGCAGTATAAGGCACGATTCTTGAATGTAATTATATGGTTATCTTCAGGGAAGATCAAGGAAGGTGAATTGATGGAAAAATTGGATTGAAAAAGGCTCGAGAATGGATTTTGAAGTACAGAAAATTGAGTTATGGAGCAAGTTTGGCAGGGTGATTCTGGCTATCCAAGCTTGGGAAAATGAATGGGGTAGTTCATGTATTTATAGGAGAAGCGAATTGGATCAAAAGGAAGAGTGAATGATGCGTTTTGGAGGGAATTCGTGCAAGCCTGATGCACGAGTGAAGTGTGATCCAAACTTCACAAAAACTCATCCAATTCTTGTGTTTTGATGCACTAATCCACTTGGGAAAGTTGGCTAATCATGTTTAGACCCAAAACGCGTGCTAAATTGAGGTTTGGAGGTTGTAACATGAAATTCTAATTCTGACTTGCAAGGAAACTTCAATTCCAAGTTACCATTTTTGAAACCATGGCATTCTCAGCTCAAGGGGTCTTAAGGCATGATTCTTGATGCTTTAGAAAGATGAAGTTACAAGCTTTGCAATGGAAAAAGAATGGAGTTAAATGGATTCTTGAGCTGAAAGTTACATTGAGTCAAAGTTGGAGAAAAAGGGTTGACTTTCCATACTTAGAAATATTTCAAATTCTTCATCAAAAATGACCTATAATGTCTTGCATCCAAACATGGCCTTCTACTTAAAATTTTCTCTTGATCAAAAAGATGGCATGAAGTAGATCTCTTGAATGACATTTTGAAACTTGAATCATTCAAAATCTCCAAAATTTGAGCAAGTTGTGACTTGTTGAAGTTGGAAAAAAATCATGAAATGACCTATAATCTTTTGCATTTTTAAGGAAACTTCCATCCATTTTCCCACTTTGCACATAAAAGAAGGAATAAATATTACATCATAAATATCATTTTGGAAAAAGGATGGGCTCGAGGTGATAAAAATTGACCAAGTTATGATCATTTGAAGTCACATATGGAAAATTGTGGATTCAACTGGAGGACTTGTAATCTTTCTTCTTCACCAAGTTTCTTCCACATGAAAACTCCTTGGAACTTTTGAAGTGATTTGTTGATAACCCTTTGAAGATAATGATGTCTTTGGAATCACTCATAAATACCAAAAGTTGATCAAGATATACTCCTTTGAAGTTCAAAACCCTAGCTCCTAGATCAAGAAAATGCTTTGAGGAACTTTGACAAGCTTGAACAAACTTCTTGTACCAACATTCTTTCTTTGTGAATAGAAGTTGTTGAGGATGATAATTAGGACTCATAGCTACAAAAACCACTTCCATATCTTGAAATTTGAGAGAAATATGCTCTTGTCACCAATGGGAACAAAACCTTGTCCAAACATGACAACTTCTCAAATCAAACCCCTTGTACTTTTGAGTTAAATCTAATAACCTTGAAATGTGATGAATCAAAGCAACCTTTCCATGCCAATTCTTCCAAAACCAATCCAATGATGAGGTTTTAACTTCTCAAGATTTATTGACTAGGGCATGGAAATAAACTCATGAACCCATGGGGTAACTTGTTAAATCTCATTGCCTTTACCTACATTGATAACAAGCAAGACAAACCAACATTGCATTTTATTAGTTAAATGAAGAAATCAAAACAATATTCATGATCACAAAATGAACATAAGTCATGGTGCTTGGTAATCCCTCAAAAGGGCAAGATCAAATGTAGGGAGGGGAACCAAGAATCCTAGTGTGATCTTGTTGTGAATGAATCAACATGGTATGATGAAAGGATCTTAGGGGAAAAATTGGGGTACAACAGCTGCCCTTATTTAAGTTTCTTTTATTCGGAGATACGAAGGTTAAAAATATTCGTGTCGACGCGATCGAAGATACTTAAATATAAAACAAACCCTATTTTTTGCCCTAAGATGCCATGCAAATGCTTATTATCATGAATGCATATGAACAGGACCAAAGAAACGCAAAGCATCACTGGGGATGTAACAATAATAAAGAAACAAAAGAGCAACCCCACCAGGAAAATAAATCACTGGTGGATCAAAAGACCTGAATCAATGAGGATGGTAGAATGGTCAAAGGATACACCAACTTCTACCGAAGGCGAAGCTACCAACATTTACTGAAGGCAGAGAGAAAGATAACAAACATCGACGTTCACTACCAATGGTCTACCAACTTTCACTGAAGGTAGAAAGAGAAAATATCATATCACCACCGTTCACTAACTATGAACTACCAACGTTCACTGAGGGTAGAAAAAAGATAATAAACATCGACGTTCACTGTCGATGGTCTACCAACTTTCACTGAAGGTAGAAGGAGAATATCATATCACCGCCGTTCACTGACGATGAACTACCAACTATCATTGAGGATAGCAAAAAGATAACAGACATCGATGTTCACTGCCGATGGTCTACCAACTTTCACTGAAGGTAGAAGGAGAATATATCATAGCACCTCCGTTCACTGACGATGAACTACCAACGTTCACTGAGGGTAGCAAAAAGATAAGAAACATCGACATTCACTGCCGATGGTCTACCAACTTTCGCTGAAGGTAGAAGGAGAATATCATACCATCGATGTTCACTGACGTTGAACTACCGACGTTCACTGAGGGTAGCAAAAAGATAACAAGTTTCCTCAAGATTCTGGTGTTTCACCTAGAACGGGTCTCAACTTCTTCTTTAATCAAGGCGCTCTGCCTGGAAAGGATAATATATAATATGTCTCAAATAAAGAGACTTGCTACTTGTTGTCACGGAGGATTGTAAAAAGAGATTACTTTTTGGGAAGGAGGTATGACTTCCCGGGGATATGCCATGATATTCTTGCTGAGGGGATAAAGTCTTCTCGTGCAAAATAAATGCACCAACCAAAATCTGGAGTTTTCAGAAATTCAAAGTAAATAATGTTACCGTGGAACCACAGATTCAAACCAGAAATAAACTGGAATCAAACAGTCAACCAGAATACATTCTTTGAGAAATAAACTCAAGAGGGAAAACCAAATCCATCCAAACAAGGAGTTGTACCGGAAGGCTAAAGCAAAAATCTTCCATGAGGGACAACTCAGTGGGGGCATTGAAAGAATATACGCTTTCTGCTTAGGACCAGCACTCTATTGAAGAGAGGACAACGTAACTCTGCAAAACAGGGTAATATGTCAACAAAAATATTAACAAATGTTAATGAACAATGACTTGCAAATTTTAGCTATGCATGATGTATGCATGAATGTATGAGTGTTATCGTGCGTATGTTGACACAACAGATATACAACATTGGGAACAACCAGGAAAAACTGCCTCGGGCACTAACAACACTCGGCTAAACTTCACCCAGGATGATCATTCCAAGAAAGGTAAAGGCCAGCTGAGGAAACAAAACCTACTGCCTGCTTTAACTTTACTGAGGAGAAACATGATCCAGTGGTAGATAAATCAAAGTGATGAAATAGTACGTATACAGGGATATAACACCCTTCTTCAGGCTTCACCGGGGAAACAAGTGTTTTTCAAAAGTAACATTCTTACTGGAGATTACAAAACCAGTCTCAAGCAAAGCAGACTGACACCAAAACATCTAAACATTCACTGGGGAATTCATACCCACTTCATTAGCGAGGTTAACGTCACATTCACAATACGTCATTTACTTAGAGAAACCAGGGACCTACATTCTTCAAGAGCGGGTATGGTACTAACCTCTCTGGAAAAAAGAACTTCTATTGGGACAAACGAAAACTTCACTGGAGAAAATGCAAATTGAAACTTCACATCATGAAAACTCAGAAAAGAGGAGAAATGAATCCAAACTTGACCGAGGATATCGGAATCATAAACCCAATACGGCGAAAACAACCCGAGTAGACCTTCCCGAGGGGAACAAAAACTTCTCAAAACAACTGGAGTTTATCCATGCTTGGGATCACCATTTTTGTTGTCATTGTTTCATCATAAATCTCAAAGTAAAAGCAGATTGTAAAATCTCTTTTTTTTAAAAGTCAGTTTTGTTATTTAATCGTTTTTGCTTTGAAAGTTACTATCAATAATAAATGGAGTCTTTGCAAACTAAATAAAATAAGAAGTACAAAGAATTGGGTAAAAGCTCAAATTTCATTAATAGAATGGTAGTTTGCGAATGGTGAGACTCCACAGATGATTACAAAGTTCAGAAAATGGTAATATATACTGGAAAAGATACATTGAGATACAATGACCATTATCCCCTCTAACAACTTTTGAAATCCTGAGCAGCAGCTTTTGTTGAAGTATGGTGAGGATCCGATCAGAGTGTTGCTTCAATGATTAAATCTTATCTGACATAGTTACTTGCCAAGAAAGTCCTTAACTTTTTCCTAAGCTGCCCTTGTGGGTTTTCAACTTAGCGGGAAATTTATTCTGTTTAGGTCTCTAATTTTTGCCTAGACCGCCCTTTCGGGTTTTCGGCCTACCAAGACGCTCCTTTTTGCCTAAGACTCCCTTTCAGGTTTTCAACTTAGCGAGTTGTTCTTTTATTTCTTTAGGCGAATAATTTCTTGACTGCATCAGCATTCATGGGACGTGGGAACTCCTCGCCATCCATAGTTTCAAGAATTAAAGCACCGCCAGAGAAGGCTTTATTGATAACATATGGGCCTTCAAAATTGGGAGTCCACTTGCCCCTAGAATCAGTGTTGAAAGACATGATCTTCCTGAGCATGAGGTCGCCTTCTCTGAATTCATGAGGTTTGACCTTTTTATCAAAAGCTTTCTTCATGCTCCTCTGATATAACTGGCCATGACACAAAGCTTTCATTCTCTTCTCCTCAATCAAATTCAATTGGTCAAACCTGTTCTGGACCCATTTAGCCTCTGTCAACTTGGTTTCCATTATCACATGCAGTGAGGGAATCTCTACCTCGACAGGGAGTACAGCTTCCATTCCATACACCAGGAAGAACGGGGTTGCTCCTTTTGAAGTGCGGACAGATGTTTGATATCCATGTAGAGCAAAAGGGAGCATTACATGCCAATCCTTATAAGTAACAACCATTTTCTGGATAATTCTCTTGATATTCTTATTAGCAGCTTCGACAGCCCCATTCATCTTATACCTGTATGGAGATGAATTGTGATGGACAATCTTGAATTCTTCACACAATTCTGTCATCATCTTGTTGTTCAAATTTGAGCCATTGTCAGTGATAATTCTGCTTGGCACACCATACCGACATATAAGGTTATTCTTAATGAAGCGCACAACCACCTTCTTAGTAACATTGGCATATGAAGCAGCCTCCACCCACTTGGTGAAGTAATCAACTGCTACTAAGATAAAACAGTGTCCATTCGAAGCTTTGGGTTCTATCATCCCAATCATGTTAATACCCCACATAGTGAAAGGCCACGGGGAGGAAATCACATTGAGAAGTGTCGGAGGTACATAGACCTTGTCTGCATAAATCTGGCATTTATGAAACTTCTTTGCAAACTTATAACAATCAGATTCCATTGTCAACCAATAGTAACATGCCCTTAGCATCTTTTTAGCCATCGAATGTCCATTGGCATGAGTGCTAAATGAACCTTCATGAATCTCATGCATCAACATGTCTGATTCGTGTCTATCCACGCATCTGAGCAAGACCATGTCATAATTTCTCTTGTATAACACCTTTTCATTGAGGAAGAAACTTCCAGCTAATCTTCTCAGTGTCTTTATATCTTTCTTCGAGGCACCGATTGGGTATTCTCGAGTCTGAAGAAAATTCTTGATATCATAATACCAAGGTTTTTCATCTGCTACCTCCTCTGTTGTAAACACATGATCGGTCCTATCCAGCCGTCGAACCGTAATTCGGGGTATATCATTCCAAGTATTCACTTGGTATATAGAAGCCAGAGTTTCCAGAGCATCTTCCATTTGACTTTCGTCTTTAGGGATGTGATGGAATTCAACTTTATTGAAGAATGGTAATAATCTTCTAGCATAATATTTGTAAGGGATCAAGTCGGAGTGACGAGTATCCCATTCTCCTTTAATATGATTTATTACCAAAGCTGAATCACCATACACATCTAGAATTTTAATTCTGAGATCAATAGCATCTTCGAGACCCATGATGAAAGCCTCATATTCTGCCATATTATTAGTACAATCGAATGTTAACCTTGCAGTAAAAGGAATGTGCGATCCATGAGGAGTGAAAATCATAACACCAATTCCTTTACCATAAGCATTCACAGCTCCATCAAATATCATACTCCAACGAGATTCAGGGTCAGGACCTTCCTCGGGCAATGGCTCATCACAATCCTTCACTTTCAGGAACATCACATCCTCATCGGGGAATTCATATTCTACAGACTGGTGATCCTCCACTGGTTGGTGAGCAAGATAATATGCCAACACACTACTTTTAATAGCCTTTTGAGTGCGGTATTTGATATTGTATTCAGATAATAACATCTGCCAGCGGGCAATTTTCCAAGTAAGAGCAGGCTTTTCAAAAATGTACTTGATTGGATCCATTTTGGAGATCAACCAAGTAGTGTGGTTCAACATATACTGCCGCAAACGCTTTGCTGCCCAGGCCAAAGCACAACATGTTTTTTCCAGCATGGAATACCGCGACTCACAATCAGTGAATTTTTTTACAGAGATAATAAATGGCGAACTCCTTCTTCCCTGTTTCATCTTGTTGTCCCAGAATACAACCCATGGATTTATCTAGTACTGTCAGATACATAATCAATGGTCTTCCTTCTACAGGAGGGAGCAAGATAGGAGGTTCAAGCAGATACTCTTTAATACTTTCAAATGCCCTTTGGCAGTCATCCGTCCACACACAACCTTGATCTTTCTTTAACAACCTAAAGATCAGTGTGATACGGTAGGAGAACTGACGTGAGGTTTGTGTTTGTGTTTGCAAATATTGCGGTTAGCAAGAGTCGCCACCGACTTTTATTTTATCCAAAAGGAAAGGTAAAAAAGCACAGGAAAGACCTTTGAGATGTTTTCTTGAGTTCGGGGGGTAGATTATGAAAAGGGAAGGTGCTAGCACCCTTTTCATCCATGGTTTTCCATGGGCTATTAGTTACTTGTTTAGATCACTTGCTTTGCTTTGAAATTGTTTGAAATGGTGCTTTGTGTGGTTTTAAAAGTATTTTGAAAAGAGGCCATTGTTTAGGCAATCTTTGTAATGATTCTCGTTCGTAAGAATGTATACAAAGATGTTTGTCTTTTGAAAAAAATGTTTCAATGTTTTGAAAGTTGTTTTGAAATGTGTTGTGTGTTTGTTTTTTTGAAAATAGAAAGGATCGTTTTGAAATTGATCAAGTAACTAGAAGCATTCTACCTACTCAAAAGTCTTTCTTGTGCATTTTTATTCCTTTGATATTGTTGATTTACCATTGGTTTGGTAAACAACCCTATCTTTGGATGTAAACGGGAAGGGCGTGGGTCATCGTATGACCATGATAGCAATGTTGCCAAGTATCTTAGTATGTTTGAGGGACCAAGATCATCTTTGTTTAGGTAACCTTTTGATAGCGTCATCGAGGGACTATGATCTTATTTTGCTTTGTTTTGCCAAGATACTTTGCATGCGTAACATGGCCATTTTTATTTAGGCAACCAAATGGGAGAAACCCTAAGGGTGCTTGTATGTAATGTGTGTCATTTTCATGCATTTGATTTGTCTTGTATTAGGTCTTTTCTATTTGTTTGTTTTTGGTCTTATCATGCAAACCCTAATTTACTACACAAGTATATAAAGCGGTAAATTGCGTAAATGTAAATTAAGTTATTACAATAATTATTATGGGAGGGGGGATACAAGTTTTTGAATGGGGATATTGCACAAAATAAACCCTAAAAATACTATTACAACCCAATTGAATAATGTGCAAATTAAATAAATAAACAAGTATTAAAAATGCAATGCAAATGTATTTATGCTAAAAAATGTTTTGTATTTGTTTTTGGTATGAGAAAATAAAATTAATTAACCCTAGAAAATAAGGAAAAATAATATTATTATTTTTGAAAGGGGGAAACCCTAGTTTTTGATTAAAAGAAATATATGTTTCCTATTATTTATTTTGTCCATTTTTGTACAAGAAAATAATAAATAATATTATATGTCAATATTAAAAATTAAATATGTATGAGAAAATAAATATTTTATGTGTAAAATAATAAAATAAAAATGTATAGTATTTATTAAATGTATTTATAATTTATTTAAGAAAATAAAGTCTATTATCCTAATAAGCTATTATTTATGCCAAAATATTATAAAAAAATAAAATAAAATGAAAAAAATAAAGAAAATATTTTTCATGATTTTATGATTCAGAAAAATAAATAAAAGCAATAAATATAAAAATATAAAAAGAAATATGAAAAATAAAACAAATATGCAAGGGGGTGCAAAAGTAATACAGGGGGTTTGAAAAGTAAAAACAAAAAGGCCAGAAATGCAAAAAAGTCCAAGGCAAGCTTCGTCCCTGTCCTCTGTCTCCTCCTGCGCGCGCTTTCAACTCAAACCTGCAACTTGCTCATACTTGCATAAAAATAAAAACTTGTAACATGAAACATGTAGCACTTAATATCACGATTCCAACCATATAAGATTTGTAACCTAACTCTAAAAGATCAGGGAGAATTTTATCAGCCCTAAATCATGACCTAGAAATTTCAGTATTTTCAAACTTCAAATTCTCTCAGCTCAGTTAATATAAATGGAAAGTATGCATATGTACAGCTTCACCATGCTAGAGACTACATTTTTGCTTCACAAATTGTGGCTTGAGGATGCCTAAATAGAGAGATAGAGTTTTGAAAAATACCTCCTTCAGTTGGATTTGAATATGGCAATGTGGGGACTTTGAGTGAGGCCTGAGGATCGTGTGAGCTTCCTTGAACTTCCTTCAAGCTATTCCAACACCTAGCTTGATTTGTGGATGGCCAAAACTCTCTGTAGAAGTCAAGTTGCAAGCTCCAAATTTGAAAATGGCAATGGCCGAAACAGGGGTTACAACAACAATGTAAAGGCTTGGATAGCTTTAGTATGATGTGTATGAAGTATTTCAAATGTTAAAGGGCAAAACGCATGAGCCAAAATGAAGTTGGCAATGATTTTGCAGAACTGCATTGTTTTGGCAGAATTTTGTGTTTTTTGAGCTTGAGAGTGTTTTGGATGCTATCAATTCGTGTTCTGAGTTTTGAAAAGTTTGTATACTTGTATAGAATGGATACAAAGTCCAATCCCTAGCAGCTGTACCAGTTCTGAACTTTTAGCCAACTTTCTTGCATTTTAAGAAAAGTGAGATGACTTATCCAACATGATTGTACTTGGCTAGTTTGTGAGCTGCAGAGAGTTGGTATACATTGTTTGACATATGTGGAGATTGCTTGCCTCAAAGAAACAGGTCCAAGGCTCAAGATGGACAAAGTTGCAAAAGTTGCACTTTATGAAAATGGCAATATGCCCTTTATGCCATTAATGGAATTATCTCTTGTACAATGCTTTAAAAGTGCAAATAAAGCCCTTAACCTCTGAGTTTGCATTTAATTATGGAGTGTAGAATGAGTTTAGGACCTGTAATGCAAGGTACAACCATCATGGATCTGATTTGCAACTTGATGCATTGTAAAAATGGCATGAACAAAAGTGATAAAATGCCAATTTCTCTTCTTCGATTCTCCTTAACCACAAATGATCTTGGAGAGTTCTTTGACATTTTGGAAAGCTTGTCATGTTCTATATAATACATCTTTGAAATACATTTTGAGATACCTCTTGGAACTAGGTGAAAAATTTCCATGAAGTTGGGTCAAAAATCTACCTAAATTAGGCCAAAATTTCACTAAGTTATTTAGTTCATGGACCCCTATTCACAAATTCATAACTTGATATACAAACATCTTTTGGGAAAAGTTTGTGAAGAAAAGTTGTAGATTTCATGGAGTACCACAACTTTCATGTTGGATGTTTTCTTTGAATCAAATTGCATCATGGTGAAAAGGTGGTGAAAAGTTGGGAAAAAATAAGAAATTTTCCATACTTAGAAAAAATCTAAGTGATGAAATTTTTCAAATTCAAAACCCTAATTTTCAAAATTGGTTTTCTTGGTCAACAATTTTCATATTTTGACATATCTTGATGAATTATGACCCTTGGCACTTGATTTTGACCAAAAAGTCAAAGTTTGACTTTTCAGTGTACAGTTGACTTTTGATCAGTTGACTGCAAAATTCATCTGTCAACCCAATGAACTTGAGATCTTTTGAACCATGTAATTAGATCAAGATGATGCCATTGAACCCTTGAAATCATGTTTGAACTCAATTGGTCATTGGCTAGGTTAAAAATCAGAAATTGCCCTTTCTTAGTCAAAAACCCTAATTTTGACCATTTTGCCTTTTTGATGATTTGATCAAATTTCTTGAGGAGTTGTGATCCAAACTTGATCAAATGGTACATATGAGTCTAAAATGTTGATTTGTATCAAAAATTATGAAGTTTGACTGTAAATTGGCCATGGTTGACTTTTCCCCCAATACAGTTGATTTTTAGGTCAAATATCCAATTGACTGATCAAAAATGTGATTCAAGGCTTGAAACTTAACATGAGCAATCTTAGGGATCCAAGATGATGTATGAAAGTCACATGAAGCATTGATGGTCCAAAAATCCTTGTGCAAACTCAAACCCTAATTTGGGGTTATCAGTGCAAGATGAGATGTCCTGAGTTGAGCAAACCCTAATCTTATCCTGAGTCCAAGAAGTCTTGTGAGAAAAATCTTGATAAATGAGTGGGCAAATTTTGGGGTACAACAATCAGTTCACATGTTGCAGTCATGTGGGAGATGAATCTGGAAATATAATTCAAACGCCCGAGGAAACCCCTGACTTGCTTTTCAGTTCTCGGTGTTGGCATTTCTTGAATTGCTTTGACTTTATCAGGGTCAACTTCATTTCCTTTTTGGCTGACAATGAAACCCAACAATTTCCCTAATTGAACACTGAAGGTGAATTTATTTGAATTCAAGCAGAGACGGTACTTCCTCAAACGCTGAAACAACTTCAACAAATCTTTTATATACCATTCTTCAGTCTGGGATTTGGCAATCATATCATCAACATATACTTCAATTTCCTGGTGCATCAGATCATGGAATAGGGTTTTCATAGCCCTCTGGTATGTCGCACCAGCGTTCTTCAACCCGAAAGGCATCACTCTGTAACAGAATGTTCCCTAGGATGTGATAAATGTTGTTTTTTTTCCATGTCCTGTGGAGCCATTCTTATTTGATTATACCCGGAAAATACATCCATGAACGAGAATACTTTGAATTTTGATGCGCTATCCACTAACATGTCGATGTGAGGCAATGGAAAATCATCTTTTGGACTAGCTTTATTTAGATCTCTGTAATCTACGCACATGCGGACTTTTCTGTCTTTTTTCGGTACTTGGAAAATATTGGCAATCCATTGGGGATACACTGACGTCACAAGAAAACCAGCATTAATCTGCTTTAGAACCTCCTCTTTGATCTTTACTGCCATATCTGGGTGAGTTCTTCTCAACTTTTGTTTAATTGGCGGACACTCTGGCTTCAATGGAAAACGGTGCTCGACAATATCTGTATCTAGACCAGGCATATCTTGGTAAGACCAAGCAAAAATATCCACATACTCTTCCAACAGCTCAATCAACCTGCTCTTCACATCAGGATGCAGTGATGCTTCAATCTTGACTTCCTTTGGATCTTCTTCTGAACCCAAATTAATTAATTCCAAAGGCTCTTTATATGGCTGAATGGTATTTTCCTCGTGCTCAAGAAACCGTGAGACCTCTTCTGGAATCTCATCATAATCTTCTTCTTCAGCCCCACACACAGGACATTCAAAGTTGGGAGAGGGTTCAGGGTCATTGTATTCAACGGGTTTTTTAATTAATCTGCACATATGATTTGTGATTGCATTTAGAAACTGACACATATAACAAGTGATCATGCATATTAAATTTCAGTTATTATTTATTTTGAAAGGTTTTTTTTATTACCATTTTCCGAGAAAAAGCAGAAAAATAAAGACATAATTCGGGAAGCAAAGACAGTTTTTATTATTGATCTTAAAAGTCACAGCAAACAGATATGCCCTACAACATTAATACTTCCACCTTGGGCAGAGTGAAAGCTTTTCAAAAGAAAGATTAACAAATCAAATTACTTTGAAGCATGTATGCAAGAGGGAACATCAATGGTGATCCAGTTTTGAACCCTGACTTCGTGCGTCACATAATTCGGCATTTCCTGCTCTGCTTCATCCTCCATAATAGCGTTAGTCCTGAAAACAGTCGGATGAAGATAGCCTCCGCTACAGAAAATGTCTTGATACCTGCCTGCAGCAAACTTCGGTTTCATGCCATTTCCCGTGTCTTTCTTTGAAGAGAACCCCAAGCCAGTTCTGTTCTTGTTCACAGGTGGATCCACAATTCATCCCCAAACTTCACTATGACCATTATGCACAACCTGTTGTGCATCCTTCAGCGAAACCATGGAATTCTCATTTCCTCTTATGTTATCAATGGATAAGGCTTGGAATTGGGTTCCAACAGCAGCTTCATCCACTTCTACAATACTGAAAGAGGACAAATGAGATATCAATAATGCCTGCTCCTCATTTATGATCACCACCTTCCCTTTACGCACGAACTTTAGCTTCTGGTGTAAAGTTGAAGTGACAACCCCTGCTTCATATATCCATGGCCCAAAGTTGATCACGGTCAGGCGCCATGTCCATGTTGTACTTGTATTGTTTGATGAATTCTTCTCCCAAATCATTAAAAGTATGGATATTAGCATTGTCCAAACTCATATACCACTTCAACGCAGCGCCAGTCAAACTATCCTGAAAAAAGTGAATCAACAGAAGTTGATCATCAGTATGGGTAGACATTCTTCTCACGTATATCACCAGATGAGCACGAGGGTAAGTGTTGCCCTTATACATCTCAAACTCTGGGACCTTAAACATAGCAGGTATCTTAACATTTGGGACCAAGCATAGCTCATTCACATTCTGCCCAAATAGCTCTTTTCCCCTGAGGGCCTTCATCTCTCTTTGCATCTTGTCAAACTGCTCTTGAAAATCATCCATTTTGTCATAAAGACCCAAGTCTTCACTCGGCGGAGGGAAAGGATGACACATATCATCATTAACAAACGAAACCATATTCACCAAAGGAGGCACAACAGGAACAACATGCATCACAGGAGGTGCTGGAGTAATAATAGTCTGAACCACTAGAGTATCTTGAGGCCCAAGATTGAAACCTTCAGGTGCAAAATTCTCTGGAGTTCCCCATGGATAACCTTGAGGCATGCGGTTTTGAACAACAGCCGGAGTAGCAGATACGGGAACATTCAGAGCTTCAGTATTTGCCCTTGTTGGTTGCGGTTGAACATTCGGTGGCTGATTCTGAGTAGCCACCAGAGCTTCCATCAGAGTAGTCAGATTGGCCATGTCGTCCTTCAAAGCAGAAACTTCCTCGCATAGCTCGCGATTCTCTTGTTCTAATTTGTCCATCTTCTTTTTGAAATTAGCCCGAGTGTTGTAGTGATGAGTCAGCTTGCTGAACGAAGTAAAGAACCTTAGTAAGACACCTGGATATGCATAACAAATTCAAGAAATATGTGCAATATGATGCATGATATGCAATGCACATGATTATTTTTACTTTTTTATTTAATATTTCAAGGGATTTAAAGTTTATAGACATATTGCAAACATCAAAGTAATAGCGCTTTTGAAATACTGAAAAAATTTATTATAATAACTCCAAAATGGATTACAAGTTTCAATGATCCCAAGTATAAGATGAAAATAAAATCTGAAATCCTGAGAAAAAGAACTGATGGAGATCACTCTATACGCTGGCGCTTCCCCGTGAGCCTGGAAATCTGAGCCTTCAACCTCTGGTTTTCTTCTGTATATCTGATGGCAATCTCCTTCCAATCATCTGAATCAGGAAGTGAGTGATCAGCACCTGATTGAGGCCCAGGAGAAAATAAATCCCATTGCCTCTCCATAGACTCTACCGCTCAACTCTTAAGGATCTCAATCAAGTCGTCTTTCTCCTTCAGGTCTGCTCTGTAGGAACTCTCTAAAGTTTGGAACTTGTTCTTCCAAGCATCTCTTTCCTGTTGCATCCTAACCAAAGCAAGTTGCAGCTCTTCCAGATCATATAATAAGGGAGGAGTGGTCTTCACAAATAGATCAGGCATGGGTGTCTCCCGGGTATACGACATCTTTAACTGAATGGCTCTCAATCGGATCCATTGAAGATATGGCTCCAAAGGAACAGCACCCCTAGGTCCCAAATCCTTCCTACTCTTCTTATGAATGTGACGCCAGGCCTTCGTAATCTGCTCCCTAGCTTCCTTATGGTCTTCTCCTTCCTTCATAAAGAAACTACTCAAATGAATATTATTCGGTTTATCCCTCATCGGATAACCAAGTTGTTGCTGTGCAAGAACAGGGTTATAGTTGATTCCTCCCTTTGTACCAAGAAGAGGTATATTGGGGAAACTACCACAATTGTCAATAATCTCTATATCCTGGTAAACTCGATGATACCAATCAATATCCGAGTGAGTAAGTGCCATGATCTTAGGAGCCCAACGGGGTTCCTTCTTGACATCCTAAAAAGCATCAGACTGAGGCATATGAGAGATAAACCACTGGTATAACAAAGGCGTGCAATAGATAATCATCCCCCCATGATAAGAATTCCGAAGATGAATAGAGTAATAAGCATCACCCAACAATTTAGGAACTGGGTTTCCAATCATGAAGATCCTAATAGCCTTAATGTCAACAAACTTGTCCACATTAGGAAATAAGAATAACCTACAAGCAAGTAGAGTAAAGATGGCCTCAAAATTAACTGTACTCTTCATTCTGGAAAAGTAACGAGCTTTCTCCAATAAGAACTGAGCTGATAATCCTCTAATCCCCCCTTTAGTAGTCATATGGGCTTCCACCTCAGACTTCCCTAGGTGAATCAAAGCAGCAATCTCATGTGGTTTTGGCTCACCCTCTAAACCAGTAAAAGGAACATGATCGGTAACAGGTAAATCCAATATATAAGAATACTCCTCCAATGTAGGCATCAACTGATAGTTGGGAAAAGTAAAGCAATGATACATCGGATCATAGAACTGGACCAAGGTCGAGAGAATACCCTCCTTCATCTTCAGCTTCATAAGAGGAATAATGGATCCATACTTCTTCCGAAAGTCTGCAGAACACTCGATCTCGAGAATTAGACCGATCAACTCATCTATCTTGGGATCCTTGAAACTATATTTCCCGGTCTTTCTCTTTCCAGAATCCATGGTTAAAAGTACCTGAGATATTCACAAATAGTCAACCTTTAAATCCCTTGACATATTGTTTCTTCAAAAGATGCTTATGAGTGCATGGATGCATGATGCAACAATCACACACAAGATCACACATATAAGGTTCATAGGTTCAACGTCACGAGCATGAGGTCGGAGGTACTACCCATAAGGTGTTGGTCTAAAAAGTTATCACCTTCCGAATAAGGTTCTAGAGGTTCCCAGAGTCTACATCCTTCCTTCGGATATTACCAACTTCTCGATTAACTCGGTAATTAGTAATATTCTTAAGAAAGACTCGACCGAGTGTAGTATCACGTGACAACTATTTCCGAATTACTCCGTCATAGATTCTGCACTACACCTAAAAGGCCAAGATGGGTTTGGTATTCTACGGTCCTCAGTTTCAGCAGGCTCCCGGGTAGAAAGTAGTACGTCTTCCCGATTACTCGATAAACGAAACTACAGTCAAAGGGGCCTCCACTGAGTGAGGGATCTCATGCCTCCTTTTTTGGGATTACTCCCTCAAAGTTAACATGACTATACCGCTCTTCCTATCTTAAAGTTTGCCCAAGTCCGGGTATAGGACTTATGAGTAATCACCAAGCACCCTGAAAACCAGAAAAATCCAGACAAAACATATATACAACATATAACACACACACACAAAAACAGTAATATCACATATATAGATATAAACAAAGATAGGCTTAACCCACTTAGGGATGGACCAGCAAGAGGTCAATCTGTCCCTAGTGAAGTCGCCATTTTTCTGTAGCGATAGAAATGTTCAAGACTAAGCCATTGGATTGACTAGACTTTATACAAATCAAAATAAAAATCTCCACCGCGCTTTATTATTTCCAAAGGAATGGGAAAATAGCGAATAACCCAAAAAGAGGGGGAAAGATTCAAGGTAAGGGGGTTGGTTATGCAAAGGGAAGGTATTAGCACCCTAAACATCTATGGTACTCCACAAGAGCCTCTTTGTAAAATATGTATATTTTGGCTATAAAAAATGTTGTGTATATATATATATATATATATATATATATATATATATATATATATATATATATATATATATTATATATATATATATATATATATAATGGATGGTGGAGGTGAGGAAAGAAATATATTTATTTTATAATTTTTGCACCTGCCGCGGTTGTGAACCTTTAGTGCTTACATACCACCTTTTCGTGCAATAGGGGATCATGGTACACGTAGTTCCTCTTTTAGAAAATTGAAACACAAATGTGTTAGTTATTTTTATGAGATAAAACATCATCGTCATTGTCCGTGTGGAAAACATACCTACTACCCACAATTATAAGAAAGGAGAATTTGCCTCATCTCAAAGTGGAGGATATGACTTGGATTCTAAAATCAACAATGCCTCACTCAACACCCAAGTGGAAAATATCTCTCTTCACTATATATTGTAGAAGTATAGTTTTTTGCGTCACTACAAGGATTGACAAGAGTTTAACCTCTTGGGAAAAGTTTAAGATAAAAGCCAAAGTGGCAAAAATGGTTTGAAATGAGATTGATTGACTTTTAGTCTTCTCACAAAAAATGTCAAGGTATTATTAAGTTGATTGGAGTTTATTTATGAAATTGTTTTGAAAATGCATGGACATAAGTCCAAGTTTACTATGAAAGTGGTTCAAGTTCAAAAACAAGAAGAGTTTTCAAAAAAAAGGGGGAAGAATATTTTTGAAATTAAAGAGGATCGGAGGAGAAGAAGGGATTATCCTAGAGCATAAGGTAAAAGCTAGGGATAAGAATTATCTAACCAATAAGAAGCCAATTCTTGACATTATGAGCCAAGATAGAATTCTCATTCCTTGGATTGAAATCAATCGAGCAAAAAAAATACTAGACCTCTTGAGATAACCAAACTTCAAGTGTGTTAAATCTTCACAAAAATTGGGCAGAGTAACGGATGTATACGGGTGAATTCCAGATTATAAACAGAGGGTGTAATCACAAAAACCTGCACACAAAAACAAACAAGCAACCCAATGGCTTGAGGTGAACCTCAAGAACTCCAGACAAAATAATCAGATAAATTCTCCAAGATAGGCCAAGGTTTCTAACCCTAAGTCCAAGAAAAGTCCCATGCTCCATAATGCCAAGGATAGTAACCAAATAGTCCAAGTACCATTAAAGATTTTTTTAGGGTTTATGTTGATTATTAAGAATCTTAAGAAAGGAAAAGAAAAGCTCAAGTGAGCAAAGTAAAAATGGCAAGATAGTAAATACTCAAATGAGCAAAGATGAAAACATGAAATGTAAATGCTAAAAGTAAATGGTACATAAAGCATAAAGAAGAATAAAAGCATAAGGTAAAACAAGTCAATAGTTAGTGGTTAGTTGGATGACCATCTTGAAGCTTGCATTTGGAACTCATTAGAGGATTGGTAGAACCAAAGCCTCCACACAATAAGTTGCATTTGCTTTTTGTCAAGTATATCATCCATTTGGAATTCTCATAAGTACCATTTAATGATCAACGATGTTTAAGTGATCCGCGTTGACCAAAGGTGTTGTAGATCCATTAGAGGATTGGTAGAACCAAAGCCTCCACACAATGAATCTCAAGGTTATTGGATCAAAGAGATCAAATTAACATACTTGGGCTTGCAATCATAAGTTTGGGCCACGAATGATCATTTATTCGAATCAGGACGAAATTTAGCGCTATGTTAAGCAATCGTAAGTGGACTTATATAGAAGTCGCACCTATTTTGAGGTCGGTCAATAGCAATCTATGCACCATTTATTTTGAGACATGATATAGAGATCATGCTCCAACAACATCTAGTGCAATAAGAAGGGGATGAGATTAAGAGGGATGGGAGAGAATGTACAAACCATTTTTGAATTAAATTTAATCAAACTATTATTAAAATCATTCATCCATTTTAGTGGAGTTAAACTCAACACCATGGATCCAATGATGTTAATAAAGTTCATGATCCAAAATTTAACCCAAGATCAGCCAGAAAATAGTCACAAAATAATATTACATTTTAATATATACAAAAGGGGTTAAAAATAATGTTTAAAAATAGAAAATAAAGAGAAAAATATCAACCATGTTCAAATTAATCAAGAAATAAAAAGTAAGACCATAGAAAAATCAGGAAAAAGGCTCAAATAATTTTACAAATTTCTTGGTAATTTTTTAAAGTCAGAAACTATTTTTAAAATTAAAATAAATGGGTAAAATAAACAAAAAATGGTAAAAATTAGTAAAGTTAGAAACAAAAATAAAATAAGGTCACCAATATTTGTCACAATATCACTGGATCATTCCGTAATTTTTTCATAATTTTAAAATGTATAAAAGTATTTTTAAACATTTAAAACAAATCAAATAAGTGTAACATTTATAAAAAATACCAAAATACAAAATTAAATTGTGAAAAAATAAAAATCAGAAAGAGAATAACCAAAAATATTTTTCATAATTTTTCCAGATTTTTTGGACTAAAAATGAATTTTCTATGATTTTTTTAAATTTAAAACAATTAAAATATAAAAAATCAGGAAAAGAAAATTAAAGTAAAATATGTGTACCATTGGATGAGAATCAAAACGCGTTAGTAATCAAATCTAAGGGATCTGACGCACTGTGCATATCATGGCCATTAGTGAATATTGTACAAAATCATTAATTAAATCAGAATTTGAAAAAATACAGACGACGCGC
Source organism: Vicia faba (assembly GCA_948472305.1). Taxonomy (NCBI): domain Eukaryota; kingdom Viridiplantae; phylum Streptophyta; class Magnoliopsida; order Fabales; family Fabaceae; genus Vicia; species Vicia faba. The sequence continues at coordinate 922,209,733 of OX451737.1, forward strand.
CTTTATTGGTTGGAAGATGACACGTTAGTCATCTTCAACCTCCAGCCATCACGAATTGCAGGTCTCTCAAACTGTAAAATCAGAAGCTCAGACCTATGTCATTCGCTTCGTCTCTTCAAGACAAAGACAACCACACCCTCGCGCCAAATTTATATAAACTATAGCTCAAGCAATTTGGAAGGAAAATTTTGAAAAGGGATTCGAAATTTCATGGTCAAAATGTATTTCCAGTAAAAGGTAAGTGTTGCGACTAGAACCAGGGCAATGAGAGCATCACAATGATATCAAAGTTTTAAAGAATTGATGAAGGAATCTACCTATTGAAGTTGAGTTGCAGAGCTCTGAAACTGGACTTCTATGGAGCAGTATAGGGCACGACTCTTAAATGTAATTATGTGGTTAGCTTCAGGGAAGATCAGGGAAGGTGAATTAATGGAAAAATTGGATTGAAAAAGGCTCGAGAATGAATTTTGAAGTTACAGAAAATTGAGTTATGGAGCAAGTTTGGCAGGGTGATTCTGGCTATCCAAGCTTGGGAAAATGAATGGGATAGTTCATGTATTTATAGGAGAAGCGAATGGGATCAAAAGGAAGAGTGAATGATGCATTTTGGAGGGAATTCATGCAAACCTGATGCACGAGTGAAGTGTGATCCAATCTTCACCAAAACTCATCCAATTCTTGTGTTTTGATGCACTAATCCACTTGGGAAAGTTGGCTAATCATATTTAGACCCAAAACGTGTGCTAAATTGAGGTTTAGAGGTTGTAACATGAAATTCTAATTCTGACTTGCAAGAAAACTTCAATTCCAAGTTACCATTTTTGAAACCATGGCATTCTCAGCTCAAGGGGTCTTAAGGCATGATTCTTGATGCTTTAGAAAGATGAGGTTACAAGATTTGCAATGGAAAAATAATGGAGTTAAATGGATTCTTGAGCTTAAAGTTACATTTAGTCAAAGTTGGAGAAAAAGGGTTGACTTTCCATACTTAGAAATATTTCAAATTCTTCATCAAAAATGACCTATAATGTCTTGCATCCAAACATGGCCTTCCACTTGAAATTCGCTCTTGATCAAAAAAGATAGCATGAAGTAAATCTCTTGAATGACATTTTGAAACTTGAATCATTCAAAATATCCAAAATTTGAGCAAGTTATGACTTGTTGAAGTTGGCAAAAAATCATGAAATGACCTATAATCTTTTGCATTTTTAAGGCAACTTCCATCCATTTTCCCACTTTGCACATAAAAGAAGGCATAAATTTCACATCCTCAAGATCATTTTGGAAAAATTATGGGCTCAAGGTGATAAAAATTGACCAAGTTATGATCATTTGAAGTTACACATGGAAAACTGTGGATTCAACTGGAGGACTTGTAATCTCTCTTCTTCACCAAGTTTCTTCCACATGAAAACTCCTTGGAACTTTTGAAGTGATTTGTTTATAACCCTTTGGAGAGAATTATGTCTTTGGAATCGCTCATAAATACCAAAAGGTGAGCAAGATATACTCCTCTGAAGTTCAAAACCCTAGCTCCTAGATCAAGAAAATGCTTTGAGGAACTTTGAGAAGCTTGAACAAACTTCTTGTATCAACATTCTTGCTTTGTGAATAAAAGTTGTTGAGGATGATAATGAGGAATCATAGATACCAAAACCACTTCCATATCTTTAAATTTGAGAGAAATATGCTCTTGTGACCAATGGGAATAAAACCTTGTCCAAACATGACAACTTCTCCAATCAAACCCCTTGTACTTTTGAGTCAAATCTAATAACCTTGAAATGTGATAAACCAAATCAACCTTGCCATGCCAATTCTTCCAAAACCAATCTAATTATGAGGTTTTAACTTCTCAAGCTTTATTGACTAGGGCATGGAAATAAACTCATGAACCCATGGGGTAACTTGTTAAATCTCATTGCCTTTACCTACATGGATAACAAGCAAGATAAACCAACATTGCATTTTATTAGTTAAATGAAGAAATCAAAACAATATTCATGATCACAAAAGGAACATAAGTCAAGGTGGTTGGTAATCCCTCAAAAGGGCAAGACCAAATGTAGGGAGGGTAACCAAGAATCCTAGTGTGATCTTGTTGTGAATGAATCAACATGGTATGATGAAGGGATCTTAGGGGCAAAAATTGGGGTACAACACACTCGCCATTTCCTGTGCATTTATAATCAGTTTGGTTATAGAGGATTAAGTCCTTGTTAAAGGCAAATCACCTTGAGGGGTGGACAAGATTAACCGTGTTAAGGTGAACCTGGATAAATCACTTGTGTTCTTTACTCTTTATTGTCTTTATAACTTTTATCATTTGAGTGATTAGAATATCTAAAGGAGAATGTTTTCTAAACACTCAATTCAAACCCCTTTTCTTGTGTTTTCTCTACCTTCAAAAATATTTTAGAGGAAAGAAGAAAGGACTAATGGAAACCTGGTATGCTTCTGATTCTTCAGAAGATGATTCTGAAGAAGAATAAGCTAATGTAACACTGATGGCGAGCATTAAGGCTTATGATGAGAATATTTATCCAGGAGATGAAGTAGAGTTTGATTCAGACATATAAGAGGTATTTTCTGACCTTTCTCATTATTAATTAACATTTTCTTTACTTGAGATTCTGGAAAAACATGAGTTGCTTATGATCAAATTCAAGTAAGTTAAAAATGTATATGGATTTGTTTCTAAAGAACACAATAAACTTAAGGAAGAATTTTCATCTTTGAATGAAGAAAATTTTATTCTTAAGAATGATAAATCTATTCTCAGAAGAAAGAGTTCCTAACTTGAGAAGGAAATTCTTTCAAAAGATTTTGTGAGCACTGATGATGTCATAAAAAATATGACAAATATTTCAAGAAATTTCTTGCTAGAAGCCTAGGAAGAAGCGTTGTGACTTCAATTATCTATGGGTAAGCAGAAACTGTACAAGAGGTATTACTTATGATTATTATGAAGAATCTGATTCTAAAAAGGAATATAAACCAAATATTTTTCACTCTCATTTTGTCTCTACTGGTTTTGTGCCTAAAGAAAAAGAAAAAGAAAAACTTCTTTCAAAATCTAAGGCAAAACCAAAAGAAAAATCACGTTTCAATCATACAATTAAATATGATTATTCTGCATCTAAGCCCAAGGTTGTTAACAACTCTGGGACTACTAACAAAAAAGGACCCAAGAACTTGTGGGTACCTAAGAAAAATATAATCTATGTTGCAGGTATCCTTAGCAGCAAAGTTAAGACACCAATCACGGTACTTAGACTCTGGCTGCTCGCGACACATGACGAGAATAATGCATATGTTCCAAATCCTGGAGGCTTTGTGGGTTTTGGAGGTGATCAGAAAGGGAATATAATAGGCTCTGGAACAATTTGTAATGGTTATCTCCCTTCTATTACTAATGTTTTGCTTGTTGATGGATTAATGGATAATTTATTGTCTATAAGCCAATTAAGTGACAATAATTATGATACAGTCTTTAATCAAAACTCATGTAAATCTATTAGTCAGAAGAATGACTCAATCATTTTAAATGGAAAGAGGAAAAACAACACCTATAAGATTAGACTTTCTAATCTTAAAGAGCAAAATGTAAAATCTCTTATGTCTGTTAATAAAAAGCAATGAATTTGCCATAGACGTTTGTGCCACGTTAGCATGAGAAGAATTTCTCATCTAAATAAACTTGATTTATTCATAGGCCTTCTAAATCTTAAGTTCTCTTCATAAGCTCTTTGTGAAGCATGTCAGAAAGACAAGTTTTTGAAAACTTATTTTAAGGAAAAAAATGTTGTTTCTACCTCCAGGCCTTTGGAGCTTTTGCACATTGACTTGTTTGGACCAGTGAAAACGATGTCAGTCAATGGTAAGAAGTATGTATTAGTCATTATTGACTACTATAGCATATGGACATAGGTTAAGTTTCTTAATAACAAGGATGAGTCACATTTTGTGTTTACTACTTTCTATTCCCAAGTGAAAAATGAGAAGGATCTCAGAATTGTCAAAGTTAGAAGTGATCATGGTGGAGAGTTCGAAAATAAAAACTTTGAAATTTTTTTTGATAAAAATGGTATTTCCAATGATTTCTCCTGCCCTAAAACTACACAACAAAATAGAGTTTTAGAGAGGAATAATATGAGTTTGCAAGTGTGATACGGTGGGAGAACTGACTATGGTTTTGCGTTTGTTTTCGCAAATGTTTCGGTTGAGCAAGAGTCGCCACCGACTTTTTATTTTATCCTAAGGAAAGGTTTAAAAAGCACAGCAAAAACCTTTGAGATTTTTTCTTGGGTTCGGGGAGTAGATTATAGAAAGGGAAGGTATTAGCACCCTTTCTATCCATGGTTATCCATGGGCTCTTAGGTACTTGCTTAGATCAACTTGCCTTGGTTTTCAATTGTTTGAAATGGTGCTTTGTGTGTGGCTTTTGAAAAATGTTTTGAAAAAGATGCCTTGTCTAGGCTACCCTTGTAACAATTCTTTACTCGAATGTTTTACAAAAGGTGTTTTGTCTTTTTGAAAAGATGTTTCAAGGTTTTTTGAAAGTTTGTTTTGAAAGTGTTTGTGAAGTGTGGTTTGAAAAATAGGCAAGTGTTTTGTTTTGCAAGTTGACAAGTACTTAAGAGCTATCTACCCTAAAGTTCTCAAAGATTTTTGTTATGTTTTAACCCTTTTAACAATTTTGTTCCACCATTGCATTTGGTGGACAATCTTGTGTTAGGAGGTGAAAGGGACGGGCGCGGGTCATCGTTTAGACCATAATTGCAATAGTGCTAAGTATCTATGGGAAATTTTCTTTTAAGGGACTTTGATCATTTTTTAGGCAACTTTCGAAAGCGTCATCGAGGGACTATGATCAATTGATTTGTATTTGTTTTGCCCAAAGAAACCTAACATAGAATATGGCCCAATTATTTGAAGGCAACAAGTGGAATACCCTAGGGGTGCAAGTGTGATATGTGTTGTCCATTTTCATGCTTTGATTAGCTTGAAATTAGGTCAAACTATTTTGTTCTTTTTATTTGCATACAAACCCTAATTCTAGCATGGCATATTTAAAAAGCGTTAAAGTGCGAAAAGTAAAATTCCTACACTATTACAACACAATATGGGAAGGGTGGTACAAATATTCAAATGGGGGGATATTTAGACAAGGAATTTAAACCTAGCTATTACATCAATTTTGGAATATTTACAAGACAATTAATTGCATAAATTAAATGAAAAATAAAAATAAAGATGCAAAATGCAAAAAGGGTTTTCATATGTATGGAAAAAGGATATTTTTTTATGTCCAATAAACAAAATGAATAAAAATAAAAAAAGTAATATTTTTGGAGTTTTTTTTTTTTGTGTTTTAAGGGTAAAACCCTAATTTTTATTAAGCAAATATATATATTAATTAATTTATACAAGTATTTATTTATTATGTACAAAAATAAAATAAAATGAAGTATATTTATAAAAGAGTATTTTTTATGTCAAATATTAATAAAATAAAAATATAGGTATTTTTGTATTTTAACCTAAATATACTAATAAATATATAGGTTATATATATAAAAATAATAATATTTAATATTTATAAAAAAAAAGTATATTTTGCATAAAATACTTTCAAAAGAAAAAATGAAATAAAAATCAGAAATAAAGTATATTTGCATTATTTTTTCCTATTTATTTTAAATATATATATATATATATATATATATATATATATATATATATATATATATATATATATATATATATATATATATATATATATATATATATATATATATATATATATATATGTACAAATGTCCATATGAACAAATAAATACCTAAAAAATACAAAAATGGTGTAAAAAATATTTTTCATGTTTTTAATATTATTAGCAAAAATAAATAAGTCAGGATAAAAAAAGAAAAGTCAAAAAATCATGCAAATAAACAAAATGGGCCTAGGGGGTGTAAAATCAAAAATATGGTGTGAAAAGAAATAACACAACAGGCCCAGCCCATGAAGCTTCTTCTTCAACCTTCATACAAAAAGATGTCAAAAGCGCGCGCCTGTTTTCCAAGTTCAAACATCTGGATTCTTTGATCTTTTGCACAAACTCACAACATAAGAAATGTTAAGCATTGAATCACGATTCTAAATATATAAAGAACTCATCCTAACTCTCAGAAATGAGAGAGAATTTTAACATTCCCAAATCCTGACCTAACTTTTCTTCGATATTCAGACCTTAAATTCTCATAGCTCAGGCAAAATAAATGAAAAGTAAAAGCATGTACAGATTCAGGGGCATGAGTAGAACATTTCTTATTCACAAACCTAGAGCTAATGATGCCTACACTAAGAGTTAGAAGTTCAAAAAGATACCTGTTCAGTTGAAGTTCTATCTGGCAATGGGGGAGTTTTCAGGGCAAGATGATGATCTGTACAGCTTGCCTGAAGTGTGGTGATGCTATTCCAATGCTTACTTTGCTTTGAAACACCTTGAATCGAGCTATGGACCTTCAACTGCAAAACAAGAAATTGAAAATGGTGGAACTGGTTAGGGGAGTTACAGGTCGTGTTTTATGTTTTGGTTAGCTTCAAGTGATGCTAGGGAATGTGTTTGATGAGCTTTGGGCAAGAAATCATGAAAGGAATGAGAGATGGGATTCAATCTGCAGACCTTGCCCTGTTTTTGCAGTTTGAGAGTGATTCTGGGAATGGGAGTGTTTTAGACCTTGTTTGCTCGTGTCCTAGCTTGGGTTTGATGATTAGAAGGTGTACAAAATATTTGCTTAAGGTTTCTAATGCTGAGATGAAAGTTGGTGATGTTATGATGTGTTTCTTCACACTTAAGCAAGCAAAGGCCACTTGAGTTTCTAGGCAGGTAGAGGCCCCCTAAACATGCTGCAAAACCTCTCCTTGATCAGTGTGTTTTGTTCATAATCTTGTGCCAATTAGATTTTATCTGTACTTCTTGGATTTGCATTATGACATAAAGCTTGCTTTTGCAAAAATGGTTATTTCACTTTTTCCATTTATGGCCTAATCCAACATGTAATGCTTAAACTCATGAAACAAGGCCTTAGCACAATGAACATGCATTAAATTATTGAGTGTTGGATGGTTTAAGGGCCTGTAATCAAGTGGCATGCTGGTTTGAGAAATTTGCACAAGTTATGAACATGTACATGGCCATGAATCAAAGTGACTTTTTGCCATATTGCAAAATTCGATTCTCTCAAGTCATGAGGTTGTTTGATGAGTTCTTGGACATTTTGGAAATCTTGTAATGTGTACTATAATCCATCTTTGAAGTGCAAATTGAAATTCCAAGTGGAAGTGTGTGGAAAATGGTCTTGAAGTTAGGTAGAAAACCTTGCCAAAATAGGTTAAAATTTAACTAAGTTAAGAATGGTTTAGTACCCTTATTCCAAAAATTGTAACTTGAGATACAAGCCTCTTTTGGGAAAACTTTGTGAATCACAGTTGTAGATTATGCAACAAGCTACAACTTTCATGTTTTGACTTTTGTTTGAATCCAAATGAATCTTGGTGAGAAAGTGGGGCAAAGTTGGGAAAAAGTTAGGGTTTTTCATAACTTAGAAAAATTCTAAGTTATGAAAAATTCTCATTTCAAACCCTAATTTGCAATTTTTGGTTTCTTGGTGAACAAGTTTCATGATTTGGCATGTTTTGATGAAAAATGAATCTTGACTCTTGATTTTGACCAAAAAGTCAAAGTTTGACTTTTCAGTATACAGTCAAAATTGATCAATTGACTGGGAAATTCAACTGTCAATCTTGTGTACTTGGGATCTTTTGAACTTGTTGAGCATGTCAAGATAATTCCATGGGGTCCTTGAGTCCATATGTGAGCTTGGTTTGCCATTGGCTAGGTCAAACAGTCAAAAATTGCCTTTGTGAAGTCAAAACCCTAAAAATGACCATTTTGCCCCTTTTGGTGATCTGATCAAATTTCTTGTGGAGTTGTGATCCAAACTTGATCAAATGGTCCATGTGAGTTCATAATGTTGAGGTGGGTCAATTTTCATGAGATTTGACTGTCAATTGGCCATAGTTGACTTTTTCCCCAATACAGCTGATTTCTAGGTCAACTGTCCAATTGACTGGGCAAAACTTGGAATCAAGACTTGAAACTTGATGTGGGTAAACTTGGGAGTCCAATAAGAAGCATGAAAGTCATTTTAGGCAAATTAGGTCAAAACATCTTTGTGCAAACACAAACCCTAATTTGGGTCAACAGTGCAAGGAGAAGTCTTGAGCAGATGAAACCCTAACTGAATCTTGATCTCCAAGGGCTTTGTGCTGAGAAATCAATGAGAAATGGGAGGGAAAATTTTGGGGTACAACAGTTGCCCCTGTTCAATCTTCTTGAACCTAAAGAGTTAGATTGGCAAGTTTGCCTTTCGTGACTCGAGGGTAAAAGGAGATTGGACACTAGAGTGCCCTTAAATTTGCACTCGTCAAAGCAATGGATGCGGGAATGGGCTTAGAGATTCCATTTGGAGATGGGCTTAACGATGCCATCTGGAATGACAGAAACTTGTCGGGGATGGGCTTAAAGATGCCATCTGGAAAGAGTATCAGGAAGGTGTCCATGCTTCGGACCATCTCTGAACCGGGGGTCTGAATAAGCAATAGATTGACATCCGTCGTTGGGAGGAATCCGTAAACTGTTTTCAAAAATTGCATCTGAACAAGTTAATAGATTAACATCCGTTGTTGGGAAGAATCCATAAACTGTTTTCAGAAGTCTTGAGAAGAAACTGAACAAGCGATAGGTTAACATCCGTTACTTGGAGAACCCGTGAACTGTTTTCAGAAATCTTGAAGTTGAATAAGCAATAGAGCAGCATCCGTTGTTGGGAAGCGTCCGTAAACCGTTTTCAAAAGTTGAGAAGAGTCTGAACAAGCGATAGATTAACATCCGTTGTTGGGAAGAATCCGTAAACTGTTTTCAGAAACCTGGAGAAGAATCTGAACAAGTGATAAGTTAACATCCGTTACTTGGAGAACCCGTGAACTGTTTTCAGAAATATTGAATTTGGAGGAAGAACCGGTGTAGGGTTCCCTGATGATGAGCTCGTGTAAAACTGCATCTGGATAAATCTGGAATAAGCATTAGAATGTTGCCATGTCTGGGTCATATCCGAACTATTCCTGGAAAGAATCTCGGAAGATAATGTTTTTAGTCTGTCGACTAGTCTTACCTGAAAAGGTAAAGAGTTAGTTGTATGCAATGTCATGATGCATGATACAATGTATGTTATATGATATGAATGTAAATGGATGCGCATGTAAGCTGGAGAGCTGTCTTGCAAAGGATAGATGAATCCGAGCTGGCTGAAGATAAAAATATCTTGACTGCTGCCGGGAAGAATAATTTCTGGTTGTTGCTGGAAAATAAAGAGCTTGGGTTGCATACCAATCTTCTGGGGAATTCCTGATGACTTCTACTGGGGAGTTCCAATCTAATAGACTCATGCTGGGATGTAAGACTGAGAATCTTCAGTTTGGCGGGAAGTATTTCTGGCGACCTTACTGGGGAACTCAAGATTTGCCCTCCCAAAATTCTGTGGGGAGAAGGCTCATTAGTCTGGCTCCGCTGGGGATACTGAAACTTAAACTCTGAGGGCAAATGAGTTCTGGAGGATTCTTTGGTTGGGGATAACAAAGATAAACTCCTCTGAGGATTGTATTGATAAGCTATGTTGGGGAACTTTGATGAATTCCGCTGGAGGTAGGAAGAATTTTGGCGAGTGCGATCTTCCGTGGTAGTTAGCTGAGGATAACCCAGTTATAAGCCCTTGTGAGGAATAACTTTGAATAAAGCTCGGGAGAGACGTCTGTACTCTGCAGGGGACAAGCTTCCAGAATCTAGTGGGGATACGCTTCAAGACTTGCTGGGGATATGGATTCCAAATCTTCTGGGGGTTTCCTTTGAGAGGGTATCAAGATATCCAACTGTATCTTCAAACTATCAGTAATCCTCTTTCTTGATTCATAAGGAAATGATTATGTTCAAATGCATATGCCTTTTTAACAAAACATTGGACGTTTCTCAAAATAAAACAAATAGTGCAAGAGGAAAAATGAAAGGAAATGACACAAATTTCTGGGAAAAGTATTTGTATTAACTTTCTATGAGTATATTTGTACAAAGGAGACAATCATCCTAATAAGAGGATTTTGTCGTAAATATTTGAAAAATTTATACAAAATAAAGATGGTTATGTGAAATAATTCCATGGGATTCCATTCCGCTATAGCTTTCACAACTCTGAATATTTGTCCATTCAATGCTTCGTTTGCCGATGACTGGATTGATCAGAAGCCCGGAACTGATTGATGAAGAGATTGTCTTTGAAGTGATCCGACGAGACATAGTCATACGCTTTAATTCCCTAACTTTTGCCTGAATCGCCCTTTCGGGTTTTCGATCCACCGGGAAACCCCTTTTTGCCTAAGCCGCCCTTTCGGGTTTTCAACTTGCCGGGTGTACAGATTTTTTTTATTTTTATCCCTAATTTTTGCCTGAACCGCCCTTTCAGGTTTTCGGTTCACGGGGATTCCCATTTTTGCCCAAGCCGCCATTTCGGGTTTTCGACTTGTCGGGTTATTTTATGAGTAGTATCTTTTGACTATGTCTGCATTCGCAGGGTGCGGCAAATCGTCGCCGTCCATGATGGTCAAAATCATTGCACCACCAGAAAATATGCTTTTGATCACAAATGGTCCTTCATATGTAGGAGTCCATTTGCCCCTGGGATCACTTTGCGGCAAGATAATCCACTTGATTACGAGATCTCCTACTTGATACACTTGACGTCTGACTTTCTTATTGAAGGCCTTGATCATCCGTTTTTGATACGTCTGACCATGACATATAGCAGTGAGTCGCTTCTCGTCGATCAAATTGAGTTGATCAAGTCGGGTCTGCATCCAATCATCTTCATTCAAACCTGCATCCTTCATAATCCTTAGAGAAGGAATCTGAACCTCCATAGGCAGGACGGCTTCCATGCCATATACCAACGAAAATGGGGTTGCCCCGGTTGAAGTACGTGCCGTCGTACGGTATCCATGCAGAGCAAACGGTAACATCTCATGTCAGTCTTTGTAAGTGACTGTCATTTTCTGAATGATCTTCTTAATGTTTTTGTTCGCAACTTCAACAGCACCGTTCATCTTCGGCCGATAGGGAGATGAATTGTGATGATAAATCTTGAACTGTTCGCACAATGCGGTGATCATTGTGTTATTCAGATTTGTGCCATTGTCTGTGATGATCCTGTCTGGAACACCATACCGGCAGATGAGATTTTGCTTGATAAAGCGGGCAACCACATTTTTAGTAACAGAGGCGAAGGAAGCTGCTTTGACCCATTTGGTGAAATAGTCAATGGCAACCAGGATGAAGCGATGTCCGTTGGAAGCCGTGGGCTTGATCTCTCCAATCATGTCAATGCCCCACATTGCGAATGGCCAAGGAGCAGTCAGAACGTTGAGAGGAACCAGAGGGATATGAACTTTGTCAGCGTAGACTTGGCATTTGTGGCAAGTGCGGGAATGTTGATGGCAGTCAGCTTCCATGGTAGACCAGTAATAGCCTGCCCTTAGGATCTTCTTAGCCATTGTATGCCCGCTCAAGTGAGTGCCAAATATGCCGCTGTGTATATCAGTCATGATCAATTCTGCTTCAGCTTTGTCTATGCATCAGAGCAACACACAATCATGGCTTCGTTTGTAAAGGATGTCGTTGCTCAGGAAGAATTTAGCAGCAAATTTCCTTAAGAACTTCTTGTCATTTACGGAAGCTCCTTCGGGATAATCTCTAGTCTCGAGATACCTTTTGATTTCATGGAACCAGGGTTGTTCCACTACTTCTTTGGTATTAATCTCATGACAATGCGCAAGTTCATCCATTCGCTCGATGGTCATTTGGGGAGCCTCATTATCCCAGTTGAGTTTAAACATGGAGGACATTGTGGCTAGAGCATCTGCTAGCTGATTCTCTTCTCGCGGGAAATGCTCGAAGGTAATTTGCTCGAAATGAGGCAACAATGTCAGGACATGTTCTTTGTATGGGATAAGATTAGGATGCTTGGTATCCCACTCTCCTTTGATTTGACTGATAACCAAAGTCGAGTCCCCAAATACGATCAAAGATTTGATCCCCAAGTCTATAGCAGCCTTGAGACCAAAGATGCAAGCTTCGTATTCAGCCATGTTGTTTGTGCAGCTGAAGCAAAGTCGGGCCGTGAAAGGTGTGTGACAGCCTTCCGGAGAAATGAGTACTGCGCCGATACCATTTCCAAGTGCATTTGAAGCATCATCAAAGTACAGGGTCCATCGAGATCCCTTTTCGGGTCCGTCATACGGTCCGTCACCTTCAATGTTGTCCAAATTCATGATGTCCTCGTCTGGGAAGTCAAATCTCATGGGTTGATAATCTTCGATAGCTTGATGAGCCAGATGGTCAGCTAGTACACTCCCTTTTATAGCTTTTTGGGTGGTGTACTGGATGTCATACTCAGTTAGGATCATTTGCCATCTAGCTATCCTTCCAGATAAAGCGGGCTTTTCGAAGATATACTTGATAGGGTCCATTTTGGAGATCAACAAGGTAGTATGAGTTAACATATACTGTCTTAGTCGGCGAGCAGCCCATACCAAAGCGCGGCAAGTTTTCTCGAGCAGTGAGTAGCGAGTCTCACAGTCGGTAAACTTTTTGCTAAGGTAATAAATAGCATGCTCTTTTCGACCAGACTCGTCATGCTGGCCCAAAACACACCCCATTGAGTTATCCAAGACGGTCAAATACATGATCAATGGTCTTCCTTCGACGGGTGGCATCAGAATAGGAGGTTCTAGCAAATACTCCTTGATTCTATCAAAAGCAGCTTGGCAATTGTCGTTCCATTCGATTACCTGATCTTTCTTCAAGAGTTTGAAAATCGGCTCACAGGTAGAAGTTAGATGAGAAATGAACCTGGCAATATAGTTCAAGCGCCCCAAGAACCCCCTAACCTCCTTTTCAGTACGGGGAGCAGGCATCTCTTGTATTGCTTTCACTTTTGCTGGATCAACTTCAATGCCTTTGTTGCTTACAATGAATCCCAGGAGTTTACCAGACCTAACTCCAAAAGTGCACTTACTTGGATTCAGCCGGAGTTTGTATTCTTTCAACCTGGAAAACAGCTTTTCTAGATGTTCAAGGTGCTCCTCCTCTGTTTGTGACCGAGCTATCATATCGTCTACGTAAACTTCAATCTCATGATGTATCATATCATGAAATAAAGCTACCATGGCGCGTTGATAAGTTGCCCCTGCGTTCTTCAGCCCGAACGGCATCACCTTGTAACAGAAAGTGCCCCATTGTGTGACAAAAGTAGTTTTCTCCATATCCTCGGGGGCCATTTTGATTTGATTGTAGCCCGAGAATCCATCCATGAAGGAAAACACTTTATGCTGAGCTGTATTGTCGATCAAAATGTCAATGTGTGGGAGTGGAAAATCATCTTTGGGGCTGGCCCTATTCAAATCCCGGTAGTCCACACACATCCTGACTTTGCCATCTTTCTTAGGTACTGGCACGATGTTAGCGACCCATTGAGGATAGGACGTAACAGCCAGAAAGCCAGCGTCGAACTGCTTCATCACTTGTGCTTTGATCTTTTCAGACATGTCAGGCCTCATTCGGTGGACTTTTTGCTTGATCGGTGGACAATCCTCTCTTGTGGGGAGACGGTGAACCACGATGTCTGTGTCTAAACCCGGCATGTCTTCATAAGACCAAGCGAACATTTCAACATACTCATTTAACAACTGTATCAGGCGCTCCTTGACTTTTGGTTCCAGATTGGCACCCACTTGCACCTCCTTCCGGTCTTCTTCGGTCCCTAAGTTGACAGTTTCCAATGACTCTTCGTGCGGTAAGATGGCCCTTTCCTCTTGTTGTAGAAGTCTGGCTAGTTCCCCTGGTACTTCACAACCTTCGTCATCTTCATACTCGGCTTGATTGACCAGATCTTCAGAGTTATTGAAGGATATAGCAGAATTGTCACCCATGGAATCCGGAGTGGATGGGTACCTGCATTGGTGAGTGTGGGTGTGTGTAAGGGATAGCCATCCTTAAACAAAAAATGCAAAAGGAAAGAAAATGAACACAAGCAGTTTATCAAATGAAAAACATCCAATGAATCATTAAACATGGCATATGGATATGGAAAATAATCAAAACCCTTACAAATGGACCTACATGCCCCGGGCAAGGCATGAGGTGAAAAGATAGTGTACGGATTGTTTGAAAGTAAATATTACAGACCAAATGGGAAATGTTTAACAGATAAATTACTGATGAATAAAAGTGATGGGGACAAAGTCTTTTGCCTCCCAGTTGCTCAATCCTCCTTTGACAGTTGGGTAAATCCATTCTTCGATGTTGCTCTCTTTGTCCTCGTCCTCCAAAGCATTGATTCCGTAGGGAGAAATTTTGACTGGCGCTCTTTCAATCTTCGCACGGCGCATAGCTTTCTGGCCTGCAGTAGTGAACCCTAATCCAAATTTGTCGGTCTTATGTGAAATATCAGGTAACTGCCCCCATGCTGAATTCTTCCCTTCCTTTATTGCGGCCCTCGCGTCCTCCAAAGATGCCATCCTGGCCATCTGCCTCGGTGTCTCAGCTGCCAACTTTGCTACTGTTATTTCAGGAAGGACTTCTTCGAAATGCTGAAAAGGCGTCTCAATGAACTCCCCTTCTACCTCCACATATCGAAAGGAATTCAAGTGGCTAATCATGTACTCTTCTTCACCATGGACAGTAATGATCTTTCCCTTGACAGGATACTTCAACATCTGATGTAAGGAGGAGGTGACTGCCCCAGCATGGTGTATCCAAGGCCTACCCAACAAGCAAGAGTATGACGGACGGATGTCCATCACATAGAAAGTAGATTTAAACACCTCAGTGCCTATCTTGATGGGAATTTCAACCTCCCCATGGACCATTCTCTTCGAACCATCGAAAGCTCTGACAACAATATCACTCGGCTTCAATTCCAACCCTTCACAATCTAGTCGGTCCAAGGCCTTCTTAGGCAATACATTCAGCGACGAACCAGTATCGACCAAGACATGTGCGAGAGTGGTTCCTCGACACTCGACTGAAATGTGCAAAGCATCATTATGGTTTCTACCTTTAGGAGTTAGGTCGGCATCAGAGAACCCTAATCCATTGTCCGCAGTCAGGCTAGCCACACAATTGTGAAATTGATCTGCAGAGGTTTCCTGGGGCACATGGGCTGCCTTCAGGAATTTTATCAGGGCTTTAGCGTGCGCTTCTGAGAAAAGTAGTAGTGCCAGCATGGAGATCTTTGAGGGGGTTTGCCCCAGCTGTTCTACCACATCGTAATCACTCCTTTTTATTATCCTCAAAATCTCATCCATTTCCTTCTTGGAGGTTTCCAGTATGACCAAGGGTTGAGCCCTCGTCCTGACGAGCTCATCTTGGATTCTCTTACCTTTATCAGCAGCGGTAGGAGAGACAGTACTAGGAACAACAACATCCTCAATCAAAGGGGTTCTAGCAGAGAGTTTTATTGGTGCAGGGATGACCTTGTCGGTAGATGAGGGTCCAAAGATTGCTCTTGGAGGGGCAATCTCTGGAGAAAATATTCTCCCGCTCCTGGTGATTTTGCTCGTGCCTGCAATGTTACTAATGCTGGCTTCTTCATCATCCGAACTTTCTTCAGTTATTTCGACTTGTTTGACACCATGGTAATAGACGTCGCCGCCGTAGTTCCATGGTATCGACTTCTCAGAAACATAGGGGACAGGCCCTGGCATTGTTATCTTCAAAGGAACAGATTTTGTAGCTGGTGTAATCTTAACAGGCTTTTTGACGGCCTTGGAAAGATTGGCGTGAATGGTTATGATTGAGACATCTTCAGTATGGGTTGAAACAGCAGAAACTTTTTCAAACAAAATTTGTCGACTATCCATAAGGCCTTGGATGCCTTTCTTCAGTAACGGACAATCAAACGGCAGAGAGTAACAACAATAGCAGTCTTCCTTACATCCCGTGAAGATCCCGGCCCTTAACAGATTCAACTTGATGGTTAACAATGGAGTTATCAGATCATTGACATCAGCAACATACAAATCTTCTTCAATGGCGTTGACATTTCGGCCGTGCTTCGACATGGGAGCAGATATCACATTAGGCTTCTCTGGAGCGTCAAACTCCACCTCCTTTGCCTCTATCAGGTCTTGGATTTTATGCTTGAGTGCCCAACAATCATTGGTGTCGTGCCCGACACTGTCAGAATGGTAGGCGCATTTAGCATTAGGATGATAATGCGGAGAGGACGTATTCACATTCTTTGGTGCCTCCTTGATAGTGGCGAGATTCAACTTTAACAGATGGGGAAGCACCTGCGCTGGAGTCATATTAATACGGGTGAACTGCCGTTGTGTCCGTTCCACTCGTTGTTGATTTGGTCTAGATTGGTTATAGCGAGGCTGCTCACTTGAAGGATTTTGAATCATCACGGCCCCCACAGTTGGCCGACGCTCCGTCTTCCCTGCTCTTCTCTGAGAATATACCACAGTTGTTTCCTTCTTAAAAGGCTTCTTCTCAACACTTGCAGCAACACCCTTCTGAATCTTTCCTGACTTGATGCCAGCTTCTATTCTCTCGCCTGTTAAGATCAAATCGGTAAACCCCGCGGAAGAGTTACCAATCAGATGATTGAAAAATGGCCCAGATAGGGTCCCAAGAAACATATCAACAAGTTCGCAGTCGGTTAAAGGAGGATGCACCCTGCCAGCCAAATCCCTCCATTTTTGTGCATATTCTTTGAATCCCTCGCCTGTTCCTAATGACATACCCTGAAGTTGGGTACGAGTAGGAGCAAGGTCAGAATTATACTGATATTGTTTGTAAAAAGCGGTGGCCAAATCTTCCCAATTTCGGACGCTGGTTCCCTCTAGCTGATAAAACCACTCCAACTGAGCTCCAGAAAGGCTGTCTTGAAAGAAATGAATCCAAAGGTTTTTATCTGCCGTATAGGGTTGGATCTTTCTCACGTAGGACCTGAGATGCATTTTTGGACAGGACAGCCCATCATACCTCACAAACACTGGCACTTTGAATTTTGGGGGAATCACAATCCCGGCGACCAAACCCAAGTCTTCAAAATCCAAACCTGGTACCCTTTGTAATTCCATGGCGGCCAACCTGTCTTCTAGCCCTTTGTATTTATCATCAGCTGGAGGGTATTGTTGATCAGAATAATCTTCATCCTCCTCGACTTCCTCTTCTTCCACATCGGACTCGGAAGGTACCGCAGCCCCACCTCCTTTACTAGTTCCTTCATCAGAAGTAGGAGGAAATTCAAGCACTCTCCGAGCTTCTCTGTCAAATCTTCTCCCTAAAGTAGCCACCCCGAGTCTCTTTTTCTTCTTTTTCACTGGGTCTTTATTCCCCAGCAAGGTCTTGAGATCCTCCTGACCTTTAGCCAAGGTCGTCAGGAGTTGCTGAAACTGTGCATTTTGAGCTTGCAAGTCTTTGACGGTTTGCTCGAGATCCATCCTACTGAAATAAACAGCAGACAGATAAGGAAACCTGGAGTGAGACCTGCTTATGCACATGATGAATGATATGCTTATGTATGCAATGCATTCAAGGATTTAGAACATTCAAAATTGTTGTAGACAAAAAGGAACGCACGTCATATTAATAAGAAGAAATTTGTTAGTACATAAATGCCCCATGGGCCAAATATTACAAAAACAACTTCTCAAGGCAAAAAGACGTTGCGCATCCTCTTTGGCGCAATGTAGGTGTTGAGAGCCTCTTGCTCATGGAGTCGGCGGGTAAGCTCTAAAACCTTCTCCTCGCTGGCGTAGAAGCTGGCTTCAAAAGTGTTCCATTCCTCCTTGAGTTGAATCCAACTTTTCTGCATTTCCTCCCACGATGTAGGCATGTCAGGATGTAGGATGGTGTAGGGAACCTCTCCTTCCTTGACGGGCTCTTTAATCACAGGGAGTACATGAGGATAAGGCATCATTAGACTTTGGGCTCGGGCTCGTACCCACTTGAGATAAGGTTCAAGAGGGATGGAGTTCTTGTGTCCCAGAGTCTTGCTATCAACCTTGTTGGGCCTTCCCCAAGCTCTGATGAATCTTTGGCGAAGTCCTTGCGCATCGTTGTCGAAGTCAAAAACTAGGTCAGGAATCAACATGTCATGAGGGCCATCCCTTCTTGCATATCCAAATTGCCTCAAAGCTAGGCAAGGGTTGTAGGTGATACCTCCTCTGATTCCAAGTAAAGGAACATTAGGAAATTCCCCGCAACGATCGACAATGATGACATTTTCTCTGGACCGAGAACACCAATGCACATCAGAGTGAGTAAGAGTCATCAACCGTTGGGACCACCTTGAGCCTTGGTCATTCTTCAAGACAGATTGTGGAAGGTGCGAAATAAACCACCTTGCAAGGAGAGGAGTACAGCACATGAGAACACCCCTCTTTCTCATTGTTCGTGTGTAAAATGAGTGAAGAATGTCCCCAAGCAATGTTGGTATTGGATTTCTGGATAAGAAGATTTTGACGGTGTTGACATCTACCAATTGGTCAGGATTTGGGAACAAGACCAACCCATAGATAAGGAGTGCCACAATCTCTTCAAAGGCTTGTAGGTCCAATGAGTTCCAACATTCTTGTACTTTCTCAAACAAGAATTTTGCTAAGAATCCTTTGACGCTGCTTCTGGTTTCCCAATGCCCCTTGATGTCAGATGGTTGTAGATGTAATGCTCGAGCAACATCTTCCGACTTTGGTTCCTTTTCCGTACCGTTGAAGGGTAGTTGATTAAGGATAGGAATTCTCAGGAGTTGAGAAAACTCCTCCAAAGTGGGCACCAACTGGTAATCAGGGAAAGTGAAGCAGTGGTGAAGAGGGTCAAAGAACTGGAATAGCACTTTCATCATGTCTTCTTAAATGTTGGTGTTGACTAGGCTGAGCAGTCTGCCATGTCTTTCACTGAAGGATGAGCTTTCCGGAATTCTTGAGGTGAGCTCCTTGAGTTGAGGAGAAATTCTCACAAGGTTGACTTGGATGGTATTTCTGCGAGGAATTTCCATGACCTACAAAACAAGAACAAAGATGAAGATCTAAACCCTTGAAATGGTTAGTGAATGCATATGATGTTTTATGATGTTTATGATGTTTATGATGTATGCACAAAACATATGTACAAGTAATTCACACCAAACCCTAGTTTCAGGCTTGCATGGGGTTTCATAGGTAAGTACCCTCTTGAGTGTAGTTGGCTTAAAAACCTGTCCTATAAATAGTAACCGGGTTCTAAGGAGCTCAATATCATTGGATTGTTTTCATTGTTCATTGTTTCGGTTTAGCCACTTAACTAGCGACCAAAATATTCCAAGAAAACAACCCTCAATGAGTGTAGTATCGAGTATCTACCAACTTCGGACTGCACCAAAGCCGGTCATCTCACTACCCCTAATCAAAGGTCAAGATGGTCAAGTAAGGTTCTAGGTCATTAGTGCTTAGTGACATCACTCAGCGGCCCCGTACTCTCCTTGATTGAACTCAAGGGTTACCGGTACTCACAAATATGTCGCACTAATATAGCTATTGCTTCGACCATGTCGGTATACCCCGCACAGTTTCCACAACGTATTGCTATCTATGAATGTTTCCCAAAATCCGGGTGTAGGATTGCAAACCCAAACAATAGAGCCAAGATATAAAGCAAACAATTCAAACAATTAGTCATGCAAGAGGGTGATCTGAGCCTTAAGGTTACTCCACTTTTAAAATTACCTCCCCAGCAGAGTCGCCAGTTCTGTGATACGGTGGGAGAACTGACTATGGTTTTGCGTTTGTTTTCGCAAATGTTTCGGTTGAGCAAGAGTCGCCACCGACTTTTTATTTTATCCTAAGGAAAGGTTTAAAAAGCACAGCAAAAACCTTTGAGATTTTTTCTTGGGTTCGGGGAGTAGATTATAGAAAGGGAAGGTATTAGCACCCTTTCTATCCATGGTTATCCATGGGCTCTTAGGTACTTGCTTAGATCAACTTGCCTTGGTTTTCAATTGTTTGAAATGGTGCTTTGTGTGTGGCTTTTGAAAAATGTTTTGAAAAAGATGCCTTGTCTAGGCTACCCTTGTAACAATTCTTTACTCGAATGTTTTACAAAAGGTGTTTTGTCTTTTTGAAAAGATGTTTCAAGGTTTTTTGAAAGTGTTTGTGAAGTGTGGTTTGAAAAATAGGCAAGTGTTTTGTTTTGCAAGTTGACAAGTACTTAAGAGCTATCTACCCTAAAGTTCTCAAAGATTTTTGTTATGTTTTAACCCTTTTAACAATTTTGTTCCACCATTGCATTTGGTGGACAATCTTGTGTTAGGAGGTGAAAGGGACGGGCGCGGGTCATCGTTTAGACCATAATTGCAATAGTGCTAAGTATCTTTGGGCAATTTTCTTTTAAGGGACTTTGATCATTTTTTAGGCAACTTTCGAAAGCGTCATCGAGGGACTATGATCAATTGATTTGTATTTGTTTTGCCCAAAGAAACCTAACATGCAATATGGCCCAATTATTTGAAGGCAACAAGTGGAATACTCTAGGGGTGCAAGTGTGATATGTGTTGTCCATTTTCATGCTTTGATTATCTTGAAATTAGGTCAAACTATTTTGTTCTTTTTATTTGCATACAAACCCTAATTCTAGCATGGCATATTTAAAAAGCGTTAAAGTGCGAAAAGTAAAATTCCTACACTATTACAACACAATATGGGAAGGGGGTACAAATATTCAAATGGGGGGATATTTAGACAAGGAATTTAAACCTAGCTATTACATCAATTTTGGAATATTTACAAGACAATTAATTGCATAAATTAAATGAAAAATAAAAATAAAGATGCAAAATGCAAAAAGGGTTTTCATATGTATGGAAAAAGGATATTTTTTTATGTCCAATAAACAAAATGAATAAAAATAAAAAAAGTAATATTTTTGGAGTTTTTTTTTTGTGTTTTAAGGGTAAAACCCTAATTTTTATTAAGCAAATATATATATTAATTAATTTATACAAGTATTTATTTATTATGTACAAAAATAAAATAAAATGAAGTATATTTATAAAAGAGTATTTTTTATGTCAAATATTAATAAAATAAAAATATAGGTATTTTTGTATTTTAACCTAAATATACTAATAAATATATATATATATATATATATATATATATATATATATATATATATATATATATATATATATATATATATATATATATATATATATATATATATATATATATATATATATATATATATATATATATATATATATATATATATATATATATATATATATATATATATATATATATATATATATATATATATATATATATATATATATATATATATATATATATATATATATATATATATATATATATATATATATATATATATATATATATATATATATTAATTTCTAAATATGTATTATATATATAAAAATAATAATATTTAATATTTATAAAAAAAAGTATATTTTGCATAAAATACTTTCAAAAGAAAAAATGAAATAAAAATCAGAAATAAAGTATATTTGCATTATTTTTTCCTATTTATTCTAAATAATATATATATATATATATATATATATATATATATATATATATATATATATATATATATATATATATATATATATATATATATATATATATTTATGTACAAATGTCCATATGAACAAATAAATACCTAAAAAATACAAAAATGGTGTAAAAAATATTTTTCATGTTTTTAATATTATTAGCAAAAATAAATAAGTCAGGATAAAAAAAGAAAAGTCAAAAAATCATGCAAATAAACAAAATGGGCCTAGGGGGTGTAAAATCAAAAATATGGTGTGAAAAGAAATAACACAACAGGCCCAGCCCATGAAGCTTCTTCTTCAACCTTCATACAAAAAGATGTCAAAAACGCGCGCCTGTTTTCCAAGTTCAAACATCTGGATTCTTTGATCTTTTGCACAAACTCACAACATAAGAAATGTTAAGCATTGAATCACGATTCTAAATATATAAAGAACTCATCCTAACTCTCAGAAATGAGAGAGAATTTTAACATTCCCAAATCCTGACCTAACTTTTCTTCGATATTCAGACCTTAAATTCTCATAGCTCAGGCAAAATAAATGAAAAGTAAAAGCATGTACAGATTCAGGGGCATGAGTAGAACATTTCTTATTCACAAACCTAGAGCTAATGATGCCTACACTAAGAGTTAGAAGTTCAAAAAGATACCTGTTCAGTTGAAGTTCTATCTGGCAATGGGGGAGTTTTCAGGGCAAGATGATGATCTGTACAGCTTGTCTGAAGTGTGGTGATGCTATTCCAATGCTTACTTTGCTTTGAAACACCTTGAATCGAGCTATGGACCTTCAACTGCAAAACAAGAAAGTGAAAATGGTGGAACTGGTTAGGGGAGTTACATGTCGTGTTTTATGTTTTGGTTAGCTTCAAGTGATGCTAGGGAATGTGTTTGATGAGCTTTGGGCAAGAAATCATGAAAGGAATGAGAGATGGGATTCAATCTGCAGACCCTGCCCTGTTTTTGCAGTTTGAGAGTGATTCTGGTAATGGGAGTGTTTGAGACCTTGTTTGCTCGTGTCCTAGCTTGGGTTTGATGATTAGAAGGTGTACAAAATATTTGCTTAAGGTTTCTAATACTGAGATGAAAGTTGGTGATGTTATGATGTGTTTCTTCACACTTAAGCAAGCAAAGGCCACTTGAGTTTCTAGGCAGGTAGAGGCCCCCTAAACATGCTGCAAAACCTCTCCTTGATCAGTGTGTTTTGTTCATAATCTTGTGCCAATTAGATTTGATCTGTACTTCTTGGATTTGCATTATGACATAAAGCTTGCTTTTGCAAAAATGGCTATTTCACTTTTTCCATTTATGGCCTAATCCAACATGTAATGCTTAAACTCATGAAACAAGGCCTTAGCATAATGAACATGCATTAAATTATTGAGTGTTGGATGGTTTAAGGGCCTGTAATCAAGTGGCATGCTGGTTTGAGAAATTTGCACAAGTTATGAACATGTACATGGCCATGAATCAAAGTGACTTTTTGCTATATTGCAAAATTCGATTCTCTCAAGTCATGAGGTTGTTTGATGAGTTCTTGGACATTTTGGAAATCTTGGAATATGTACTACAATCCATCTTTGAAGTGCAAATTGAAATTCCAAGTGGAAGTGTGTGGAAAATGGTCTTGAAGTTAGGTAGAAAACCTTGCCAAAATAGGTTAAAATTTCACTAAGTTAAGAATGGTTTAGTACCCTTATTCCAAAAATTGTAACTTGAGATACAAGCCTCTTTTGGGAAAACTTTGTGAATCACAGTTGTAGATTATGCAACAAGCTACAACTTTCATGTTTTAACTTTTGTTTGAATCCAAATGAATCTTGGTGAGAAAGTGGGGCAAAGTTGGGAAAAAGTTAGGGTTTTTCATAACTTAGAAAAATTCTAAGTTATGAAAAATTCTCATTTCAAACCCTAATTTGCAATTTTTGGTTTCTTGGTGAACAAGTTTCATGATTTGGCATGTTTTGATGAAAAATGAATCTTGACTCTTGATTTTGACCAAAAAGTCAAAGTTTGACTTTTCAGTATACAGTCAAAATTGATCAATTGACTGGGAAATTCAACTGTCAATCTTGTGTACTTGGGATCTTTTGAACTTGTTGAGCATGTCAAGATAATTCCATGGGGTCCTTGAGTCCATATGTGAGCTTGGTTTGCCATTGGCTAGGTCAAACAGTCAAAAATTGCCTTTGTGAAGTCAAAACCCTAAAAATGACCATTTTGCCCCTTTTGGTGATCTGATCAAATTTCTTGTGGAGTTGTGATCCAAACTTGATCAAATGGTCCATGTGAGTTCATAATGTTGAGGTGGGTCAATTTTCATGATATTTGACTGTCAATTGGCCATAGTTGACTTTTTCCCCAATACAGCTGATTTCTAGGTCAACTGTCCAATTGACTGGGCAAAACTTGGAATCAAGACTTGAAACTTGATGTGGGTAAACTTGGGAGTCCAATAAGAAGCATGAAAGTCATTTTAGGCAAATTAGGTCAAAACATCTCTGTGCAAACACAAACCCTAATTTGGGTCAACAGTGCAAGGAGAAGTCTTGAGCAGATGAAACCCTAACTGAATCTTGATCTCCAAGGGCTTTGTGCTGAGAAATCAATGAGAAATGGGAGGGCAAATTTTGGGGTACAACAGTTGCCCCTGTTTAATCTTCTTGAACCTGAAGAGTTAGATTGGCAAGTTTGCCTTTCGTGACTCGAGGGTAAAAGGAGATTGGACACTAGAGTGCCCTTAAATTTGCACTCGTCAAAGCAATGGATGCGGGAATGGGCTTAGAGATTCCATTTGGAGATGGGCTTAACGATGCCATATGGAATGACAGAAACTTGTCGGGGATGGGCTTAAAGATGCCATCTGGAAAGAGTATCAGGAAGGTGTCCATGCTTCGGACCATCTCTGAACCGGGGGTCTGAATAAGCAATAGATTGACATCCGTCGTTGGGAGGAATCCGTAAACTGTTTTCAAAAATTGCATCTGAACAAGTTGATAGGTTAACATCCGTTGTTGGGAAGAATCCATAAACTGTTTTCAGAAGTCTTGAGAAGAAACTGAACAAGCGATAGGTTAACATCCGTTACTTGGAGAACCCGTGAACTGTTTTCAGAAATCTTGAAGTTGAATAAGCAATAGAGCAGCATCCGTTGTTGGGAAGCGTCCGTAAACTGTTTTCAAAAGTTGAGAAGAGTCTGAACAAGCGATAGATTAACATCCGTTGTTGGGAAGAATCCGTAAACTGTTTTCAGAAACCTGGAGAAGAATCTGAACAAGTGATAAGTTAACATCCGTTACTTGGAGAACCCGTGAACTGTTTTCAGAAATATTGAATTTGGAGGAAGAACCGGTGTAGGGTTCCCTGATGATGAGCTCGTGTAAAACTGCATCTGGATAAATCTGGAATAAGCATTAGAATGTTGCCATGTCTGGGTCATATCCGAACTATTCCTGGAAAGAATCTCGGAAGATAATGTTTTTAGTCTGTCGACTAGTCTTACCTGAAAAGGTAAAGAGTTAGTTGTATGCAATGTCATGATGCATGATACAATGTATGTTATATGATATGAATGTAAATGGATGCGCATGTAAGCTGGAGAGCTGTCTTGCAAAGGATATATGAATCCGAGCTGGCTGAAGATAAAAATATCTTGACTGCTGCCGGGAAGAATAATTTCTGGTTGTTGCTGGAAAATAAAGAGCTTGGGTTGCATACCAATCTTCTGGGGAATTCCTGATGACTTCTACTGGGGAGTTCCAATCTAATAGACTCATGCTGGGATGTAAGACTGAGAATCTTCAGTTTGGCGGGAAGTATTTCTGGCGACCTTACTGGGGAACTCAAGATTTGCCCTCCCAAAATTCTGTGGGGAGAAGGCTCATTAGTCTGGCTCCGCTGGGGATACTGAAACTTAAACTCTGAGGGGAAATGAGTTCTGGAGGATTCTTTGGTTGGGGATAACAAAGATAAACTCCTCTGAGGATTGTATTGATAAGCTATGTTGGGGAACTTTGATGAACTCCGCTGGAGGTAGGAAGAATTTTGGCGAGTGCGATCTTCCGTGGTAGTTAGCTGAGGATAACCCAGTTATAAGCCCTTGTGAGGAATAACTTTGAATAAAGCTCGGGAGAGACGTCCGTACTCTGCAGGGGACAAGCTTCCAGAATCTACTGGGGATACGCTTCAAGACTTGCTGGGGATATGGATTCCAAATCTTCTGGGGGTTTCCTTTGAGAGGGTATCAAGATATCCAACTGTATCTTCAAACTATCAGTAATCCTCTTTCTTGATTCATAAGGAAATGATTATGTTCAAATGCATATGCCTTTTTAACAAAACATTGGACGTTTCTCAAAATAAAACAAATAGTGCAAGAGGAAAAATGAAAGGAAATGACACAAATTTCTGGGAAAAGTATTTGTATTAACTTTCTCTGAGTATATTTGTACAAAGGAGACAGTCATCCTAATAAGAGGATTTTGTCGTAAATATTTGAAAAATTTATACAAAATAAAGATGGTTATGTGAAATAATTCCATGGGATTCCATTCCGCTATAGCTTTCACAACTCTGAATATCTGTCCATTCAATGCTTCGTTTGTCGATGACTGGATTGATCAGAAGCCCGGAACTGGTTGACGAAGAGATTGTCTTTGAAGTGATCCGACGAGACATAGTCATACGCTTTAATTCCCTAACTTTTGTCTGAATCGCCCTTTCGGGTTTTCGATCCACCGGGAAACCCCTTTTTGCCCAAGCCGGCCTTTCGGGTTTTCAACTTGTCGGGTGTACAGATTTTTTTTTTATCCCTAATTTTTGCCTGAACCGCCCTTTCAGGTTTTCGGTTCACCGGGATGCCCATTTTTGCCCAAGCCGCCCTTTCGGGTTTTAGACTTGTCGGGTTATTTTATGCATAGTATCTTTTGACTATGTCTGCATTCGCAGGGTGCGGCAAATCGTCACCGTCCATGGTGGTCAGAATCATTGCACCACCAAAAAATATGCTTTTGATCACAAATGGTCCTTCATATGTAGGAGTCCATTTGCCCCTGGGATCACTTTGCAGCAAGATAATCCGCTTGATTACGAGATCTCCGACTTGATACACTTGACGTCTGACTTTCTTATTGAAGGCCTTGATCATCCGTTTTTGATACGTCTGACCATGACATATAGCAGCGAGTCGCTTCTCGTCGATCAAATTGAGTTGATCAAGTCGAGTCTGCATCCAATCATCTTCATTCAAACCTGCATCCTTCATAATCCTTAGAGAAGGAATCTGAACCTCCATAGGCAGGACGGCTTCCATGCCATATACCAACGAAAATGGGGTTGCCCCGGTTGAAGTACGTGCCGTCATACGGTATCCATGCAGAGCAAACGGTAACATCTCATGCCAGTCTTTGTAAGTGACTGTCATTTTCTGAATGATCTTCTTAATGTTTTTGTTCGCAACTTCAACAGCACCGTTCATCTTCGGCCGATAGGGAGATGAATTGTGATGATAAATCTTGAATTGTTCGCACAATGCGGTGATCATTGTGTTATTCAGATTTGTGCCATTGTCTGTGATGATCCTGTCTGGAACACCATACCGGCAGATGAGATATTTCTTGATAAAGCGGGCAACCACATTTTTAGTAACAGAGGCGAAGGAAGCTGCTTCGACCCATTTGGTGAAATAGTCAATGGCAACCAGGATGAAGCGATGTCCGTTGGAAGCCGTGGGCTTGATCTCTCCAATCATGTCAATGCCCCACATTGCGAATGGCCAAGGAGCAGTCAGAACGTTGAGAGGAACCGGAGGGATATGAACTTTGTCAGCGTAGACTTGGCATTTGTGGCAAGTGCGGGAATGTTGATGGCAGTCAGCTTCCATGGTAGACCAGTAATAGCCTGCCCTTAGGATCTTCTTAGCCATTGTATGCTCGCTCAAGTGAGTGCCAAATATGCCGCTGTGTATATCAGTCATGATCAATTCTGCTTCAGCTTTGTCTACGCATCGGAGCAACACACAATCATGGCTTCGTTTGTAAAGGATGTCGTTGCTCAGGAAGAATTTAGCAGCAAATTTCCTTAAGAACTTCTTGTCATTTACGGAAGCTCCTTCGGGATAATCTCTAGTCTCGAGATACCTTTTGATTTCATGGAACCAGGGTTGTTCCACTACTTCTTCGGTATTAATCTCATGACAATGCGCAAGTTCATCCATTCGCTCGATGGTGATTTGGGGAGCCTCGTTATCCCAGTTGAGTTTAAACATGGAGGACATTGTGGCTAAAGCATCTGCTAGCTGATTCTCTTCTCGCGGGAAATGCTCGAAGGTAATTTGCTCGAAATGAGGCAACAATGTCAGGACATGTTCTTTGTATGGGATAAGATTAGGATGCTTGGTACCACTCTCCTTTGATTTGACTGATAACCAAAGCCGAGTCCCCAAATACGATCAAAGATTTGATCCCCAAGTCTATAGCAGCCTTGAGACCAAAGATGCAAGCTTCGTATTCAGCCATGTTATTTGTGCAGCTGAAGCAAAGTCGGGCCGTGAAAGGCGTGTGACAGCCTTCCGGAGAAATGAGTATTGCGCCGATACCATTTCCAAGTGCATTTGAAGCATCATCAAAGTACAGGGTCCATCGAGATCCCTTTTCGGGTCCATCATACGGTCTGTCACCTTCAATGTTGTCCAAATTCATGATGTCCTCGTCTGGGAAGTCAAATCTCATGGGTTGATAATCTTCGATAGCTTGATGAGCCAGATGGTCAGCTAGTACACTCCCTTTTATAGCTTTTTGGGTGGTGTACTGGATGTCATACTCAGTTAGGATCATTTGCCATCTAGCTATCCTTCCAGATAAAGCGGGCTTTTCGAAGATATACTTGATAGGGTCCATTTTGGAGATCAACAAGGTAGTATGAGTCAACATATACTGTCTTAGTCGGCGAGCAGCCCATACCAAAGCGCAGCAAGTTTTCTCGAGCAGTGAGTAGCGAGTCTCACAGTCGGTAAACTTTTTGCTAAGGTAATAAATAGCATGCTCTTTTCGACCAGACTCGTCATGCTGGCCCAAAACACACCCCATTGAGTTATCCAAGACGGTCAAATACATGATCAATGGTCTTCCTTCGACGGGTGGCATCAGAATAGGAGGTTCTAGCAAATACTCCTTGATTCTATCAAAAGCAGCTTGGCAATTGTCGTTCCATTCGATTACCTGATCTTTCTTCAAGAGTTTGAAAATCGGCTCACAGGTAGAAGTCAGATGAGAAATGAACCTGGCAATATAGTTCAAGCGCCCCAAGAACCCCCTAACCTCCTTTTCAGTACGGGGAGCATGAATCTCTTGTATTGCTTTCACTTTTGCTGGATCAACTTCAATGCCTTTGTTGCTTACAATGAATCCCAGGAGTTTACCAGACCTAACTCCAAAAGTGCACTTACTTGGATTCAGCCGGAGTTTGTATTCTTTCAACCTGGCAAACAGCTTTTCTAGATGTTCAAGGTGCTCCTCCTCTGTTTGTGACCGAGCTATCATATCGTCTACGTAAACTTCAATCTCATGATGTATCATATCATGAAATAAAGCTACCATGGTGCGTTGATAAGTTGCCCCTGCGTTCTTCAGCCCGAACGGCATCACCTTGTAACAGAAAGTGCCCCATTGTGTGACAAAAGTAGTTTTCTCCATATCCTCGGGGGCCATTTTGATTTGATTGTAGCCCGAGAATCCATCCATGAAGGAAAACACTTTGTGCTGAGAAATCAATGAAAAATGGGAGGGCAAATTTTGGGGTACAACAGCAAGAAATGGCCAGACCCATGATCAACGAGACTAACATGGCAAAGAACTTACGGGCAGAGGCAGTCAACACAACATGTTACATTCAACACAGAGTCTCCATAAGACCTATTTTAGGTAATACTCCTTATGAATCATGGAAGAACAAAAAACCCAACATTTCATATTTTCATTCCTTTGAACGTGACTGTTTTATTCTAAACACTAAGGAGAATATTAACAAGTTTGATTCTAAAGCATAAAAATGTATCATGTTAGGATACTCTGAACGCTCAAAAGGCTACATAATGTATAACACTAAAACACTTATTGTTGAGGAATCTATTCAGTTTAGATTCAATGATAATCTTGACTCTAAAAAGTCAAAGCTAGTTGAAAATTTTGCAGATCTATAGATTACCTTTTCAGACTCAGAAAGTAATGACGCTGCTACAAAGGAACCCGAGAAAAAAGAATCTGAAGAAGTTAAACCAGAAGTTGTTGAAGCTTTGACTCCTCTAAGGAAGCATATACAATCTTCACATCTAGAAGAATTGATTATGGGCGACAAAACTGAACCAGTCAGAACCAGATCCTCGATCGAACCTTCTGAAGAGATGCTTATGGGTTTGGTGTCCCTCATAGTACCTACATCTATTAATGAAGCGCTTTTTGAATCAAAATGGATTATGGCAATGCAAGAAGAGTTGAATCAATTATCCATTAATAATGTGTGGGATCTTGTGCCTATACCCAAAGGAACCCATGTGATTGAAACCAAATAGGTCTTTAGAAACAAGATCAATGAAAAAGGAGAAGTGGTAAGAAACCAGACTCGATTGGTTGCACAAGGTTATAGTCAACAATAAGGGATTGACTATACATAACCTTTGCACCAGTTTTCATGTTAGAGTCTATTTGTCTCTTAATTTCGTTTGTTGTTAACCACAACACCATCTTGTATCATATGGGTGTTAAGAGTGCATTTTTGAACCGCTACATAATTGAGGAAGTGTATGTACATCAACCTCCTGGTTTTGAAAATCATAAAAATCCATATTTTGTTTTCAAACTCAAGAAATCATTGTCTGGTCTGAAATAAGCTCCCAAAGCTTGGTCTGAAATATTTCACCAGAGGAAAGGTTGATACCACTCATGACATTCTAATAGTTCAAATATATTTGATGATATTATATTTGGTTCTGCTAATGCCACTTTTTGCAAGGAATTTGATAAGTTTATGTAGGCCGAATTTGAGATGAGCTTGATGGGGAAACTCAAGTTATTTATGCGAATCCAAATCAATCAAGACCCAAAAGAGACTTTCATTCATCAGAGTAAGTACACCAAAGAACTTCTGAAAAAGTTTGACTTATCTGATTGTAAGGCAACAAACATGCCAATGCATTCTACTTGAATTATGGAAATGGATAAGGTAAGTGATAAGGTTGATCAGAAGCTGTACAGAGGTATGATAGGTTCTCTATTATATTTTACTGCTTCTAGACCTGATATTGTATTCAGTGTCTGCTTCCAATCAGATCCAAGAGAATCTCACTTAACAACCGTTAAGAGGATTTTTAGGTATCTGAGAGGTACTACTAACTTTATTTGTGCTATAGAAAATAAAGTGAATACAAGTTAGTAGGCTATTGTGATGCTGGTTATGTTGGAGATAGAATAGAGAGGAAAATAACTTCTGGAAGCTGTCAGTTTCTAGTAGACAATTTGATCTCATGGTCTAGCAAGAGGAAATCAATAATAGCGCTCTCAACAGCAAAATCCGAGTATATTTATGCTTCTGGACATAGCACCCAGATCCTCTGGATGAAAACTCAACTAGATGACTATCAAATATATGAGAGTAACATTCCTTTTCTCTGTGATAATACTTCTGCTATTTGTTTGTCCAAGAATCCAATTTTACATTCTAGGGCTAAACATATTTAGATTAAACATCATTTTATAAGAGACTATGTTCAGAAGAGAATTGTATCTTTAAAATTCATAGATGCAAATCATATATTGGCAGATATATTTACAAAACCCCTTGCTGAAGATACGTTTGTTCTCATTCTGAAGCATTTGAAAATGGTTTTATGTCCATAATGAAAAAGATGTAATCTCAGAATGTTGGCTTCCAGAATAGAAAAGTGAGACTCTGAGGCTTGTTATTTGTTTCTCTTATGTAATGTGAGGCTTCTTATAAGTGAGATTCTCATATAACTAAAGTGTCCTAGGTCAGAATCTTTTCTTTTGAAAGCTTTTGTTCCTTGGAAACTGAAGAGTTTACTTCATTAATGAGGTGCCAGGATAGTGAAATATTAGTGATTCAATTTAAGACAAATATATTTTCTGAAGCACGCCTAGCACTTGATATGACATATTGGGAGAAGAGATCTTATTGGGATTAGGTAAAAAATCTCTATGCTTTACCCCTTGTCAGAATTTTTGTACTATTCAAAACTTTTTTTAATGATTACAAAAAACTCTATTTAAACTCACTCACTCCCACTTCACACAATTTCATTATCACTATCCCACACTTTCTCTCTTTCAAGCCCCAAAAGTTCTCAAAAACCCTAAAAACACTTTTCAATTCTTGTTCGTGAGTCAATGGCTGGTCAACAACAACATTACTCAACTGCTCAAGAAATGGTTCAAGGTTTTTCTCAACAATGATAACAAGTTCAAGATCCTGATATTTACTTGTCTACTTCGGTAAATTAGTTATCGATTCTTGCTGAGTTGATAGTTAATTTCGAGAACCTCTCTACTCATGGTTATAATATCTCTGAAGTTTTTAAGTTTCAAGGATGGGAAACTTATTTTGATCGTCTGAAGGGGCCAGTTTATCCTGAACTGGTCAAGGATTTATGGATACATGCTTATGTATCTAAAAGTGATCATATTTGTTCTAAGGTCAAGGGTCAATGTATCTTTATCATTGAGGAAGATGTTGCTAAGCTGATTAATCATGATGGAATTGGAGAGAGATTTATCAACATGGCTGTTGATTCTTTAAAGATGGATGGAAACACAACAAATATCTTCAAGGAAGGTACTGACAAGCATAATCCCAAGTTTCTTGATGGCAAACTTAGTGTGTGGTTTAAGATCTTTCTGGGTTGTTTCAATCATTGTTGTCCTACAAATTATTCGGATTACATCAACACTGATCAGAAGCATATGTTGTCAGTTATTTCCACAAATGTAAAGATCAACTTTCTGATTATGTTGTTCCATCATCTGAAGAACACCATTATGGAGACTAGAGATTTTGGTTTAAAACCCAGAAAATCTGTTCCAATGGGTAGACCATCTCTGATATTCTTGTGGAAAACAGACTTGTTAATTCTTTGAATCTTCAAGAAACAATAGAAGTTATGGTTGGATCCTCACTTAGTGGAAAAACTTTGAAGAATATGTCCTTAATTTCTAATGTCTTTGTGCTTCCATCTAAAATTGTTGTTGATGATGTTGCTGCTAGAAGGAAGGTTGTAGAAGGATATCATGTATATTATTGTAACAGACCCTCTATAATCAATCAAAAAAATGGTCTTGTTGCTCCTTCTGCTTTTTCGGCTAAAAAGAAGACGAAATATTCCAAGAAATCAGTTGCCGAGGGTTCCTCTAATAAGTATAAGACTTTAAAATCCAACAAAAGATCATTGGAATTTTCTGCAGGTGCTGATGATGATTCTAAACCTTCTAAGGTTACTAGAACATATGGATCTTCTCTATCTCCTAAGACTGAAGTTGATTCTTATGCTCCAAGAAACTCTGGAGCTGATCTAACAAACTGTGTCTCTGTTAAGATTATTATTCTTGATAACGCATCAATTTCATACACCCATCCATTCACTCAAATTTCACTTTCACCTACTATACCTCTTGTCTCCATGTTTGGAACAGTGTATGCTTCCCCACCAAAAACTCCAAAAGTTTCAGAAGCATCTCCTTCTGATCATAAGACACCCTCAAAGAATCCAAACACTTTTGAAGTAAACTCTTCAGAAATTACAACTTTTGTACCCCCTCACTCCATTCGTCACTACAACTCTCCGTTCCTCTCCCTTAACCATCCACCACCATATTCTCTGAACCCATTCCCACAATAACCAAATTGGTTGAACCTCAACCACCACCATAAATAATCTTTCATCAACTTAGAGAATATGAGATAAATCTCAACCCTCTTCTCCAAAACCTCCCTTCGTCATCCCCTCAACCTGAGCCTCACAATTATGATGCTCAAGATACTACTTCTAAGGACTTTATGTCTAAAAAAGATATCCTGAAAATCATTGATGTGCTAGACAAACCTTCATGCCCTTACTCCACACCCTCTCAACTCTTTTTTCTTCTACTGACATTCGTCCAACACCCTTGGGTGAATTGATGTATTATTTTGAATATATTGCTCGTGACTCATTATGTTATGCTATAAAGACTACTTCTGACAACACAAATCCTGAATAAACCAATGCTATCTGGTTTGGTTTCAAAAGGTGGATGACGGTTAACTCCAACATTATTCAAGTCTTATGTAACTAGGAAGCAATAAAGAAATACAAGGATATGCTTGCTGCTAAGGCACCCCCTCCTATCCTTTGTTGTTTGCTTGTTCCTGAAGTAGTCATTCCAGTAGAAGAACCTACTTCTGTAATGAATAAACAACTTACAGAAGCTGCTACTTCTAAGATGATTGTATTGAGAAGTCTTCTGTTGAAGATGGTATCTGTTGTACCCCAAAATTTTCCCTCCCTTTTCATCAACATTTTCTCACCACAAGACTCCTGGAGCTCAAGATCAAGTTAGGGTTTGCTCTGCTCAAGGCCCCTCCTTGCACTGTTGACCCAAATTAGGGTTTGAGTTTGCACAGGGATGTTTTGACCTAAAATGCCTAAAGTTACTTTCATGCTTCATGTTGGACTCACAAGTTTATCCATACCAAGTTTTAAGCCTTGATTCCAATCTTTGCCCAGTCAATTGGACAGTTGACCTAGAAATCAGCTGTATTGGGGAAAAAGTCAACTATGGCCAATTGACAGTCAAACCTCATGATTTTTGACCCACATCAACATAATGAACTCACATGAACCATTTGGTCAAGTTTGGATCCCAATTCCACAAGAAATCTGATCAGATCACCAAAAGGGCAAAATGGTCATTTTTAGGGTTTTGACTGCACAAAGGAAATTTTTGACTGTTTGACCTAACCAATGGCAAACCAAGCTCACATATGGACTCAAGAAATCAATGGCATTGTCTTGACCCAATCAACAAGTTCAAAAGATCTCAAATGCATAGGATTGACAGATGAATTTTTCAGTCAACTGATCAAAATTTGACTGTATACTGAAAAGTCAAACTTTGACTTTTTTGGTCAAAATCAAGTGCCAAGATTCATTTTTCATCAAGACATGTCAAATTATGAAACTTGTTCATCAAGAAATCAAAAATTACAAATTAGGGTTTAAAATGGAAAATTTCATAACTTAGAAAATTTTCTAAGTTATGAAACTTTCTTATTTTTTCCTAACTTTGTCTCATTTTTTCACCAAGATGCAAATGGATTCAAACAAAACTTGAAACATGAAAGTTGTATTCCATTGCAAAATCTACAACTTTGATTCACAAAGTTTTCTCAAAGGAAGCTTGTATCTTAAGTTATGATTTTTGGAACAAGGGTGCAAAACATTTTTAACTTAGAGAAATTTTGACCTATTCTAGGCAGGATTTTTGTCCAACTTATTGGCCATTTTTCACATGGTTCCACTTGGAGTTTCAATTTGCATTACAAAGATGGATTGTAGTACATGTTCCAAGCTTTCCAAATTATCCAAGAACTCATCAAACACCCTTGTGGTTAGAGAGAATCGAATTCACAAAGTTGGCCAAAACTCACTTTTGTTCATGACCAATACATGTTCATAGCAAATGGAATTTTCAAATCAGCTTGGTTTGTGCTAACTTGTAGGCCTCTAAACCCTTTTACACTCAATAATTAAATGCCTAACCATTGTGTTAAGGTGTTATTTCATCCCTTTAGGCATTGCACATAAAACTAATCCCTAACTAGAAAAAGCAAAGTTCCCATTTTTGGCTTAATGTCACTTTATGTAAAAAGTGAATCCTTGAGGCATGGGGCCAGATCTTTGAGGCCAGATAGAGTCCACAAATTACAAGTCTCAAGGGCAAGATGTGCAACATACATTAGGGGTGGTGCAGGCCTGTATCACAACTTACACTATCTTTGCTTACAATAGAAGAAACCTTGCAAACTGAACCAAGACTCATTTCCTGCAAACAAGAGCTTAAGCAAACTTTGTACACAACTTCCATACCTCCCAACTGACCTAAGACACGACTCATTCATCCTCAATACCTCTTCATTCACTAAATCACAGTTTTGCTGCAAAACAGGGCACCCCCTGCGGATTGAAGTCCACAGCTCAATCCACTCGTGCACTTTGGCTAAAACCAGTTCAAATACATTCCATTCCATCCACACAAACTATCCCAAGCCCTAAACACAAGCTGTAACACCCCTAACCAAGTTTGCCATTTTTACTTTCAAGCTGTGCTGGTGGACTTCCATAGCACGATACAGTTGGTTTCAAAGCAAGCTAGGCATTTGGGAAGCATCCTTGGACTTCAGGCAAGCTCAACCAAAGCTCAAACTCCATTGAAGATACCTACATTGCTCTGTTCGATTCAAGCTGAAACAGGTCAAACCATGGACTTCTATCTCTCAATCTAGGAAGAGTTAGGCTTAGGTTTGTGAATGAAACATGCTCTACTCATAGCCCTGAAGCCATACATGTGTCCACTTTTCATTTATATTAAGCATGCTGTGAGAATTTTAACCATGAACATTGAAGAAAAACTAGGTCAGAAATTGGGGGTGAAGAAATTCTCCCTGGTTTCTTAGAGTTAGGACAAGTTTTTTACATATTTGAAATCGTGGTTTGATGCTCTACATTGTTTATGTTATGAGTTTTGGCTAAAAATCAAGGAATCAGGAGTTTGAATGAAGCAAGGAAACGCGCGTTTTTGTTGTTCAAAGGTTGTTGGAGGTTGAAGACAAAGTTGACTTGGGCTGGGCCTGAGTCAACTTACTTTTTGCACCCTTTTTTTTTCATTTGCACCCCCCTGGCCTATTGTGTGAAATATTTGTCATTTTTGCATTTTTCTTTTTGATTCTGATTTTATATTTTTTGCTCAAACATAAAAAATATTAAAAATATTTTTCCACATTTTTTTACATTTATTTGGCATTTATTTGTTTTATTAAAAATGTATATGTAAATAAATAGATTTCCTTTTCTTTTTAAAACCCTAGAAAATAATACCAAAAAAAATATTTAATTTTAGTTATTATTTTTTATTTACATTTTGAAAACATTTTCTAAAAAAAAATACATTTTTGTAAATAATTAATATTATATTGTTGTACATATTTAGCATTATTAAATATATATAATATATACTTACACCTATTTTATTAAATATTTAGGGCAGAAATACAAAAATAATACATTTTATTTTTATTTAATATTTGACATCAAAAATACTTTTTTTTTCACCATATACTTTTTATTTTGTACATGAATTAACATGTATTGTACATAATTAATAAATATTACTATTTATTTAAAAACTAGGGTTTTGCCCTAAATGACAAAAATATTCAAATTTGACCTTTTTATTTTTGTTTATATTTTCACATTGAAAAATACTTTTACATACATAAAAAATCATTTTTGTGCATAATACATTCTTATTTATTTATTGTATTTACTTAAATATTGTACAATTAAATATTTGTATCCTATACATTCGATATGGTTGTAATAACTTAGATTTTATTTCCTTGTCAAATATCCCCAAATCCAAATTTGTACCCCTCTCCCTATATCATGTTGTAATAGTTTAGCATTTAAATTTTCGCATTTAAAAGCTTTCAATTATGCCATGATAAACCTAGGGTTTGTATGCAAATAAAACCAACAAATAGCTTGACTTAATCCAAGATAAACATGCATGAAAAACAAACACAATGCACACTTGCACCCTTAGGGTTACTCCACTTGTTGCCTTCAAAAATGGGCCATGGTTGCATGTCAAGTACTTTGGCAAAACAAAACAAAAACAAACAAAATGATCATAGTCCCTCGATGACGCTATCTTGTTGCCTAAACAAAATGATCATAGTCCCTCAAGAAAATTGCCAAAATACTTGACACTATTGCATTCATGGTCTAAATGATGACCCGCGCTCGTCCCGTTAACATCCTAACACAAGGTTGTTCACCAAATACAATGGTGAAACAACACTGTTAAAAGGGTTAAAACATGAGAAAGATCTTTGAGAAATTTAGGGTAGATAGCTCTTGGTTACTTGATCAAGCTTGCAAAACACACTTGCCATTTTCAAAACACACTTCACAACACAACTTCCAACAAACAACTTTCAAAAAAACATTGAAACATCTTTTCAAAAAGACAAACACCTTTGTAAAACATTCGAGTAAAGAATTGTTACAATGGTTGCCTAGACAAGGCATCTTTTTTCAAAACATTTTCAAAACCACACACACAAAACACCATTTCAAGCAATTGAAAAACAAAGGCAAGTGATCTAAAACAAGTAACTAAGAGCCCATGGATAACCATGGATGAAAAGGGTGCTAGCACCTTCCCTTTTCATAATCTACCCCCCGAACCCACGAAAACATCTCAAAGGTCTTTCCTGTGCTTTTTGACCTTTCCTTAGGATAAAATAAAAAGTCGGTGGCGACTCTTGCTAAACCGAACAAGTGCGAAAACAAACGCAAAACCTCAAGTCAGTTCTCCCACCGTATCACAGAACTGGCGACTCTGCTGGGGAGAAATCTAAAAGTGGGGTTACCTTAGGGTTTTAGATCACCTTTACATGCTTACTTTGTTTGCTTTGATTGCTTTACTTTTTTTGGTTCCTTGTTTGGGTTTGTTGTAAATCCTACACCAGGATTTGGGGGCACCTTTTTAGGTAAATAGCAATAAACTGTGAGGGAACTGTGCGGGGTATACCGACATGGTTGAAGCAGTATCTATGTTAGTGTGACATATTTGTGAGTACCGGTAGCCCTTGAGTATTCAAGGATAATACGGGGCCGCTGAGCGATATCATGAAGCACTAACGAACTCTTAGAACCTTACTTGACCATCTTGGCCTTTTTAGGGGTAGTGAGATGACCGACTTTGGTGCAGTCCGAAGTTGGTAGATACTCGATACTACACTCATTGAGGATTGTTTTCTTGGAATATTTTGGTCGCCAGTTAAGTGGCTAAACCAAAACAATGAACACAGAAAATAATCCAGTGATATTGAGCTCCTTAGAACCCGGTTTCTGTTTTAGGACAGGATGAGCCAACTAACTTCAAGAGGGTACTTACCTACGAACCCCATGCAAGCCTAAACCTAAGGACTTGTTTGTTTTGTGTGAATATGATTACCTGTATATACACTTACTTACTTTTGCATACATGTACATAACATCATAACATCATACCATAGCATTTACAATAACCATTTCAAGGATCTCGAGGGTCTTTTGATGCAGGGTCACGTTGAACCAGACGTCTACCAAGGGGCAAGAGGTTTTCTCCTCTAAACAAATGCCGTCAAAGATCAAGTACAACAACTTGAATCAGGGGCTATGACCCACTTGACATGGTGAGCTTGATTCTCGTGGAAAGACATCCACCGTTACAAAGTTCTCCAATCAGAGATGTTGATCGAAGTTCAACCTCTAACATTTTCTTGTGTTTACCCCGAGAGATCCTTGAAAACATTGCATACATATATCATACATATCATTGCATAACAGGTTTCTGCTATACAGGTCCCCTTATCTTCTTACTGTTTATTTCAGTAAGATGAATATGGAACAAACGGTGAAAGATCTCCAAGCTCAAAACGCTCAATTCCAACAAATGCTTCTGGCTATGGGTAAAGGGCAAGAGGATCTGAAAGCTCTCCTTCTCAAAGACAAGAAGAAGAAGTCCAAGAAGGCAGCAGCCATCCTGAACTTGAGCAGAAGACCTGAAACCCTAGATCTTTCAACTCCACCCAGCATAGGGGCCAGTCTTGAAGAAGACCATAATTTGGAGATCAATGATGTTGAAGCTGACTACTCCGAGGAACAATATCCCCCCGCTGATGACAAGCACAAACAGTTGGAGGATCGCCTCAATGCTATGGAGGTTCAACAAATACCTGGCTTGGATTTAGGAGACATGGGTTTGGTTTCTAGATTAGTCATCCCTCCAAAGTTCAAAGTCCCTACCTTTTCCATGTACGATGGAGTCTCTTGCCCTAAGATGCACTTAAAATCTTATATCCGCAAGATTCCACCATACACAACTGATCCAAAGCTTTGGATCCATTTCTTCCAAGAAAGCCTGGTAGGGGCTCAACTCGAGTGGTTCTATCAATTGGAGAGTTCTCGCATCCACACCTGGGAAGATTTAGCTATGGCTTTTTACAAACAGTATCAATACAATGCTGATCTTGCACCAACTCGTGTGCAACTGCAGAACATGACCATGGGTCCTGACGAGAACTTCAAAGGATACGCTCAAAAGTGGAGAGATCTGGCTGGTAGGGTGCAACCCCCTTTAACTGACAGAGAGCTGATTGACATCTTCATGGGAACTTTGACAGGGCCTCTCTTCAATCACTTAATTGGAAGCTCCTCAGCCGGGTTCACCGAGCTAATACTGACCGGCTAAAGGGTCGAAGCTGGCATCAAAAGTGGAAAGATCCAATGAGCTACACCCTCTGATGTATAGAAAATCCCCCATAATGGGAGGAAAGAGTCCAATGCTGTGAACAGTCAAAAAATTCACCGACACGTAGGGGCAGTCCTGGTCTCTGGTTCTACGTCACACCGACAACAGCAAAAGGGAAATCAGCGAAGGCCAGACGAGCCTAAAAGACAGTTCACCAACATCAACATGTCATTGTCTCAAGCGCTGCAACACTTGTTGAGGATGAATTTGATTGCATTGATAGGACCTCATCCAAACCCCAAGACTTCTTCTCCTAACTACAATCCTAAGGCCATGTGTGCTTATCATTCTGACAGTCCCGGGCATGATACTAACGATTGTTGGGCATTGAAGTACAAGATTCAGAATATGATTGATGCCAAGGAGATTGAGTTTGGTCCTCCAGAGACCCCAGCATGATCACTGCCCATACGCCAAATCATTGAGAATGTCTTTGTTTCATTTTGAATTTTCAAGTTGTAACCTCTTTGTTATTCAAACAATTATCTTTTAATGTCAAACTTTGTTTCATTAATGCATTGCATATGTTTGTCTTGAATTCATCCATTCGTTTTCACTATTCTTAAACTATGCTTTCTACTTTATTTATGACATTTAACTCTTGCTAAAAGTTATAAGCCTTTAGAGGGAGGATGACGAAACAATACCGTAATCTCATACAGTATGCTTCTGAACAGACCTCGCTGACGATGTACAGGCATTTCTTTCAAATCCTAAACACCGGAGTTATAAGGAAGATAATCCATAGTCAACCCCTTCGAGCCAAAGAAGTAGGAGTTTTCTGTTCTAAACAAATTGAAACCTTTGATTTAAACCTGGGGCAGGGTAGTCTCTCAGTTAATTCAAAAAAAAAAGATGCGCATTAAAGTCGCAAACTCTCAGTTTGTAATACAACGAACAACATCAAAAAGCATTCCTCTGGAATCAAAAGACAGTGATGGTTCCTTATCTCATAGGAAGTCATTATCTCTCAAAAAAAAACCCACTGAACCAAGACCTATATAGGAGGCTTAAGAAAGCTGGGGCATCCCGCTGACTGTAATCTCGAAAACATGAACAGTCAGGCAAAAGTTAGGGATAACAAATCAAAAGAAAGAGGGCATTAAAAATCCTCAATAACATGAAAAATGTTACAAAAAAAGGAGATGATGACTGCCTTCCAAAATCCAACTTGTGTGAACCATCACCAAAACGTCGTTCCAAACTCGAACAGAGTTCGACGCACAATTAACTGAGCTTAGGATTGAAGAACATCACGAAGAGCGGGTGGGTACAAATATACTTTGAGCCTTTATCCTTTGTTTCTTAAACCGTGAACCAAGCCACGTTACAACCCTGAAAAAGTCCTAATTGAAGCATGGGTTAGTTTGAAAGCATACTGTTACAAAAGGTATCCTGACTCCTGTAAGGCTTTGCTCTAAATCTTGTGTTGATTTTGTCTTATGAAAAGTTTTCTGCTAAAAAATGCACTTTTCAAAACTTCGAGACAGACATAAACTTTGCATTACTTGAATAGCACTGTTTGCATTTGGCTATTTGTTTGACAGCGGAGAAATTCACACAATAAATATCCGATGAACGAAAGCTCTCTCAGTGAATAAAATCACTTCAAAAAGGATGACACTTCCATTGACAAATCTCCTATCAACAAGGGGACTTGACATGTCTCTATCCAGCACACCTGGGGCAGTCCAGTCAAGATTTCAACAGATCTTTCAAAGTTCAGTTAACCTGGGGCAGTCCAGTCAAGATTTCAAGAAATCACTCAATTACAGGATAACAAGGGGCAAGTCTCCATCTCCGACACTTGGGGTATTGAACGTCAATCCCGACAAATGGTTACATACAGTCAAACATTTCCAGGCCGTGCCACAAGCACTTGCTACTAGGGGCAGTGACAAATCTCCCCAAAACCCTTCTCATAGGATGATTCCCCAGCTTGAGTTTGCC
This sequence comes from Vicia faba, assembly GCA_948472305.1. NCBI lineage: Eukaryota > Viridiplantae > Streptophyta > Magnoliopsida > Fabales > Fabaceae > Vicia > Vicia faba. The sequence continues at coordinate 922,252,043 of OX451737.1, forward strand.
TCTCCGACTACTACGAATCAAAGGACCACAACTCCTCTTCTCCAGTAGACTACTCTACAATCCCCAGCAAGTTACTGCGAAACATGGACCCGACCGGATATGAGTTCAACTTCGACTCCCCAGTAGAGCAACGGACGACTAAGACTCCTGAACTCTTTTTCCAAGCAGGAATAAACATTCTCCCCACAGAGTTTTCAATACCCCCCAAGCAGATTGAAGACTCTCATTCTCAATCCCTCACAGGATATTCAGATATTCCCCAGTAAAGATCTCCTCAAGACAGGAATCCCTAATAGATTGGCATACAACCCAAACTCCTGAGTCCCCAACAGTGGTCCCAGGACTTCTCATTTTCAACGATCAAAGGATTTTCAATCCCTAGCGGCAGTCAAGGATTTACTTTCCCCGGCAGTATTCAAAGATTTCATTATCCAAGATTCGTCTTCCTTAGCAAAACAGCTACTCAGCTTACATGCACATCCATTACATTCATATCATAAACATTGATGAAGTGCAATCCATTGCATCATACATATCATGCAACATAACTTTGTGTTTAGCTAACATTTTGTCCTTTTCAGGATAAGAATAAAAGGCTATCATTAACAATTATTCAGATGCAGTTTTACACGGACTCATCATCAGGCAACCCTACACCGGTTCCTTCTCAAATTCAGATGCAGTTTTACACGGACTCATCATCAGGAAACCCTACACCGGTTCCTTCTCAAATTCAGATGCAGTTTTACACGGACTCATCATCAGGCAACCCTACACCGGTTCCTTCTCAAATTCAGATGCAGTTTTACACGAACTCATCATCAAGCAACCCTACACCAGTTTCCTCTCAAATTCAGATGCAGTTTTACACGGACTCATCATCAGGCAACCCTACACCGGTTCCTCCTCAAATTCAGATGCAGTTTTACACTGACTCATCATCTGGCAACCCTACACCGGTTCCTTCTCAAATTCAGATGCAGTTTTACACGGACTCATCATCAGGCAACCCTACATCGGTTCCTTCTCAAATTCAGATGCAGTTTTACACGGACTCATCATCAAGAAACCCTACACAGGTTCCTTCTTTCAACTTACCAGATTACAACTCAACAAGAATTCTTGGATGGCATCTTTAAGCCCATCTCCAACAACTATCCATCATTTCTCCAAATGGAATCTGTAAGCCCATTCTCGATATCACAATACATGTAGAGATTGAAGATCAATACCTGTAACAAGCTAGGAAAACTATCTTTCTTTCTCAGGTCAGAGATTAATACCTGAAACCAGACAGGACAAATATCTACTCGACCAACTCATGCTTATTCAACTTCAAAACTTCTGAAAATGGTTCACGGGTTCTCTAGATAAGGATGTTAACCTATCGCTTATTCAGATCCAAGACTTCTGAAAACAGTTCACGAATGCTTCCCAACATGGATGTCAATCTATTGCTTATTCAGACCCCCAGTTCAGAGATGTTCCAAAACATGGACACCTTTCTGATACTCACCCACTCACCAACGACATACAGTTCAACATACATTCCAGATGGCATCTTTAAGCCCATCCCCTGACAAGATTCTGTCACATCTGCAGATGGCATCCTTAAGACCATTCCCTCAACTATACTTGGACGAGTGCAAATTTTTTGGGCACTCTAGTGTCCAATCTCCTTTTACCCTCGAGTCGCGAAAGGAAAACCTGCCAATCTAACTCTTAAGGTTCAAGAAGATTTAACAGGGGCAACTGTTATACCCCAAAATTTTCCCTCCCTTTTCATCAACATTTTCTCACCACAAGACTCTTGGAGCTCAAGATCAAGTTAGGGTTTGCTCTGCTCAAGGCCCCTCTTGGCACTGTTGACCCAAATTAGGGTTTGAGATTGCACAGGGATGTTTTGACCTAAAATGCCTAAAGTGACTTTCACGCTTCATGTTGGACTCACAAGTTTATCCATACCAAGTTTCAAGCCTTGATTCCATTCTTTGCCCAGTCAATTGGACAGTTGACCTAGAAATCAGCTGTATTGGGGAAAAAGTCAACTGTGGCCAATTGACAGTCAAACCTCATGATTTTTGACCCACATCAACATAACTAACTCACATGAACCATTTGGTCAAGTTTGGATCACAATTCCACAAGAAATCTGATCAGATCACCAAAAGGGCAAAATGGTCATTTTTAGGGTTTTGACTACACAAAGGCAATTTTTGACTGTTTGACCTAACCAATGGCAAACCAAGCTCACATATGGACTCAAGAACTCAATGGCATTGTCTTAACCCAATCAACAAGTTCAAAAGATCTCAAATGCATAGGATTGACAGATGAATTTTTCAGTCAACTGATCAAAATTTGACTGTATACTGAAAAGTCAAACTTTGACTTTTTTGGTCAAAATCAAGTGCCAAGATTCATTTTTCATCAAGACATGTCAAATTATGAAACTTTTTCATCAAGAAATCAAAAATTACAAATTAGGGTTTAAAATGGAAAATTTCATAACTTAGAAAATTTTCTAAGTTATGAAACTTTCTTATTTTTTCCTAACTTTGTCCCATTTTTTCACCAAGATGCAAATGGATTCAAACAAAACTTGAAACATGAAAGTTGTATTCCATTGCAAAATCTACAACTTTTATTCACAAAGTTTTCTCAAAGGAAGCTTGTATATCAAGTTATGATTTTTGGAACAAGGGTGCAAAACATTTTTAACTTAGAGAAATTTTGCCCTATTCTAGGCAGGATTTTTGTCCAACTTCTTGGCCATTTTTCACACGGTTCCACTTGGAGTTTCAATTTGCATTACAAATATGGATTGTAGTACATGTTCCAAGCTTTCCAAATTGTCAGAGAAATCATCAAACACCCTTGTGGTTAGAGAGAATCGAATTCACAAAGTTGGCCAAAACTCACTTTTGTTCATGACCAATACATGTTCATAGCAAATGGCATTTTTAAATCAGCTTGGTTTGTGCTAGCTTGCAGGCCTCTAAACCCTTTTACACTCAATAATTAAATTCCTAACCATTGTATTAAGGTGTTATTTCATCCCTTTAGGCATTGCACATAAAACTAATCCCTAACTAGAAAAAGCAAAGTTCCCATTTTTGGCTTAATGTCACTTTATGTCAAAAGTGAATCCTTGAGGCATGGGGCCAGATCTTTGAGGCCAGATAGAGTCCACAAATTACAAGTCTCAAGGGCAAGATGTGAAGCATACATTAGGGGTGGTGCAGGCCTGTATCACAAGTTACACTATCTTTGCTTACAATAGAAGAAACCTTGCAAACTGAACCAAGACTCATTTCCTGCAAACAAGAGCTTAAGCAAACTTTCTACATAGCTTCCATACCTCCCAACTGACCTAAGACACGACTCATTCATCCTCAATACCTCTTCATTTACCAAATCACAGTTTTGTTGCAAAACAGGGCACCCCCTGCAGATTGAAGTCCACAGCTCAATCCACTCGTGCACTTTGGCTAAAACTAGTTCAAATACATTCCATTCCATCCACACAAACTATCCCAAGCCCTAAACACAAGTTGTAACACCCCTAACCACATTTGCCATTTTTACTTTCAAGTTGTGCAGGTGGACTTCCATAGCACGATACAGTTGGTTTCAAAGCAAGCTAGGCATTTGGGAAGCATCCTTGGACTTCAGGCAAGCTCAACCAAAGCTCAAACTCCATTGAAGATACCTACATTGCTCTGTTCGATTCAAGCTGAAACAGGTAAAACCATGGACTTCTATCTCTTAATCTAGGAAGAGTTAGGCTTAGGTTTGTGAATGAAACATGCTCTACTCATAGCCCTGAAGCCATACATGTGCCCACTTTTCATTTATATTAAGCATGTTGTGAGAATTTTAACCATGAACATTGAAGAAAAACTAGGTCAGAAATTGGGGGTGAAGAAATTCTCCCTGGTTTCTTAGAGTTAGGACAAGTTTTTTACATATTTGAAATCGTGGTTTGATGCTCTACATTGTTTATGTTATGAGTTTTGGCTAAAAATCAAGGAATCAGGAGTTTGAATGAAGCAAGGAAACGCACGTTTTTGTTGTTCAAAGGTTGCTGGAGGTTGAAGACAAAGTTGACTTGGGCTGGGCCTGAGTCAACTTACTTTTTGCACCCCTTTTTTTTTATTTGCACCCCCCTGGCCTATTGTGTGAAATATTTGTCATTTTTGCATTTTTCTTTTTGATTCTGATTTTATATTTTTTGCTCAGACATAAAAAATATTAAAAATATTTTTCCACATTTTTTTACATTTATTTGGCATTTATTTGTTTTATTAAATATGTATATGTAAATAAATAGATTTCCTTTTCTTTTTAAAACCCTAGAAAATAATACAAAAAAAAATATTTAACTTTAGTTATTATTTTTTATTTACATTTTGAAAACATTTTCTAAAAAAAATACATTTTTGTAAATAATTAATATTATATTGTTGTACATATTTAGCATTATTAAATATATATAATATATACTTACACCTATTTTATTAAATATTTAGGGCAGAAATACAAAAATAATACATTTTATTTTTATTTAATATTTGACATCAAAAATACTTTTTTTTTCACCATATACTTTTTATTTTGTACATGAATTAACATGTATTGTACATAATTAATAAATATTACTATTTATTTAAAAACTAGGGTTTTGCCCTAAATGACAAAAATATTCAAATTTGACCTTTTTATTTTTGTTTATATTTTCACATTGAAAAATACTTTTACATACATAAAAAATCATTTTTGTGCATAATACATTCTTATTTATTTATTGTATTTACTTAAATATTGTACAATTAAATATTTGTATCCTATACATTCGATATGGTTGTAATAACTTAGATTTTATTTCCTTGTCAAATATCCCCAAATCCAAATCTGTACCCCTCTCCCTATATCATGTTGTAATAGTTTAGCATTTAAATTTTCGCATTTAAAAGCTTTCAATTACGCCATGATAGACCTAGGGTTTGTATGTAAATAAAACCAACAAATAGCTTGACTTAATCCAAGATAAACATGCATGAAAAACAAACACAATGCACACTTGCACCCTTAGGATTACTCCACTTGTTGCCTTCAAAAATGGGCCATGGTTGCATGTCAAGTACTTTGGCAAAACAAAACAAAAACAAACAAAATGATCATAGTCCCTCGATGACGCTATCTTGTTGCCTAAACAAAACGATCATAGTCCCTCAAGAAAATTGCCAAAATACTTGACACTATTGCATTCATGGTCTAAACGATGACCCGCGCTCGTCCCGTTAACATCGTGACACAAGGTTGTTCACCAAATACAATGGTGAAACAACACTGTTAAAAGGGTTAAAACATGAGAAAGATATTTGAGAAATTTAGGGTAGATAGCTCTTGGTTACTTGATCAAGCTTGCAAAACACACTTGCCATTTTCAAAACACACTTCACAATACAACTTCCAACAAACAACTTTCAAAAAAACATTGAAACATCTTTTCAAAAAGACAAACACCTTTGTAAAACATTCGAGTAAAGAATTGTTACAATGGTTGCCTAGACAAGGCATCTTTTTTCAAAACATTTTCAAAACCACACACACAAAACACCATTTCAAGCAATTGAAAAACAAAGGCAAGTGATCTAAAACAAGTAACTAAGAGCCCATGGATAACCATGGATGAAAAGGGTGCTAGCACCTTCCCTTTTCATAATCTACCCCCCGAACCCACGAAAACATCTCAAAGGTCTTTCCTGTGCTTTTTGACCTTTCCTTAGGATAAAATAAAAAGTCGGTGGCGACTCTTGCTAAACCGAACAAGTGCGAAAACAAACGCAAAACCTCAAGTCAGTTCTCCCACCGTATCACAGTATCCCTTATGGGATTGTGAAGACTGTTGTTGCTGTAGATATACTATACTTTAGAAGAGTTGAAGAAGACAAATATCATTATCCTATAGCATATGAATAAGCAAGACTAACATAATTGCGACAGTTTCAACTTTCTTTATAGAAATGAAATATATTTATTTTCAAACAAATAGACACATGGCTTAATTATAAGTGGGGTAGAGAGGATTTTATGGTAGGCTAGGCGGTAGTACATGATTTTCTTAAGTCTACATGAGATATTTAAATTTAAATTATTTTTTTTGTCCTTCCTATTTATAATATAGTTAAACTAGTAATTATTTATAATCATTACCACCAAATTAACCAACTCTAATTTATGCATCTTTATAATATACGCATTAGACTATGTACAATGGTTCATGGGTTCAATTGAAGATCTTAGGCAACACTTTTTTTAGATTAGGCAGCGCTTTAAAGTGCTGCCTATACTACCACTGCCTAAGGTAAAGCCAACGCTTTCTTTTAATGTAAAAGCACTGCTATATGTTCCCTTTAGGCAGTGCTTCATTTCAAAAGTGCACTCTATTGGCCCCTTCAGACAACACTTTTTGCTTGAAAAGCGCTTTCTATTGTCCCCCTTTAGGCAACACTTTTTTAGTTCTATTTTAGGTCCCCTTTAGGCAGCACTTCATTCCAAAAGCGCTCTCTATTGACCCCTTTAGGCAACACTTTTGGCTTGAAAAGCGCTTTCTATATTTTCCCTTTAGGCAGCTTTTTCTAATGTCCCCTTTAGGCAACATTTCTTGTGCACAATTTTTTTAATAAAAGCGTTGTCTATTGTTCATTTTTTACAGCGCTTTTTGTTAAAAGCGCTATCTTGTGCACAGATTTTTTAATAAATTGGCAGCATATATAAATAACATATTTTTTAGAACAAACTATACAACATATTACTAATATACATACAACAAATAGTATTTGATATATATATATATATATATATATATATATATATATATATATATATATATATATATATATATATATATATATATATATATATATATATATATATATATATATATATATATATATATATATATATATAAAATACAAAGAACATGTTTTTTGCACATATCTACAATTTTTAGTAACTTGTTATCTCTATCTTCTGCACATATCTGAAACAAAACCAACAAATTAAAAGGCATCAGAAACATAAACGTCATAACAATTATAACCTTATAAGTCAACACATAAACATAAACATAAACATAAATATAACAATTATAACCATAAACATAAACAATTAGAAACATAACAATATAACCTTATAACCACTATAATTCAACACATAAACATTATAACAAGTATAATTCAACACATAAACCTTTTAACCATTATAATTCAACACAACCTCATACACCAAGAAAATCATATTTGTATCAAAATTTGTAAATGCTATATACCATTACAAACTCCATCAACCCTTAATTCACAACAACTTCCAGAACTATTCTAATCCAACATAGAACATCAGAATAACATAAATCTCTAGGGATCATAAACTTCACACAAATTAAAGAAAGACAATACCTTATAAAATTCTCAACTCAAGAATGTATTGATACCAATCCTCCTTAATTTTTCCAGTTGACCTTTCGAGTAATTAGCACACTTGAATTCATCAAAGTACTACATAATATAACATAATATAATTTAGTTACCACTAATTAATTAGATGAAATATTTGTTAAATATTAAAATAAATCCTAACTTATAAATCCATACCATGTTTGGAATCTCTATTTGATCCAAAAGAATAATTTATTTCATAAATCTCAATACGAAATAACCGCAATCTATAACATTACGCTGACGAGGACACTACACATAGAAAAAAACGAATATATATCAGGATATATAGTTTAACTAGTTTTATCAAGTATCATCATTATTACAATCAAAATTGTAAAAACATACCTACACTCTGATCCATGTAATATTGTTTGCTTTACTCTTTGGTACTTGAGCTTGTCTTTGTGATCAGAATATTTGTATAGCTCTAACAAAATATAAACGAATATTTCGAATAATCTCACATAAATAAATAAATACACACATGAATATTTAGAACAATCTCACTTACGTATCAACCATCATCTTCATATCTGAGTATTTTGTTTGATCACCATCTAACGAATCCAGATAATATACTATTTCTCTTATAGGATTAATCGCAACCAACAATCAGTGTCCACTATAAAATTAAATAAAAGTCAGATGAAAATTTTCCACACACCGTCAAAAAACAAAAAATTATAATAAATGAAGTTAGAATAAAAATCTAACTGATCACCAGTATTATACGGTAAAAGAAACAACTTTTATGTATCTTTGTTGACCATAAATGCACCGACTAAGTGTTCTTTGATTATATTTGAATTATGTTCAATTTCCCATATGTTGATACAGTGGGGAGATAAGAAAGAGAATCTTTCTGCCAATTGACGCGGGCGCATCAATTTGTCATACAAGAAGCTTAAATAAAAACATAATTAACATTAGACTATTCATTGAAATGAGTAAATAAATTATTCAATTAACTAAATAAACTTAATCGCAGTACCCGATGTATGTATTTATAACACCCATGCTTAATTGATCATGATAAAAAATCTGATCCATCTCTTCTTTAGCAATTGTTTCACAATAATCAAAACTAAAAATACCTTCCTCCATAGGTATATCACGAGCAGCACCATCCATCAAATTTGTTGTTCTTATAAATGTTTGAAGGCATGACCTAAATTCACACATAAATGTTTTTTTAGGCTCGGTCTTTGCAAGATCATTTTTTTCTTTTGGACATGTTGCTAACACCGGGCTTCTTATTCCTGCTGACTTGTTGCATTTCTTTAGCATGAATCTAACTATCATATAATTAGTTAGGAAATGTATAAGATCACGAAACTTTTGATTTTGGAGGATAGAATTAACATTTTTTATGCATATATATATCAATGTACCTATTTTTTTGATGCAACTGACTCGTTGTGCCCTGTAATCCCCTTATCTATTGATTTAGGTTTCGTAGGAGTCTAACATTACCATGTAAATAAAATATACATAAATGTAAGAATAACTAACATTGCTCGTAAAACATTTGAATACTCAAAGGTTCATAATGGTTTTTAACATACCTCACCATCTATGCAAATGAGGTTTTACGGTCATGCAACATACGATTCTATTGCGTCTCTGACCAATGTTGCATCTGAAATATCGTTCGGTATAGGTAATAACGCATCCCCCTCTAAAGCAATGTTAATCGATACTTTCAAAAATCCAACAGGGAGAGGTTTATGGTGAAGTACATCTCTCAAAGTGTTGTGCACTTTTCCTTTGCTAACCATGTGATAAGTCGATGACGATAAATAGAGCCGACAAGGTGAAATTCCCTATACAAATAATAAATATGTAATTATTAATGTGTATATATGTCAATTAAAAAAATTGTGCTAATTTAATTTCATAATAATATATATAATTACCTCGAGAATTTTCTGTTGAAAATTACAATTGATACTATCTTTGTCGCTAGTATCTTTAAAACCTGAACCTTACCCTTCTGACATGTATCTTTCTTTATCCTTTTCCAAGTCACGGACTTGAGCTTTTAATTTTTCCAACTCTTCCATCACTTGTTTATTGCTAAGACTTTTACTCTTTGGTTGCTTACCCAAGTATGTTTGAGTGATCCCAAATACCTTACCCGTCACACTACCAAAATACCCATGAACATTTAATACTCGACTTAGTAAGCTCCTGCAATCATGGTCTTCAGCTAGAGATAAAGATTGGGATAAATTCTCCTGAAATACACATGATGAACAAGTATATCATAGCATTTATATACTTATTACTATTTGTAACACATGATGAACAAGTATATCATAGCTGTGATACGGTGGGAGAACTGACTTGAGGTTTTGTGTTTTTTGTTCGCAAATGTTTCGGTTTAGCAAGAGTCGCCACCGACTTTTTATTTATCCAAAGGAAAGGTCAAAAAGCATAGGAAAGACCTTTGAAATGTTTTCTTGGGTTCGGGGGGTAGATTATGAAAAGGGAAGATACTAGCACCCTTTTCATCCATGGTTTTCCATGGGCTCTTAGTTACTTGTTTTAGATCACTTGCTTTTGCTTTTTAATTGTTTGAAATGGTGCTTTTGCGTGTGGTTTTGAAAATATTTTGAAAAGAGGTCATCGTTGTGGAAACCTTTGTAATAATTCTTGTTTGAATGTATACAAAGGTGTTTGTCTTTTGAAAAATGTTTCAATGTTTGAAAGTTTGTTTTGGGAAAAGTTTTGAAATTGTGTTGTGTTTTTGAAATTAGCAAGGATGTTTGCAAATTTGATCAAGTAACTAGGAGTTGTCTACCCTACTCAAAGATCTTTCTTATACATTTTTAACCCTTTGACATTGTTATTTTACCATTTAATTTGGTAAACAACCTTGTGTTTGGATGTTAAACGGGACAGGCATGGGTCATCGTATGGCCATGATAACAATGTTACCAAGTATCTTTAGCAAGTTTTTGTTTGAGGGACTAGACCATTTTTGTATAGGCAACCAAGATAGCGTCATCGAGGGACTATGATCTTTTTGTTTTGTTTTTGTTGTGCCAAGATACCTAGCATGCATACCATGGACATTTTTAAGGCAACAAGTGGATGAAACCCTAGGGGTGCTTGTGTGCATTGTGTTGTCATTTTTCAAGCATTTTTGTCTTGTATTAGTCATGCTATTTGTTTTGATTTTTGGTTGTCATACAAAACCCTAATCTTTCTATCATGCATATTTGAAAGCAATAAAGTGCGTAAAAGTAAATCTACGACTATTACAACATTGATATGGGGAGGGGGATACAAGTTTGAATATGGGGATATTTGCAAGAAAATAAAACCCTAATTCAACTATTACAACCAAATTGAATTCATTGTACAAAATAAATAAATTGACAATATTTAAATATGCAATTAAATATAAATATGCAAAATGTTTTTGTATTTTATTTTTATGTATGTAAAAATAAATTATTTAATGTCCTAAAAATAGGGAAAATAAAAGATTATTTTTATTAAGGGTGGAAACCCTAATTTGTTTTAAGAATATATATATATATATATATATATATATATATATATATATATATATATATATATATATATATATATATATATATATAATTATTTATTTATGTATAAAGAAAATAAATAAGAATATTCACAAAAATATTAAAAAAATAAAATATGTGAGAAAATATTATTTAAGTGTATAAATAATAAAAATAAAAATATATAATATATTTTTATAATATTTACAAGTTTTTATTTAAGAAAATAAAAGTATATTATTATAGTAATTATTTCTATGTCCAAAAAATAATAAAAATAATAAAATAAAATGTGAAAATTTAAGAAAATATTTTATTGATTTTTTATATTTAGAAATAATAATAAAAGTCAGAAATGAAAATAGAAAATGGAAAATATAAAAAATAAAATCAATGGGCCAAGGGGGTGCAGAAAGCAGGATGGGGGGTGTCAAAAACAAGCCAAGTCAGGCCCAACCCATTTCCACTTCATCTCTAACCTCTGATCAAACAAAACCGCGCGCCATGTTCAAACTTGGAAATCCTGCATACGTGCTTAAAAACAAAAACTTGCAACATGAAAGTTATAGAGCATGATCACACGATTCTAACCATGTAAAAAACTTAATCTAACTCTCAAAGACCAGAGAGAATTTCTTTGGCCCTAATTTCTAACCTAGTTTTTTCAGAAAGTTCATCATTCAAATTCTCCCAGCTCAGTTAACTTAAATGAATTCTATGCATATGTACAACTCAAGGGCAATGGGGACTACATTTTTTATTCACAAACCTAAGCCTAATGATTCCTAAATAGAAAGATAGAAGTTTAATATTTACCTGTTTCAGTCAAGCTCGAGTATGGCAATGTAGGGGTTGTGAGTGAGGCCTGAGATACTTGTGAGCTTGCTTGAAGTTCCTTTGAGCTTTCCCAATGCTTAGCATGCTTTGAAATAGCTGGAATATGCTTGTAGAACTCAACCTGCAAAGTCAGAATTTGAAAATGGTGAAGCGTGTAAATGGAGTTACAGTGACTTGGGAATGGTTGGGATAGCTTAGGTATGTTGTATGGAGTGTGTTGGAACTGGTTGCAAGAAAAACGCACGAGTGGATTGTGATTTGGCTTATGATTTGCAGATCCTGCCCTGTTTTGGCAGAAAATGGGGTTTTTGGTGTACAAGGGTGTTTGAGAGGTTGCTAGCTCGTGTTTCTGGCTTAGTATAATGTGTTCAAGTTGGTTCAAATATTCACAAGCTTTGGTTTTATCAGATTGCAAAGATATGGACTTTTGGTACAATGACTTGGTTTTGAAGCAAAACGTGATTTTGACAATGCAAAGGCTTGTACAATCTAGCTTAGGGTCTGCACATAGTTGGTATACTTTTCCCTATCTTTGTGGATGTGGTTTTCTGCAAAAGATTAAGTCCAATGCTCAAGACAAACAAAAATGCAAAAGTTGTGCTTTATGTAAATGACATTGTTGCCTTTTTGCCAAAAATGGATTAATTCAATGTGTAATCTTCTAAAGCTCAGAACAAATCCTTAATCCATTGTGTTTGAATTCAATTTTTGAGTGTGTAAGGGTTTAAGGACTTGTAAACAAGTACAAACATGTTTGGACAGAATTTGTAACTTATAGCAACATGAAAAATGCCATGGACAAAAGTGAGAAATGGCCATTTTCTAACTTTCGATTCTCCCTAACCACAAATAATTTTGGAGAGTTCTTGGACATTTTGGAAATCTTGTAACATGCTCTACAATCCATATTTGAAATGGATTTTGAGATTCCACTTGTAACTATGTGAAAAATTGCCATGAAGATAGGTCAAAATCCTGCCTAAATTAGGGCAAAATTTCACTAAGTTAAAAGTTTCATGGACCCTTGTTCACAAAATCATAACTTGAGATACAAGCATCATTTTGGAAAACTTTTTGAATCAAAGTTGTAGATTTTGTGGAGGACTACAACTTTCATGTTGGAAGTTTTCTTTGAATCCATTTGCATCATGGTGAAAAAGTTGGGAAAAGTTGGAGAAAAATAAGAAATTTTCATAACTTAGAAATTTTCATAACTTAGAAATTTTCTAAGTTATGAAAATTTTCCATTTTAAACCCTAATTTTCAAAATTAGGTTTCTTGGTGAAAAAGTTTCATGTTTTGACACATCTTGATGAAAAATGACCTTTGGCACTTGATTTTGACCCAAAAGTGAAAGTTTGACTTTTCAGTGTACAATTGATTTTTGATCAGTTGACTGGAAAATTCATCTGTCAATCCAATGCTTTTGAGATCTTTTGAACCTTTTGATTAGGTCAAGATGATGCCATTGAGTCCTTGAATCCATGTTTGAACCCAATTTGCCATTGGCTAGGTGAAAAATCAGAAATTTCCCTTCTGTAGTCAAAACCCTAAAAATGACCATTTTGCCCTTTTGAAGATCTGATCAAATTTCTTGAGGAGTTGTGGTCCAAACTTGATAAAATGGTTCATATTATTCTAAAATGTTGTTGTGGATCAAAAATTATGAGGTTTGACTGTAAATTGGCCATAGTTGACTTTTTCCCCAATACAGCTGATTTTTAGGTCAACTGTCCAATGGACTGGGCAAAAATTTGATTCAAAGCTTAAAACTTGGTATGGGCAATCTTATAAGTCCAACATGAAGTATGAAAGTCACATGAGGCATTGTAAGTCCAAAAATCCCTGTGCAAACTCAAACCCTAATTTCAGGTCATCAGTGCAAAGAGATGTCTTGAGCAGAGCAAACCCTAATCTGGTCCTGAGTCCAAAGAGTCTTGTGAGGGGAAATCTTAATAAAATGAGAGGGAAAATTTTGGGGTACAACAGCTGCCCCTGTTCAATCTTCTCGAACCTGAAGAGTTAGATTGGCGAGTTTGTCGTTCGTGACTCGAAGGTAAAAGATGATTGGACACTAGAGTGCCCATAAATTTGCACTCGTCAAATTGTAGTTGAGGAAATGGGCTTAAAGATGCCATTTGGAAATGTGATAGAATCTTGTTGGAGATGGGCTTAAAGATGCCATCCAAGAATGTTTGTTGAATTGAATGTTGTAGGTCAGAAGAATAAGTATCAGAATGGTATCCGTGTCGGGAACGTATCTGAACTCAATCTGGAGACTGAATCTGTATGAGCAAGGGTATAGCTGCCGTGTCTGGAGCATATCCAAGTTGTAACTGAATCTGTATGAGCAAGGGTATAGCTGCCGTGTCTGGAGCGTATCTGAGCTAGGGAACATCAGCATGAGTGATCAACATGGCTACCGTGTTTGGAGCATATCTGGATCTGTAGGAGCAAGGGTATAGTTGTCGTGTCTGGAGCATATCCAAGTTGTAACTGCATCTGAATCTATACGAGTAAGGGTATAGCTGCCGTATCTGGAGCGTATCCGAGTTGTAACTGTACTTGATTCTGAATGAATAGCAAGACGACTTCCATGTCTGGAGCATCTCTGGGCTGGGGAAAAAGTCAGAATAAGTGACAGAATGGCAACCGTGTCTGGGGCGTATCTGGACTTTATCTGAGGTTGAGAATCTGAATAAGCAATAGAATAGCACCCGCGTCTGGAGCATCTCTAAGTTGTTTTCTGATCTTTGAAACTAAATAAGCAATAAAATATAATCCGTGTCTAGAGCATCTCTAAGCTGTTTTTTTTATCTTTGAAACTGACTAAGCAATAGAATAGCATCCGTGTCTGGAGCATCTCTAAGCTGTTTTCTGAGCTTTGAATCTGAATAAGCAATAGAATGGCATCCGTGTCTGGAGCATCTCTATGCTGTTTTCTGATTGTATATTGGTAGCTTGGTAATCTTATCCTGAAAAGGGTAAAAGGTTAGTTGAAACACAAAGTTATGTTGCATTAAATGTATGATGCAATATATATGTTTTATCAATGTTCATGATATATGAATGTAATGTATGCGCATGTAAGCTGATTCGCTGTATTGCTGAGGAAAATAAATCCTTGATAGATGGAGATAATAAAAATCCTTGATTATTGTCGGGGGAAATAAATCTTTGACCGCTGCTACTGGGGATAGAAGATCCTTGGCAACTCGTGAGGATTATCAAAAACTTTGAAAACTTCTATGGGGATGTGAGAATCCTTCATGACTTTCCTGGGGATATTGGGATCCTTCAAGTCTGCTTGATAAACCTGCTTGGGGAATCCTGAGAATGCTGATGACTATGGTTGGAGATTACACGATGGGAATCTTTACTCGACTAGGGAATAAGGAAACTCTGATGGTCTCTACTGGGGATCAAACAGAGGAAAACCTTGATCTGCTGAAGAATAAGGAAGACTTTGATGGTTTCTGCGGAATATTAAGAATGAGAAACTTAGATCTTCCGAGGAAGTTGAATTCCTTGGGGGTTTCATTGGAAAAATAAGAATGAGAGTCTTCGATCTACGGGGGATTAAAAATTCTGACAAATTCATGCTGGAAGTAATGAAAACTCTGGCAACTTCATTGGGGAATCAGGAATGAGAATCTTCAATCTGTTGGGGGAACTTGAATCCTTGGGGACTTCAAGCTGGGGAGTTAAGGATGAGAATCTTCATTCTGTTGGGGAGCAAAAACTCTGTGGGGAATAGCTATGTTGCTGGGGAGTAGCTATCCTGCTGGAAAATAAGTTCATGACTCTGGGGGAAGAGGTTTATTCCTGTTTGGAACAAATCCAAGAGTTTTGGTTGTATGCCGCTCTACTGGGGAATTATTCGGAGGTTGGGGATAAAAGTTAATTGTTATCTGGTTGATTCTCAGATTTTAAGGCAACTTGTTGGGGAACCTGGGGAAAACTTAATGGTTTCCACTGGGGATTGGTAGTTGGAAATTTGACTTCGCTGGGGAAGAAGGTTTCATTTTTGTTAGGGATTTATGACCCAAAGTTTTGCTCCACTGGGGATTGGGAGTTTGAAGTTTAACTCTGGCGGTGGATTAAGGGTTTGAAATTGTAACTTCGCTGGGGATTGGGAGTTTGTAGATTGACTCTGATGGGTATTTTGAAATTTAATTCCGCTGGGGATATGCATTTTAAGGTTTTAGCTCCGTTGGAGGCCTAGATGATGTACTGCAGGGGATTTCTCTTGGAATAGCCTAAAGACGTTTTCCCATACTTTCAACCTGTCAGTAATTGTTCTTTCACATTTCATTTATTTATAAACGGTAATTATATTCAAATGCATATGCTCATTTAATAAACCAATGGACGTTTTCAAATAAAACACAAGTGCAAAAAGAAGAAAAGGCAAATAGTTTTATGCACTTTGAAGTATCTTTGTATTAACTTTGTGTAAGTATTTTGTACAAAGGAGACATACATCCTAGTAAGAGAATGTTGTCATAAAAAATGAGAAAAATTTATACAAAGAAAGATGGCTATGTGTAAAAATTCCATGGGGTTCCCATTCTGCAATAGCCTTCGTAACTCTGAATATCTTGTCCATTCGTTGCTTCGTCCGAAGATGACTGAGTTGATCAGAATCCCAGAGTTTGTCTGATGAAGAGATTGTCCTTACAATGATCCGACGAGACATAGTCATACGCTTTAATTCCCTAACTTTTTCCTGGACCGCCCTTTCGGGTTTTCAGTCCACCGGGAAACCCTTTTTTGCCCAAGTCGCCCTTTCGGGTTTTCAACTTGTCGGGTGTACAGATTTTTTATTTATCCCTAATTTTTTCTTGAATCGCCCTTTCGGGTTTTAGATTCACCAGGATGCCCATTTTTGCCCAAGTCGCCCTTTCGGGTTTTCAACTTGTCGGGTCATTTATGCGTAGTATTTTTTGACTATGTCTGCGTTCGCATGGTGCGGAAGATCGTCGCCGTTCATGGTGGTTAAGATCATTGCCCCACAAGAAAAGATGTTTTTGATCATAAATGGTCCTTCGTAGGTAGGAGTCCATTTTCCCCTGGGATCACTCTGCGGCAAGATAATCCGCTTGATTACAAGGTCCCCGACTTGATATACCTGGCGCCTGACTTTCTTGTTGAAAGCCTTGATCATTCGTTTCTGATACGCCTGACCATGGCAAACAGCAGTAAGTCGCTTCTCATCAATCAAGTTAAGTTGATCAAGCCGGGTCTGAATCCAATCGTCTTCACTCAAACCAGCATCTTTCATGATTCTCAAGGAGGGAATCTGAACCTCGATAGGAAAAACAGCTTCCATGTTGTATACCAAAGAATAGGGTGTTGCCCCAGTTGATGTACGTGACGTGGTACGGTACCCGTGCAGTGCAAACGGTAGCATTTCATGCCAGTCCTTGTAGGTGACTGTCATCTTTTGTATGATCTTCTTGATATTTTTGTTTGCAGCTTCGACAACACTGTTCATCTTTGGCCGATAGGGAGATGAATTGTGATGTTGAATCTGGAACTGTTCACACAGAGCAGTAATCATAGTGTTGTTCAGGTTTGTACCATTGTCGGTGATAATCCTGTCGGGGATACCGTAACGGAAAATAAGGTTCTGCTTGATGAAGCGGGCAACAACACTCTTTGTGACGAATGTGAAGGAAGTTGCTTTGACCTACTTGGTGAAATAATCAATGGCCACCAGGATGAAGCGGTGTCCATTGGATGTTGTACGTTTGATCTCTCCGATCATGTCGATTCCCCACATCGCGAATAGCCAAGGAACTGTTAAGACATTGAGAGGAACTGGGGGTATATGTACCTTGTCAACGTAGATTTGAAATTTGTGGCAAGTACGGGAATGTTGATGGCAGTCAGCTTCCATGGTAGACCAGTAATAGCCTGCCCTTAGAATCTTCTTAGCCATCGTGTGTCCGCTAGAGTGAGTGCCAAATGTACCATTGTGTAGTTCAGCCATGATCTGCTCAGCTTCAACCTTGTCCACACAACGGAGCAGAATGCAATCATGATTGCGCTTATATAGGATATCATTGCTCAGGAAGAACTTAGCTGAGAACCTCCTTAGAAACTTTTTGTCATTGACTGAAGCTCCTTCAGGGTATTCTTGTGCTTCGAGATACCTTTTGACGTCATGAAACTAAGGTCGGTCCACTACTTCTTCGGTATTAATCTCATGATAATGTGAAGGTTCGTCCATCCGTTCAACGGTGATTTGGGGAGCCTCATTATCCCAGTTAAGTTTAAACATGGATGACATTGTAGCTAGAGCATCCGCTAGCTGATTCTCTTCTCGCGGGAAGTGCTTGAAGGTAATATGCTTGAAATGAGGTAACAATGTCAGGACATGTTCTTTATAAGGGATGAGGTTTGGATGTTTAGTATCCCACTCTCCTTTGATCTGACTGATGACCAAAGCTGAGTCCCCAAATACAATCAAAGATTTGATTCCCAAGTCAATAGCAGCCTTGAGACCAAAGATACAAGCTTCATATTCTGCCATATTGTTGGTGCAGCTGAAGCAGAGTCTGGCGGTGAAAGGTGTATGGCAACCTTCTAGAGAGATAAGTACTGCACTGATATCGTTGCCAAGTGCGTTTGAGGCACCATCAAAGTACAGGGTCCATCGGTATCCTTGTTCAGGTCCGTCATACGGTCTGTTCTCTTCAATGTTATCCAAAGTCATGATATCCTCGTCGGGGAAGTCGAACCTCATGGATTGGTAATCTTCAACAGCTTGATGGGCCAGATGATCGACTAGTACACTCCCTTTTATAGCTTTTTGGGTAGTGTAATGTATATCGTACTCTGTGAGGATCATATGTCACCTAGCGATTCTTCCAGATAGAGCAGGCTTTTCAAAGATGTACTTGATCGGATCCATCTTAGAGATCAACAAAGTGGTATAAGTCAACATATACTGCCTTAGCCGGCGAGCAGCCCATACCAAAGCGCAGCAAGTTTTCTCGAGCAGTGAGTATCGGGTCTCACAGTCGGTAAACTTTTTGCTAAGGTAATAAATGGCATGCTCTTTTCGGCCAGACTCGTCATGTTGGCCTAGTACGCACCCCATTGAATTCTCCAAGACAGTTAGATACATGATTAACGGTCTTCCTTCGACGGGAGGCATCAAGATAGGAGGTTCTAGCAAATATTTCTTGATTCTATTGAAAGCAACTTGACAGTCATCATTCCATTAAATCACCTGATCTTTCTTCAACAGTTTGAAGATTGGTTCACAGGTAGATGTTAGGTGAGAAATGAACCTTGCAATGTAGTTTAGGCGTCCCAAGAAACCTCTGACCTCCTTCTCAGTGCGAGGGGCAGGCATTTCTTGTATAGCTTTGACTTTGGCAGGATCAACCTCGATGCCTTTGTTACTGACAATGAAACCCAAGAGTTTACCGAACCTGACTCCGAAAGTGCACTTGTTAGGGTTCAGTCTACTCTTGTACTCCTTCAACCTGACAAACAGCTTTTGCAGATGGTCGAGGTGTTCTTCTTCAGTTTGTGAACGGGCTATCATGTCGTCTACGTAAACCTCTATCTCATTATGTATCATATCATGAAACAAAGCCACCATGGCGCGTTGATAGGTTACCCCGGCATTCTTCAGTCCGAATGGCATCACTTTATAGCAGAACATACCCCACTGTGTAACAAAAGTAGTTTTCTCCATGTCTTCAGGGGCCATTTTGATCTGGTTGTACCCTGAAAATCCGTCCATGAAAGAAAATACCTTGTGCTGAGCTGTATTGTCAACCAAGATGTCAATGTGCGGTAGTGGAAAGTCATCTTTAGGGCTGGCCCTGTTTAAGTCTCTGTAATCCACGCACATCCTGACTTTGCCGTCCTTCTTAGGCACGGGCACAATGTTAGCAACCTATTATGGATAGGAGGTAACTGTAAGAAAGCCAGCATCGAACTGCTTCATAACTTCAACTTTGATCTTTTCAGACATGTCAGGCCTCATGCGACGAACTTTTTGTTTAATTGGTGGACAGTCTTCTCTTGTAGGGAGACGATGAACCACAATATCTGTATCGAGTCCCGACATGTCTTCGTATGACCAGGCGAAGATCTCAACATATTCATTCAACAGCTAAACTAAGCGCTCCTTGACACTTGGCTCTAGGTTGGAACCCACTATGATTTCTTTTCTTTCTTCCTAAGTTCCCAAGTTGATTGTCTCTAACAACTCCCCATGAGGTAGAATATCCCTTTCTTCCTGTTGTAGCAGTCTAGCCAATTCTCCAGGCACTTCACAGTCTTCATCACCTTCGTATTCGGCATGGTAGACAAGATCTTCAGAGTCACTGAAGGCCATAGCAGAATTGTTACCCATGGAATCCAGAGTGGAAGGGTACCTGCATTTGTAAGTGTAGGTGTGTGTAAGGGATAACCACCTTTAAACAAATAAAATGCAAAAAGAAAGAAAATGAACACAAAAGTTTATATGTGTCAACGTCCATGATTCATTAAAATGGCATATGAAGATGAAAAATCAAACCCTTACAAATGGACCTATGTGCCTCGGGTAAGGCACAAGGCAAAAAGTGTACGAATTGTTTAGGAATTATTACAAACCAACATAAATGTTCAAAAGATAAATTACTGATTCATGAAAGTAATGGGAACAAAGTCCTTTGCCTCCCAATTGCATAGTCCTCCATCCACAGTGGGGAAAATCCAGTCTTCAAGGTTGCTCTCCTCTTCACTATCCTCCAAAGCATTGACTCCATGATGGGTGATCTTTATTGGTGGCCCTCCAGCTCGGGAGCGATGTACAGCCTTTTGAGCAGAAGTAGTGAAACCCAAGCCGAATTTGTCAGATTTAAAGGGAAAGTCGGGAAGTTTCCCCCAGATTGTGCTTCCTCCTTCTTCAATCACAACCTTAGCATCCTTTAAAGAAGACATCCGAGGTGGAGGTCTTGTAATCATGGGTACTGAAGCCATTGTCTTGGTCGCCACAATCTCCTGAGCTACCTCCTCAAAATGCTGAAAGGGGGTTTCGATGAATTCACCATCCAATTCTACATAGCGGAAAGAATTAAGATGGCTTATCATGTATTCCTCTTCACCGTGAACTGTCACAATCTTCCCCTGGACAGGGTACTTGAGCTTTTGATGCAGAGTTGAAGTGACGGCTCCAGCATGATGAATCTAGGGTCTTCCCAACAAGCAAGAATAGGAGGGACGGATGTCCATGACATAGAATGTGGAGTTAAAGGTTTCAGTTCCCACTTTAATCGGGATGTCCACCTCTCCGTGGACCATCCTTTTAGAACTATCAAAGGCTCTAACAATGATGTTGCTGGGCTTCAAGGTTAAAACTTCACAATCTAGTCTATCCAATGCCTTCTTTGGTAAGACGCTCAGTGATGAACCAGTGTCTACTAGAACGTGTGCCAGAGTAGTCCCTCTGCATTCCACCGATACATGCAAAGCGTCATTATGTTTTCTCCCTTTGATTGTTAGATCAACATCGGAGAATCCTAGACGGTTGTCTGCTGTTAAGCTAGCTACACATTCCTGAAACTGATCTGCGGAGGTTTCCTGGGGCACATGGGCCGTCTTCAAGAATCTGATCAGAGCTTTGGCATGAGCTTCTGAACAAAGAAGCAAAGCCAACATAGATATTTTTGAGGGGGTTTTCCCCAGTTGCTCCACAACATTATAATCACTTTTCTTGATTATTTTCAAGATCTCTTCCATTTATTTTTGAGTGGTTTCAGGGATGATCAACAGCTGAGACCTCGTCCTAACGGGCTCTTCTTGGATCCCTTTCCCTCTATCATCAGCAATAGCAGAGGGGACAACCACAAGAGTCACAACTTTTTCAATAACTGGAGTTCTCGCAGATATGTTGACCGGTACAAGAGTAACCTTAGGAGCGGCTGAGGGTCCGAAGATTGCCTTTGGAGGCGCGATCTCCGGAGAGAAAATTCTTCTACTGCAGGTGATTTTACTCGTTCCAGCAATGTTTCCAATGTCGGAAGTCTCTTCCTCAAAACTCTCTTCAACTGATTCAATTTGTTTAATACCGTGGTAAAAGATCTCTCCCCCATAGTTCCACGGTATTGATTTGTTGGACTTGTACGGGATCGGCCCCGGCATAGTTATCTTCAAAGGTATAATCTTTGGATCGGATGTAATCTTAACAGGTCTTTTGGAGACCTTGGAAAGATTGGCGGATATGGTAATTATCGAAACATCATTGACAGGAGTCAAAGTAATAGGAGTCTTTTCAAAAAGGATCTCTTGATTATCCATTAGGCACTGGATGCCTAACTTCAACAATGGACAGTCGGTTGGTAAGGATGAACAAAGGTAGCAATCTTCTTTACAACCTGGGAAAATCCCAGCCTTCAGCAAATTCAACTTGATTATTGGTAGCGGAGTCATCAAATCATCAACAGTAGCAACAAAAAGATCTTCTTCAACAACATGGGCATTGTGGCCATGCTTTGGCATTGGGGCAGAGATCACATTAGGCTTTTCAGGGGCGTCGAATTCAACTTCTTTAGCATCTATCAAATCATGGATCTTGTTCTTGAGGGCCCAACAATTGTTGGTGTCGTGCCCCAGGCTGTCTGAATGATAAGCACACTTGGCATTGGGATGGTAGTGCGGTGACAAAGTGTTAGGGTTTTTAGGGGCCTCCCTCAAACTGACGAGGTTTAACTTTAAGATATGGGGTAAAACTTGAGCAGGAGTCATGTTTATCCAGGTGTATTGCCGTGCAGGCTTTCCACTCTTGCTTGGTTGGTTCTAGGTTGATTTTTTCTAGGCTGATCAGCTGCAGACTTCTGAATCATTACAGCCCCCACCGCTGGCCGGCGCTCAACTCTTCCTTGACTTCTTTGAGAGTAGACAGTTGATACCTCCTTCTTTGCTGGAAAGTTCTTCTTAATGGCAGCGGAAGCAGATGTATCCTTTTGAATTTTCCCGCACTTGATTCAGGCTTCAACTCTCTCACCAGTCAGAATCAACTCGGTGAACCCCGCGGACGAACTTCCTATCAGTTGATTGAAAAAGGGACCTGACAGTGTACCCAAGAACATATCAACCAGCTCCCTCTCAGATAGAGGTGGTTGTACTCCTCCCGCCAAGTCTCTCCATTTCAGGGCATACTCTTTGAAACCTTCATTTGATACCATGACCATACTCTGTAATTGAGTACGGGTTGGTGCTAAGTTCGCATTATATTGATACTGTCTGTAAAAGGCGGCCGCCAAATCCTCCCAATTATGCACGTCAGACCTCTCTAGCTGGTAAAACCAATCTAACTGCGTCCCAGAAAGATTGTCCTGGAAGAAATGAACCCACAGATCCTTATCAGAAGAATGCGGTTGGATTTCTCTGACGTAAGATCTCAGGTGCATCTTTGGACAAGACAAACCATCGTATTTAGCAAATATAGGCACCTTAAACTTGGGGGAATGACAATCCCAAAAACCAGCCCTAGATCTTCAAAGTCCATCCCAGGCACTCTCTGCACCTCCATAGCTGCCAGACGCTCTTCCAAATTCTTGTATTTGTCGTCTGCAGGAGGGTACTGCTGCTCAGAATAGTCTTCATCCTCCTCCTCCTCTTCTTCTTCCTCAGACTCAGTTGGCACTACAGCTCCCTTACCTTTTCCAATCCCTTCATCAGATGTTGAGGGGAAATCCAGGACCCTTCTAGCTTGACCTTCAAATCTTCTACCCAAAGTAGCCACACCAACTCTTTTCTTTTTCTCCTTTTACTTTTCCTTTTCCAGCAAGGTTTTGAGATCCTCCTGACCCTTAGCCAAGGTCATGAGTAGCTGCTGGAACTGTGAATTCTGCACTTGTAAATCGTTAACCGTCTGCTCAATATCTATCTCGCTGAAATAAACATCAGAGAGATAAGGAAACCTGGTGTGATGACCTGTTTATGCATATGATGAATGAAATGTATTCATGTAATGCATTCAAGGATTCAGAAATTCAAATTTGTTTTAAACAAAAAGGAACACACGTCATATTAATAAGAATAATTTGTTAGTACATCAATGCCCCATGGGCAAAATAATACAAAAAATCTAATGTAAAAAGATGTTGCGCATCCTCTTTGGTGCAATGTAGGTATTGAGAGTCTGCTCTTCGTGAAGTTGACGAGTAAGTTCCAAAACCTTCTTCTCACTGGCGTAGAATTGGGCTTCAAAAGTATCGCGTTCTCCCTTGAGCTGTATCCAACTCCTTTGCAAATCTTCAAGTGATGTTGGCATGTCCGAATGTAGCAGGGTGTATGGAACCTCTCCTTCCAAAACAGGCTCTTTGATCACAGGCAGAATGTAGGGGTAAGGCATCATAAGACTTTGGGCACGGGTTCATACCCACTTGAGGTAAGGCTCAAGAGGGATGGAATTCTTGTGTCCCAAGGTCTTACTGTCCACTTTGTTGGGCATTCTCCAAGCTCAGATGAACCTTTGTCGAAGTCCTTGATCGTTGTTGTCGAAGTCAAAAACCAAGTCTGGAATCAGCATGTCATGCGGGCTATCCATTCGGGCATACCCAAACTGTCTCAGAGCCAAGCAAGGGTTGTAGGTAATGCCTCCCCTAATGCCTAGTAGAGGGACATTAGGGGATTCCCCACAACGATCAATGATGATAACATTTTCTCTGGATCGAGAACACCAATGAACATCTGAAGGTGTATGGGTCATCAACCGTTGTGACCACCTCAAACCTTGCTCATTCTTCAAAACTGATTGGGGAAGGTGAGAAATAAAACACCTTGCCAGTAGAGGAGTACAACATATGAGAACACCTCTTTTCCTCATTGTTCGAGTGTGAAATGAGTGGAGGATATCCCCAAGCAATGTAGGCATCGGGTTGCGAGCCATGAAAATTTTGACAGCACTGACATCTATAATCTGGTCAGGGTTTGGGAACAAGACCAACCCATAGATGAGAAGAGATACAATCTCCTCAAAAGCTTGTAAGTCCAATGAGTTCCAGCAGCTTTGGGCCTTCTCAAACAGAAACTTTGACAAGAAACCCTTGACACCACTTCTAGTTTCCCAATGGCCTATGATATCAGATGGTTGCAAGTGTAGGGCTTGAGCAACATCTTCAGGCTTTGGATCTCTTTCCGTACCGTTGTAGGGTAGTTGATGGAGAATAGGAATCCTCAGAAGTTGATAAAATTCCTCCAAAGTAGGCACAAGCTGGTAATCAGGAAATGTGAAGCAGTGGTGTATGGGGTCAAAGAACTGGAAGAGAACTTTCACCATGTCTTCCTCAGTGTTGGTGTTGACTAAGTTGAGAAAACGACCATGCCTCTCGGTGAACGGAGAATTCTCAGGAATCCTTGAAGCTAGCTCCTTTAGTTGAGGAGGAATTCTCACAAGGTTGACTTGGATTGTTTTCCTGCGAAGTGGATCCATTACCTACAAAATAGGAACAAAGATGAAGATCTGAATCCTTGAAAAGGTTAGTGGATGCATATGATGCTTCATGATGTTATGATGTTATGCACAAGTATATATGTACAAACAAATCACACAAGATCCTAGTTTCAGGCTTGCATGGGGTTTCATAGGTAAGTACCCTCTTGAAGTTTAGTTGGCTCAACCTGTCCTATAAATAGTAACCGGGTTCTAAGGAGCTCAATATCACGGGATTATTTTCTGTGTTCATTGTTTTAGTTTAGCCACTTTACTGGCGACCGAAATATTCCAAGAAAACAACCTTCAATGAGTGTAGTATCGAGTATCTACCAACTTCGGACTGCACCAAAGCCGGTCATCTCACTACGCCTAAAAAGGCTAAGTTGATCAAGTAAAGGTTCTAAAAGTCCATTGGTGCTTCATGACATCACTCAGCGGCCCCGTATTCTCTTTGATTAACTCAAAGGCTACCAGTACCCACAAATATGTCGCACTAATATAGCTATTGCTTCAACCATGTCGGTATACCCCGCACAGTTTCCACAACGTATTGCTATTTACCTATGAATGTTTCCCAAATCTGGGTAGAGGATTCAAACCCAAACAATAGAACCAAATGTAAAGCAATCAAGTCAAAAAAGATAAGCATGTAAAGGTGATCTATAACCCTAAGGTAACCCCACTTTTATTATTTTCCCCAGCAGAGTCGCCAGTTCTGTGATGCGGTGGGAGAACTGACTTGAGGTTTTGCGTTTTTTGTTCGCAAATGTTTCGGTTTAGCAAGAGTTGCCACCGACTTTTTATTTATCCAAAGGAAAGGTCAAAAAGCACAGGAAAGACCTTTGAGATGTTTTCTTGGGCTCGAGGGGTAGATTATGAAAAGGGAAGGTGCTAGCACCCTTTTCATCCATGGTTTTCCATGGGCTCTTAGTTACTTGTTTTAGATCACTTGCTTTTGCTTTTCAATTGTTTGAAATGGTGCTTTTGCATGTGGCTTTGAAAATATTTTGAAAAGAGGCCATCGTTGTGGCAACCTTTGTAATAATTCTTGTTTGAATGTATACAAATGTGTTTGTCTTTTGAAAAATGTTTCAATGTTTGAAAGTTTGTTTTGGGAAATGTTTTGAAATTGTGTTGTGTTTTTGAAATTAGCAAGGATGTTTGCAAATTTGATAAAGTAACTAGGAGTTGTCTACCCTACTCAAAGATCTTTCCTATACATTTTTAACCCTTTGACATTGTTGTTTTACCATTGCATTTGGTAAACAACCTTGTGTTTGGATGTTAAACGGGACAGGCATGGGTCATCGTATGGCCATGATAACAATGTTGCCAAGTATCTCTAGCAAGTTTTTGTTTGAGGGACTAGATCATTTTTGTATAGGCAACCAAGATAGTGTCATCGAGGGACTATGATCTTTTTGTTTTGTTTTTGTTGTGCCAAGACACCTAGCATGCATACCACGGTCATTTTTAAGGCAACAAATGGATGAAACCCTAGGGGTGCTTGTGTGCATTGTGTTGTCATTTTTCATGCATTTTTGTCTTGTATTAGTCATGCTATTTGTTTTGATTTTTGGTTGTCATACAAAACCCTAATCTTTCTATCATGCATATTTGAAAGCAATAAAGTGTGTAAAAGTAAATCTATGACTATTACAACATTGATTTGGGGAGGGGGATACAAGTTTGAATAGGGGGGTATTTGCAAGAAAATAAAACCCTAATTCAACTATTACAACCAAATTGATTCATTGTACAAAATAAATAAATTGACAATATTTAAATATGCAATTAAATATAAATATGCAAAATGTTTTTGTATTGTATTCTTATGTATGTAAAAATAAATTATTTAATGTCCTAAAAATAGGGAAAATAAAAGATTATTTTTATTAAGGGTGGAAACCCTAATTTGTTTTAAGAAAATATATATATATATATATATATATATATATATATATATATATATATATATATATATATATATATATATATATATATATATATATATATATATATATATATATATATATATATATATATATATATATATATATATATATATATATATATATATATATATATATATATATATATATATATATATATATATATATATATATATATATATATATATATATATATATATATATATATATATATATATATATTATAATTATTTATTTATGTATAAAGAAAATAAATAAAAATATTCACAAAAATATTAAAAAAACAAAATATGTGAGAAAATATTATTTAAGTGTATAAATAATAAAAATAAAAATATATAATATATTTTTATAATATTTACAAGTTTTTATTTAAGAAAATAAAAGTATATTATTATAGTAATTATTTCTATGTCTAAAAAATAATAAAAATAATAAAATAAAATGTGATAATTTAAGAAAATATTTTTAGTGATTTTTTATATTTAGAAAAAATAATAAAAGTCAGAAATGAAAATAGAAAATGGAAAATATAAAAAATAAAATCAATGGGCCAAGGGGATGCAGAAAGCATGATCGGGGGTGTCAAAAACAAGTCAAGTCAGGCCCAGCCCATTTCCACTTCATCTCTAACCTCTGATCAAACAAAAACACGCGCCCTGTTCAAACCTGGAAATCCTGCATACGTGCTCAAAAACAAAAACTTGCAACATGAAAGTTATAGAGCATGATCACACGATTCTAACCATGTAAAAAACTTAATCTAACTCTCAAAGATCAGAGAGAATTTCTCTGGCCCTAATTTCTAACCTAGTTTTTTCAGAAAGTTCATCATTCAAATTCTCCCAGCTCAGTTAACTTAAATGAATTCTATGCATATTTACAGCTCAAGGGCAATGAGGACTACATTTTTTATTCACAAACCTAAGCCTAATGATTCCTAAATAGAGAGATAGAAGTTTGAACTTTACCTGTTTCAGTCAAGCTCGAGTATGGCAATGTAGGGGTTGTGAGTGAGGCCTGAGATACTTGTGAGCTTACTTGAAGTTCCTTTGAGCTTTCCCAATGCTTAGCCTGCTTTGAAATAGCTGGAATATGCTTGTAGAACTCAACCTACAAAGTCAGAATTTGAAAATGGTGAAGCGTGTAAATGGAGTTACAGTGACTTGGGAATGGTTGGGATAGCTTAGGTATGTTGTATGGAGTGTGTTGGAACTGGTTGCAAGCAAAACGCACGAGTGGATTGTGATTTGGCTTATGATTTGCAGATCCTGCCCTGTTTTGGCAGAAAATGGGGTTTTTGGTGTACAAGGGTGTTTGAGAGGTTGCTAGCTCGTGTTTCTGGCTTAGTATAATGTGTTCAAGTTGGTTCAAATGTTCACAAGCTTTGGTTTTATCAGATTGCAAAGATATGGACTTTTGGCACAATGACTTGGTTTTGAAGCAAAAGGTGATTTTGACAATGCAAAGGCTTGTACAATCTAGCTTAGGGTCTGCACATAGTTGGTATACTTTTCCCTATCTTTGTGGATGTGGTTTGCTACAAAAGATTAATTCCAATGCTCAAGACACACAAAAATGCAAAAGTTGTGCTTTTTGTAAATGGCAATGTTGACTTTTTGCCAAAAATGGATTAATTCAATGTGTAATCTTCTAAAGCTCAGAACAAAGCATTAATCCATTGTGTTTGCATTCAATTTTTGAGTGTGGAAGGGTTTAAGGACCTGTAAACAAGTACAAACATGTTTGGACAGAATTTGGAACTTGTAGCAACATGAAAAATGCCATGGACAAAAGTGAGAAATGGCTATTTTCTAACTTTCGATTCTCCCTAACCACAAATTATTTTGGAGAGTTCTTGGACATTTTGGAAAGCTTGTAACATTCTCTATAATCCATATTTGAAATGAATTTTGATATTCCACTTGGAACTATGTGAAAATTTTCCATGAAGATAGGTCAAAATCCTGCCTAAATTAGGGCAAAATTTCACTAAGTTAAAAGTTTCATGGACCCTTGTTCACAAAATCATAACTTGAGATACAAGCATATTTTGGGAAAACTTTGTGAATCAAAGTTGTATATTTTGTGGAGGACTACAACTTTCATGTCGGAAGTTTTCTTTGAATCCATTTGAATCATGGTGAAAAAGTTGGGAAAAGTTGGGAAAAATTAAGAAATTTTCATAACTTAGAAATTTTATAAGTTATGAAAATTTTCCATTTTAAACCCTAATTTTCAAAATTAGGTTTCTTGGTGAAAAAGTTTCATGTTTTGACACATCTTGATGAAAAATGACCCTTGGCACTTGATTTTGACCAAAAAGTCAAAGTTTGACTTTTCAGTGTGCAGTTGATTTTTGATCAGTTGACTGGAAAATTCATTTGTCAATCCAATGCTTTTGAGATCTTTTGAACCTTGTGATTAGGTCAAGATGATTCCATTGAGTCCTTGAATCCATGTTTGAACCCAATTTGCCATTGGTTAGGTGAAAAATCAGAAATTGCCCTTCTGCAGTCAAAACCTTAAAAATGACCATTTTGCCCTTTTGAAGATCTGATCATATTTCTTGAGGAGTTGTGGTCCAAACTTGATCAAATGGTTCATATGATTCTAAAATGTTGTTTTGGATCAAAAATTATGAGGTTTGACTGTAAATTGGCCATAGTTGACTTTTTCCCCAATATAGTTGATTTTTAGGTCAACTGTCCAATTGACTGGGCAAAAATTTGATTCAAAGCTTAAAACTTGGTATGAGCAATCTTATAAGTCCAACATGAAGTATGAAAGTCACATGAGGCATTGGAAGTCCAAAAATCCCTGTGCAAACTCAAACCCTAATTTCAGGTCATCAGTGCAAGGAGATGTCTTGAGCAGAGCAAACCCTAATCTGGTCCTGAGTCCAAAGAGTCTTGTGAGGGGAAATCTTAATAAAATGAGAGGACAAATTTTGGGGTACAACAATAGCATTTATATATACTTATTATTATTTTTTGTAAGAATGCATATCCCATACGTCCTTTTTTGTATGGATACGCGGGACTTGATGCTTGTTGGCGATTTACGTCACTCACTTCCTGGAATTATGGGGTCCTTCGTCTGGCTTTAAAATTTTCCCATTTTTCAGGTGAAATCAAGTTTTCATATATATTTGGAATTTTTGCTTCAATAAAATTTCCTTCTGCATCCTTAAGATACTCGTTTGTTAAAAATGCTCGAAATCCTGTGTCTTTTTTCGGCCAATTCAAGACAATATGTTTTTCAGTCATCATCAATGTTAAAAGACCTCTACAAAAAAGCATATATAAAGTGTGTTAGTATAAGTAATTTAAATACATAATCGTCAATAAAAACAAATAACATCTTATATTGTACCTGTATCTCACTCCATATTTTGTCTTTAGCGGGTTTCAACTCTCGATTTCTCCAATTATCACAAGTGATTGGAATTTCCCTCCTTACAAGGGAACCAATGTAACTTACCAACATTGAACCGTTAGGCTCAATTAGTTGGTTTTCTGGATTCCAATGTATGTCATATTTTATTCCTTTATTTCTTTCCTGAATGATATTCTTCATAATAGTTATTCCTCGTGTAATTTCATTTCGCACATCATGAACTGTTTCATCTCCATCATTATTAGAAGCATCATGTGAGTTTTCCTCGTTACTAGCCATTTGACCTATAATAAAGAAAAACATAAACACAATATAAAATTTCATAATTCATTGAATATATAAAATTCAATATTATATAATTTTATTGAATGACAAAATATATAATTTTATTGAATGACAAATGTTATTAAATGACATAATATATAACATTTTACTAGTACCCTTTTCACTAACATCTCTTTCTTTTCTTGGTTGGAAGATGAATTACTTGTCTCATAACAACGTGGACAAATGAATTGATCCAAATTCCCTCATTACGATCATTTCTAATATATGATTCATTCTCTATAATATTTTCATCTTGATCGTTTCTAATATACGATTCATCCCCTCTAATATATGACTCATTCTCAACATTAATATCACCTTGATCTAAATTGTTATCATCAATCACTTTGTTAGATAAAATCATTATAGACCATTTCATACTTGTCGAATTAGTGACATAAACACTTGTTTAGCTTGTGAGGCTATAATAAAAGGCTCATCTTTGTACCCCCACCCTATTAAGATCGACTTGCAAAAATTACGATTTATCCATTTGTATGTCACTATTATGCATCCACTTGCAACCAAAGATAGGAATTCGAAACTTCTCATAATCAAACACCCAAATGTGCTCGATAACCCCCAAAATATGATTGATTTGCATATTTGGGGTTTAAATCATACTTGAAATGTGAATTGCTTCAGCTACCACAATGACACCACTATTTTGCATAGTACTTTTATCATCTTGTTCTTTGGTATAAAATATGTATCCATTAATCGCGTATCCGCTATAAGAAAACACATTCAAACTTGGACCATATGCTAAACATCTCAACCTTTCCGTTATTGAAGCGGGATCTAAATAAAATTTTGAATGGATATGATCCTTAAAGCATGGTATAAAACTTTGATTGTGCTCTCATACTATCCAATTTTCATTTCTATTCAGATTTAAACTTCAGAGTACATCCTTGTGCATTTCAACATACGACTCAACCCCGTTGTCATTGTGCAGAACATACAAATACACTTGATCTCGTTCAACCCTTGATACTGTCACAATTTTATTTCCAATTAACTTTTTTCCTTCTTTTTTTTTCTCTCGAAAATATGAGATTTGGGGGAGTCCAATGGATTGAACAATGGACAAATACTCAGTACAAAACGCAATCGCTTCTTCATAAATATATCGTTCAACAATACAACCCTCTGGACGACTTCGGTTTTTCACATACCCTTTTAATATTTTCATATGTCAACAGGGTACATCCATCTCATATAAGTTAGTCCACAAATTTGTGTCTCTTTCACAAGATGAACAACTAGATGTACCATTATGTCAAAAAATGAGGGAGAAAAATACATTTCAAGCTCACACAAAGTAATAACTATTTCTTTTTGCAATGTTGGTAAGATCTCAGGATCGACCATCTTACTACAAATTAACCTGAAGAAAAAACACAATTTAGTTATGACGCTTTTCACTTTTCTGGCAAAATAGAACATATACCTATAGGTAGAAAGTATTCCATTATAACATGAAAATCATGTGTCTTTAAATTCTTTAACTTGAGGTCTTTCATAGACACAAGTCTTCTAATATCTGAAGAGTATCCTTCTAGAACTTTAACTTCACTTAGAAACTTACACAATATTTTTTCTCTTTTCTAGATAGAATATAAGCAACAGGTGATAGATATGTCCGTCTTACTTTCATCAAGGATCCTAATTCATTTCTTAATCATATCGCTATGAAGTCTTCTCTTACTTTAAGGCCATCTTTGTACTTCCTTTTTATATTGAGTAACATACCAATAATACTCAAATGTATTTTTTTCAATATGTATAACATCAAGAAAATGTCTTACATACAAAGACTTCCAATATGGAAATTCAAAAAAAATGACCTCTTCTTCCACCCACCTTTAACAATCGTGTGTGCAAAGGCTTGCCAAAATGAGTACTCACATCTTTCACCTTTTTAAAAATTTGTTCACTTGTCAATGTAGGTGGAGCTTTACGGTATTCTGGATTATCATTGAATGCTTTTCTCCACTCACGATATTGATGATTATAATTTAAGAATCTACGATGACCGAGAAAGACATTCTTCTGACAATTTTCCAATCGCGTCGTATCTATTTTATCTTCACAAATAGGACATACACGTTGGCCTTTAATGCTATACCCTGATAGATTTTCGTATGCTGGAAAATAATTAATTACGCCAAACAACATCGCCTAAAATTGAAACTTTCTTTCCTATATCCATCATAAACCTTGACACCGTCCTCCCATAAAAATCTTTAAATCTTCTATCAAAGGTGTCAAGTATACGTCTATGTCATTCCCTGGTTGTTTAGGCCCAAAATTAACATAGATAATATCATGTACTTACGCTTCATACATAGCCATGTAGGTAGGTTATAAATCATAATAATCACATATCATCTGGTATGTGAGATACTTCGAAGACCATGTGGGTTCATTCCATCCGTTGATAAAAAATCTAAACAATCACAACAATCAATAAGATTTTGTAAAGTATTATATGTGACTCTCATTCTCTTTTCATTCAACATGTTGAATATTTTCAACACTAATTAATTCATGTCATTTTCAACACCTCTTTCAACATTCCATTGCAACCATTCAACTACTCCTTTCGTTTTAAAATGAGTGTAAATTTTTTTTTTTATTTTAAAATGAATGTCATTCTCACTTTTCAATATAGAAATGCATATATTTTTTTAATTGTGTCATTTAATTATTACTCTGTACAATATCTTCAATATATTAATAAGATTATTTAATAAAAGTGTAATGTTTTATGACACTATTATTATATTTTCCAATCTCTGTACAAAAATTTTAAGAATTTTTTATAAATATACCACATTTTTACAAATTATTCATCAAAATATCATCTTTTTTCCACTAAATCTCAAATTACCATGTTTTAAAAGAAATTGCTACCGAAGAGCCACTCATTTCTTTGATGGTTCTGTGTTATTTTTAAATTTTTTTTTATTCACCTATAGATTTTTCTGTGAATTTTTCTGTGAATTTTATTTTATAATATATAATACTCTTATAGAATCATCTGCGAATTCGTCTCATATGTTATAGAATTCGCAGATAACTCAATAAGGGTATTATATATTATAGAATTTGCAGAAAAATCTAAAAAAAAAACCATAAGTAAATTCACAGTTGAATAAATTTAAAAAAAAAAAAAAACACAGAGCCGCTAAAGCAATTAGCGGCTTTTCTATAACAATTTTTTTTTTTTGAAAATATGATAATTTGGAATTTAATGGGAAAAAAATAGTATTTTAATGAATAATTTGTAAAATGATAGTATGTTTGTAAAAATTTCAAACTTTAAAATGATAGTATGTTTGTAAAAATTTCAAACTTTAAACCACATTCATTTAAAATAGGATGAGTATTAAATAATATTTTCAACTCGCAATATTTTTTATGCCGACATATGAGTAGTACTAGTAATAACTAGTAATAGCCAATGAGAAACAGTTATGCATGAAAAGGAAAAGTGAAAATTTTCCATCTTGTCAAAGAAAAAGAACAGTTAATGAAAAGGAAAGATGTGTAGAGTGGTGGTGAGGAATTAGTTAGAGCAGATGAAGAAGAAGCGAAAAATTGGTTGGTAATGTTTGGCATGGGTCCCCCCCACGCATTCAATGCCATTGTTTCTGAATTATTATCTCTCTTTTCTCATTGGAGAACACAAAATAATTCAAAACTATTCCTCGTCCCGTCTTGTCTAGTCTCGTCCCTAACCTAAGCTCACTGAATTCTCTTCCTTCCACCTGTCCACATCCACATCACTCTTCTTTTGTCTTCTCTTCCATTATTATTATTACTCTCTCACTCTCTCTCTCAAGTATTTTTGAAGTGTCCACTGTTCATTTCTTTACTCAAAAAAGGACAATCATGCAGGAGGTTGAGGTTGAGGTTGAGGTTGAAGCCACCGCTGCTTCTGCACCACCTCCACCTCGCCGTGTTCTTCTTATATCTGCTGGCGCTAGTCACTCTGTTGCACTTCTCTGTAAGCTTATTTTTTTATTTTTTTATTTATTTATTATACTAGATTACGATTTACGAACATGCCCTTTTGATTTATTTGTTTGGATTATGAAAGTTTGTCATTTGGGTTGTGTCAAGTTTGGATTTTTAATGGGATGGATTGGTTTTGTTGGTTTTTTGATATGTGTGGTTATGGATTGGTTTTGATCTTTTTTTACAGCTGGAAATGTTGTGTGCTCCTGGGGTAGGGGAGAAGATGGACAATTAGGTCATGGTGATACTGTTGATAGACTTTTGCCTACTCAACTTAGTGCATTGGATAATCAACAAATTGTTTCTGTTGTTTGTGGAGCTGATCATACTATTGCTTATTCCGAGGCGCGTGTCCAAGTATATAGTTGGGGATGGTATGCATATTCTATCTTTTCTCTTCTATTGTGTTTCTTTTAAATTCACTTTAATGCCAAAATGAAAATGCATCCTTTTCTCTCACTCTTCTCTATCATATTCATAACTCAAATTTCATTTGCTACTTCTGTTACAATGGTTTTTTCATTTTTTATTTTTCCAGGGGTGACTTTGGACGGTTGGGTCATGGTAATTCTAGTGACTTGTTCATTCCTCAACCTATTACAGCATTACAAGGACTAAGGATAAAGCAACTTGTTTGTGGGGATAGCCACTGTTTGGCAGTTACCATGGAAGGCGAGGTTCAGAGGTTTGTAGTTCTTGACCGAGTTTTTATTTGTCTATGCTTTAACTATTTATTATCAATTCATGTTTATGTTTACTATTTCTGTACCAGAAAAGTTTATTAGTTTTTCATTGAGTGCATATATAGAAACTGACAGTGCAAGCTCATAGAACCATTTTGTACTGCGTGCTATAGGCCTCATCTTTTTAATTTTGATCTCTACTCAATTGTAGTTGGGGGCGGAATCAAAATGGTCAACTTGGACTAGGCACTACAGAGGACTCACTTGTGCCTCAAAAGATTCAAACATTCCAGGTATTATTACCATAGACATTCATTAAGGTTATCTACAATAAATAAAACTCAATGAGCTAGTAATCAACCATCAATCAATACACAACGACAAGTTACTTTTACCATAAGAGAACACGACTAACTGATATGTTAGTACTTAGTCTTCAGGAAACATTTGTAAACGTTAACAGTTTTACGGAAGTGTTCTCCACTTTAAACATTTGAAAGAAGCAGCGAAGAACCTAAAGGAAAACCGATAATACAATCTTGTCAAGAAAATAATATTGACATTACATTGAAAATTTAAAGTTATAATGAATCAAACAAATTGTTCCATTAACTACTGGGCTCATGTAAATGTTTATATTGTAGGGAGTACCTATCAAAATGGTTGCTGCTGGGGCTGAACATAGTGTAGCCATCACTGAAAATGGAGAGCTGTACGGATGGGGTTGGGGCCGATACGGAAACTTGGGACTGGGAGATAGAAATGATCGCTGTATTCCAGAGAAAGTTTCTTCTAATGATGTATGTTTATGTTCATAGACGGTAGCACTCTGCTTTTTTTTTTGGCTAGAACCTAGAATGTGATATATAAGTTAGAACTTTGAAGATTTGACACGCATTGTTTGATTTGTCTAGAAAACGTTAAGATACACGAATAATTGATGTGCATGTATACTAATGAATGGAAAAAATTTATTTTCCTTCTTCCTTGTCTAAGTTTTGCTTGTTAAAAGTTACAGTGTGACAAGATGGTCATGGTTGCTTGTGGCTGGCGGCATACAATATCTGTTTCATCGTCTGGTGAACTATACACATATGGATGGAGCAAATATGGCCAACTAGGACATGGAGATTGTGAGGATCATCTTGTGCCTCACAAGCTTCAAGCCTTGAGTGATAAGTTGATTAGTCAGGTGGTCCTTTAATTTTAACCAGAGTTGGTTCCAACTTGCAATTTCTCATATTATTTGGATGCATTGGGATTTCCCTTTGCTCTGCTTGTTCAGTAGGTCTTATTTTCAACCATATATGCTGCACTGATTTGATTTTTTTTCCACCTTTTAAATTGGATATGAGTTCTGTTGGTTGTAAAAAGACTAGCAAAAATTGACCCAACAAAATTTTGTCCTATCTAGAACCTGCGAACTTGGTGCAATGCATTTGGTGTTAGATAAAGTGGTCAATTATAGTGGTGTTTATTTTGTTGCTGAACTTTGCTTAAATTCTTTCAGGTGGCAGGTGGTTGGAGGCATACCATGGCACTCACGACTGGTGGAATTCTTTATGGATGGGGCTGGAATAAGGTTGGCAGTATTTTTTAATTTCCTCATATAACGTGTAAGTTTGTGTTGTAACAATAAGTATTTGTTGAATTACTGACAAAACAGAGGATTAATCGCATAAGAATGCACATAGTATGTAGAGAGCTAAAATATATGCTACTTTAATTAAAAGGATGGTCTGAGATTTTATTCTATATCTAAATAATCATGCGCTTTGAAAATTGCCGCTTCACCTATTTTTCCTTTGATTTTTAGTTTGGACAAGTTGGAGTTGGTGACAATGTTGATCGCTGTTCTCCTGTGCAAGTGAAGTTTCCCCATGATCAGGTACCTGAAAGCTGAAACTCTTAGTCTCTTTATTTTTTCAGTTTGGAAATTTGTTAATTTCTTTAAAAGTCAAATTTTCTTCAAATAATCACCTACTATTGATTTATATTTGTGCAAACTTTTGTTTGGCATGACAGAAAGTAGTTCAGATGTCATGTGGGTGGAGACACACAATTGCTGTTACTGAGAAAGACAACGTATATTCTTGGGGAAGAGGCACAAATGGGCAACTTGGGATCGGTGATACCATTGACTGGTAATTGCGTATAAAACTGAATAAATATTTTGGACTAAAAGGCTTTTACTTCATTGATTTGTTTTTTTCCTTCATATTTTTGCTGAACTCACTTTGGAGACATTCTTTTATTTGTTGCACCATCTTAGCACCCTGTTCTTTTATGTCAAATAATATCTGTTCAATCATGGATGCAGGAAAATAACTTTGTTACTTCTTTTGCCCTTGTAACAAAATTGATTTTTGTTGAAACTATGACTATATATATTTTAATAAAAAAGTAATATTGCCCATCTTAGTCATTATCTAGAAACGTAGCCTTAGATTCAGGTATTGGGTGCATTTCTTTAATATCTTTGGTTCATAGAGTCGGTTTTGGATTTGTAGGAATACTCCAAAGATTATCGAGGCTTTGAGTGTTGATGGATCTTGTGGGCAGCACATAGAATCCTCAAACACAGATCAATTATCAGGTGCTTTGTTCTTCTCATCAATAATATTTTCCTTCTTGTTTACTTTTTCTGGCCGCGACTGATATTAGCACCATTTGATAGTGTAATTTAGATTCATACACTTCAATTTCCTATTTATTTAGTTTAACAATTTTGCATTATGGTAACTGTTTTTTTTTTCTTACTAAATAGGAAAAACCTTTGCCTCCTTAGCTGAGCGATATGCAGTTGTACCGGATGAAACTGTAAGTATCTCGTTTTAGCATACACTATTTCTTAATACCGAGTTAATGTAAGAGTGATTGAAAATATGTTGTAATTTTTTTGCTCGTAGTTTAAGTGAAGTAGAAAGAAAGGGACAACTACTTGTGAAGTTGTGATGCACATTTCATGCTTAGATTATAAAAGACATATTATTGAGTCACTGACTTGTATGATTTGGCAGGCGTCATTGCAATCTGTAGATAGGCTCGATCTTAGTGTCCCAGAGAGTGATGTCAAACGGATCAGAGTTTGATTTAGTATCGAGTAAAGGTCTCCTTTTGATGAGAATGATGCATCCAGCAGTCCATAGGGATCAGCTTCCACTTCTCTGTCATTTTGGCTATTAACATTAACATGATTATTGTAAAGTAATATATATCCATTATTATGAAAAATATTGCATGTGATATGACTCTTCTATATATATTATCAATCAGCAAGAATACATTTACGATGTCCTGGTATAAATTTGTTTCAAGCTGTATTATGTTGATGATGCCTTATTCTAGGAAAGAAAGGGGTGAAATATGATCTAATGGACACAGTAGCTACACAAAATGTAGATATACAAACCAGTTGGGGTTAGAATTTGGATCCGTCTCATATTCAGACAGAGTTCATCAATAATTGTTTGATTGAGATCAGGCGGTGTTGAAAGCAAGTAATTTAATTTTAAGAATTCTGAAATAACAAGCTTGAAACATGGAGTGTCCAATCTCTCAAATGGCTACTTATTGCGAGAATGGTTCAAACTTATTGTGAGAATTTTGAATCGGTGAATTCCCATCAGGATACTTTGGAAACCTTAATCAGATTCGAACCAAGGACAATAACATTATTATAAGTCATTTCAACCATTAGACCACTATTTCTTCAATGATTTATTTATCAAAACATAATATTAATTATATTTTGGAAAATTTTCAACAATTTCTCACCATTTTTAGAACATATCTAAATCTATTATTCAAGTCATTTTATGGTTTTAGAGGTATCTTACGATTTGAACAATTATTTAGTAAGTTAAGTTTTCACTCATCTCCTGACAAATTGGTAGATAAATTTTGAATCAATTATTCATTAGAACAAGCGTGCATAACTCACACATGAAATCTCGGTATCATTGATCGAATTATCAATATGACACATAAATAAGGCTTTGTGTCTCATATCCTTTTCATGAGAATTTAAGAGTCAAGTCCTTGAACTCTGAAGCGGCACCACTTCATTCCCATATAGGTAGACTATATTAGAAATGCATCCATAATTATGGATTTAACAAACATATGCTATATGTCTATTAAGAGGATAACTTTATCCTACCACATTTATTTTTATGGTTCAAGTACTTTTATCTATTGGGATGTATCTATTGTCAAGTACTTCAATCACTCTAATAGTGTACTTTCATCATTGAACTCAAGACTTAACATTAATAAAGTGTGAGTTGAAATTCTACCATTGATGATTAACTAGATATGAGTTTGTTCCACACAGCTCAACGATGTCTTCCTTGTATTTAGTTATATCCAAAGACATCACATCCTTGTCAATTCTTTCATCAAAGAATCACAAGATTTTTCAAACTTTAATAAACTTTGAATATTCAATCTTTCAAGTAGTCATGTTTATGATTACTTTATGTACTCTTGATAGTATTTACCAACTATCATCAAACCATGACATCTTTGTCATATTAGTACATTTATCATATGCAAAATATATTCTATATTCTTGATAGTTTCGACAAACTATCATCATGACACTTTTGTCATTTAATTATATTTTGTCATATACACAAATTTTATATCATTCTTGTTAATTCTCTATTTTTATGTGACATTGATTTTGGTAAAACTGACTTGGCTACAACATGTTGAATAAAGATGTCCTATCATGATGATTCAACATCGTGGTTGTTACAGCTGTGCACTTAGATATTTGATGTATAGCAGATTATGAATATTCTGGGAATATTATCTGGCGCCCAAGATTGAGAAATCAGAGAGTCTATTCGATATTCAAAGGTTATTTTGTTTATATAAATGTTGATACATTTTAGGAAATATTTGATTGAAGATCCATTTTTATGGAGAAGTTTCTGCAGATTTCTAGCAGTTGCCTTGTTGTGTTTTGAAGCCAAAATCCAGTCCAGATACTGTTACAAAAAGAAGGCCACAAACCTAATTCAAGTGTGGAATGTATTGTGTTGTCAAGTGTACTTTTAGGGTTTGTGTGTTCTTGTTTATTGTGAGTCTCTC
Organism: Vicia faba; assembly: GCA_948472305.1. NCBI lineage: Eukaryota > Viridiplantae > Streptophyta > Magnoliopsida > Fabales > Fabaceae > Vicia > Vicia faba. The sequence continues at coordinate 922,292,861 of OX451737.1, forward strand.
TAATATCATTTTGATATAAGAGCAGGATTGTCTCTATTGAGTTGTAAGTTATGTTAATCACTCATAAGCTTTTAAGTATTGAGTGATTGTGTGTCTTTGAAGTGTCACTTCGGAAATATTCAAATTGTCATTGTTTTCATCACTGTTGTGATTGAAAGAGAATTGAGAAGGGTCTCATACCTAAGTGATTCTTAGGTAGAAGTTAAGCACAAGTAGTGATTAGGTGAGTAGATTGTAAACTTGTAATAGTTTGTTGTGGATCTACAAATTGATACTATTTAGTGAACTTCCTCCCTGACTTGTAGCCCCCAGACGTAGGTGTTGTTGTACACCAAACTGGGTTAACAACTCTGCGTATTTGCTTACTTATGGTACTTTTAATTGTGTTTATCTTGTCATTGCGTTTTAATTATATATCAATGTCTTGAAACCTCTTAGGACATCTGATATTTGCATACCAGAATTTCAATTGATATCAAAGTAGGCATCCTGCTCTGTATCTGGGTGAGATTCAGGGAAGATATTTTCTGGTACAATGAACAAGGAAGGAGGATTTTTAAACAGACCGTCCATTCTTGATGAAACTAATTATGACTATTGGAAAGCTTGTATGGTGGCTTTTATTAAATCCATGGACAACAAGGCCTAGAAATCTGTTGTCAAGGGATGGGATCCACAAATGGATAGAGATAAGGATGAGAAGATTATTGGTTTGCTGAAGGCATAGGAAGACTGGGATGATGAAGATGATAAATTAGCTGAGGGAAACTCCAAAGCATTGAATGCCCTGTTCAATGGAGTGGATAATAACATCTTTAGACTAATAAGGAGTTGTATTGTTGCTAAAGAACCTTGGGAGATTTTGAAGACTGCTCATGAAGGAACCTCTAAGGTGAAGATGCCAAGACTTCAACTTCTTACCACTAAGTTTGAGAACTTAAGAATGAAGAAGGATGAGACCATTCATGACGTTCACATGAATATTATTGAGATAATGAATTCTCCAAGTGCCTTGGGAGAGAAGATGTCAAAAGCTAAGTTGGTGAGAAAATTTTTCAGATCTCTTCCAAAGAGGTTTGACATGAAGGTGATGTTGCAGCGGTATAGCGGCAAGCAAAAAGTAAAGTATTGTTTTACCGGAAGATATAGATTATATCGTATCGTGTCCACAGAGATTGGTTATTAAATTGTCGTTCGACAATTCTCTCGTTAATTAGTTCGAGATTGAATGAATTTGTAAAGAAAATATTATCAACAGAAAATAAATGTAAGCAAAAGAAAAAACTAAGGAAGAACTTATCAAGCCTGCATATAATTTATTCATCACAGACTTAAATCTACCAACCAATTAAATTCAACCTAACATTATTCATCAATGTTGTAACACTCTAATTCTACCCGAAAATATATATAAAATCAGAGTTATAAAATTTCCACAACCGAATCAGGATGCTACAATTACAACTTAAAACAACGACACTCATTACAGATACATAACACATTAAACGAGAATGAACCAACAACAACATAATTTAATGTATTAAAAACCAAAAACTTCATAACTATGCAGTGAAAATCATAATATCCAACTTAAAGAATATAACATCTTTATCCCACTAAAACAACTTCAAATAACAGTTATTTAACAAATAACGACTTAAATGCGACAATTGAGTAATAACAATAAAGTAGCAAGCGCTCATCCCCTCGAGTGTTACATATCAGAGCAATAACACCGACTCGAACTACTAAAGGTAAACCACCTTCACTGTAGATTACCTGCACGTTACCAACATCGGGGTAACATTCAAACAGAAGGGGTGAGATATCAAACCATATAATAGAACGTATAATAAATAAAACGTTAGGATCAGTTTATACATATTCACCACTTCACAGCTTTTTATTAACATTTAACATAATTAATTCAACCACACAACGACTCAGAATGCAACTTGTCTTTATGCAAATGCATGTGGTACCAATGGAGCAGAACTCCCAACTTAAAAACCTGCCAATTAATAGAGGCATCAACAAGGCATAAGCCTTCAACTTAATATTTTGCCAATCCAGGCCAACTTAACGAGCATCAGCTCCAACTTGATATGCAATGTATGCGACACAACATGAATGTAGCAACAACAACAAACAACAATTTAACATAAATCAATGTTGGCCATAAGCCTACAACTTCAACAACAATTCAACATCAATATAAATCAACGTTGTCCATAAGCCTACAACATAATATCTGCCCATAATTAGAGGCATCTCAACATAAATCATCAACCTGCAATTTCTCAACTTAGAACAACTTATACAACACACTATAACGACCAAATCGACACAACCGGACAATAGAACTAGGGAAATTACGTGCCCCTCGACATACACAACAACTAAGACAGAATAATAACTGACTCAATACTCCTCGACACACATAGAAACATAAAAATAATGACTACTTATGCTCCTCGACACAGCCTGCAGTTTCGTGCAGCTCGACATCAATACCGTACTCCTCAGCACGCCTTGCAGCCTAATACCGCTCGACATCCAACACATATTCTCCGACACACCTCGCAGCCTAAATGCTGCTCAGCACCTAACACCATCAGCATTTTCCTCGACCACTAATTCCAGCCAACAACATAGAACAATACAACAACATGACGACCACCACAACACAATCCATGATTTCCAGCCAACTGCTCGGAATACCATCGCAACGGGCAACTATATATACTTTCAACAAATTTACTAATTGTACAAGACAGTCACATTGAACCCTTCCTATAACGACCACAACAATAATTCCTAATTTCCTACCAACTGCTCGGAACACCACAACATCATAACGACCACAACCCCATTGACAAACTACCCTAATTTAATCATTGATTCAACCGGACAATCATACAGACAACTCAAAACTCCCATAACATAACAACCAGGAAACTTCCTATAACATGTTCACTAATCATGCAATACAGTCCTACAGTGACTCCCTAACAAGCACAATATAGAGAAACGGGCAACTTTGATAACAAATCCAGAAACATCAACGCATACAGTCATACAAACGACCAATTCCCACATAATACACTTCATAAACCCCATTATACGGTCAAAACCCCACCCTTACCTGGGTTGAAGGTCGCTCTACCAAAAATTCCAGCTGACGACCTTGCTTTGTTCTGCTCGACACCGGGTGTAGTGGTAGAAATGTTAAGACTAAGCCATTGGATTAACTTGACTCGTACAGATCAAAATAAAAATCACCACCGCGCTTTATTGTTTCCAAAGGAATGGTAAAAGAGCGAATAACCCAAAAGAGGGGGAAAAGATTCTAGGTAAGGGGGGTTGGTTATGCAAAGGAAAGGTATTAGCACCCTAAATATCTACGGTACTCTGCAGGAACCTCTTTGTAAAATCTCTATATTTTGGCTATAAAATGTTGTATGTATAAAATAGATTGTGGAGATGAGGAAAGAAGTATTTTTTATGATTTTTTCACCCGCTGCGGTTGTGAACCTTTAGTGTCTACGTACCACCTTCCGTGCAATAGGGGATCAGGATACCCATAGTTATTCTTTAAAAAATTTAAAACACAAGCGTGTTGGTTAATTTTAAGAGACAAGACATCATTGTCATTGTCCGTGTGGAAAACATACTTACTACCCACAATTATGAGAAAGGAGAATTTGAGTCATCTCAAAGTGGAGGATATGGCTTGGATTTTAAAATCAACAATGCCTCACTCAACACCCAAGTGAAAAATATCTCACTTCACTATATATTGTAGAAGTATAGTTGTTTGCATCACTACAAGGATTTACAAGAGTCTAATACTTTGAGAAAAGTTTTAAAGATAAAAGGCAAAATGGCAAAATAGTTTGAATGAGATTGATTGACTTTTAGTCTTCTCACAAAAAATGTTAAGGTGTTGTTAAGTTGATTGAAATTTGATTAAGAAAATGGTTTTGAAAATACAAGGACCTAAGTCCAAGTTTATTATGAAAGTGGTTCAAAATTTAAAACAAGAAGAGTTTTCAAAAGAAGAGAGAAGATTTTTGAAATTAAAGAAGATGGAAGGATATGAAGAGACTATCCTAAAGTTGTTGGCTCTTAAATTCGACACCCTTGTTTCATTAATGTCAGCCATTAAAGCTGAAGGTTGTTTTCGATCAGCTGAGTCTGTCGAAATGCCCATCGAAAGATGGCAATGTATTTAGAAGATTTCTTCCAAGAGAGAAGTTGGCTGCCTTCGACGTCGAAGGTGTTTCTCGTCGAAGATCCTTCTCGACGAAGGTGTTCGATGGTTCAGAGTGGAACGGTTTGAAATTCAAGCGTTTGGAGGGAAAACGGTTTCCAGCGGTTACCAAGTGCAACGTGCAAAGATCTGGGGCGTCGAACGTTGAGAACATGCCAAGTGGAATCATCTCGAAGCAGTGTAACTGCCCGACGGTTACTTGGGATGTTTTAGTATAAATAGTAGTAGTTCACGCAGTTTCTCGTGTGTGTTCACAATTATATACAAAGTCACTCATATAGATTCGAGTACCCAGCGTGTGAGAAAGAATTGTTGAGAAATGTATGTGTGAAACACCAACTTTATTAATCAAAGTCATTTACTTTTCCAGAAATTTACTTGCTTTCTTCTTTACTTTCCTGTCGAAATCCTTTACTTTAAGCCTTCATTTATTTTACCAAGCCTACTTCTTCATGCAATTTACTTAAAGCCTCTTTATTTTATTGCCACTTAATCAACATCCAATTTAATCAAAACCTCAAAATCAACCTATATCCTAGGATCAATCTGATCGATCCTGCGAGTAACCAAATAAGTAACCATTTGGAGGATCAGCGGTTGTTTACCAATAACCACGGTAAACAAATTGGCACACCTAGTGGGACGGTGTGTTGATTGTTGAAAATAATCTCATCTTTTCGAGGAGTGTTGTATGTTATTTAGAAGTGGTAGAATATACACTAACAATAACAATACTGCTAGAAGAAGGGAAGAGATGGCGAATCCGCCAAACAATAACGAAATCCCACAAACGAATGTGGGAGCAACGGTTATCTCGACCGTGAGTGAAGCGACAACTGCTGGTTCGACACCAGCAGTAACGGTCACAACAACGGGGCCATTACCTCCATTCACAAGCCCCAGAGTGCCTTTGGGAACTCCCCCACCAAGGGGAAATTTAGGCACAAGGCCTTTTGTTCCCCCAGGATTTATGACAGGCGGTCATAATCGAGAGCCACTCTATGGCATGCCAACTTCTGACTTGGCTAGCCTGACGAATGCTGCGTCCACTTTTTCAGACCCTTTAGTGAGTGCCTCTTCGCCACTCCAAGGCTCTGGAGTAGGTATGGCGAATAGAAATAGGACCCAACTCCTAGGAGGAACGTCCCAAGTAGCCCATGGCCTTACAAATGCCTCGACAGCAGTCTTGAGGCAACAAATGGACGAAAGCAACCATGATATGGTGCAAATGTTGGCACAAACTTTAAGTACAATGCTGAACCCTCTGATACAAAACACTACTCAATTGAATCAGCAAGTGACAGCACAAATGACGCGTTTGGATGATTTCTTTGGAGTACCCCAACCTATTCGACAGCCCCAAAGGGCGCAAATAAGGGGAAACCAGGGTATATTCTTAGAGGAAGAAACCACCATCAATCAGGTTCAGCAGCCTGTCGAAGAACACCTTAGGGCACGATTGGAGCAACCCGTCGAGGAACCTAGGGTAATAACCCCAGAGGTAAGGTTAGTTAACAGAAACCAAAATGCTGACGAAGTAGTTCAGCATATCCAATACCAAAACACGGGTTTGGAAAACAATCTGGCAACCATGATCGAAAGGATCATGACTCAAAATGGGATGAACATGGGCTTTCGAAGGCCCAACTTTACGTCCCCATTGTCAGAATACGTGTTACAAACAGACTTACCTCCTAGATGCAAAGTCCCCAAATTCACTAAGTTCTCAGGGGACACGACAGAATCTACTGTCGAGCATGTGGCGAGATACTTGATCGAAGCAGGAGATATTTCGAATAACGAAAATCTGAGGATCAAGTACTTCCCAAGTTCTTTAACAAAGAACGCTTTTACTTGGTTTACAACTCTCCCCCCCAATTCGATCCATCACTGGACCCAGTTGGAAAGATTGTTCCATGAACAATTCTACATGGGGCAAACCAAGATAAGCCTGAAAGAATTGGCCAGTGTAAAGAGACGTTTCACTGAACCTATAGATGAATATCTAAATAGGTTTAGGCTGCTCAAGGCGAGATGTTTTACACAAGTGCCAGAACATGAGTTGGTCGAAATAGCCGCAGGCGGTTTAGATTATTCCATTAGGAAGAAGCTAGACACCCAATACCTGAGAGACATGGCCCAACTGGCCGATAGAGTTCGACAGGTAGAACGCCTCAAAGTTGAAAAAGCAAAGGCGACGAAAACTCACAAGAGAGAGAGGATAGCGTATGTTGATATGGATGACGAAGATCCAGAATCCTTCGACGATACTATAACTGTCGAAGAAGGAGAAGTCGATTTAGCGGAACTGAAACAAGGGCCACCATACTCTTGTAAACTGTTAGTCCCCTCAAGTGGGAAAAATCCCATTGGTCCAGAAAGGACCAACGATAGGTTCCCCAAAAAGACTTATAGTTTTGACATCACAAAATGTGATGAGATCTTTGACTTGCTTGTAAAAGATGGCCAAATGATAGTACCCCCAGGGGTAAAAGTGCCTCCTCTTGATCAAAGAAAGAAGAGAGGTTTTTGCAAATATCATAATTTTTTGGGCCATAAAACTTCTCAATGTTTTCTTTTCAGGAATCTTGTGCAAGACGCTATCGAAGAAGGGAGGTTGAAGTTTGCTGACAAGACCCCCATGGCTGTCGACTCAAATCCGTTGCAAGTTGAAGCCCACTATGCTGAGCCTTCTGAGGTGAACGTGATAGAGGCAACCAGGATCCAGTCGAAGAGGCCGGGAATCACAATGGTCGAAGTCTCAAAAGACCATATCAACATGCCAATCTTTGGCAGTTTTTCTGGGAATTTATCCAGAAAGACAATTGAAGCAGTTCAGAAAGCGGTCGAAGACCCAAAGCTGGAGACCGTTGAAGCACAAAAAACTGGACCAAAACCCAGTTCTCACTTGGCCACAGTTCAAGGCCAGACGGAGAATTTGGAGATCCAAATGAAGCAGTTAAACCTTGCCAACAAAGATACAATGAATATCAACATGGTCGAACTCTCTGACCCGAAAGCATTAGAAGAGGCCATGAGGCAAGAACAAGCTAATAAGACTGCTTTCCCTCGGGAAAATGGAAATCTGGCAGATTTTCTACAAAGATGCCAGAAAAAGAAATCAGAGGTGATGCTGTGTCCAAGATGCAGTTCGATCTTTGACAAAAAAGCTGCTGAGCACATTCAAGGCGTAAGAGCAGCGAATAAGAGAAGGGAAAATGTTGATCTTCGACATGACCCCAGAAGAGCCTCCCAGAGAGGTTCAAACCAAGAAAAGAGGCCATTGACTTTCAGGCCTCCAACAAATGTGCCGGTAGATACCTGGTACAAAACCTCTGGTCGAAAAAGGCCAAGTGAGGAGAGATGGCACTCTTTCGACGTGCCAAGGGGTTCATCTTTAACTCAAAAGAAAGAGCCTCAAGTTGATGCACCTAAAGTTGCACAAGTGTCAAGCAACTACAAAGGAAAAAATCCCATGTCTCGATCTCAATGGAGGAGATACCAAAGGAGACGAAAAGCTGAGAGGGAGGCTGCCAACGAACCAAAGGCAGAAACCAGTTCAAATGTTCCTCTAAGGAAGCAAAGGAAACCTCTAGAAAGAGAGCCAGTAACCAACAGGCTAGTTTGGCCTAACCAAGGTGAAGTCGAGGACGAAGACGATTTTGAGTCTGATGATACTTTGGACATAATGGTGAATATAGTCTCAGTGCTGCCCAGAGAATTCAACCGACAGGTAGAGGTCGAAGCAAGTGACTGGGAAGTGGAGCAAGAAATGGCCAAACATAGGCCAGTGTGCTATTTCGTCATGGACAATGGCACTACTGAGGAACAAAATGGGTTCTTCGAGCCACCTACAGAGGCGATGAAAAATCACCTCAAGCCTTTATTTATAAGGGCTAAACTCGAAGAAACTACAGTGAATAAAATTTTGGTGGATTGTGGGGCAACCATCAACATTATTCCTCACTCTATGCTAAGGAAAATCGGCAAAAGGGATGAGGACATTAAGCCTCACAACATGGTCCTGTCGAACTATGAGGGCGGCATAGGGACCACTATGGGAGTGATCCAACTAGATATCAAAGTAGGGTCTATCCTTCGACCAACAATGTTTATGGTCATATCGGCCAAACCTAACTACAATCTTTTGTTGAGCCGTGAGTGGATTCATGGTGTTGGAGTTGTGCCATCATCAATGCACCAGAGGCTGCTCCTATGGCGTCCAGATGGGATGGTCGAAAACATAGAGGCAGATCAAAGTTATTACCTGGGCAAAGTGAATCACCTAGGGTTGGCAGATTTCGACAAGAACTTGGCTCACATAGGGCCATGTCCAACACCTGACTTCGACATGGCGCCAGCGCCAAATACTTTTTGTTCCCTATACCTGCATCCTGAGCATGGTTTCCAATGGGACAGAGAAGACTTGTCCCACATAGACTTCAGTAGGTTAACTGATATCCAACCAACTGGTTGGGGAAGTGAATTCAGTGATAATGACTGAGTCACAATCTTTGAAGCGAATTTCGGCTTATGTAGCCGAAACTAAGATGATAACGGCTCTCGAAGCCGAAGTGAAGTACATGGCCACACAGGCCAATGATCAACAGTTATCTGCTGCAGGTCCAGGAAAGGATTTCGATCCAGAACCCCCTGATATCATGCAAGAAGAAATGCAGGAACAGAGGCTCGACGCCATCTATGACGATGAGCCTTTGGGCTTCGAAAAGGACCCCTTGGCGAACAACATTAAAATGTTAGCACAAGATCCTTTAGAAGAAATCAACTTAGGCGAAGGGTCAGAGAAAAGGCCAACTTACATCAGCGCCAAAATTGACCCAGAACTTAGGTTGGAAGTAATCCAATTGTTGAAAGAGTTCAAGGACTGTTTTGCATGGGATTACGACGAAATGCCTGGTCTCGACAGAGGATTGGTAGAACTTCAGTTTCCAATCAAACCTGGGAAGAAGCCAATCAAGCAAAGTCCAAGACGCTTCGCTCCAGAAATACTGCCGAAGATCAAAACGGAAGTCGAAAGACTGCTGAAATGCAAATTCATACGCGTTACAAGGTATGTCGAATGGATTGCAAACATTGTGCCAGTAATTAAGAAAAATGGTACATTAAGGGTGTGCATAGATTTCAGAGATTTGAACGCTGCTACACCCAAAGATGAATATCCTATGCCTGTGGCGGAAATGCTAGTCGATTCTGCCGCTGGCTATGAATACCTGAGTATGCTCGATGGTTATTCAGGATATAATCAAATATTCATTGCTGAAGAGGATGTGTCGAAAACAGCTTTTCGATGCCCTGGGGCCCTAGGCACTTACGAATGGGTAGTGATGCCTTTTGGTCTAAAGAACGCTGGGGCAACATACCAGCGAGCAATGAATACTATCTTCCATGATTTTATTAACACTTTTATGCAAGTATATATTGATGACATTGTTATAAAATCTGTTTCCAGGAAGAATCATATTGACCACCTTCGACAATCATTCGAAAGAATGAGAGAACATGGTCTGAAGATGAACCCTTTGAAGTGTGCATTCTGTGTGAAAGCTGGAGATTTCTTGGGCTTCGTTGTCCACAAGAAAGGAATCGAAATCAACCAGAACAAGACGAAGGCAATTCTGGAAGCGAAAGCGCCATCGAACAAGAAGGAACTGCAATCTCTGTTAGGCAAGATAAATTTCTTAAGGAGATTTATATCTAACCTAAGTGGGAAAGCTCAGGCCTTTTCACCCTTACTTCGACTGAATAAAGAGGGGTTCGAATGGGGGCAAGAGCAACAAGAAGCCTTCGACAAAATCAAAGGGTACCTCACTAAGCCACCTATTTTGGTGCCTCCTTGTAGCAATAGGAGTATGAGATTGTACATAGCTGCATCCGACAAAACTTTGGGAAGCATGTTAGCCCAGGAAGATGAGAATGGAGTCGAAAGACCCATTTACTATCTTAGTAGAGTTTTGAACGATGCAGAAACTAGATATAGTGAAGTTGAAAAATTGTGTCTATGTCTGTATTTCTCTTGTACAAAACTCAAGCAATATATAAAACCAGTTGATGTGTATGTTTCGTCTCATTTTGATGTTTTCAAGTATATGTTGTCGAAACCTATCTTGCACAATCGAATTGGCAAGTGGGCATTAGCATTAACTGAATACTCCTTGACCTTTATGCCTCTTAAGGCAGTGAAAGGACAAGTGGTTGCAGACTTTATAGTCGACCACTCAATTCAAGTTGAGGATATTAATTATGTGGAGATAGAGCCTTGGAAATTCTACTTCGATGGTTCCAGCCATAAAGATGGAACAGGGGTAGGAGTCTTGATCATTTCTCCAGAAAAAATTCCAACAACATTCAGGTACAAGATATCAGGTTCTTGTTCGAACAATGAGGCTGAGTATGAAGCTCTAATTACTGGCCTTGAGATATTGTTGGAATTGGGGGCAACTCGAGTCGAAATAATGGGAGACTCAGAGTTAGTCATTAAGCAAGTCACAAAGGAATATAAATGCATAAGATAAAATCTCATTATGTACTTTGTGATAGCAAATCGTTTATTGAAAAAATTTGAAATGGTCAATATTCGACACATACCCAGAGTGGAAAATCAAATAGCCAACGACTTGGCACAAATTGCATCTGGGTATAAGATTTCAAAAACGAGATTACAAAGAGCAATCGAAGTTCGAGAAAAGATAAAAGCAACTTGTCTATCACCAACAGACTTGGAATCGACGAGACTAGGATATGCTGATCAAAGTAACTTCGAAATTTCGTTCATAGATAATTTGTCAGAGCAAGATTGGAGGAAACCCATTGTGGATTATCTTCAAAATCCAGGAGCTTCGACAGAACGAAAAACAAAGTACAGGGCGTTGAGTTATGTACTCATGGGTAATGAGTTATTCAAGAAGACGCCTGAAGGGGTATTGCTAAAATGTTTAAGTGAAACTGAAGCATACATAGCCCTTTCGACTACGCACGCTGGGGCATGCGGGGCTCACCAAGTAGGCCATAAGATGAAATGGTTGTTGTTTCGACAAGGACTATACTGGCCCACTATGCTGAAAGATTGTGTTGAGTTCGCCAAAGGTTGCCAAGAATGTCAAGTCCATACAGGCATCCAGCATGTACCAGCAAGCGAACTTCACTCGATAGTGAAACCTTGGCCCTTTAGAGGATGGGCGTTGGACCTCATTGGAGAGATTCGACCAGCATCATCAAAGAGTCAGAAGTATATACTGGTAGGCATTGATTATTTTACTAAGTGGATCGAAGCTATCCCTTTAGTCAATGTAGACCAAGAAAATGTCATTGAATTTATTCAAAAGAACATTATCTTTAGGTATGGAATCCCTAAGACTATAACTACTGATTAAGGATCAGTTTTCACTGGTCGAAAGATGCAGGAATTCGCTCAGGAAACAGGTTTCAAACTCCTAACATCAACGCCTTATTATGCACAGGCAAATGGTCAAGTCGAAGCAGCGAACAAAGTAGTGATTGGCTTGATAAAAAAGCATGTTGGGAAGAAACCAAAAATTGGCATAAGACGTTAGACCAGATTTTGTGGGCTTGTCGAACGTCCCCAAAAGAAGCCATAGGTACAACACCATACAGGCTAACTTTTGGTCATGATGCAGTGTTGCCAGCAGAAATTTGTCTTCAATCTGCAAGGGTTCAGAGACATTATGATATTCCCTCTGAAATTTATTGGGATATGATGTTAGACGAACTGGTGGATTTAGACGAAGAAACATTGCGCGCTTTTGATCTACTCAGGCTTCAGAAGAAAAGAGTAGAAGACTCTTATAATAAAAAGGTGAAACCTAAGGTATTTTCGCCTGAAGAACTAGTTTGGAAGGTGATTCTTCCCATGGATCGAAGGGATCGAAGCATGGGGAAATGGTCACCCAAATGGGAAGGACCATTCAGAGTTATCCAGACTTTTTCTGGCGGAGCCTATGAAGTCGAAGAGCTAGGTGAAGATAAAAGGCTCTTGAGAGTAAATCGTAAATATTTGAAAAAATACAAACCTACACTCCAAGAGATAAAAATAAAATAATAAAGTAATGACTAAATTAACCATAAAAAAGCCAAAATGGAAAATTTTTATAATTTAGCCACGATGGCAATGTTGTCGAATACATATTACAAAATATGGTAAAAAAGCTGAATCAATCAGAAAGGAATGGAGTCCTTGAGTCGAAGGTATTTGGTTTGCTGCAGCTCCAATCTTTTGTTGCACCAGGCATTCGCCTGCACAAGCTTGGCAATCTGATCATCGAAGCCTTGGGCTTTCTCAGCAAATTCTAGGCCTTGTTTGATTTCAGTTTGACTTTCGGTGTCTGGGACGGTCGAGAGAAGTTCCTCCTTGCGCTTAGTATTGGCATTTATCTTAGCCTCTATTTCTTCGATTTGCACCCTGAAGGAAGCATTCTCTCGATCGATGGCATCAATTTCTTCTTGTTTAGATGCTTTTTGCTTCGACAACTCCGCAATTCGAGAAGTTGTCTCCGAAACAGCAGTCCATGCAGAAGAGCTTTTGCCATATAACACTTCAAGCTGGCTATTAAAGCCCCTTTGTCGCTGATAATCTGCTGAGACTTGATCAATAATGGAGTGTAACTCCATGATAAAGCCTGAAACTTCTGGAGCTACAGCTAACAAGTCTACAACATTCAAAACATCCCTCAAGTATGATGGAGCAGTAGGGTCCCCCTCCAAAGCTTTCATCAAGTCCTTCTTGAAAAACTGAGCCTTAACCTTCGTCAAAGCCTCATCGAGAGGAGAAGTTTCAGTGGACTTCCCCGACAGGGTAGGAACCTCCTGGCTAGTGTCAGACGAACTCTTGCTCTCGATGATGGCGTTCAGATAGCTAACAGGATCAGTTTGCTTCAAGAGTTCTAAGTCCTCTTTCGACCTGTGCTTTGTTGAGGTAACAGCCCTTGCGACAGCATTGTCTTGGGTTTGAGGCTGTTGAGTGACATTTGCCTCGACTTGATGCCCTTCGACTCGGGCTGCGACAGTACCAGCGTCGTCATGGTGCCCTTCGCCAGCGTCGTCATGGTGCCCTTCGCCAGCGTCACCTTGGTTTTCTTCGCCAGCGGCACCTTGATCCTCTTCTCCAGCGTTGCCATGGTCCCCTTCGTCACGATTCTCTTCCGACAGATCCACCACCTGAATCTCTTTTGGATGTTGCTCTTCTGTTTGAGGATCTTATGCTGGTTTTTCTGTCGTTTCAGCATTGGCCTCATTTATTTCAGTATGGGCTTCGTCATTCTCCAAGCCTTTTTCTTGTGGCCTGCTGAGTTCAGCAGACTCCAATGTTTCAGAAGTCCTTGGCGGTGAGCTTTCAGTGGTGTCCTGAAAAAGAAGAAGAATCCTCAAAATTCGAAAGAGACATAGTCGAATGTAGGTATCTACACCTGAGTTACAAAGAGGTCTAAGAGATTACCTGTAAATTAGCTTCAGCCCCAGGGCTGGAATTGTCGCTTTCGACATGCTTATTGAGAAGAACGTTTAATTCCTCCTCCGTTGGCTCCTCAATGATCACTGGAGGTGGCCTGGGCTTTCTCCCAGCAACCTTTATTCTAATTGTTCGACCCTCAGGAGCAGGAACGTCCTTCGTCAGCTTTCGCCTTTTTAGAGGAGCAGGGGGAGAGTCATCTTCTTCGTCGCTCCCGGATTCGACCATCAGTGCTGGCCGTTTCTTGGGCGAAGGTGCCTAAAAAACCAATGGGAATTCGATTTAGCAGTTACATCGAAAGTCAAAAGTCAAAGCCAGAAGAAAATAATGAAAGTCTGGTTACCGATACAGAAGGCTTTTTCGAAGGGCCTTCCCCCTGTTGGTTTGTTGTGGTCTTCGCCGGCGCTATAGTCTTCGCCGGCGGTGGGGGTTTTGTTGAGGGGCCTCCTCCCTGTTGGCCTTCTGCAGCCTTCTTGGCTGCAGGCTTTCGAACAACTAAAAGCAGATAAAATAATTAACAGGCTAACAGTCGAAAGAGAAAGACAAAGTAATTTGAAAGGATGAACTTACATTTCTTTATTTTGTCCAAGACAAGGACAAAAGATTTCTGAAGCTCATCCACGAAGTCCTTCTCGTCGAAAAACTCCTCAGCGTAATAACTTTTCCACCACTCCTCGAAGGATGGTGAGCAAAGAAAGTTAAGCTGGTAGTCAAACAACGAAAGAACTGTTCGACCAGCATATCTTCCGATATGTTTAGTGGCAGCTTCTTCGGTGTAGTCGTTGCAGAAGTATAACATAGACTTCTCCCTTGGAAAAATTGGAGAAGGTAGTGTTTGAATAATACCAAACTGGCGAGACACCAAGTTTGGTTGATATGCAATCAGACTCAAGTGAGTCTTAGAGCTCCTGAATCGAAGAGGCATGATTCTTGATGTGAGGAACGCCTCCCACATTGTTGTATGTTCGTCAACCTGAGGACCACTCGACGTCCTAGGATGTGGCCTTGTGAACCACGCTGGGCCTACCTTCCGTCGAGCAAACGGAGCCATAGTCGAAGCAAACTCTTTCCTTCTAGCAAACATCAGAACGAAGTTTGTGAAAGTTTGCTGAAGCTCCAGTCCATCTTCCATTGGAGTCAACAGAGCCAGTCTGGTTCCTTCGACACGTCTGTTCGCTATCTCTGGAGCCTGCTCATTTATCTGAATCTTCTTAGGCAAGAAAGATTCGAAGGTGGCATTGAGCCACAGTTGGAGCAGCCAAAAAGGTCCAGCAAGCAGCAGACTGGCCCTGTTCTCGATAATCTTCAGAAGAGTCGCTCCATTACTAATCGACTCATACAGGCTAGCCAAAATCAATTCTGCCAAACAGATATTTTGGCCATGATGGAGTTGAGTGGCGAGAGTGACCATCTTCTTGGTCACCTGCAAGGACTTGGAGCAAAACACAAAGCGTGTCAGCCATAAGGCTAGAAACGCAATATGTTCGACATCCGACACAGCATCTGTCGACTTGTCGTGGTAATGATTGATGAAGGTGGTGTAGGTTGGTTTTGTGGCAGAGAATCCAATTTGATCCTCCGACATTTCTTCTGGGTCGAAGTAGTCCCCAGTAGGTCGAAGGCCAGTGATGGCGGCCACATCGAAGAGTGTGGGAGTCAGCATTCCACAGGGAAGATGGAAGGTGAAGTGGGAGTAGTCCCAGAAGAGTAGAGAAGCTATCAACATCTCTGGGGAATAGTTAAGACCTGTCTTCGACAGCATGACCAGGTCAAATATCCCCATATCTTTCCAGATCGAAGCTTGGCGTTTCTCCATTTTTTCCAGCCAAGCAATGTAATCAGGAGTAAGGCTAGGGCCAGACCTGAAAGCCCTAACACCTTTGTTGAAGAAACGGAGGTCGATTTTCTCTTTAGCAGGGTCTTCATTATCCTCTGCATCTTTCTTGGAGCATGCAACCGGTTTGAGTCTCTCAACTACCGGAAAATAGCTCTTGATCTTCATGGCCTCAGCAATGCTTGGGTACAATGGGCCAGACATAGCAAAGATCTGGTTGGAATATCCAACCGGGATCATAAGGTGGCGTGAGTAAGCATCACGAACAGCGATGTCCAAAGGTTCAGGGACCCTTCGTTGGCCCGTGGAAGTCACTACTGGAGCGGTGACGAAAACCCTAGGTTTGACGTTTCCAGATGGTACGGTGGCGCTAGGAGCATTGGAAGAACCAGATGCCATTGTTGGTAGTGAGGATGAAGACGAAGTGAAGAAAAGAGGTTTGCAAAGGTGACAAGTTTGTATGCAAATGGAGAAGTCTGAAAGCTAGATAGCGTAAAAAGTCCCCCAATGGGTACTTACTGCTATTTATAGTAGTGGGGGAAAATCCCCAAAATCGAGGACATTAGATGCCATTTAATGTTGCAGAAGGTAGTGGGACACGTGGCGTCTCTCTGTTGTTTTAGCCGTTCTGCAGAAATGGAGGGGTGCAGCGTGCGCCCTCGTTTTTGGGAATTGTAATAATGACAAATTCTGAAATGACGTTTGGCACACTGCACGCCGTAATGAGGTGACGTCTTAGGTACGGATAAATGATGGTTTTTCTTGGGATTGTCAGTGGTTGGTAGAAGACAACAAAAAGTGCACAATTTAATTTGTGACTGAGAATGAAAAGACAGGTGTCGAATGGCGTTTCAAAGAATGCCTTTTTCTTTCAGAGTCGAAATAAGGCATTCTTGGGGGGCAATTTGTTGGCTCTTAAATTCGACACCCTTGTTTCATTAATGTCAGCCATTAAAGCTGAAGGTTGTTTTCGATCAGCTGAGTCTGTCGAAATGCCCATCGAAAGATGGCAATGTATTTAGAAGATTTCTTCCAAGAGAGAAGTTGGCTGCCTTCGACGTCGAAGGTGTTTCTCGTCGAAGATCCTTCTCGACGAAGGTGTTCGATGGTTCAGAGTGGAACGGTTTGAAATTCAAGCGTTTGGAGGGAAAACGGTTTCCAGCGGTTACCAAGTGCAACGTGCAAAGATCTGGGGCGTCGAACGTTGAGAACGTGCCAAGTGGAATCATCTCGAAGCAGTGTAACTGCCCGACGGTTACTTGGGATGTTTTAGTATAAATAGTAGTAGTTCACGCAGTTTCTCGCGTGTGTTCACAATTATATACAAAGTCACTCATATAGATTCGAGTACCCAGCGTGTGAGAAAGAATTGTTGAGAAATGTATGTGTGAAACACCAACTTTATTAATCAAAGTCATTTACTTTTCCAGAAATTTACTTGCTTTCTTCTTTACTTTCCTGTCGAAATCCTTTACTTTAAGCCTTCATTTATTTTACCAAGCCTACTTCTTCATGCAATTTACTTAAAGCCTCTTTATTTTATTGCCACTTAATCAACATCCAATTTAATCAAAACCTCAAAATCAACCTATGTCCTAGGATCAATCTGATCGATCCTGCGAGTAACCAAATAAGTAACCATTTGGAGGATCAGCGGTTGTTTACCAATAACCACGGTAAACAAAAGCATAAAGATAAAAGCTATGAAAAAGGACCATCTAATCAACAAGAAGCCAACACTTAATATAATGAGTCAATATAGAATTCCATCCTTTGGATTTGAAACCAAGCAAACAATTAATAAACCTCTTAAGAATACCAAGCTTCAATTTGAATTAAGTCTTTAAAAAAATTGGGCAGAGTAACAGTTGTACACAAATGAATTCCAAATTACAAACAAAGCATGTAACCACAATAACCTACACACAAAATAAACAAGAAACCCAATATCTTGGGGTAAACTCCAAGAGCTCTAGACAAAATAAAAATTGAGGTCACAAGGTCCCAAGATATGCCATAACTTCTAAACCTAAGTCTAAGAAGTTCATAATCTCCATAATACCAAGAATAGTAACCAAGTAGTCCAAGTAACATTAAAGTTTTTTAGGGTTTAAGTTGGTTATTAGGTGTGATACGGTGGGAGAACTGACTTGAGTTTTGCGTTCGTATTCGCACTTGTGCGGTTGAGCAAGAGTCGCCACCGACTTTTTATTTTATCCTAAAGGAAAGGTTAAAAAAGCACAGCAAAAACCTTTTGAGATATTTCGTGGGTTCGGGGGGTAGATTATGAAAAGGGAAGGTATTAGCACCCTTTTCATCCATGGTTATCCATGGGCTCTTAGTTACTTGGTTTTTTAGATCACTTGCTTTGTTTTTCGATTGCTTTAAAAATGGTGTGTGTGTGGGTGCTTTTGAAAATATTTTGGAAAAAAGATGCCTTGTCTTAGGCAACTAATGTATTTGACTCGTGTTTGAGTGTTTTACAAGAGTGTGAATCTTTTCGAAAAGATGTTTTCAAATGTTTTTGAGAGTTTGTTTGAAAGTGTTGTGGATTGTGGTTTTTGAAAGGAAGGCAAGCGTTTTTGCAAGTTTGATCTCAAGTAACTAAGAGTCTTGTCTACCCTATTGTACTCAAAGGTTTTTGTTATGTTTTAACCCCTTTTAACAATTTTGTTCTACCATTGAAATTGGTAGACAATCTTGCATTTTAGGAAGTTTATTCGGGACAGGCGCGGGTCATCGTATGGACCATGAATGCAATGATGCCAAGTTCCTTTGGCAATTTGTTTGGAAGGGACTATGATCATTCCGATTAGGCAACACTTTGAGACTTATGATCATTTGATTTCGTTTTGCCAAAGATACTCGACGTGCAAGCATGGCCCATTTTGGAAGGCAACATGTGGGATTACCCTAGGGGGTGCAAGTGTGATTGTGTGTTGATTACATGTATTTGTCTTGTATTAGGTTATCTAGCGTTTGATTTTATGTACATACAAACCCTAGGTCTAACCATGGTATAATTGGAAAACTGTAAATTGCGGAATGTAAATCTACGCTATTACAAAATAGTGTCCGGGAATGGGGGTATAAATGTACAAGGGGATGAGACTTATAGTATCCAATAAGTTACAACCAAATTGAATGTGCGATCAAAATGTAAATATCGAATGTACAAATATAAGATAAAATGTGTGTAGGGCAATGTGAATGTATTTGTGTAAGTGTACAAGTGTATATGTATATGAATTGTGTAATTATGTACAAGTGCGAAATGTGAAATTGAGTTGTATTAGGGTTTGACTTAGAGAAATGTATTTTAGTGAATCTGTGATTTTTATCTTTAATTATGTACAAAAGAAAATGAAAGTGTTTTGATTTATGTGTTCAAGTTTTTAATTAGATGTATTATGGTTTATTACATACAAAAGTATTTTAATTGAACATTATGTACAAAAGTATATTTATAAAAAGAGGTATTTTCAATTATATTATATGATATATACAAAATAAACGAAAAGTGTTTTTTTACTATTTAAAGGACAATTAATTTCAATATTTGTCATGGTGCAATAAAATCTATTTTATTATTTAATGTGTAAAATATGTTTTAATTAAATATCAAGAAATAAATTGTGTATGTTAAAAAAAATGTATTTTAATTGTCTATGTACAAAATATGTTAAGAAAATTAAATTATGCAAGAAAATGATGTATTTATTTTAGTATGTGCAATATGTATTTTAATCCAAAGAAGATGTTTTCAAATTTAATTATATGACAAAAGGTGTTTTATTATTTTATATACCAATATCTATCTAGAAAAGATGTTTTAACCTTATGATAAAAAATGTATTTTAAGTTAGTATTTTACAAAAAAATAAAAAAAGTAAACATTGTTTTTATAAAAATGAAAAGGGTTAGTGTTTTATCAAGAAAAAGAAGTAAATATAAAATAAAAAAAAGAGGATTAGTGATTAATGGGCTTAGAACAATTAAGAACGGGTCAGGCCCATGTTTGTCTTGAACGAAATTAGGGTTGTTGAATGTTAGTTCAGTTTGGTAATGAACGTTTTAGGGTTAGCAGCGGCGCGCCGTGCATTCACTTTCATGTTCTTCTTCGTTCATCTTTTGCAAGCTTTCTGAATCCGTCTCCTTGCTCAAGCCACCAGCAATTCCTTCGCCTCCTTTCCCTCTTCATGATTCAACGAAGCGCGTAGCACGGTAATCCACCTTCTTTGGCTGTTTAGGGTTTTACTTGCGTTTTCATTTGGGAATGTGTTTTCTTCTTGATTAGTTATTTGATTAGATTGAATGTTGATTTTGATTTGCATGTTGTGTTTATTTGGAGGTACGAGAGATGAAAGAAAGAACATGCATTACCTTTACTGAAGAGGGGGAGGAATGGTGGAGATGCTCGGAGGCGTGCTGGCGAAGATTCGATGATGAAGCTTTGAGCTTTCCTGGTATTTTCGTTCTTACCTCTTGCTTAGGCTTTTATGATGACATGTGCTGAGAAGCCCTAATATGTTCACTTCTTTATCTTCTTCTTCCACTATGTGTTGCCTTGATTTGTTTCTGCTTCTTCTTCTCTCGTGTTGCCTTTGGGAATTTTGTATGTTGCCTCGAACATTTGCTTTGAATACGCTTCTTATTGTTGCCTTGAGTGTGGGTTGGAATATGATGCTTGTTTGACTGCCCTATTGCCTCTCCTGTGTTGCCTAATTTAACATGTTTTTTTCTCGCCCCATGATGAATCCAAGATTCTGAGGGCTTGAAGGCTTGATGCCCTTTTTGGAGCTTTGAAGTTTTGAAAGGCCTTAAGCTTATCTTTTACAATGACTGGCTTGATAACTTGAGGGATTATGTGTTTGGTTATGCTTGACAGTTTTAGTACTGGTATCAGGTTTGAGAGTAGTGGTGCTTTTTTGGATTAGGCAGGTTATGTATCAGCAGGTTTTGGTACTGGTATATTGCTTGTCAGGTTTTTGATGTTTCAGGCTTGAGACTTGGCAATAGGGGTGGTGATTCTGGTTATGGTTGGTTTTTGAATGGGCTATGTTTTGTGACTGATACTTGCCTAGGTTAGAGGTTGGTGTTGACAGTGGGATGTAGGCAGGTTCTGATGCTAGCAAGTTTTTGACAATTTGTATCTTTTTCTCTTTTGCTATATCGAACTGAGTTGTGTTTTTCTGAGTTTTGTGTTTGGGCAGGGTTGATGAAGTTTGATGGTTATGTGAGGCTAAAGCTGGTGCAGTAGTTTTGCTTCTGCCTTGACAGTAATGAGGCTTCTTTTTTGCTTCCTGAGTTTGTATCTTTCTCTTCTATCTCCTCACTTCTGTATTGGCTTGTGTATCTTATGTCTTGAGGCAGAGTTGGTATGTTTTGTATATTTCTCCCTCTCTATCCTGCCTGCTGCTGAACTGTCTTGGCTTTTTGTGTTATATCTTTTCTGCTGTCCTACTGTCTATGCCTGAACCCTGAACTATGCTTCTATTATCTCTCTTTTTCTCACTCATAGTACAGTTTAGAATTTTATAATGTTATTATTCTGTACTATGGTTCTGAAGGGGCCTACTATGCTGATGGGAAATGATGAAAAGATCTTAGTTGCTTGCATCCTACATTTCTTGACTGCATCCTCTTTATCCAGCTTTTGTGCTTTGCTCTGACTTTGCATTTTGATATCCTTTCCAAAATCTTCTTTGACAGCTTGTATGCTTGGGATTTGACAGCAATTGTACTTCTGAAATCTTTGATATCTTTGGCATTTTGACAGTAACTCTCCTTTTGCTTTGGATAGAAAGTTGAAATTGGATTTTTTTAGTTTAGTTTGAATTGGAAGTTGAGATTCTATGCAGTCTTGAATTTTGGAACTTATACTTTTGACATTTGCATTTCATGAATAAAAAAATAGAATTCTTCCCTCTTTGTGAACCGGGAGAAATCCCGCGATTTGCAGAGAGGGCAACTGATCCCAGTCAGTGGCCCCTAATGATGAGCAACTTTAACTGTCTTTTTTAATTTAACTGCTTTCTGACTTTTTCTTCTCTTTTTGCAGATAAAACATGGAGTACCGGAGCGGAGTGAAGAATGAAGAATATTAGGAAATAGGATAGTTTTTTCATTTTATGTAATATTTTAAATCAATGTATATTATTGTTCATAATTTTAAATTATAAACAACAATTTGTACAAATAATTCAAATATCAATAAAAGTCTAAATTATCCAATTAATTCTAATTTTCTTTATTGTTTATTTATTTATTTAAAAATTCTTAGAATTAAAACAATTGAAAAATGAATTTCAATCATTCAATTTCAGAATAATAAATAACTTAAATAAAACAACATTGATCAATTAAGTCTGTCTTATTCAACATCCAAAGCAAAGCAGCAGTCAATCCAAATAGACTGATCAAACGCATAAACACTGTGAATCCAACACTGCATCCTGTATATGACTGGCCCAATCAAAACGTACTGAATTCAAACCACTGTCTCTTTTGCTGATTAAACCAAGATAACGCGAATTTTAATCCGAATCTTGGAATAAACCGCAAAGTGCTGTGGGATTTAAATTCTTCTGAGAATATGCCCATAAAACCTTAATTCCTGATTAAATGTCGAATAACGCTCGCCTGATCACAAATGGACCAAAAATCATCCAAACACTAAGCCAACTGTATGAAACAATCCAGAGCTCTGAAAATCAGTAAAAACCCTAATTTTGCTTGACTGTCAAGAAAAGTCCGTTCGTCCGATTCTTGAGCCAGTTTGAAAAGTCAGGAAATGTCTGAAGCTGAGATTTTCTTGAGAAAAATGCGAGGGCAAATTTTGGGGTACAACAGTTGCCCCTGTTCAATCTTCTTGGACCTGAAGAGTTAGATTGGCAAGTTTGCCTTTCGCGACTTGAAGGTAGAAGAAGATTGGACACTAAAGTGCCCAGAAAATTTGCACTCGGCGATCTGATGGTGGAGGTGAATGGGCTTAAAGATGCCATTTGGTGATGGGCTTAAAGATGCCATCTGGTGCGAGAGAATTTGTCGGGGGATGGGCTTAGAGATGCCATCTGAGAATGGGCTTACAGATGCCATTCGGCGACTGCTGGTAGGAGGATGGGCTTATAGATGCCATCTGGACATGTTGAAATGTATGTCAATGGTGAGTGGACAAGTATCAGAAGGGCATCCCTGTTTTGGAACATCTCTGAATTGGGGTCCGAACAAGCAACAGATTGACGTCCATGTCTTGGAGAATCTGTAAACTATTTTCAGGAGTTGGGACTGAACAAGCAATGGAGCAGCATCCGTTGTTGGGAAGCGTCCGTAAACTATTTTCAAAAAATGAGAAGAGTCTGAATCAGTTGGTAGATTGACATCCGTTGTAGGGAAGAATCCGTAAACTATTTTCAGAAGTCTTGAAGTTGAAGAGGGACCGGTGTAAGGTTTCTTGATGATGCGTCTGAATGAATCTGGAATAAGTATCAGAATGTCGCCGTGTCCGGGTCACATCTGAACTATTTCTGGAGGAATCTTGGGAGATGATCTGTGTCTGTCGACTGATCTTACCTGAAAAGGCAAAGGGTTAGTTGTATGCAATGTTATGATGCATGATGCAATGCGTGTGACATCAATGTTTATGACATGAATGCGATGAAGGCGCATGTAAACTGATGAGCTAATATCGCCGAGGATATATGAATCCGAGATGGCTGAAGATAAAAGCATCTTGACTGCTACCGGGGAAAATAAATCCTTGGCTGTCGCTGGGGAAGAGAATTCCTGATGACCTCTACTGGGGAGTCCCAAACTAGTAGACTCATGCCGGGGAGACCAGAGTCTTTGGCTTGATGGGAAGTAACTCTGGAGACTTCACTGGGGAACTCAAGATTTGCCCTTCCAAAACTCTGTGGGGAGAAGGTTCAATGGTCTGGCTCCGCTGGGGATACTGAACCTTAAACTTTGAGGGGAATTGAACTCCGGAGGATTCCCTGGCTGGAGATTTTGATGAACTCCGCTGGGGATAGGGAGAATTTCGGCGAGCGCGATCTTCCGTGGTTGTTGGCTTTGAGAAGAATCTGAACAAGCGATAGGTTAACATCCGTTACTTGGGAAGAATCCGTGAACTATTTTCAGAAATCTTGAAGTTGAATTAGCAATAGAGCCGCATCCGTTGTTGGGAAGCGTCCGTAAACTAAATTCAAAGGTTGCATCTGAACAAGCTGATAGATTAACATCTGTTACTTGGGAAGAATCCATGAACTGTTTTCAGAAGTCTTGAGAGGAACCGGCGTAGGGTTTCCTGATGATGAGCTTGTGTAAAACTGCATCGGGTTTTGAACACTTTTGACATTCGAATGCCCCAAGTGGTGATGTAGATAAATTCCTGGCTTATTACAGGTGTTGGTCTACCATCGGTCGTTCACAGATGTTTCCTGGATTGTTACAGGTGTTGATCTGGAATTCTTCAGACATGCCCTGGCTGGATACAGGAATCGAATCTGGAAAGGTGATAGTTGATAGATATGCCCTGGCTGGATACAGGAATCGAATCTTCAAACTCTTCAGACGTGCCCTGGCTAGATACAGGAATCGAGTCTGGAAATGTGGTCAACAGATATGCCCTGGCTGGATACAGGAGTCGAATCTGGAAATAGTCGTCAACAGATATGCCCTGGCTGGATACAGGAATCGAGTCTGGAAATGGTCAACAGATATGCCCTGGCTGGATACAGGAATCGAATCTTCGAACTCTTCAGACGTGCCCTGGCTAGATACAGGAATCGAGTCTGGAAATGGTCAACAGATATGCCCTGGCTGGATACAGGAGTCGAATCTGGAAATGTAGTCAACAGATATGCCCTGGCTGGATACAGGAATCGAATTTGGAGATGTTGTGGTTGATTTGTTGAACACTCTTGACATTCGAATGCCCCAAGTGGTGAAGAAGGAGTCTTGAATCAGATTACCCTGCATATTGAGAGATTTCTTGAAATCTTGACTGGACTGCCCCAGGTTAATTGAACTTTGAAAGATCTGTTGGACCTTGACTGGACCGCCCCGGGTTAATTGAACTTTGAAAGATCTGTTGGACCTTGACTGGACTGCCCCAGGTTAATTGAACTTTGAAAGATCTGTTGGACCTTGACTGGACTGCCCCAGGTTAATTGAACTTTGAAAGATCTGTTGGACCTTGACTGGACTGCCCCAGGTTAATTGAACTTTGAAAGATCTGTTGGACCTTGACTGGACTGCCCCAGGATAATTGAATTGTGACATGTCATGCCCCTTTGTTGATAAGGGAATTGATGGAAGTGTTATCCTCTTGAAGTGATTTTGACTTACTGAGAGAGTTTTCGTTCCTCCGAACATTCGCTGTATGCATTTCTTTGCTGTCAAATAAAAGGGTCAAATGTAGACAGTGATATTCGAATAATGCAAAGTTTATGTTTGTCTCGAAGTTTTGAAAAATGCGTTTTTTAGCAGAAAACTTTTCACAAGACAAGTTAACACAAGATTTAGAGCAAAGCCCTACAGGAGTCAGGATACCTTTTGCAACAGTATGCTTTCGAACTAACCCATGCTTCAATTAGGACTTTTGAAGGGTTGTAACGTGGTCTGGTTCACGGTTTAAGAAACAAAGGATAAAGGCTCAAAGTATATTTGTACCCACCCGCTCTTCGTGATGTTCTTCAACCTAAGCTCAGTTAATTGTGCATCGCACTCTGTTTTGAGTTTGGAACGACCTTTGGGCGATTGTTCACCAGTTTGAATTTGGGAGACAGTCATCATCTCCTTTTTATTTTCCAACACTTTTCATGTTGTTGAGGATTTTGTAATGACCTCACTATTTTGATTTTGATTTGTTATCCCTAACTTTTGCCTGACTGTTACCATTTTCGGGATTACTGTCAGCGGGATGCCCCAGCTTTCTTAAGCCTCCTTTATAGGTTTTGGCTTGGTGGGCTTTTCTCTTTTGAGAGATTGACTGTCTATGTGAGAGGGAACCACCCTTGTCTTTTGATTCCGAAGGAACGCTTTTTTTTTTTTGACGTCGTTCGTTGTATTACGAACTGAGAGTTTGCGACTTCAATGCGCATTTTCTTTTGAATTAACTGAGATACTACCCTGCCCCGGGTTTATATCAAAGGTTTTGATTGTTTAGAACAGAAAACTCCTACTTCTTTGGCTCGAAGGGGTTGACTAGGGATTAACTTCCTTATAACTCCAGTGTTTGGGAATTGAAAGAAATGCCTGTACATCATCAGCAAGGTCTGTTCAAAAGCATACTGTATAAGATCATGGTATTGTTTCGTCATCCTCCCTCTAAAGGCTTGCAGCTTTTTATCAAGAGTCAAATATCATAAAGAAAAGAATAAGAGTAGTGAAACGAATGGATGAATTCAAGACAAACATATGCAATGCATTAATGAAAATAGAGTTTAACATCAACAGATAATTGTTTGACAGCAAAAAGAAATTACAACTTTGAAAAATTCAAAAAGAAGCAAAAGTCTTTCAGTTTGAGCTCCGTCACTTCAAGCGGAGAACCCTTTAACGGAAGATTTTCATCTCGCCGTCTGGCATGAATTCCAGCACCCCAATGTCGATCAGATCTTGAATCTTGTTCTTCAAGGCCCAACAGTCGTTGGTACTGTGTCCCGGGCTGCAGGAGTGGTAAACACAGAATGCGTCGGGATTAAAGTGAGGAGAGGAGATGTTGAGCTTCTGAGGAGGGTCCTTTACGGTGAGCAAATCGACCTCCAACAGGCGCTTCAGTATGAAGAATGATGGTATTTCAGTCTCCGTAAACTGTCTTCCCGACTTTTCTTGTTTACGCCGATTGCCCCGTTGACGCTGGCGAGGTTGTTGATGGGATTGTGACCCTGAAGCTAGCAAAAGGGCTTTCCCCTTGTCTTCTTGAGTTGATGGAGGCTGAGCGGTGACTTGCTCTTCGACCTCAGATGTTTGCCCCAGTTGGTTGTTTGGAAGCAGTTGGCGGACAAGAACTCTGAGTTCCTCTTGTCTTTGAGATAGGTCTTGGATGAGAGCCATCTGGCCCACCAACTGTCCCATCATTTGAGTCCTCAGTGTTGTCAGATCAAACTGCAGCTCCGCAATCTGATCACTCCTGGTATTGTTGGAATTCCCCAAGCCCTTGGTGAGGAGAGCTTTCATCTCTTCTTGCCCTAGAGACAAGTTCAGGAACATCTCCTGCAGCTGAGCAGTCTGGTCTTGGATGTCTTTGACAGACCGTTCTAGAGCCATCTCTTGCTGAAATAAACAGCAGGAGAGTAAGGAAACCTGAAAAAGGAAGGATTGTCAAAATGAAATGCATGATATGTGGATGCATGCTTTCAAGGACCTCTTGGGGTAAACACAAGAAAATGTTAGAGGTTGGACTCTGCTCTTGGATTGGAAATCTCTGTACCGGTGGATGTCCCTCCACGAGAATCAAGCTCACCATGTCGAGTGGGTCATAGCCACTGATTCAAGTTGTTGCACTTGATCTTTTGGTTGGAGAACTTTGTATCGGTGGATGTCTTTCCACGAGAATCAAGCTCACCATGTCGAGTGGGTCATAGCCACTGATTCAAGTTGTTGTACTTGAATTTTGACTGGATTGGTTAGAGGAAAAACCTCTTGCCCCTAGATAGACGTCTGGCTCAACGTAATCCTGCATCAACAGAACCCTCGAGATCCTTGAAATGGTTATTGAAAATGCTAAAATGCTATGGTATGATGTCATGATGTTATGTCCATGTATGCACAAGCAAGTAAGTGTATATACAGGCAAACAATATTCACACAAAGCACACAAGGCCTTAGGTTTAGGCTTGCATGAGGTTCAGGTACTACCCTCTTTCAGTTTGTTGGTTAAAACCTGTCCTATCAGAAGTAACCGGGTTCTAGAGGATCTCAAATCATTGGCTACCCTCAATCGGTCATAACTCCAGCATCGCAATCTTTTCTCGCGGCCAGAACCATCTCGAGAGTTTAGCCTCAATGAGTGTAGCATACTGCTACTGTCCTAATAGCCAAGTTGGTCAATTTAGGGTTCTAAGGCTGGTTGGTGTTTAATGACCCCTTAGAAGACCTATATTCTCCCCGTTACAACACAAGGGATATAGGTACAGACTAAGATGCCACACCAACGTAGCCACTGCTTCACCCATGTCGGTCTACGCCGGACAGGTCCCTCACAGATTATGCTACCTAAAAAGGGTATATCCCAGATCCGGGTTAGGATCTATGAACTCCGATGCAAAGCCCACAAACGTAAAGCAAACAAAGCAATCAATTGAAAGTAAAGGTGATCTAAACCCTAAGGTAACCCCACTTTTAAATTATCCCCAGCAGAGTCGCCAGTTCTGTGATACGGTGGGAGAACTGACTAGTGTTTTGCGTTCGTATTCGCACTCGTGCGGTTGAGCAAGAGTCGCCACCGACTTTTTATTTTATCCTAAAGGAAAGGTTAAAAAAGCACAGCAAAAACCTTTTGAGATATTTCGTGGGTTCGGGGGGTAGATTATGAAAAGGGAAGGTATTAGCACCCTTTTCATCCATGGTTATCCATGGGCTCTTAGTTACTTGGTTTTTTAGATCACTTGCTTTGTTTTTCGATTGCTTTAAAAATGGTGTGTGTGTGGGTGCTTTTGAAAATATTTTGGAAAAAAGATGCCTTGTCTTAGGCAACTAATGTATTTGACTCGTGTTTGAGTGTTTTACAAGAGTGTGAATCTTTTCGAAAAGATGTTTTCAAATGTTTTTGAGAGTTTGTTTGAAAGTGTTGTGGATTGTGGTTTTTGAAAGGAAGGCAAGCGTTTTTGCAAGTTTGATCTCAAGTAACTAAGAGTCTTGTCTACCCTATTGTACTCAAAGGTTTTTGTTATGTTTTAACCCCTTTTAACAATTTTGTTCTACCATTGAAATTGGTAGACAATCTTGCATTTTAGGAAGTTTATTCGGGACAGGCGCGGGTCATCGTATGGACCATGAATGCAATGATGCCAAGTGTCTTTGGCAATTTGTTTGGAAGGGACTATGATCATTCCGATTAGGCAACACTTTGAGACTTATGATCATTTGATTTCGTTTTGCCAAAGATACTCGACGTGCAAGCATGGCCCATTTTGGAAGGCAACATGTGGGATTACCCTAGGGGGTGCAAGTGTGATTGTGTGTTGATTACATGTATTTGTCTTGTATTAGGTTATCTAGCGTTTGATTTTATGTACATACAAACCCTAGGTCTAACCATGGTATAATTGGAAAACTGTAAATTGCGGAATGTAAATCTACGCTATTACAAAATAGTGTCCGGGAGTGGGGGTATAAATGTACAAGGGGATGAGACTTATAGTATCCAATAAGTTACAACCAAATTGAATGTGCGATCAAAATGTAAATATCGAATGTACAAATATAAGATAAAATGTGTGTAGGGCAATGTGAATGTATTTGTGTAAGTGTACAAGTGTATATGTATATGAATTGTGTAATTATGTACAAGTGCGAAATGTGAAATTGAGTTGTATTAGGGTTTGACTTAGAGAAATGTATTTTAGTGAATCTGTGATTTTTATCTTTAATTATGTACAAAAGAAAATGAAAGTGTTTTGATTTATGTGTTCAAGTTTTTAATTAGATGTATTATGGTTTATTACATACAAAAGTATTTTAATTGAACATTATGTACAAAAGTATATTTATAAAAAGAGGTATTTTCAATTATATTATATGATATATACAAAATAAACGAAAAGTGTTTTTTTACTATTTAAAGGACAATTAATTTCAATATTTGTCATGGTGCAATAAAATCTATTTTATTATTTAATGTGTAAAATATGTTTTAATTAAATATCAAGAAATAAATTGTGTATGTTAAAAAAAATGTATTTTAATTGTCTATGTACAAAATATGTTAAGAAAATTAAATTATGCAAGAAAATGATGTATTTATTTTAGTATGTGCAATATGTATTTTAATCCAAAGAAGATGTTTTCAAATTTAATTATATGACAAAAGGTGTTTTATTATTTTATATACCAATATCTATCTAGAAAAGATGTTTTAACCTTATGATAAAAAATGTATTTTAAGTTAGTATTTTACAAAAAAATAAAAAAAGTAAACATTGTTTTTATAAAAATGAAAAGGGTTAGTGTTTTATCAAGAAAAAGAAGTAAATATAAAATAAAAAAAAGAGGATTAGTGATTAATGGGCTTAGAACAATTAAGAACGGGTCAGGCCCATGTTTGTCTTGAACGAAATTAGGGTTGTTGAATGTTAGTTCAGTTTGGTAATGAACGTTTTAGGGTTAGCAGCGGCGCGCCGTGCATTCACTTTCATGTTCTTCTTCGTTCATCTTTTGCAAGCTTTCTGAATCCGTCTCCTTGCTCAAGCCACCAGCAATTCCTTCGCCTCCTTTCCCTCTTCATGATTCAACGAAGCGCGTAGCACGGTAATCCACCTTCTTTGGCTGTTTAGGGTTTTACTTGCGTTTTCATTTGAGAATGTGTTTTCTTCTTGATTAGTTATTTGATTAGATTGAATGTTGATTTTGATTTGCATGTTGTGTTTATTTGGAGGTACGAGAGATGAAAGAAAGAACGTGCATTACCTTTACTGAAGAGGGGGAGGAATGGTGGAGATGCTCGGAGGCGTGCTGGCGAAGATTCGGTGATAAAGCTTTGAGCTTTCCTGGTATTTTCGTTCTTACCTCTTGCTTAGGCTTTTATGATGACATGTGCTGAGAAGCCCTAATATGTTCACTTCTTTATCTTCTTCTTCCACTATGTGTTGCCTTGATTTGTTTCTGCTTCTTCTTCTCTCGTGTTGCCTTTGGGAATTTTGTATGTTGCCTCGAACATTTGCTTTGAATACGCTTCTTATTGTTGCCTTGAGTGTGGGTTGGAATATGATGCTTGTTTGACTGCCCTATTGCCTCTCCTGTGTTGCCTAATTTAACATGTTTTTTTCTCGCCCCATGATGAATCCAAGATTCTGAGGGCTTGAAGGCTTGATGCCCTTTTTGGAGCTTTGAAGTTTTGAAAGGCCTTAAGCTTATCTTTTACAATGACTGGCTTGATAACTTGAGGGATTATGTGTTTGGTTATGCTTGACAGTTTTAGTACTGGTATCAGGTTTGAGAGTAGTGGTGCTTTTTTGGATTAGGCAGGTTATGTATCAGCAGGTTTTGGTACTGGTATATTGCTTGTCAGGTTTTTGATGTTTCAGGCTTGAGACTTGGCAATAGGGGTGGTGATTCTGGTTATGGTTGGTTTTTGAATGGGCTATGTTTTGTGACTGATACTTGCCTAGGTTAGAGGTTGGTGTTGACAGTGGGATGTAGGCAGGTTCTGATGCTAGCAGGTTTTTGACAGTTTGTATCTTTTTCTCTTTTGCTATATCGAACTGAGTTGTGTTTTTCTGAGTTTTGTGTTTGGGCAGGGTTGATGAAGTTTGATGGTTATGTGAGGCTAAAGCTGGTGCAGTAGTTTTGCTTCTGCCTTGACAGTAATGAGGCTTCTTTTTTGCTTCCTGAGTTTGTATCTTTCTCTTCTATCTCCTCACTTCTGTATTGGCTTGTGTATCTTATGTCTTGAGGCATAGTTGGTATGTTTTGTATATTTCTCCCTCTCTATCCTGCCTGCTGCTGAACTGTCTTGGCTTTTTGTGTTATATCTTTTCTGCTGTCCTACTGTCTATGCCTGAACCCTGAACTATGCTTCTATTATCTCTCTTTTTCTCACTCATAGTACAGTTTAGAATTTTATAATGTTATTATTCTGTACTATGGTTCTGAAGGGGCCTACTATGCTGATGGGAAATGATGAAAAGATCTTAGTTGCTTGCATCCTACATTTCTTGACTGCATCCTCTTTATCCAGCTTTTGTGCTTTGCTCTGACTTTGCATTTTGATATCCTTTCCAAAATCTTCTTTGACAGCTTGTATGCTTGGGATTTGACAGCAATTGTACTTCTGAAATCTTTGATATCTTTGGCATTTTGACAGTAACTCTCCTTTTGCTTTGGATAGAAAGTTGAATTGGATTTTTTTAGTTTAGTTTGAATTGGAAGTTGAGATTCTATGCAGTCTTGAATTTTGGAACTTATACTTTTGACATTTGCATTTCATGAATAAAAAAATAGAATTCTTCCCTCTTTGTGAACCGGGAGAAATCCCGCGATTTGCAGAGAGGGCAACTGATCCCAGTCAGTGGCCCCTAATGTTGAGCAACTTTAACTGTCTTTTTTAATTTAACTGCTTTCTGACTTTTTCTTCTCTTTTTGCAGATAAAACATGGAGTACCGGAGCGGAGTGAAGAATGAAGAATATTAGGAAATAGGATAGTTTTTTCATTTTATGTAATATTTTAAATCAATGTATATTATTGTTCATAATTTTAAATTATAAACAACAATTTGTACAAATAATTCAAATATCAATAAAAGTCTAAATTATCCAATTAATTCTAATTTTCTTTATTGTTTATTTATTTATTTAAAAATTCTTAGAATTAAAACAATTGAAAAATGAATTTCAATCATTCAATTTCAGAATAATAAATAACTTAAATAAAACAACATTGATCAATTAAGTCTGTCTTATTCAACATCCAAAGCAAAGCAGCAGTCAATCCAAATAGACTGATCAAACGCATAAACACTGTGAATCCAACACTGCATCCTGTATATGACTGGCCCAATCAAAACGTACTGAATTCAAACCACTGTCTCTTTTGCTGATTAAACCAAGATAACGCGAATTTTAATCCGAATCTTGGAATAAACCGCAAAGTGCTGTGGGATTTAAATTCTTCTGAGAATATGCCCATAAAACCTTAATTCCTGATTAAATGTCGAATAACGCTCGCCTGATCACAAATGGACCAAAAATCATCCAAACACTAAGCCAACTGTATGAAACAATCCAGAGCTCTGAAAATCAGTAAAAACCCTAATTTTGCTTGACTGTCAAGAAAAGTCCGTTCGTCCGATTCTTGAGCCAGTTTGAAAAGTCAGGAAATGTCTGAAGCTGAGATTTTCTTGAGAAAAATGCGAGGGCAAATTTTGGGGTACAACATTAGGTATCTTTAAAAATAAAGTGAAAAGCTCAAGTGAGCAAAATAAAAAGACATAAAAGTAAATGCTCAAGTGAGCAAAGATGAAAAATAACATGAAATGTAAATACTAAAATAAATGGTACATAAAGTAAAGAGCATAAAATAAAAGCATAAAGTAAAGTCAGTTATTAAAAAATTAGTGGTTAGTTGGATGATCATCTTGAAACTTGCATTTGAAACTCATTTGAAGATTAGTAGAACCAAAGTCTCTCAACAACAAGTTGAATTTGCTTTTTGTCAAGTATATCATCCATTTAAGAATTCTCAAGATAATACTTAATGATCAATGATGTTTAAGTGATCCATTTTGACCAAAATTGATGAAGTTCCATTAGAAGATTGGTAGAACCAAAGCCTCCTAACAATGAATTTTAAGGTTATTGGATCAAAGGGTTCAAATTAACATACTTTGGCTTGCAAACATAGGTTTGGGCCCGAATGATCATTTTCTCAAATCTTGACAAAATTTAGTGCTATGTTAAGCAATTGTAAGTAGACTTATATAGAAGTCGCACATATTTTGAGGCCGATCAATAGCACTCTATGCACCTTATATTTTGAGACATGATATGTCAATCACGCTCCAATAACATTTGGTTCAATAAGAATGGGATAAGATGAAGAGGGAAGGGGAAATGAATAATCCATATTTGAACCAAAAAAATTAATCAAACTATTATTAAAATCATACATCCATTTTTATGGAGTTAGACTCAACACCATGGATCCAATGATGTTAATAAAGTTCATGATCAAAATTTTAATCCAAGATCAGCCAAAATATATATAAAAAATAAAATTATATTTAAAATAATAGAAAAAAAGGTTTTTTAAAATAATTATAAAATGGAAGAGGGAAAAATAGAAACTATATTCAAATTAATCAAGAAAAAATAAATAAGATCATAGAAAAATCTGGAATGAACTCAAATATTTTTATAAAATC
This sequence comes from Vicia faba, assembly GCA_948472305.1. Taxonomy (NCBI): domain Eukaryota; kingdom Viridiplantae; phylum Streptophyta; class Magnoliopsida; order Fabales; family Fabaceae; genus Vicia; species Vicia faba. Next base: position 922,326,533 of record OX451737.1, read on the forward strand.
TTTAATAAAATTTTTTAAAGTCAGAAACTACTTTTAAAATTGAAAGAAATAAGTAAAATAAACAAAAAATGTTAAGAAAAATAACAAAGTCAGAAATAAAAAATAAATGAGATCACCAATATTTGTCAAAATGTCATTGGAACCTTCCCTATTTTTTTCCAGAATTTAAAAATGAAGAAAAGTATTTTTTAAACATTTAAAATAACTCAAACAAAGTGAAAAATTATTAAAAAAAAACCAAAACACCATATAAAATTGTGAAAAAATAAAAATCAAAAGTATTTTCCAATTTTTTTCCAGATTTTTTGGAGTTAAAATGATTTTTCTTTGAATTTTTGAAGTTTAAAACAATTTAAATATAAAAATCAGAAAATAAAATAAATTAAAAAAATGTGGACCAATGGATGAGAGTCAAAACACGTTAGTAATCAAATCCAAGGGATTTGGCGTGCTGTGCATATCATGGTCATTATTGTATAAAGCACTGAATCAAATATAAATCAGATTTTTGAAAATTCCAAATGGCACGCTTTCATTGGCTGAAGGATGACAAGTTGGTCATCTTTAACCTCCAGTCAGTCTCAAATCCAAGTTGCTCTAACTATAAAATTGGAACACGAGACCGGTACCATTCGCTTCGTCTCATCAAGATGAAGACAACCACACTTTCGCAAAAAATTTATATAAATTGTAGCTCAGTCATTTTTGAAAAGAAGTTTTGAAAAGGGATTTGAAATTTCATGATCAAAACGTGCTTCTATTTGAAAACAAGTGTTGCAACTAGAACCAGGACGATGGGAACTTCACAATAGTATCAAAGTTTGAGAGAATTGGTGAAGGAATCTACCTATTGAAGTTAAGTTGCAGAGCTCTGAAACTGGACTTGGCTAGCATGATTCAGGGAGTTTTAGAGCTTAATTCTTCTTCTGTTAGCTTCAGTGAGGTTCAAGGAAGGTGAATTGACAAAGAAAAATGATTGAGAAAGGCTATAAGAGAAAATTCAAATTTACAGAAAATTGAGTTCAAGAGAGAGTTTGGCATGGAGATTTTGGCTTTCCAAGCTTGAGGAAATGAATGAGGGATGATCCTCTATTTATAGGGAATCAAATAGGATGCTCAAACGTGTGAAATGATGAAGTTTGGAGGGAAATCGTGTGAACCTGATACACAAGCAAAGTGTGATATGTTTTTCATCAAAACTCATCCAATCCTTGCATTTTGATGCACTAATCACTTCTAGAAGTTCAATAAACATGTTTAGAAGCAAAAACGCGCAACAATTTTGTGATTAGAAGCCAAAACAAGATTTTCAAATTTCTGACTTGGTGAAAAATTCAGTTTCAAATTGCCAAATTCAAACCCATGGCATTTTCAACTTAAGGGGTATTAGGACATGATTCTTGAAGCTTTAGAAAGAGGAGATACCAAGCTTTACAATGTGAAAAGAATGAGATCAAATGGATGTTTGAGCTGAAAGTTGTAGTGAGTCAAAGTTGAGAAAAAGAGGTTGACTTTCCATACTTAGAAATCTTTTAAGTTTTTCTTCAAAAATGACTTCTAATGTCTTGCATTCAAACATGGATTTCCACTTGAAATTTTCTCTTTACCAAAAAAGGTGGCATGAAATAGATCTCTTAAATGACATTTTGAAACTTGAACCATTCAAAATCTCAAAATATTGTGAGAGTTATGACTTGTTGAATAAAATTCATGAAATGACCTATAATATTTTGCATCCTCAAGGGATCTTCCATCCATTTTCAAACTTTGCACATAAAAGAAAGGTTGAAGTTCACATCTTCAAGATCATTGTGGAAAAATAATGGGCTTAAGGGGATAAAAATTGTTTATTTCAGACACCTTTTCTACTTTGCACGCATTTGTTTATTTTCATGTTTTTCCATATTATTGTATCTGCCTACTGGATGTAATAGATTAAAACTAGGACATTTACTGCTTTATCCCCGTCATTCTTGTATAATGTAAATCCCCTCCCTAAAGCATTGTAATAGCGTAGATTTAAATTCCTGCACTTTAATATTCTGCAATATATATTAACTACTAGTAACTAGGCGTGTATGAAAAGACTGAAATCAAACGTTAGCAAACTTAACAAAAAGACAAAAATAACTGAACATAACACACTTGCACATATACACCTATAGGGTACCTCACTTTGGTTGCCTTCAAAAATAAAAACAATCATGAGGCAGGAATGCTTTAGCAAAGACCCATAAATCAAAAGATCATAGTCCCTCAATGACCCTACAGTTGCCTTTCGGTAAATGATCTAGTCCCTAAAACAAAATTGCTAAAGCGTATCCACAAGTTGCCTTTGTGAGTGTAACGCACCTTTCGAATGTCCCTCATACATCCAACGATAAAGCTACTTACTCACTAGTAGGATAGCACTGTCTAAAGGATAGGAGGAAAAGAACGACCCTTTTCGAGTACAAAGTAGATAACTGTTAGAAGTTTTCTCAAAACATCTTTGCACTTACACAAAAACTACTTTTCAAAAAAAATTTCAAGACACTTTGTATACTTTCTCCACATTCCCGAGAAACATTACAAAGTCTGCCATACCAAGGCATTTTCAAAACAAACTTTCAAATACACAAGGCACAAAGGTATTTCAAAATGAGCAAACCTCTAAGAGCCCGTAGACAACTACGGATGGAAAAGGTGCTAATACCTTCCCTTTCCATAATCTACCCCCTTACTCAGAAAACTCTCGAAAATGTCTTTTTCTATTCTTTTCACCCTTTCCTTAATTTCGATAAAAGAAAAGTCGGTGGCGACTCTTGCTTACTACGACATTTGCGAATACAAAATGCAAAACCAATATATAACAGTCAGTTCTGTCACTGTATCACATTTACAATCGAAAGATCGAAGAAAGAAGAGGAGGAATTTGTAGAGGAAAAGAGAAGAGCGTAAAAACAATTACTTGAATAATCTTCTAGTTTTCTGCTTGATCGAGACTACGGCAAAGAGGAAGGGTGAGCAGAGTTTCGAAACGAGACGGAGAATGATGCCAAATCGAAGATGAACGAAGATTTATTACTTTGAGTGAAGAAGGCATTGAAATGAGGAAGACAATGGAAGAAAAACTCGGAGGCGGAAGGCTGAGCTGAGCGGAGAACAGGTGGGCAAAGAACATGATGAGCCACGTCATTGAAGAGAGGAGAGAATTGAGTTCTGATTCACGAAGAAGTTGAGAAGTCACGTTTCAACCCTAAGAGCCATCAAATGACATCGTTCCAGCACAGGGCTTATGGACTAAATCTGGTTGGTCTTGCGCCTGGCCTTGCTTTTACATACTTCCTGGGCTTAGCAATAGACCCTCTCTGTTTCCACTGCTTTCACCTTTCAATGTTTTAATTTTAGCTTCATTTTTTCCATGATTTTAATGATGAAAATGATACAAAAATAATAGAATATTTTAGAACCTCTTAAGGTCTCTCCTTAGAATTTCCCTTAAAGTTTTCTATTATTTTATGTTTAATAATCATTTTCGTTGTCTCTTTTTTAGATAAGATCTTGTGATAAAATGTTGATGTAACTTTCACAATGTGGAATGCTTGGAGATTAGTTCTTTGATCACTTGTGTGAAGCAACTTCGGTAGAGCTTTCTTATCGCTTGCATGGTTTTGAAGAGGCAACGGACCTTCGTCGTTAGGTATCATCGTGGCTTCACTTTTATTCCTCATTTATGCACTTTATCGCTTTTCTAGAGATCATGAGAAGTATAGCTTTAATGCTTTCTGATGCCATGAGAAGTAGGGTAGAGATGCATGAAGGGGATATCCATTGATGATCATGTTAGGAATCCCTTTGGTTTATTTAAAGACCCGTTTAGGGCAATTCTGCATTGTGTACATTCTGTTTGCTACTTGTGTGTGGTTTGTTTAAAACCCTGCCTTTGAGTAGGTATTTCGCACGTGTATTTACATTTGTGCTTGTACATATGATAAGTCCTCAAAAAGAGGCAAGAGGGGAGGGTTTGCAATCAACCCCCGTAATTTCGTCAGTGTCATCCTTAACTCGTGACGTACCACGAAGCTTCAGAGTTGTTCCTACTCTTGTTATCAAGTTGTCAAGTGGGGAAGGGTTCCACAATCGAACCCCAACACTTTGTCCGGATTTTGCATTATTTGATGCTGATACTTCGTGATTGTTCATATTTCCTTATGTCGCCTATCTCAATCTTCTATATCTTGGTTAGAAATAGGCTAGGTTTAGAAATAGGCTAGTCTCCCTTAGACTCTTTTCTTCCCTTTTGCATCCTTGCATCTAAAACTAAAACTCATCTTCTTAGCAAATCATAAAACATGCTAATCACACTTAAACCCTTTTTCAAGGTAATAAGATACAAACCAACTCAAACCTTTTTGTGCGCCCAAGCACCTTTTCTCAAAACCTTTTCAAGTAAGGACATGATTAATTTACTTCTATGCCAATGCGTGAGTCTCCAAAGGTCGAGTTGCGACAGAAGGCAGAATTAACATTGTTTTTAAAAAGCACAAACAAACAAAAACATGTGAGTCGAACTACAGTAACTCTGATTCCTCAAAAAGGATACGTAGGCATTGGGGTAGGATCCAAGCGAGCACAACTTTATTTTCCCTACATTATTTTATCCTTTCTTTCACATGCATTCCCTTTAGCAGTAGTAAGAAGTAAGCATAATTTAGACACACCCATGAGATTAGAACAACAAGAGTGGATACCGTAGAGTACTACGGGCGTGTGAGGTGCTAATACATTCCCCTCGCATAACAGACTCCCTTACCCGATCTCTCGGTCACAATATCGGGACTTCTCCCTTCTCAGGTTTTCTCGATGTTTACCTTTCCCTTCATGTGGGAAAAAATATGTTTGATGGCTACTTCATTGTTTGATGATTTTCAGCCGATTGTTTCACCGGGTTCTGCTTTCTTAGACGCGCTCGGCTGGTTTGGAAGATTGGGGATGATTCATCCCAACTTGTTCATTTCCTTTTGTTTCCATAGAAATCTTCACCGACTATTTTAATTGAAGGTCTTGCGGATGCAACCTTGCTCTACCTGGAAGTGGTTGGGTTGTTTGGCTTTCCTTCATTTCATATATTTTTAAGTTAGTCTAAGGTCATGTGTCGTGCCATTCTTTCAAAACATGGCCAGGCTATTACCCGCATGTCGATATTATGGATTTTGGATCTTCTATTTATACCCCAGGTCTCATATCAAGAATACGACTTGGATCTTTGATTTTCCCGCCTCCACGTACCAACCATCAGTCAAATCTATAACTTCATTCTGCTTGATGATGATATGGTTGACATGGGATATTTATGATGATGAGCTATCTGGATGGTATCGATTATGACGATATTAAAGTGGCAGTTCCTTTTGGATGTGATTTCTGATATTACTTCCTGGACTTGAGCTAGACTTGAATCTGAATTCACATATGCTCATTTGTGAGTTTCGACTGAAGTTGTAGATAAAAACTCTTGGTTGGCCTAAACTCAAATTGAATCTAACCAATAGGAACTCAATATTCCTAGGTCTACAGGCATCCTTCAATAGAGGCTCAACATCAATATTAGCGATTGATCAAAGCCAAATCAAAATTAGACGGATTCCAACAATTTGGATTTGAGGTCTTGACTCCATGGAACCTCAATTTCTTCACCTGATATGCTTTTAATTTATGGATATGAGAATTCGACCTGACCTTATCGAAATAATAGGAATTGTAAGTTTATTCCCATAAATGGCTCCATTGTTCCATTGCGAAACTAGAAATGGAGAGGATTACGGAAACTATGTCATAACAAAGCTTCTTGAGTAATTCGGTGATGTGACACTATGGATTGGAGGTTGAGATCATGGTGTTTCTTGAACCAGAGAATTTTATCTTGAATCAACGTTGTTAATCAATGTTGATCTTGAATTAACATTGTTAACCTTCGATACAACGAATCAACGGGGTACCTGTATGGTTAGCACTCAAACATCCAAGTCAGTTTAGGGTTTAAGATAATCGAAGTGAAAGTGGACATTAAAGATCATGTACTTGAAAACCCTTTGTGAAGGTATTTATACCTTAGGCTCAATGGGGTGGGTTGAATAAGTGAATCTCATGTTATTGGGCCTTTGGACGGTACAGAACAAGACCAAATACCCTTTTTTAATGTTAGTGGAAGGTCAAGTCCAAGTGAAGTAGCTGGAGGACCAGTAATAGAAAAAGATAGTGTTGTTGGTGGATCAATATCATCTTTTTCTTTCGATGAAGGGTGTGTTCTCCACTGGTGGACACCTAATAGAGGTTTATGGGGTGCAATGGGTGTGGAGATGACATAAGGGATATCTAAAACAACTAAAGTAAAACTCTCATCAGGTGACCCAGAGGCAAAGAAAAATAGGAAGTTCCAAATAATGTGACATTGAAGGAAATAATGTATCGTTAAAGTTGGGGAGAAAAAAAATGATATCCTTTTTGTATACGTGAATATCTTAGAAAAGTAAATTTTATATATTTGACAGAAAGTTTTTCTTTACCTGGACTGAGTTCATAAACAAAGCATGTGCAACCAAAGACGCGAAGAGGAATGAGGTAGAGATCATGTTGCAGGTTCAAGATAGAGTATGAAATCTGATCTTGAAGGACCGATCACTACTACAAAACACGTAAACAACAACACCACAGTTCTTCAATACACCGTGGTGACATCTCTAAACTAAGGCGTTCCCATATTATTATTATTATTTTGCTTAAAAATTAATTGTATATAACAACGACTGAGGAGTCAACCATGGTGAAATCGCCAAGCTTTCATGGGTTCGAACCTCATCGCCATCATATATATTATTCCTTTAATATTAAGGCACGCCTTTTTCTTTTTATTTCTTTTTAAATAAAAAACTTAAAGGGTTATGACTACGGTTGGTATGTTCCACCGTTGTGATATAGTTTATTTTTTTTATTTAAAATTTTTAATTGTAAATTAAACTTTGGCGCTTCTTTATGAAATTTCAGTATTAAAGTAATATATCATAACAATTTTTGGTTATAGCCGTGGTGGTATCTTTATGATATTATACACTCTTAGTTAGCTTGTCTCTTCAGTATCCTTTTTTCCATTGAAAAAAAAAACTAGACGGAATAATACACGATTTCAACCCTAAACCTTAACATTCAATACTGTGAAACAATACATGATTTCAACCAAAACATCATCGTTCATCTTAACTTGTATCTTCATTATCCATTCTTCACTGTGTATTTTTCATTTTTGTCATCATCGTCAAGGAGGTTGACAAGACCATCATGATCGTGACATCGAGAAGGAATAATACACCAACCAAGTTGTCACTGTGGAGAAGGAATACAACAACAATATCGTCATTGTCATAAGTAAGGAAGACAACACCAACATCAACACAAACATCATTTACTTAGTCACCATATTTAGGGTATATAAATATTTTCCATATGCATCTACAGTAAACTTCATTTGCCATTGTTGTGGTTGTTGTTATTTATGTTGAGGTTGTTGTTTATGTTCTTGTTAATCATGTTATTGTTGTTGTTCTTGAATATAGATGTCGTCGACCTTGTCGAGTTCTTCATCAGGTATTAGAGAAGAAACTCAAACAAATGAGAGTTGTGTGAATGAAACTCAAACAAATGATACTCAATCAAAAATATCACAAAGAGGTGTCACAATGATGCCCCAATTCACATCAGTCTTTAACTCATCAGGTGAAAAAACTCTGATCGAGTTTGATTCATTCTACATAGTAGTTGATTATGAACATTACTCTACTTTTGAGAGTTATGTTGCATTCTTTGGACGTAGCAAAGTAAGTATATTGATAGATGATTGGAAACAAGTGGATGAGAAAGTCAAAGACAACATATGGACAGAATTTAGGGTATTACATACTATAATTTTCATATATTAGATATCACTACCTATAATTTATAATACATTGATTTAAATCTAGTTAAATTTTGAGTTTACCGATGACTCAAAGTTGAAAAAAAAAGTGGATCTCTTATGCCGGTACTCGTTGGAGAGGATTTAAGTTACAACTCACGTCTGACTAAATTAGGAAGCCTAAGAGCGGTCTTGATCTTCCATGGAAAAGATATAGTTTTATATCGAATAAGCAATTGAATAAGTTTGCGAAGATATGTCGTTCAAAGGAATTAAAGGTTAGTATTAGTCTTATTTAACCGATAATGTTATGCTAATGAGTTATAGATACTAATCATATATATATATATATATATATATATATATATATATATATATATATATATATATATATATATATATATATATATATATATATATATATTTCACTATGTTAATAACAACTTAAAAGTGAAGTAGGAATATGAAACAAGGCAAAGAACATGTACCCCTATAGATTGTCTCATGGGGGTTACAGGAAACTTGAGAAAAGAATCATGTTTGAAAAACAACCATAAATAGGAGATGGTCGCATCCCATCCTCACCGTCAAGACATGAGAAATGGAAGAAGGCTCGATTAAGACCAAACAGAGAGTACACCTCTGAGGCATCAAGAGTAGTTGCCGAGAAAATTGTAAGTATGATTTGTTTTGCTTATGTTATTTGTTATTTAAATGTGTTGGTAACAATATACGTAAGTTGCTCATGTTTTGTAGGATAAGTTAGTTGAGGCGACTCGTGAAGGCACATTTTTTCCAGAAGTACGACATGACATATTAGTAGAAGCAATCGGAATAGATGAGCATAATGGGCCTATCCGTGGTGTGGGAGAATGTGTCAACTTTAGGTTATTCTTTGGGTCTAAAAAAAGTACTGAAAGCTCGAAATTTAATGCACAAAGACAAAAGATTGAGAATGTTGAGAAATAATTAGAAGAACAAAAGAGGATGTTAGACGAGGAGATGGAAAAAAGGGAAAAACATATGGAAAGGTTTCAAGAGTTATATTCGGTATGTGCTTTACTTGAGATTTTAGTGTTTTATTGGAAATGTATGATATATATTGTGCTTTTTTTTATGTTCTAACTGAATATTATGATGTAGAGATTAAGTGAAAACCTCGAACAACATACAAATGAAGATCAATATTATGTTAATGGTGATGATGATGATGATCAAACTCCAAGTAGATGTGTTGTACATCATGATTCTACAAAAGGAATTAATTTTTTTATCCCCTTCCCTCTCCAGATAACCTCAACGAGTTATTGGATCCTAACTCAAATGAAATCACCACGTTATAGTTGAACATTACGCTGATAAATGATATGCTGCCTCTCTCGCTAGAACATTGTCCATATTTAGAGTTATTCTATTACAATCCTGAAGATGAATGGTATTTTCTCGGTGGATATAAGTGGTTGGACGTAGGGATATTGCAAGTTTAGTGCACGTAAGTATATAGTTGAATATACATGTCATTATAGAACATTATCATTTTTTGTATTTCCTCAATTAATTTATTCATTTTCTTTAACCATTTAGGTACATTCATTGTGTTTGTATACAGTTAAATAAATTGAGTATTTATGGAATCTTGGATCTTCTTTTTATTTGGTGGGCATATAATCAACCAAAAGACATTCAAGATTACTTAAAAAAACTGCTAAATGAGGGAGGAAAAGCATGTTACTTCACACCATTTCTTTGCTCATACGTATTTTTGTAATTGATGTTTATGTATTCTATATTTATTTTTGTTTTAGCAAATACTAATAATATATATGCTCATGTTTATTCAGTGGTCATTAGCAATTGATCATAATATCATTTAAGAGAATTACGATAAGTACTATGTTCCTTGCATGATCCACTCGAAAAGAAAATGAAAGAGATTATTAATTCATAAGTATATGTTTATTTTCTTTTCTTTGATATTGTAATTATTTTAGCATGTAATATATTTAATTCATTTTTAATGTACAGTATTATGGAGCAAATGAATATGATGAACAATGTTAGAAAAAAGCCCTCATGGATCTCTCCTAAAGTAATTGGCCTGATTACCTGTTTCTTTCATTTACACTAATGTGTGTTTATATTCATGTGTGGTTACATTCATGTATGGTTACATTCATTTGTAGATGAGGAAACAACTCGAGAAATACGAGTGTAGGTATTATGTCATGAAACACATGTTATACATTGTCCTTACTGACATTGTTGATTCATGGAATAAGGTATATATGACATAATATGTTTACATATATTAATATATAAGTTGAAATATATTTTAAACACGTTTTTTCTATTTCTTATGTAGATGTTTAACGACGTAACCCCATTCCTCATTGAGGACTTTGTCGATCTTCGTAAGCGTTAGACGTATATCCACAATGTGCTTAAGGGTCCTGCTATTTGATTTATTGAGATATGCTAATGACTTATTTTTTGTATATGATGATGTGAATATTACTTTTGACTTGAACATATTGTATTTGACGTAAAAAATAATTTTGGCTTTTGATGCACAATGTTAGCTGTTTTTTATGCTCTTTATGCATGGTTAACAAAAATACGGGTTGTTGTAAATTCTCTGATATGGTTATAATAGTTACAGGATAAAAATGGGAAGAAATTGAGAAGCATAAAATTTCATATTTAAAACAGAGGGATTTTTATAGCGATTATAATACCTAATTGTGATTGTATATTGAATAGTGACCAGAATAATATAAATTACAAAATGTTGATGCTGAGAATCAAACCTGAGACCTTTAGTTCTATCACAACGGTTGGGTTAATTAACCGTTGTGATATGGCATGCGCTTTTTAGAATACTACAACGGTTCTAGAACTGTGATTGTAAGTACCTCATATACAACTACACACTACACAATAATGCCTAGTCTCGCGTGGTTATATATCTTTCCTAATTGTTGTTAAATGACTTTTTTGTAGTAGTGAATGAGAGTACTAAGTTGATAAGGTGACAAGATGTGAGAATAGCATATCCCTAAAACTGAGAAGGGACATTGTGGTGAAGTAAAAGAGTTCGTGCAGTTTCAACTAAATGACAATTCTTCCATTCAGTAAAACCGTTTTGTTGTGGTGTGTAGGCACATCATGATTGATGAATAATCCTTTATGATGCTAAAAAATATTGAAATTAGGATGACATATATTCACGAGCATTATTAGTGCGTAAAATTTTAATGGAATTATCAAACTTGTTTTTAATTTAGGCATAAAGTTCTTGGAATATATGAAAAACATCTGAACAAATTTTCCATTAAAAATAACCAAGTACATCATGAAAAATCATCAATGAAAATTACAAAGTAATAATATCTTAAAGTTTACTTGACACGAATAAGGCCCCAAATATCATAATGTATTAAATCAAAAGGTGACACAACACTTTTATTTACTTGTTGACAATAGGTGTGACAAGTATGTTTGCCTAATAAACACGACTGACACTCAAATGACGAAAGCTTAGAAACAATAGGAACTAAAAGATAAATTTTATTAAGGTTAGGGTTGATGTGTAAGGATTTGAGAAGTAATAGAAGCACATGACACGGTTGAAGATAGATGATATGATCATTCAGAATCACTCCTGCTCCAATCGCTTGTCATGTACGTCTATCTGAAATATAAACAAAATTATCAATAAAAATAACTGAATAATCAAGAGTATGAGTGAATTATTTTGAAAAATATTAAGTTAAAAAGAAAAACCAAGAATATAGAGCATAAAATCTAAAGACAAAGTTTGGAAGTGGGTGTGCCTGACCAAGGCCTTGAACTTTGATTTTAGAGCCACCCGCTACAATGACAAAAGACAAAGAATCAGAATAAGAAAAGTGAGATGAAAGATATTTACTACTGGTAATATGATCAGAGGCACCATAGTAAAAGACCCAAGAACCAATGGAGGATGTAGATACAAAGGCTATATGGTTACCAGACTGAGCAATGACGGTAAAAAATGATGGTTGATGGGTTACTTTGAATTTGATGAACTCATTATAATCACCATCTGAAATAGTAACATCTTTAGTGATATTCGATTGAGAAATATAATAAAACCTAGTTTTTCTTTATTTTTCTCTTGCCTTTGTATGACATACAACTTCAATATGATTGTAACGATTGAAATAATTACAACAAATACCGTGATGTTAGCCACCATGTCCTTTGTTTCGTCCACCATGACCAAAGTAGTGGGAAGAAAGAGCATATGATTCAGTGAGAAATGGAGTAGAGACATGTCCAAAGGCATGAGGAATAGCCAAGCGCAACATTTTTTCTCCAAATGAATCATAGTCAAGAATAATGGATCCCGATAAAATCTGGTTACATACAGAATTGAGTTCTGATGGAAGTCTGATAAGTGCCATGATCATGAATATTTTTTGCGTTATTTATGCATTAGATGTTGCATAATTTTTAAAAGACATTAGGGTTGAAAAATTAGCCTTCAATGGTTGAAGCTTACTCAGATATACTTGCATATACATACTCTCTCATTTCAAAGAGTGAGATTAAGGATGACACTATAGAGACAATGTACATCGTTTGAGAAAACTTTCTTAGCATTTTTCCAAACCTCGTAGCAAGTGGTAAAGGCTTGATATTGCACTTGAAGATTAAGCATTATGGAAAACCACAAAATGGTGCATAGAGAGGCATATCTTTGCTTCCATTTAGGGCGATGATAGTTTGCTTCCATTTAGGGCGATGAAAGGCGGTAATATCCTTTGATTGTTTGGTTGAGTGATCTTTAAGTACTTGACCATGAAGTTGTAACTTGATAGATCTGGCCCATATGTTGTAGTTGACAGTCCTGATTAGTTTCTCGCATAGGATTGGCAAAACTTTGGTAAAAGTGACAGAATCAGTTGTGGGTGGATCTCCCATGATAGTTGATGGCTTATAAAATGTGAAAAAATGTTACATAGTGTTGGGGAGGACAATGACAATCTGAATGAATAATAAAACAAGGAAAAAATACACTAGAAAATGGATCTAATGCAATGTGCGTTGGGGCTCACTTACCGATACACTGCCCACTAGTGACATCAGCCAGAGGTGGGAGTTGTGGTGTTGAGTTTTCTGGAGTGTTGCAAACCTAGTGGTGGCGGTGTGACAATGATCAGATGCACAGTGGTGGAGAACTGAGTCATGCAGCATAATTGTGTATTATGGGCGGTGAGGTTTTTAGGGCACAAAATAAAGGATCATGAAACCCTGGACTTCTGATACCATATTGAAAGATTATTTTCTATATAATGTTATGTGTCTAAGAGATCACACTAGGGTGTTTTTATATTCGTATAAGTTATATACAATAAAGTAATACAATAAATACAATTGATTCTAATTGATACACATTGATGATGATTGATTCTTAACATATACAAAAAATTCTATTTCCAAATCTATGTCTTATTCATATTTTTCTCATTCACATTTCCATTTTACTTTGTTTCTCCCAACACATATTGAATCAAAATTTTATCTAGGCTAGTAGTAAGTATGATTGTTGAAACTAAGCTTGCAAGTTGAAGTATTTTCTCTTGATAGGACTAGTATTTTTCAAACTTGTTGATATCCTTTCTAAAGATAAGCCAATTGGTTACAGATGGACTTATAAATCAAACATCATGAAGATGGTACTATAGAGAGATTCAAGGTTAAATTAGTAAACAATGGGTTATAACTAAATTGAAGGATTGAATTATTTTGATACCTACTCCATTATGGCCAAATTTACTCCAATTAAATTTGATACCTAAGATGATGAATATTTTTGCAAGTAAGCCAAAATATCATCAAGTAATAATATTTATATAATTCATCTTCACATGGATTGTGTTAATTTCTACAAGGCAAGGATAAAGTTACGTGGTTTGGTAAAAGATAAAAGATAAAAGGCAAATTGTAACAATTGATGGGGTACATAGAGCATAGGGTTAAAATAGAAACAACATGTAAATAAAAGCTTTATAAAATATATTAATAGGTGATTAGATCCCCTAGTCCTTTTCCAAACTTTTGTTTGGTAATTTTGTTTTCTTATATAATTTCTTTCCTAACTATCACGATTAATTTAACAAAAGTAGTTCCACCAAAATTTTGGTATGTAATTCTCTTATTTAATTTCAACCTCCCAATGTCTCGGATGATTTCATAATTAACAAAGGTTTGATCGATTATAAATTACTATATCACAAATAACTAATACCATATATCTTGCAATATTATAGCTTGAACACTGAAGTTGAATATATCTGTACAAGATACAATTAATACTCATGCACAATTTAAAATCAATCTACTCATTCTCAATGAATAATGACATTAAATATAATCTTTATTGAATGATAATAGTTTAACAGTTATCCAAAGCAATACTCATCAAATTACATTGATCAAATAAGTTTAGGAAAAATAATCTAAAAAAGCCTATACTAAAAAAACTAGCCTCCCATGTTACAAATATTCTTAACAAAAGAAATAAAATAAAGGATAGGTGACATTATAGTCAGGGTTGGTCCTTTGAATTTAGGTACCTTAGGCGAATCAAAAGAGTGGTGCTCCTATAATTTTTTTAAACAATAAATACATAAGGATAAAAGAATAATTTGATAAAAAATACATTTTCATTTGACATTATGCACAAAAAAAAATACAAGTATGGATCTTTGAATCAATGTCTATACTACATCAAAACATAAAAAATTGACCAAACCTTTAAAATTATTTAAATATCATCCTTTTAGCATTTTTTTGTGCAAAATCATTAATAATCCGTTCATAATAAAGGTTCTTCAAATAATTATTTTCAATTGAAATCAATGCAAGACTATTTAATTTGTCTTGTGACATAGTAGATCTCAAGTGCAACACTCATAGTAATAGTTAATATTATTCTATAAGTTATGCATGTATTAGGAAGACAATTAAAATTCTTTAAATAACTCAATATCATATAGCTTGATTTTGATTCAACTGTTAAAACTTATCTAATAACTTTTAATTCTTCAAACAAAATTTCACCATCAAGATCAAGAGAATCGTCATGTTTTAAACAAGTTTCAAGATGTTTACAACATGCTTTCAAGTCCCTATCATATAATTATCTAAGTCTTTCAATACTAAACAAAAATCCAAAAATAATTTCATATGTGAAATACTGCTCAAATCTTCTATCAAGTGAACCAATTATTTAATCTACAATATATAAGAAATAGTGATTTCAAAAAGACTCTTCAACCGACTCAAGATTCAATTGTGTGGATTGAGATGGATTTTCATCATAGTGTTGTTTTCTAAGAATTTGACATTTTCGAATAAACACACATTCAATCTCCATTTCATTCGCAATCTTTTCAGCACTAGCCTTAGCATTTACAAATCTAGATTCTCTATATTTGTTCAAATACTTGATCAAACCTTTTACTAGTTTTATAGCCACATCAATACGCGTGTCTTTTCTTACAAACTTTTGTTAATTTCATTAACAGAAGTTAAAAATTCAAACCAAATAATCATAGCTAGTAGAAATTCAAAGTTTCCAATTCCATGAGTTGTTGAAGATTCGGTTTCACTCTTAATTTTGGGATCATTATCTTGTTCAACTAGTTGAAGTAGTGTTTCTCTTACATCTGAAGTTTGAAACTTAATTGCATATACACTATTCACATCACTTTCTCAACGTGATTGTGACAATGGTTTAATAGTTAAACCTCTCACATTGTCTCTAATAACTTTCTAACATTTTGTTACATGAGAAAATACATTATAAATACGACTCCAAAAAAATCTTTAGCTTTAGTAGAAGAATTTGCAATATCACAAAGTGTCAAGTTAAGGCTATGACAACCACATGGTATGTATAATGCTCTAGGGTTAACATCTAATAATTTTCTTTGTACACCTTGATGTTTACCTTTCATATTTGATCCATTATCATATCCTAGTCCTCTCACATTATTAATATCTAGACCAAGAGTTTCTAATACATTTTGTAATTCCTCAAATAATCCTTGACATGTTGTGTAATAGAATTTCAAAAATTCTACAAAAAAAACTCTTCAATTTTTATTGGACTTGTAGAATCATCCACACAGCGTATAATGATAATCATTTGTTCTTGATGACTTGCATCAGGAGTACAATCAAGAATCACATAAAAATATTTTTCTTTGATTTTTTTGACTATTGCACTTTTGACTTCATTACCTAACATGTTAATCAATTAATTTTGAATCTTATGACTAAGATAATGATAATGAATTTCATTATTCTTAATACGATCAAAATGTTTTTGCATGATAGGATCCCATTTAGCAATCATTTCAATAAGAGAAAGAAAGTTTCCATTGTTTTCCACATTAATCCTCTCATTTTTTCCACGAAATGCTAAATTTTCCTCAACTAGATATCTAGTAACATAAACTATCCTAAGTAAGACATCCTTCTGATGCATTTTTTCATTTCTTATAAGCTCTTGATGATGTTTATCAATTTTTATATATTTTTTAAATCTAATTTGTAAGTCAATCTATTTACTCATGAAAGACATGTGCGCACCGCTTGATTCATGTTCTTTAAGCCTTTCATAAATATGTTTGCAATCATTAAAATCTTCATTTGCTAAGCAATTCATTCTACAACTTGTATCAAATAACTTACGGCAAAAACAAAAAACTCTATCCAATTCTTTAGAATAAACAAGCCCATTTCTATCTTGCTCTTCTCCATTAGAACAATAATGGATATAACATGATGATGAAAAATGCCTACTAGAAGTAGGACCATTCACAATTGACACATCTCTTTTAGGACCATTTCTTAGTAATTCATCTCTTAAGTCATTACTAAGGTTATTTCGTGTTCTTGGATCATAAATGTCCAATAGAATAGATTCGTTAGGTTGTTCATCAACAAAAATAGGGATATGTTCATTTTCATTTTTATAACCTTCATCATTAAAATTTTCAGTTTCATCATCATCTTCATTTTCATTGTTTTCAATCAAAATATTTTGCTCTTCAACAATCTTATTTAGTTGTTTATTCTCTAAACTCTTTGCTTCAAGGTTCAAGTTACCTAGATTTGCATCATTCGAAATATAAATTGTAGGGTATTTTCCAAAAAAATTACGAATAACACCCTTTTGAGATTTATTATCAATTTCAATTAGTTTCTTTCTGTTTCGTTTTAGATGACCAGACAATTGTTTTCTAGACAACATTTCAAACAATCAAAGAGATGAAACAATAGTACCTGATGTTAATTTGTAACCTTCAACTTAAATTTGGATCAATTTGTTCCAAAAGTCTTTGAACACCAAACTCGACTCGCTAAGAATTGGTCGAGTTCGAGTTCATCATGGACTTTTTTTTTCATCTCAAACTCGACTTGTTCAAAGTTCACGAACATCTCGGTTCAACTCGTTAGGTTTATCTTGTTAGGTTCAACTCGATTATTTCATAGACTTAAAAGTAATAAGTTTAAAAAAATATTAATTTAAAATGTCAAATATATATATATATATATATATATATATATATATATATATATATATATATATATATATATATATATATATATATATATATATATATATATATATATATATATATATATATATATATATATATATATATTTGACATTTTAAATTAATATTTTTTTAAACTTATTTAAATAGTTAACTTTGATGAATAATATGACAATTAAAACAATCTTATTTATCTCTATTGTATTCACAAGAATTATAGACAATATTTATAATTTTTATATAATATAATTTTCATATTAATATAATATTTATAATTCAAGATATTATAATATTTGTAATTTAAGATATTATCATCAAAAGTAGGTAATATGAGCAAATAGTGAAATGTTATAACTTAAGTTTGTAACATATATTTTACTATGTTTAATTTGGATTTTTTTAATTAATATATTTGTAAATTATTTTATCATCTTTCAAATGATATAAATAAATATGAAAATTAAGTATTGATGTCTTCATGAAACTTATATATCAAACCGGTTCATGAACCAAACAAATCAAACTATATATAGCTCAAGTTCAACTCATTTATTTTAGGCAAAATACTCATTTTGGTCCCTTAACTATAGGTCATGGTTCACTTTGATCCCTTATCTTTTTTTGTGCCAAAATGTTCCCTTAAGTTTCAAAATGCAACCACGTTAGTCCTTCCGTTAATTGGCCTCCAACATCCATTTATTTGCGTGAGATGGCAGGTGAGCTAGCAGATTTCTTCATCTTCTTTATATACATAATACGTATTTCACATTGCTTCAAAATCTCCTTCACAAAATTTTCTTGACGTTCTCCTTCCCAAAATTTTATGTACTTTCTTCATCTTCGGCCCTTTCTCCATGAATACAAAGCATTCATCTTCCCCAACGAACCTCTGTCAATATGAAAGTGTTGGGTCATGTGTATACAGTAGCTCGTGGGTTGCACCACTTTATCGTTGCAGAGACGACGTTGTTCTTTGTAGGGAAACCACTGAGAAGAATTATGGAAAGAAATTTTGGGGTTGTCATAATTACAAGGTAAGCCCTAATTTTGATTTGAGTGTGTTAGAAGATCGTAAACAGAGTTTGATCAAATTGTGAAATTTACAGGGCTCCTTGCAAAGAGGATGTGGCTTCTTCCATTGTGTGATACAGTGGGAGAACTGACTTGATGTTTTGTGTTTGTGTTCGCAAATGTTGCGGTTAGCAAGAGTCGCCACCGACTTTTCTTTTATCCAAAAAGGAAAGGTGAAAAAGCACAGGAAAGACCTTTAGAGATGTTTTTGAGTTCGGGGGGTAGATTATGAAAAGGGAAGATATTAGCACAATTTTCATCCATGTTTTTCCATGTACTCTTAGTTACTTGCTAGATCACTTGATTTTGTTTGAATGTGCTTGTGGTGTGTGTTTTGAAAGTATTTTTGAAAATGGAACTTCGTAATGGTTCTCGTTTCTATAAGAACGCCTACAAAGTGCTTGTTTTGAAAATAGTTCAAAAGTGTGTTTGTGAGATGTGTTTTTTGAAATTATTTTGAAAATAGAACTTCGTAATGGTTCTCGTTTCTATAAGAACTCCTACAAAGTGTTTGTTTCGAAAATAGTTCAAAAGTGTGAGTGTGGGTGTATAAAAATGTTTTTGTCGTGAGCAAGCGAGTAACTGAGAGCGAACCTACCTACTCAAAAGGTCTTAGATGTGCTTTTCCTCCTCCTTTAGATGTTGCTATATTACCATTGTTTTGGTAAGAAACCTCATCGTTGGATGTGAAGGGACGGGCGTTGGGACGTTTGTATAGTCATAGAAGGTAACATATGGGACGTTTTAGCAATGTCGTTTTAGGGACTAGATCGTTTACCGAAGGCAACATAGAGGGTCATCGAGGGACTACGATCTTTTATCGAGGGTCTTTGCTAAAACGCCCATGCTCGAGGGACATGACTATTTTCCGATAGGCAACAATTGGAATTACCCTAAGGGTGCATGTGTGAATAGTGTATTAGTTTGCATGCAGTTTGTCTTGTTTTTGAAAGTCATCTATTTGTTGATTTCATCTTACCATACATCTTATTTACTAGCAATATATGAAAAGCAAGTAAAAATGCGGAAAATAAAATCTAAGTTATTACATCACTTTAGGGGGATGGGGGTACAATTTAACAAATGGGGGTGAAGTATGAACTAAAATATTAAAACCACATCAAATGATAATGAAAAGAATGTGAAAACAGTGTAGAATAAAGGAAAAATTCATTTTTGTACTGCTATGTATCGACCCATGCTGCTATGCATCGACACATAGCTTCTCCTTGCTCCTGTAAAGTGAAATATGTTCAGTATGGGTCGACACATAATGGGATGTGTCGACTCATGCACCTTCTTGTATCGACGTGAAATGCGTATGTATCGACTCATAGGATTTTCCAGCTTCTGTAAAGTGAAATCTGTTCAGTATGGATCGACACATAATGGGATGTGTCGACTCATGCACCTTCTTGTATCGACGCAAAATGCGTATGTGTCGACTCATAGTCCTTTCCAGTTTCTGTTTTGTGACCTGAACTCAGTATGGGTCGATGCATGAGGGTCATGTGTCGACTAATACCCTATATTTTAACCAAGATGAGTCGACACATGCGGATATGTGTCAATACATGATGCATTTTCCTGCCTTAAACATCATTCTTTGCATACATCAGTTAGTTTTTAACATATAAATGAATAATATGAACAACAAATAAATGATTAACTTCAAAAATAGTGATTGCTACATCCTATAAACAGAAGAGTTGATGTATGGAAAAGGCAAGGTGTAACGTCCGTAATTTAATTAATTATTTAATTAAATTATTTTTGGAATAATTGTGAAGAAATGTTATTAAATTGGATTTATTTTATTAAATGGAGAAATAATAATATATTGGAGGTATTATATTATTATGTTAAAAAATGTTAGAAGCTAATATTATTTAACGTGGGCCTATATGGTGTGAGTGGAAGTAATAAGGGGGTGTAGGTTTTGAGCCCAATAAGGAATAATATAATAATATTAGGTTATTTTATTATTTGTTGAAAGAATAGAAGGAGGCAGAAGTAAGAAGAGAAATAAGGATTTGAGGAGAACGTGAAGCTGCTGGATTTTGAAGGAAACAGCAAGAACAAAGATCCAACCCGGAAATTGTAGAGCGACTTTCGATCCAAGGTAAGGGTGGGGTTCTGGCTTTATAATTGGGTTCATGATGTTTAATATGTGGGGTTAGATGTAATTGTTGTTTGTTCTTGAATTGAATGCATTATGAATGATGTATGATGAAGATTTGATGAATTTTTGATGAATAAGAATGTTATTATGTTGTTTAATCGATGGATTAATAGAGTATAATGTTAGGTGATGAATTATTATGTTTATGATAAGGTTTTTAGGGCTGTAGTATGATTCCCGTAGTGAATTACAGTAGAAAACGCATAAAATTATGCAGACTGTCGAAGGATGTGTCGACCCCAAGCTGCATGTGTCGATACATGAAGGATATTCGACTCAGGATGAGTCGATGCATGGAGGGTTTGCATCGATGCATGTTAAGTGTAAAACTCAGGATGAGTCAACACGAAGAGAGGATGTGTCGATACATGCTGTATTGAAAGCCAGAATGAGTCGATCTATAAGGAGGATGTGTCGACTCATAGTATACATATGAAGCAGGATGAGTCGATCGAAGGAGTTTTGTGTCGACCCATACTGAATAATTTTGACAGAATCAGTTTTTTTAAATTGTTGTAACTTGAGTTGTAGGATGTTGTTTGAGATGTCGTTCGAAGCGTTGATTAGCTAACGCGATGAACTCTATTCTAGATGATTAAATGATGGATAAGAAGTGTAATCCCAGTAACTAATTTAAGATTTAGGATTAATTCCTGCAGATGACCGTTGTGCTGTTTTTGGGACAGATTGATGAATATGAGATGTTAGAGACTGCTGTTAGAATTATGACAGTAGGATTTAGTGACAATAATGATGTACAGTAGCAGAATAACAGTAGGGATTACTGTAGTATTGATATACAACTGAGTTAATAGTGAGATGTGGTCATTAAAGTTGTGTTTGATAATTATGATGAACCAATGACGTTTGATAAATAAATGATGTTTAATAAATTATTTTGAGATGTTTATGAGATGCTGTAATTGAGATGTTTTGAGATGTTTATGAGATGTTGTTATTTGGGATGTTTATGAGATGTTGTAATTGAGATGTTTATGAGATGCTGTAATTGAGATGTTTTGAGATGTTTATGAGATGTTGTTATTTTGAGATGGGAGTTCCGCTCCAATGGTACCACATGCATTTGCATAGTTTTGAGTCGCATTTTATGATTGAATAATGAAGTGTATTTGATGTTGATGAATGAGTATATATGCTGTAATTATTGTTGATTATGAGATGAGAAGTGGTGATATTATTGATCTAATCTAATATATTAATTATCACGCGCTTTATTATATTGTTAGATATCTCACCCCTTATGTTTGAATGTTGCCCTTATGTTGGTAACGTGCAGGTAATCAAGAGTGAAGGCTGTATACCTTCAATAGATTGAGTCGGTGTCATTGCTCTGATATGTAACACTCGGGGGGATGAACGTTTGCTGATTTTTAGTTGTTGAACCTTAAATTGTTTATTTACTAAATATGAGATGTTTCGAAGTTGCTGTTTTATTTAAAGATGTTATTGAAGAATTCCACTGCGTAGTTGTTGAATTATTTAATGAAAGATGTTATGTTGTTGGTTTATCCGATGTTTTGAAAATGTGTTATATATCCATGATGAATGCAATGAATTTGTTAGAAGAATTTGTGACGTCCCGATTTATTTGTATGATTGAAATTTTATAGCTCTGATTTATCTCGCATAATTTGCTTGGGGTAGAATTGGGGTGTTACACAAGGTAAAGATGACTTACCTTAAAACTGCACTTTAGGTTTTGGATCCAAACACCCTTCAAGATGTTGTATGAACCTTAAGGAAGCACCAACAGGCCGCTAGACTTTCCTTTTTGTTGAAGATTACTAAACAACCTCTGTGTGGTATGAAATGTTTGGATGGTTTTTAGATGGGATATGCAAAGTGTGATAGGTTTAAAGGTTTAGACTTCAAAACTCAAGAGTGGAGGTTTTATGGACTGTTATGGCTTTTTGTGAATATTAGATTTTAAGGGTTTATCAATAAAACTTCTGGCTATTCTCCTTGTTCTCTCTCTCTCTATTTTTTCTAACCTCTTTGCCTTGCAAATGCTTCTTCTATTTATAGGCAAAGTACTTGTGAACAAAGGCTGAATAGGTTTACAAAACAACGTGTTATGGTTTGGTTAGGATGTAAGTATCAAACTATGTCAAGTACTCCATGGTTCCAAGATCAAGTACCAAAGTTGCTGGTTTAGAGGGGTTGGTTTCCCTGTTTTATGGTGGAGTGAAATCAGAAACAAGCAAGGTATGGGATCAAGACAAACTTTGTACCAAAAGGCTTGCTTTTCAAGAGTAGCAATGGTGCCTTTATGCCATAAATGGAAAGATCTTTTGGATAATGGCTCAAACACTTGGGTAATAGCTCAAGCTCTTGTGTAAACATTAAATTATGTTGAGATTTGCAAGCCACAAGACCTGTAAAGTGAGATTATGCAGCACATCATGCCAATTGGATTATGTGTTCTTCAACAAAAATGACTTGTAATTCAAGAATGGATGCTCAACTTCAGATCCTTGTATCTTCTAGCTCAAATATGATAAATTCATGCTCTTGGATGTTTTGGAAAGCTTGAAACACTCTCTATAACTTTCATGTTAGCCATTTTGACAAAATCATCTTGGAACTATATGAAAAAACGCCAAGAAGTTAGGATAAAATCCTGCACAAAATCTGTTGAAAATTTCTCTAAGTGTTAAATGAAAATGTCATGACTTCATGAATTTATAACTTGAGATCCAAGCATATTTAGGAGAAGTTGTGTAAAGCAATATTGTAGATACCATGGAGATCTACAACTTTCATGTTGAAAGTTTCCCTTGAACCGTCTTGCATCTTGGTGAAAGAATGGCATGAAGTGATGAAATTATCATGTATAAAAACACTTAAAAAATTTCTAGGTCTTGGAAATCTTGACTTTTCAAGTTGACTTTTGACTTTCTTAACTTCTTAATGATCAAGCTTGATATTTTTGAATGTCTTGATGAAATTTGATCTTTGGGTTGTAATGTTGACCAAAAAGTCAAAGTTTGACTTTCCAGTATGCAATTGACCATTTTGCCCTTGTGCCAATTTCAAGCCTAAATTGATGTATCAGTGCTGCAAACTTGATGTCTTAGAATATCTTGTGAGCAAATACTTGACAAACGAGAGGGCAAATTTTGGCGTACAACAGCTGCCCCTGTTCAATCTTCTTAAACCTGAAGAGTTAGATTGGCGAGTTTTGCCATTCGTGACTCGAAGGTGGAAGATGATTGGACACTAGAGTGCCCAGAAATTTGCACTCGGTGATATGATGATATGAGGAATGGGCTTAAATATGCCATTTGGAGAGGTGATAGAATCTTGTTGGAGATGGGCTTGTAGATGCCATTCAAGAATGCTTGTTGAATTGTAATTTGTAAACTAGAAAAATATGTATAAGAATTGCGTCCATGTCTGAAGTATATCTGAGCTGTATCTGAATGAGTATCAGGATGGCATCCGTATCTGGAGCATATCTGAACTGTATCTGAAAGTTGAATCTGAATGAGTATCAGGATGGCATCCGTATCTGGAGCGTATCTGAACTGTATCTAGAAGCTGAATCTGAATGAGTATCAGGATGGCATCTGTATCTGGAGCGTATCTGAACTGTATTTGAAAGCTGAATCTGAATGAGTATCAGGATGGCATCTGTATCTGGAGCGTATCTGAACTATATCTGAAAGTTGAATCTGAATGAGTATCAGGATGGCATCCGTATCTGGTGCATATCTGAATTGTATCTAGAAGCTGAATCTGAATGAGTATCAGGATGGCATCCATATCTGGAGCGTATCTGAACTGTATCTGAAAGTTGAATCTGAATGAGTATCAGGATGGCATCCGTATCTGGAGTGTATCTGAACTGTATCTAGAAGCTGGATCTGAATGAGTATCAGAATGGTATCCGTATCTGGAGCGTATCTAAACTGTATCTGAAAGCTGAATCTGAATGAGTATCAGGATGGCATCCGTATCTGGAGCGTATTTGAACTGTATCTGAAAGTTGAATCTGAATGAGTGTCAGGATGGAATCCGTATCTGGAGTGTATCTGAACTGTATCTGAAAGCTGAATCTGAATGAGTATCAGGATGGCATCTGTATCTGGAGCGTACCTGAACTATATCTGAAAGCTGAATCTGAATGAGTATTAGGATGGCATCCGTATCTAGAGCGTATCTGAACTGTATCTGAAAGCTGAATCTGAATGAGCATCAGGATGGCATCTGTATCTAGAGCGTATCTGAACTGTATCTGAAAGCTGAATCTGAATGAGTGTCAGGATGGCATCCGTATCTGGAGCGTATCTGAACTGTATCTGAAAGCTGAATCTGAATGAGAATCAGGATGGCATCCGTATCTGGAGCGTATCTGAACTGTATCTGAAAGCTGAATCTGAATGAGTGTCAGGATGGCGTTTGTATCTGGAGCGTATCTGAACTGTATCTGAAAGCTGAATCTGAATGAGTGTCAGGATGGCATCCGTATCTGAAGCGTATCTGAACTGTATCTGAAAGCTGAATCTGAATGAGTATCAGGATGGCTTCCGTATCTGGAGCGTATCTGAACTGTATCTGAAAGCTGAATCTGAATGAGAATCAGGATGGCATCCGTATCTGGAGCGTATCTGAACTGTATCTGAAAGCTGAATCTGAATGAGTGTCAGGATGGCGTTTGTATCTGGAGCGTATCTGAACTGTATCTGAAAGCTGAATCTGAATGAGTGTCAGGATGGCATCCGTATCTGAAGCGTATCTGAACTGTATCTGAAAGCTGAATCTGAATGAGTATCAGGATGGCTTCCGTATCTGGAGCGTATCTGAACTGTATCTGAAAGCTGAATCTGAATGAGTATCAGGACGGCATCCGTATCTGGAGCGTATCTGAACTGTATCAAAAGGTTGAATCGTTTGAGCTGGTCGAGTAGATATTTGTCCTGTCTGGTTTCAGGTATTAATCTTTGACCTGAGAAAGAAAGATAGTTTTCCTGGCTTGCTACAGGCATTAATCTTTAATCTCTTCATGTAGATAGTTTTCCTGGCTTGTTACAGGTATTAATCTACAATCAGTCGTCCACATATAGTTTTCCTGGCTTGCTACAGGTATTAATCTGGAACGTGAAAAGGTTGATGGTAGCCATCTGTTGATTGAACTTTTCCTGAAAAGGTAAAACGTTAGTTGTATGCAATGTCATGATGCATGAAATGCATGATGTCATAATGTTCTCAAAATAAATGAGATTGTGTCGTATGCACTTTATCATGTATGTAAATATGAGGTATGGTGAAATTTTAAAGAATGTATTTTTGTATGGGAAAATAAATCCTTGACAAATGTCAGGGAGTTTGTTAAATCCTGGATTGCTGTTGAAGAGTATGTGTGTCTTCAAACTTTGCTTAGAATGTTTCCACCGGGGATTCCTGTTTTGTTGTTTGAGGAGAACTCTGCTGGGAAATATTGAAAACTCTGTGGGGAGTATGTTTATTCCTGCTTGGGGAAAAAGTTCAGGAGTCTCGATTGTCCGTTGCTCTTACTGGGGAATCGAAGTTAAACTGATATCTGGTCGAGTCCAGGTTTCACAATAACTTGCTGGGGATTGTAGAGTAGTCTACTGGGGAAGAGGGGTTGTGGTCCTCTGATTTGTAGTAGTCGGAGAGTGTTGTACCCCAAAATTTGCCCTCTCATGTTTTCTAAAGTCTTCCCCCTGCATGGTTGATCACAAACCCTTGCCTAAGGAAAAATAAAATTTTTGAGTGGTGCTTTAAGTACCTTTCGATTGGCATTCTGAAAGACCCTTCGATTGGCATTCTGAAAGACCCTTCGATTGGTATTCTGAAAAACCCTTCGATTGGCATTCTGAAAGACCCTTCAATTGGTATTCTGAAGGAGCCTTTCGATTGGCATTATGGACAAGCACTTCGATTGAAATTATGTCAAGGCCTTCGATTGGAATTCTGAAAGACCTTTTCGTTTGGCACCCTGGGCCAAGCCTTTCAATTGGCATGTCAAGGGATCCTTCGATTAGCATGAACAGCACCTTTCGATTGGTATTGTAGCAGTGTCTTTCGATTGGAATTTTAATTAATACCCTTCGATTGATGTTTGGACAAGGGCCATTTGAAGAACTCCTTCCAGGCCATTCGAAAGAGGCCATCAAGAGGGCACTCAAAAAAACATGTCCAGGTACACTGAACATGAGAAAATGGCATGTTTCCCTTGCAAATGTAGAAATAATTAAATGCTGATTGTGGATTTAATTCCTGAGTTAAAGGCCAGATTCTTGCCTTTTCTGTTCCTAAAGAGTTGATTCGACCAGAGTGATTCTTTTCAAATCAAGCAGTCGAAGCAGAAGAAGTCCATTCGAAGGAGGCAACTCATGACCGATCGAAGAGCATGGCCTGAAGGCATTCGAAAATCAAAAGTGTCCAGATTCATTCCAGATTCCAAAGAGACACGGATATCTCAAAAAGGAAACATTTTAATGTGTCTGATTCTTGTCTCATGGCTTTAATGGCCTGGTTAAATGGTTGTCCCTTGCCATTTTCATGCACCTTCACACTCCTATAAATACGAGGCCAGTGACACATTACCAAGGACGAAAAAAGAACAGGACAGAATGCAGAAAAGAAAAGGAGAACAAAAAAAGATTGGAGAGGTGCTGCCCATACAATCCATCAAAGGTTGTCAGAATTTTCCAAGCCAAAGCAGTCCTTCAGATCAAAGGTGCCCACGCCCAGAAGCCCTCAGATTGAAAGTGCTCCCATCCAGCCAGTACCCAAATCGAAGATTCAATCTGCTGGTAAGAGAGGGTAAATTGTCAAAACTTTTCATTTTTGCATAACACCTCCATATTTTCTATCCCATTCGATTTTCCATCCTAGACAGAATTCAAGGGCTTGGGTTTGGCCCCAGGTCATGTTCTTCGTTTGCTAACATTTGCTGCAGATTTAGCCTGAAAAGACTCAGCGCACGCGGGATCGAAGGGCCTGGGGTTCGATACCAGGCCCTGAGTTTTATTTTGCTAACATACTTTTGCAGGTATAGCATCCCAGATCGAAGGAGACACCTTCTCTGGATCGAAGCTTCCCATAGTCATCCTGGATCAAAGAAGGCATTTTTCCCAGGATCGAAGGGAAATCCCCTTCCCTGGATCGAAGGTTGTTCATGCCCACGTCCTGGCCGAATCGAAAGAACCATGACCCTGTTTGGATCGAAGCTTCCATTCCCTCCTTGGCTCTAAGCTCCTTTTTTCCCTGGATCGAAGGATCCCCCTTGTATTTTATTTTTGTTTTCATTGACATCTTTTTATCTTTTTAATTAACATTAAAATAAAAAAAAATCACAAAAACATTAGGCTAGTTGTTTTTCCAACTATATTTATTTCTTAAATAAATTAATTAATTATTTTAACATTTTTCTTAAAATTAAAAAAAAAAATAATTGACTTAGGCCTTATGTTCTTTTATATAAAAAAACAACAAAAAGATTTTATTCTTAGGTTTTTTAGAGGTTATTTTCAGATTCGCGCGCGTTTATTTTATTGTAATTTCCTACTGGTTTGTAATAGCTTAACTAAGACTTTTACACTTTACTGCTTTATTCCCCCAATTTTGGACATGTAAATAATCCCCCTCCCCGAAGCCTTGTAATCGTAGGATTTATAATTCCCGCACTTTAAATTCCTGTACATATATTAACTGCTTAGATGTATGCTAACTAGGATTGTATGACAAGATCTATCTTAACTTAAAATCAACAGTAGCTCACCATGACATGTAAAGATAATATAATTGAAAATTGACACACTCGCACATGCCACTCTTAGGGTACACCTCACTTGGTTGCCTCGAACGTGGTCATTAAGTATAGGATGTCTTAGAGGTCGCCCTCCTGTCCAAAGATCAAAGTTGCCTTGAAATGGTTGCCTCGGAAAAATGATCTAAGACATTAGGGTTACCGCTAAAACATCCTAGCATTGCTTTAGTGGCCACACGTCCCTTGAATCGAATTGACCCGAAAACTCCAACGACGATGCTACCTACTCCTCAATAGTGGGATAGCACTGTCTAAGGGACATTTACACAATTTAATTCCTTTTTGAGTAGGTAGAGGTTCTTAAGTACCTGCTCCTTTAAAAACAAAACAAAACTTTTCGCACTTACACTCTCTTCAAAAACAAAACTCTTTTCAAAACCCACAAACACAAAGAAAAGCAAACTTTTGAAAACATAGTGAGCAAGTACCTAAGAGCCCGTGGATAACCACGGATAGAAAGGGTGCTAACACCTTCCCTTTCTATAATCTACCTCCCGAACCCGAGAAACATCTCGAAAAGGAATTTTTCTGTGCTTTTGTCCTTTCCTTGTTGGATAAAATAAAAGACGGTGGCGACTCTTGCTTACCGCGACACTTTGCAAAAACAAACGCAAACGCGAACCAGCATTCCAAAATAGTCAGTTCTCATTCCCACCGATCACAGAACTGGCGACTCTGCTGGGGATGCTTATAAGTGAGGTGTACCTTAGGATTAGATCACTATGTTTTCAATTGTATGCTTTGTATGCTTTAATTTTGTGGGCTTGTATCGGAGTTCTATAGATCCTAACCCGGATCTGGGGATACCCTTTAGGTAAGTAGCAATAAACTGTGAGGGATCTGTCCGACATAGACCGACACGGATGAAGCAGTAGCTACGTTGGTGTGGCACCTTAGTCTGTACCGATATCCCTTGTGTTGAAACGAGGAGAATATGGGTCTTCTAAGGAGTCATTAAGCACCAACTGACCTTAGAACCTTAAATTGACCAACTTGGCCATAGAACAGTAGCAGTACGCTACACTCATTGAGACTAAACTCTCGCGATGATTTTGGCCGCAAGAAAAGGTTGCTAAACTGGAATTATGACCGATTGAGGGTAGTCAGTGATATTGAGATCCTCTAGAACCCGGTTACTATTTTTAGGACAGGTTTAAACCAACTAAAATGAAAGAGGGTAATGCCTAAACTCCATGCCAACCTAAACTTAAGGCTATTTGTGTGACTTGTGTGCCTTCAAACTTGAACTACTTGCACAATCTTGTTATCTGACAACATGAGTTCCTTGCAGGTTTTGTTTACAGTCCTTATCCAATAATCTGGATTTATTGCAGGGTTCACTTATATCACCTCACACTTTTTCTTAAACGCATAGCATACACATCATAACATCATGCCTTAACATTTCCTTAACCATTTCAAGGATCTCAAGGGTCTGTGATGCAGGTTATGGTAAATCAAATGGCTAGCAAGGGGCAAAGGGGATTTATTTTCCTCTAGCCAATGTTGTCTAGAGATCAAAACATGATAACTTGAGTCAGGGGCTATGACCCACTCGATATGGTGAGCTTGACTCTTGAAAAAGGACTCTCAGCAACATGAAGTTCCTTCAATCAAGCTACCAGATTCAGATTCTAACAGTTTCTTGTTTACCCCGCGAGATCCTTGAAAACATTGCATACATATATCATATATATCATTACATAACAGGTCATCCGATACAGGTCTCTCATGTTCTCGCTGTTTATTTCAGCAATGGCTTTCCAACCAGACAACCAAGATCTCCGGGCTCAAAATGCCCAACTTCAAGAAATGTTCTTGAACCTATCCCAGGGGCAAGAAGAAATAAAAGCTCTCCTCACAAGGGGCTTGGTCCTAGGGAATCCAGGAGGCATCAGGAATGATCAGTTGGAAGGGCTACAAATTGAGTTGGCAACAATGAAGATCCAGATGATGGGACAGCTGGTGGGCCAGATGGCTCTCATTCAAGACTTAGCTCAAAGACAAGAAGAGCTCAGGGTCCTCGTCAACAAGCTGCTTCAAAATAACCAAGTGAGGCAAACAACTAGGGTTGAAGATCAAGTCATCATTCAACCACCTTTGGGGCAAGAAGACAAGGGAAAAGCTCCTCAGCTTGCTTCAGGGTCACAAGCCCAGCATCAACCTCGCTAGCAACAACGGGGTAATCGGTGTAAGCGAAATACGCCTGGAAGACATTTCTCTTAGACTGATATACCATCATCTCTAATACTGAAACGCTTGTTAGAGGTCAATCTGATTACTTTAAAGGATCCTCCCCGAAATCCCAACACCTCTGCTCCTGGCTATCGTCCCGATGCATTTTGTGTATACCACTCCCATAGTCCTGGACATGACACCGACGACTGTTGGACTCTGAAGAACGAGATCCAAGACTTGATTGACGGAAGGGTGCTGGAGTTCATGCCGGATGGCGAGATGAAAATATTCCGCTGAAAATTCTCCATCTGAGATGACTAGTTCAAACTAAGAGACTTTTGTTCATTTGAATTCTGAAGTTGTATTTTTCTTTGCTTATTCAAACAATTATTATCATGTCGAACTCTTTTATTTCATTAATGCATTGCATATGTCTGTTTCGAATCAATCCATTCGTATTTCACTATATTAAAATTGCTTTTATTGTTTGTGATGATCAACTCTCGATAAAAAAGTTCTAAGCCTTTTGAGGGAGGATGACAAAAACGATACCACGATCTTTACAGTATGCTTTTGAATAGACCCCGCTGATGAGGTACAGGCATTGTTTCAAATCCTAAACAGTGGAGTTATAAGGAAGATAATCCCTAGTCAACCCCTTTGAGCCAAAGAAGTTGGAGTTTTTCTTTTCACAAATTAAAACCCTTAATTATAACCTGGGGCAGGGTAGTCTTCTCAGTTGATCCAGGTGCACAATGAATGGCATCGAAGAAGTCCTTCCAAAACAAGAGACAGTGATGGTTCCGAATAATCGTAACGACGGACAGTCATTATCTCTCAGAAATAAAAGCCCATTAAGTCAAAACCTATGAAGGAGACTTACAAAACTGGGGCATCCCGCTGACTGTAAATACAAAAAGAAACAGTTCAGGCAAAAGACAGGGATAATGCAATCAAAATGAAAGAGGTCCTAAAAACTCTCAACAAAAATGATTGCCTATTCAAAATAAATTGTCAGTATCCAAACCATCACTGGAATATCAGAGCAAAGACTCAAACGGGATCTAATGCACAATTAACTGAGTTTAGGATTGAAGAACATCACGAAGAGCGGGTGGGTACAAATAAAATTTGAGCCTTTATCCTTTGCTTCTTAAACCGTGAACCAAGCCACGTTACAACCCTTAAAAGTCCTAGCTGAAGCACGGGTTAGTTCGAAAGCATACTGTTACAAAAGGTATCCTGACTCCTGTAGGGCTTGTTGTAAATCCTGAGTTGACGTCACATTTTACAAAATTTTCCTGTTTTACTGAATAATGCATTTTCAAAAACTTCAAGACATACATAAGCTTTGCATTCTTAAAATAACATTGTTTGCATATGACTATTTGTTCAATAGCAGAGAAATTCGCACGACGAATATCTAGTGAACAAAAAGCCTTTTCAATAAAAAAGGATCACCTCAAGTGGAAAAACACTTCCAACCAAGGGGCACGGCATGAGCATTGTCTATCATTTGGGGCAGTCAAATCAAGATTCAAGGAGTCTCTCAAAGATGCCAAATAGCCAGGGCAAATCTCCATCTGAATCACTTGGGGCATTGGACATGAATTCCAGCAACGAATCTTGCATGATCAAACGAAGATCTTCTGGTAGTATGGCAACACAACACTACCGACAGTGACACCTCTCTACATCCTGAGGGAATGGACATAGTCAAAAAATACCGCGCGTGAATCAAAGACCCGCTAGGTTGACTGGCCTAGGCAAAAATAAGGGCTTCCCGGCGAACCAAAAGGGTTCGGGCAAGAATCAGGGATAAAAATGAAAAAATTTGCACACCCGGCAAGTCGAAAACCTGAAAAGGAGGCTTGGGCAAAAAAGGGTATCCCGATGGACTGAAAACCCGAAAGGACGGTCTAGGAAAAAATTAGGGATCAAAGCGTACGACTATGTCCCGTCATCTCGTCACTGGCCTACCAGAAGAAGACTTATCATTTTGACCGAAAGATACCAAGCACCTCATAGGTGGGGATAATACTCGATCCACAGGGCCTCTGCAGGCACCTTCTCCCACAAAAACAGGGGCAAATAAGAATTGTCCAAACTGTACAAGTTGCTCTGTCCACCAGGTACCAAGGTATATATTCAGCTGAAGAATATGGCTAAGATACTTTCACTCCCCACAGAGTAAAACAGTAATGATAGCTCTCTCAGCTGAGACTTGCAACTATGAACGAATCAGCAATACTCTCCCCAAGCAGAGTTGGTCTACCATCAGCCCTAAAAAGGTTTGGTATCTCCAGAAGGTCTTAATATTCCCCAGCGGAGTATAAAGATATTCTCCAGCAAGCGTAAAGAGCATCCCCGACAGTCTTAATATTCCTCAACAGAATATGAGAATGTTCCCCGGCGGAATACAAGATACCAAAATGGAGTCATTGCCCCAGCGCAGTCTAAAAAAGGCTTCCCCGCCAGAGTCAAATCATCTTACCCAGTAGATTCTGGAAGGTCATCCCCTGCAGAGTACAAAATAAATCTCCCCAGCCAAATTCAGAAGGTTATCCTCACAAGAGTCTAACTGGGTTATCCTTAGCAAGTTGAAACTGAAAGATCATCCCTAGCGAAGTTCTTTATTTTCCCAAGCAGGACTTCTATCCTCAACAGATTCAATATCACCAGCAACGGTAATCCATCCCCAGCGGAGTTCATCATTGAAATCCCCAACAAAGCTTATCAATGGAATCCCCAGCGGAGTTATTATTAAAATCATCAGCAGAACATCTCTCCCCACAGAGTAATTCCCCTCGGAGTAATCTCCTCATCAGTTTATTCCCCAACAGAGTCATCCTCTCCTGCAGGTTTATTCTTGCAATCATCTTCGTTCGTCATCCCCAGCGGAAACGAAGAATTCAACTCTATTCTCCAGCAAGTTATCTGGGATTTATTTTCCCCAGCTAAAACATTACATTTCCATATATCATGATACATGCATAAACGCATCATAACACACAATCTCATTTATATTGAGAACATCATTGCTTGATCCATATCATGCATTGCATATGACTGACCTATACCTTTCAGGAAGGATGCAGTTAAATTCTCAGCCATATCAAAAGGGCTTCTCTGGTCCAGTTAAATCTATTCCTAAAGATTTTTCTGATGCCGATCCAGTTGAAGATATTCCAAGACCTTCTCTGGTCCGGTTAAATCGATTCCTAAAGATTTTTCTGATGCCGATCCAGTTAAAGATATTCCAAGACCTTGTCTGGTCCAGTTAAATCAATTCCTAAAGATTTTTCTGATGCCGATCCAGTCAAAGGCCTTCTCTGGTCCAGTTAAATCGATTCCTAAAGATTTTTCTGATGCCGACCCAGTTGAAGATATTCCAAGACCTTGTCTGGTCCAGTTAAATTGATTCCTAAAGATTTTTCTGATGCTGATCCAGTCAAAGGCCTTCTCTGGTCCAGTTAAATCGATTCCTAAAGATTTTTCTAATGCCGATCCAGTTGAAGATATTCCAAGACCTTGTCTGGTCCAGTTAAATCGATTCCTAAAGATTTTTCTGATGCCGATCCAGTCAAAGGCCTTCTCTGGTCCAGTTAAATCGATTCCTAAAGATTTTTCTGATGCCGACCCAGTTGAAGATATTCCAAGACCTTGTTTGGTCCAGTTAAATAGATTCCTAAAGATTTTTCTGATGCCGATCCAGTCAAAGGCCTTCTCTGGTCCAGTTAAATCGATTCCTAAAGATTTTTCTGATGCCGATCCAGTTGAAGATATTCCAAGACCTTGTCTGGTCCAGTTAAATCGATTCCTAAAGATTTTTCTGATGCCGATCCAGTCAAAGGCCTTCTCTGGTCCAGTTAAATTGATTCCTAAAGATTTTTCTGATGCCGATCCAGTTGAAGATATTCCAAGACCTTGTCTGGTCCAGTTAAATCGATTCCTAAAGATTTTTCTAATGCCGATCCAGTCAAAGGCCTTCTCTGGTCCAGTTAAATCGATTCCTAAAGATTTTTCTGATGCCGATCCAGTTGAAGATATTCCAAGACCTTCTCTGGTCCAGTTAAATCGATTCCTAAAGATTTTTCTGATGTCGATCCAGTCAAAGGCCTTCTCTGGTCCAGTTAAATCGATTCCTAAAGATTTTTCTGATGTCGATCCAGTTGAAGATATTCCAAGACCTTCTCTGGTCCAGTTAAATCGATTCCTAAAGATTTTTCTGATGCCGATCCAGTCAAAGGCTTTCTCTGGTCCAATTAAATCGATTCCTAAAGATTTTTCTGATGTTGATCCAGTTGAAGATATTCCAAGACCTTGTCTGGTCCAGTTAAATTGATTCCTAAAGATTTTTCTGATGCCGATCCAGTCAAAGGCCTTCTCTGGTCCAGTTAAATCGATTCCTAAAGATTTTTATGATGCCGA
The DNA here is from genome assembly GCA_948472305.1 of Vicia faba. Classification (NCBI taxonomy): domain Eukaryota; kingdom Viridiplantae; phylum Streptophyta; class Magnoliopsida; order Fabales; family Fabaceae; genus Vicia; species Vicia faba. The sequence continues at coordinate 922,361,758 of OX451737.1, forward strand.
TCCAGTTGAAGATATTCCAAGACCTTGTTTGGTCCAGTTAAATCGATTCCTAAAGATTTTTCTGATGCCGATCCAGTCAAAGGACTTCTCTGGTCCAGTTAAATCGATTCCTAAAGATTTTTCTGATGCTGATCCAGTTGAAGATATTCCAAGACCTTCTCTGGTCCAGTTAAATCGATTCCTAAAGATTTTTCTGATGTCGATCCAATCAAAGGCCTTCTCTTGTCAAGTTAAATCGATTCCTAAAGATTTTTCTGATGCCGATCCAGTTGAAGATATTCCAAGACCTTGTCTGGTCCAAAAGATTTTTCTGAGATAACCCGTCAACGAAGACAGAACCACCTACCAACAATCTCTAAATGGCATCTGTAAGCCCATTCCCGACATCACAATGCTGATACTACACCATGCGAGTACAAATTTCTGGGCACTCTAGTGTTCAATTATCTTCCACCTTCGGATCATGAAAGGCTCGAAAGCCAATCTATATCCTCAGGTTTAAGAAAATTGAACAGGGGCAACTGTTGTACCGCAAAATTTGCCCTCTCATGTTTTCCAAAGTCTTCCCCCTGCATGGTTGATCACAAACCCTTGCCTAAGGAAAAAGAAAATTTTTGAGTGGTGCTTTAAGTACCTTTCGATTGGCATTCTGAAAGACCCTTCGATTGGCATTCTGAAAGACCCTTCGATTGGCATTCTGAAAAACCCTTCGATTGGCATTCTGAAAGACCCTTCGATTGGTATTCTGAAGGAGCCTTTCGATTGGCATTATGGACAAGCACTTCGATTGGAATTATGTCAAGGCCTTCGATTGGAATTCTAAAAGACCTTTTCGTTTGGCACCCTGGGCCAAGCCTTTCAATTGGCATGTCAAGGGATCCTTCGATTAGCATGAACAGCACCTTTCGATTGGTATTGTAGCAGTGTCTTTCGATTGGAATTTTAATTAATACCCTTCGATTGATGTTTGGACAAGGTCCATTTGAAGAACTCCTTCCAGGCCATTCGAAAGAGGCCATCAAGAGGGCACTAAAAAAAACATGTCTAGGTACACTGAACATGAGAAAATTGCATGTTTCCCTTGCAAATGTAGAAATAATTAAATGCTGATTGTGGATTTAATTCCTGAGTTAAAGGCCAGATTCTTGCCCTTTCTGTTCCTAAAGAGCTTATTCGACCAGAGTGATTCTTTTCAAATCAAGCAGTCGAAGCAGAAGAAGTCCATTTGAAGGAGGCAACTCAAGACCGATCGAAGAGCATGGCCTGAAGGCATTCGAAAATCAAAAGTGTCCAGATTCATTCCAGATTCCAAAGAGACACGGATATCTCAAAAAGGAAACATTTTAATGTGTCTGATTCTTGTCTCATGGCTTTAATGGCCTGGTTAAATGGATGTCCCTTGCCATTTTCATGCACCCTCATACTCCTATAAATACGAGGCCAATGACACATTACCAAGGACGAAAAAAGAATAGGACAAAACGCAGAAAAGAAAAGGAGAACAAAAAAACATTGGAGAGGTTCTACCCATACAATCCATCAAAGGTTGTCAGAATTTTCCAAGCCAAAGCAGTCCTTCAGATCGAAGGTGCCCACGCCCAGAAGCCATCAGATTGAAAGTGCTCCCATCCAGCCAGTACCCAAATCGAAGATTCAATCTGCTGGTAAGAGAGAGTAAATTGTCAAAACTTTTCATTTTTGCATAACACCTCCATATTTTCTATTCCATTCGATTTGCCATCCTAGACAGGATTCAAGGGCTTGTGTTTGGCCCCAGGTCATGTTCTTCATTTGCTAACATTTGCTGCAGATGTAGCCTGAAAAGACTCAGCACACGCAGGATCGAAGGGCCTGGGGTTCAATACCAGGCCCTGAGTTTTATTTTGCTAACATACTTTTGCAGGTATAGCATCTCAGATCGAAGGAGACACCTTCTCTGGATCGAAGCTTCCCATAGTCCTCCTGGATCGAAGAAGGCATTTTTCCCAGGATCGAAGGGAAATCCTTTTCCCTGGATCGAAGGCTGTTCATGCCCACGTCCTGGCCCAATCGAAAGAACCATGACCCTGTTTGGATCGAAGCTTCCATTCCCTCTTTGGCTCTAAGCTCCTTTTTTCCCTGGATCGAAGGATCCCCCTTGTATTTTTTTTTTCATTGACATCTTTTTATCTTTTTAATTAACATTAAAATAAAAAAAATCACAAAAACATTAGGCTAGTTGTTTTTCCAACTATATTTATTTCTTAAATAAATTAATTAATTATTTTAACATTTTTCTTAAAATTAAAAAAAAAATTGACTTAGGCCTTATGTTCTTTTATATAAAAAAAACAACAAAAAGATTTTATTCTTAGGTTTTTTAGAGGTTATTTTCAGATTCACGCGCGTTTATTTTATTGTAATTGCCTACTGGTTTGTAATAGCTTAACTAAGAATTTTACATTTTACTGCTTTATTCCCCCAATTTTGGACATGTAAATAATCCCGCTCCCCGAAGCCTTGTAATAGCGTAGGATTTATAATTCCCGCACTTTAAATTCTTGTACATATATTAACTGCTTAGATGTATGCTAACTAGGATTGTATGACAAGATTTATCTTAACTTAAAATCAACAGTAGCTCACCATGACATGTAAAGATAATATAATTGAAAATTAACACACTCGCACATGCCACTCTTAGGGTACACCTCACTTGGTTGCCTCGAACGTGGTCATTAAGTATAGGATGTCTTAGAGGTTGCCCTCCTGTCCAAAGATCAAAGTTGCCTCGAAATGGTTGCCTCGGAAAAATGATCTAAGACATTAGGGTTACCGCTAAAACATCCTAACATTGCTTTAGTGGCCACACGTCCCTTGAATCGAATTGACCCGAAAACTCCAACGACGGTGCTACCTACTCCTCAATAGTGGGATAGCACTGTCTAAGGGACATTTGCACAATTTAATTCCTTTTTGAGTAGGTAGAGGTTCTTAAGTACTTGCTCCTTTAAAAACAAAACAAAACTTTTCGCACTTACACTCTCTTCAAAAACAAAACTCTTTTCAAAACCCACAAACACAAAGAAAAGCAAACTTTTGAAAACATAGTGAGCAAGTACCTAAGAGCCCGTGGATAACCACGGATAGAAAGGGTGATAACACCTTCCCTTTCTATAATCGACCTCCCGAACCCGAGAAACATCTCGAAAAGGAATTTTTCTGTGCTTTTGTCCTTTCCTTGTTGGATAAAATAAAACACGGTGGCGACTCTTGCTTACCGCGACACTTTGCAAAAACAAACGCAAACGCGAACCAGCATTCCAAAACAGTCAGTTCTCATTCCCACCGATCACAGAGAGGCAAACTCAAGCTGGAGAATCATGCCGTTTGTTGGGGAAATAAACCCTGTTGCTCAGTCTATTGGAGAGGCGGCGACTTTACTGGAGAAGAATCCTCGAGGATTCTTGAGGTCGACTTAGCTGGGAAGAGGTTATTAGAGATTGAAACTCTAGCTGGGAGTCATCCTATGAGAAGGATTTTGGGGAGATTTGTCACTGCCCCTAGTAGCGAGTGTTTGTGGCACTGCCATGAACTAATTGACTGTACGTAACCCTTTGTTGAGATTGGCGTTCAATGCCCCAAGTAATGGAGATGGAGACCTTCCCCTGGTTATTCTGTACTTCTTGAGAGATTTCCTGGAATCTTGACTGGACTGCCCCAGGTGTGCTAGATAGTGACATGTCATGCCCCTTGTTTATAGGAGATTTGTCGTTGGAAGTGTCATCTCACTTGAAGTGATTTTGTTCACTGGGAGAGCTTTCGTTCATCGGATATTCGTTGTGTGAATCTCTCCGCTGTCAAACAAATAGCCATATGCAAACAACGATATTCAAATAATGCAAAGTTTATGCTTGTCTTGAAATTTTGAAAATGCGTTTTTTTTAGCAAGAAATTTTTGTAAGAAAAATTCAACTGATGATTTTGAGTAAAGCCTTACAAGAGTCAGGATACCTTTTTGTAACAGTATGCTTTCGAACTAACCCATGCTTCAATTAGGACTTTTGAAGGGTTGTAACGTGGCTTGGTTCAAGGTTTAAGAAACAAAGTATGAAGGCTCAAAGTGTATTTGTACCCACCCGTTCTTCGTGATGTTCTTCAATCCTAAGCTCAGTTAATTGTGCATTTGAACTCCAATTGAGTCTGGAATGACGTTTTGGTGATGGTTCAGACAGGTTCAGTTTGTCGGAAGGCCGTCATTTTCTGCAACATTTTTTAATTTTATTGAGGATTTGTAGTAACCTTTTTTTATTGATTTGTTATCCCTAATTTTTTCCTGACTGTTCTTGTTTTGAGATTACAGTCAGCGGGATGCCCTAGTTTTTCTTCTTAAGCCTCCCTTGTAGGTTTTGACTTAGTGGGCTTTTCTTTCTGAGAGATAATGATTGCCTATGTGATTGGGAACCATCATTGTCTTTTGATTCCAAAGGAATGTTTTGATGTCATTCGTTGTATTACAAGATGAGAGTTTGCGGCTAATCGCGCATTTGAATTAACTGAGAGACTACCCTGCCCCAGGTTTTGATTAAATGTTTCAATTTATGTTAAAACAGAAAACTTCTACTTCTTTGGCTTGAAGGGGTTGACTAGGGATTATCTTTCTTATAACTCCAGTGTTTAGGATTTGAAAGAATGCTTGTACATCATCAGCAAGGTCTGTCCAAAAGCATACTGTATGAGATTATGGCATTGTTTTCGTCATCCTCCCTCTAAAGGCTTGTAACTTTTAGCAAGAGCACAGTTTAAAAGTAATGAAAATGAGTGGACAAATCAAGACAAAAGAAATTACAACTGAAAATTCAAATGAACAGAAGCCTCTTTGTCTGAACTTGTCACTTTAGGTGGTGAGCCTTTGAAGGATGACAGAAGAATTCAGTTTGTCCATCTTGTGTGAACTCCAGCATTCCTCCATCAATCAGATCTTGAATCTTATTTCTCAACGCCCAACAGTTGTTGGTGTCATGTCCAGGACTGTTGGAGTGGTACGCACATCTTGCATTTGGATTATACCTTGGGGAGGCTATGTTGGGATTCTGAGGAGGGTCCCTTAAAATAACCAGCTTGGCTTCCAACATGTGTTGCAGTGCTTGAGACAAAGACATGTTAATTTCGATGAAGCATCTTTTGGGCTTGCTTTGCCTTTGCTGATTTTCTGGTTGAAGTCATTGTTGGGCTCGTGACGCGGAAGCAAATTGGGGAGGTCTTCTCTCGGCTTCTTGTCTCAAGGGAGGTTGAATGATGATTTGATCCCCAATCCTAGATGTTTGCCCCATTTGGTTACATCCATCCCGACGAAGCTTGTTGATGAGGACCCTTAGCTCTTCTAGTCCTTGTGCCAGATTTTGGATAAGAGCCATCTGGCCCACCAGTTGTCCCATCATCTGGACTTTCATTATGGCTATCTCGGTTTGTAGCAGCTCTAACTGGTCATTTCTGTCGTCCCCAGGATTTCCCATGATCATGCCCCTGGCGAGGAGTGCCTTGACTTCTTCTTGTCCCTTAGATAGGTTCAATAACATCTCTTGAAGTTGAGCGTTTTGAGCCTGGATGCCCTTGATAGTCTGCTCTAGAGCCATCTCTACTGAAATAAATAGTAGGAAGATAAGGAAACCTGTACGGGAGAAACCTGTCATGATATGATGCATGATATGTGGATGCATGTTTTCAAGGATCTCGCGGGGTAAATACAAGAAAATGTTAGAAGTTGAACTTTGATCAACAGCTTTGTTTGGATAACTTTGTATCGGTGGATGTCCTTCCACGAGAATTAAGCTCACCATGTCAAGTGGGTCATAGCCCTTGACTCAAGTTGTTTTTACTTGATTTTTGACGGTGTTTGTTTAGAAGAAAACAAATCCTCTTGCCCCCTGGGTAGACGTCTGGTTCAACGTGACCCTGCATCAAAGACCCTTGAGATCCTTGAAATGGTTATTGAAAATGCTATGGTATGATGTTATGACTTTATGTACAGATATGTGAGGTAAGAAAGTTTATATACATATAATCATATTCACACAAAGCAAACAAGTCCTTAGTTTTAGGCTTGCATGGGGTTTTATAGGTAAATATCCTCTTGAAGTTTAGTTGGCTTAAACCTGTCCTAGCAATAGTAATCGAGTTCTAAGGAGCTCAATATCAATGGATTGTTTCCTTGGTCATTGTTTCAGCTCAAGCCTCTTTAATGGCGACCGAAATATCCCAAGAAACCAACCCTCAATGAGTGTAGTATCGAGTATCTACCAACTTCGGACTGCACCAAAGCCGGTCATCTCACTACATCCTAAAAGGCTAAGTTGGTCAAGTAAAGGGTTCTAGAAGTTCATTAGTGCTTCATGACATCACTCAGCGGCCCCGTATTCTATTTGATTAACTCAAAGGCTACCGGTACCCATAAATATGTCACACTAACATAGTTATTGCTTAGACCATGTCGATATACCCCGCACAGTTTCCACAACGTATTGCTATTTACCTATAATGTTTCCCAAATCCGGGTAGAGGATTTCAAACCCAAACAAAGAACCAAAATGTAAAGCAAACAAATCAAACAATGTAAGCAAATAAATATGATCTAAACCCTAAGGTAACCTCACTTTAAGTAAACTCCCCAGCAGAGTCGCCAGTTCTGTGATACGGTGGGAGAACTGACTTGATGTTTTGCGTTTGTGTTTGCAAATGTTGCGGTTAGCAAGAGTCGCCACCGACTTTTCTTTTATCCAAAAAGGAAAGGTGAAAAAACACAGGAAAGACCTTTAGAGAGGTTTTTGAGTTTGGGGGTAGATTATGAAAAGGGAAGGTATTAGCACCCTTTTCATCCATGGTTTTCCATGGGCTCTTAGTTACTTGCTAAATCACTTGCTTTTGTTTGAATGTGCTTGTGGTGTGTGTTTTGAAAGTATTTTTGAAAATGGAACTTTGTAATGGTTCTCGTTTCTATAAGAACGCCTACAAAGTGTTTGTTTCGAAAATAGTTCAAAAGTGTGTTTGTGAGATGTGTTTTTTGAAATTATTTTGAAAATGGAACTTCGTAATGGTTCTCGTTTCTATAAGAACGCCTACAAAGTGTTTGTTTTGAAAATAGTTCAAAAGTGTGAGTGTGGGTGTATAAAAATGTTTTTGTCGTGAGCAAGCGAGTAACTGAGAGTGAACCTACCTACTAAAAAGGTCTTAGATGTGCTTTTCCTCCTCCTTTAGATGTTGATATCTTACCATTGTTTTGGTAAGAAACCCCATCGTTGGATGTGAAGGGACGGGTGTTGGGAAGTTTGTATAGTCATAGAAGGCAACATATGGGACGTTTTAGAAATATCGTTTTAGGGACTAGATCGTTTACCGAAGGCAACATCGAGGGTCATCGAGGGACTACGATCTTTTATCGAGGGTCTTTTCTAAAACTCCCATGCTCGAGGGACATGACTATTTTCCGATAGGCAACAAGTGGAATTACCCTAAGGGTGAATGTGTGAATAGTGTATTAGTTTGCATGCATTTTGTCTTGTTTTTGAAAGTCATCTATTTGTTTATTTCATCTTGCCATACATCTTATTTACTAGAAATATATGAAAAGCAAGTAAAAATGCAGAAAATAAAATCTAAGCTATTACATCACTGTAGGGGGATAGGGGTATGTTGTACCCCAAAATTTGCCCTCCCATATTCTTCAAGAAATTGCCAAGTCATGCTTCAAAAGTCCCCAAGGGTTGCACAGTCAAGGGCCTCCTAAGCAGGCAAAATTAGGGTTTTGGTTCTGATCAAGAAAATGAAGTTTCCAAGGGCCCAATCAAGTCCCACATGCCTACAAATATGGTCAAGCATCCTCATATCAAGTTTTAAGACATTCAGCTCAAAATTGCACAGTCAAAACCCTAGATTGCACTACAGTCAACTGTAGGGGCAAAATGGTCATTTGACAGTCAAAAGTTCAAATTTTTGGTCAACATATCATTTTGAAGCCACAAACATCATTTGATCAATGCTTGATCATGATTCTCAAAATTTGGCTCAGAAATCATCAAGATGCAAAAGTTTCCTTATTTGGACAGTTGAAAAAGTCAACTGAAATTGACCAGGGCATAACTTTCACATGGATTATCATAAAAATTCCATCCAAAGCTCATTTTGAAGAGAAAGACATTTCCTACAACTCATCTTCATACTTCAAGTCCAAGAAATGCTCTCACAAAAAGTTATCAATTTCAACATTATGGGTCATTTTCAAAAGTCAACAAAAAGGGACTTTAAGTCAAAGGCCATAACTTGAGATTGGTAAATCAAAATGACATGGGACCAAAGACATTGGTTAAAGGACTTCAAGACCTTTCCAAAATGTCCAAGAACATGATCAAAGCTTAAAAATTGAGCAAGTTATGCATTGGAGAAGTTGGGAAATTTTTGTGAAATGGCCAAAATCATTTATCCTTGAAATCTCATTTTTGACAAAAGGGGCCCACTTTTTCCACTTGAATTGACTTGGCCATGCTTCCCACGTGTCCCACCTTTTATTTCATATTTTTTTAATTAATTATTTCATTTTTTATTGATTTTCTTGGATTTAATTAAGTTTAAATCTTTTAAAATCAAGGAAAAATCAAAAAGTTTGATTAAATGAAATATTTGGCCTTAACTAGCCTTGAAACATCATTAAGCCTATATCAAATTCGTGTAAAGAGGCAAATAAGGCAAGAATTCAAAAATAAGGCAAAAATGGAAGGTGTGATAATGGAGGTTTATGTGAAAATCCAAAACATCAATGCAAGGTATTATTGGCCATAACTCCCATCCAAACACATTGCTTAGGGTATATACAAGTGATCAGAAACCAAATGGAAGGCTAAGCTGCGCTAGAACAAAAGAGCAAGAACACACTTTTCCTTAAAAAAGTTCAAATCTGATTCCATAGCTAGAGCACTTTTGAAGGCCAAAGAACCATCCTATTGTCTTCCTGACGCATCAAGGAGACTTTCTGAATCAAGACCATAGTCCCTAACCTCAAGAAACGGTAGCATAAAGTCATCCTGTCCATGAGTTTTTGCATAATCGTGCCTTGGATTTCATGATGTATTCATGCATTTTAAATATTGTTTTACACTAATATGGTTATGCTGAAACTTTTGGTGCTGTTTAATTGAACTGATCGTGCTTGTAGCAAAAGATACCATGATTATTTTTTAGGGTTTGCAGGGTTTTGAATTAGGGGTTTTAAGATACAGCAAAATTAGAGCACCACAGTGCCATGGTTGTGATCAGCGCATCTGGACGAAGAAGAAGCCACCATCGCGCCAAATTTCTGAGCGTCACAGGCCTAATCGTTATTATTGAAATCAGCTTATTTTGAGGGGGTTTAAAACCCCCGTTAAATGTTTGTTAAATTCGTTTCAGGAAATCCAAGGAAGAAGATGAATTCGTGGCATTAGGCGATTGGCTAGTTTGAAATTTTGCGCGCAAAACCCACTAATGCTTTCGTTTCTTTTATAATATTCGTTGATTGTTTAATGTTAACAGCGCGCAATTGGCTCAGCTGGCAAGCCTAGTTGGTGGCAAGGCACATGACCTGGGTTCGAGCCCCAGGTCTTCAGTATTCTCAATATATTTTTTCAATTGATCTTCCCATACAGGTTCCATGCTGAAGCACACGATACACTCTCAAAATCAAACCATTCACAAAGTCAGGGTGATCAAATCAAAGGTCCAGATCCAAGGCACATGGTAGTCCAGGTCAACGCTCCAGCACCTTGCCTGGAAAAGTCAAACGAACCATGCTAATGGGCCAGAATTACTTGGGCTGCACCCCTCTAGTTTGCTTTCTTTTTAACTTTTTTTATATATTCTTCTCTTTTCTTTGTTTTGATTAATTTTTTTTTAAATGCTTTAATTTAATATTTTCAAAATATAAAAATACCAAAAAAAATCAGAAAAAGATAAAAAATAAATATTTTATTTTAGTATTAATTTTGTAAATAAATCCCATAATTAATTTAGGTTTAATTTTAGGTTGTAATTTAATTCTTTTTTTCATAATAACCAAAAATAATAAAAATAGATCTTTAATGCTTTTTACCTTTTTTTAATTAATTAAATATTTTATTATAAGTATTATTAACCATTAATTTTTTGTAAATAAATTTTATAATTAATTTAGTTTTAATTCTAGGTTTTAACTTTAATGCATTTTCTTTAATAAATTAAAAACAATTAGAATTAGAATTAATTATTTGACTTTTAATTAATTTAATTTTCTTTAATGTCATAAGTACAAAAACATAAAAAATAAGTTCTTTCTTAATTATTTTAAGTTTATTATTTTAATTCCTTCAAAGGGTTCAACGCCCTCGCATTTGATTACGTATTTTTGTTCGCAGCGTTTTATTTATTTCTGATGTAAATATAATGTACTCGTTCCAAAGCCCTGTAATAGCTATTAGACATTTATTTTCTGCACTTTATTTTAAATCGGGTCTGGATTAATTTGGCGTTGTAGACCCGCGCCTTTGTAATAGCGTAGGACCATTTATCTTTCCCGCACTTTAAATTCCCACACCTTTAACTTTTAAACAATAACATGAAAGAATGAATGCCCAAAAATAAAAATCAAAACGTAGATCACCAATGCATGACAAGACAAACATAAACTGAAAATGGCACACAATTCACACACCACCCCTAGGGTACGCTTCACTGTTGCCTTGCCCCTCGAAAGGTGATCGTCGAGTAGAGGATGTCTTAGTAAGTCCTCATGATCCGGGAACCTGGCATGAGGGTAGCTTCTAAGGTGTCTTCCCATTGCTCTGGTGATCACCATGTCCCGAACCTCGAATTGACCCGAACACCTCCAACGATGGTGCTACCTACCTCTCAATGGTGGGATAGCACTATCTAAAGGACTCTTACACAGCTTAATTCCTTAGGGTAGGTAGATGACTCATGGATACTTGCTCTTTTCAAAAACAAATCAAAATACTTTTCACACCTTACACTTTTCAAAAGCTTTCAAAACAACTTTTCAAACACTCTTGAGGACTGATACAAGAGTCAATCTGAAATCTTTTAAACGAAACTTTTTTCAAACCCACTCACCTTGAAAAGCAAACAAACATTTTGAAAACACAATGAGCAAGTATCTAAGAGCCCATGGATAACCATGGATAGAAAGGGTGCTAACACCTTCCCTTTCTATAAATCTACCTCCCGAACCGAGAGCTAATCTCAATAAGGAATTTTTCTGTACTTTTGTCCTTTCCATATTGGAGAAAATAAAAGACGGTGGCGACTCTTGCTTACCGCGACATTTCGCGAAACCAGCTAAAAAACAGTCAGTTCCAGATCCACCGATCACAGAACTGGTGACTCTGCTGGGGATAAATCTTTATAAGTGAGGTGTACCTTAGGACTAAGATCACTGTGTTTTCAATTGCTTTGACTTGTTTGCTTTAAATTGTGGGACTGTCTTGGGAGTTCTATAGATCCTAACCCGGATCTGGGGATACCTTCTTAGAAAGTAGCAACAAGGCTGTGAGGGAACTGTGCGGGGTATACCGACATGGTTGAAGCAGTCTGCTACGTTGATGTGGCACTTTGGTGTGTACCGGTAACCCTTGAGTCAATCAAGGAGAGTACGGGGCCTCCATGTGGTGTCATGAAGCATCAACAGACCTTAGGAACCTTAATTGAACCATCTTGGCCTCTTTAGGGTAGTGAGATGACTACTTTGGTGTACTCCGAAGTCGGTTGATACTCGATACTACACTCAATTGAGGGTTGTTTTCTTGGGATATTTTGATCGCCAGTCAGTGGCCAAATCGAAACGATGAACAATGAAAGCAATCCAATGATATTGAGATCCTTAGAACCCGGTTACTTTGATAGGACAGGTTTGAGCCCACCAACTTCAAGAGGGTAATACCCAGACCCCATGCTGGCCTAAACTCTAAGGGCTTGTCTTGTGTGACTAGTGTGCCTTACATGTTTGCCTTTGTAAATATTTGTGGTGCGTTTAATCATAGCATCATAACATCATACAGCATCATATGCATCCACTAACCATTTCAGGGGTTCGAATCTTCATCTTTGTTCTTGTTTTGTAGGACATGGAAACTATCCGCAGGAAGACAATTCAGATCAACCTCATAAGGGTCCCTCCTCAGCTCAAGGAGCTTATATCCAGGATTCCTGAGAACTCGTCATTCAGTGAAAGGCATGGTAGACTCATCAGCCTGGTCAATACCAATATTGAGGAAGAGATGGTAAAGGTCCTTTTCCAATTCTTTGACCCTCTGCATCACTGTTTTACTTTCCCGGATTATCAGCTGGTGCCTACTCTAGAAGAGTTTTCCCAGCTTCTGAAGATTCCCATTCTCAATCAACTACCCTACAATGGTACGGAAAGGGAACCAAAACTTGAAGAAGTGGCTAAAGCATTATGCCTACAACCATCTGACATCAAGGGGCATTGGGAAGCCAGAAATGGTATCAAAGGATTCTTGGCAAAGTTTCTGTTTGAGAAGGCCCAAGAGTGTTGGAATTCCCTTGACCTACAAGCCTTTGAAGAAGTTGTAGCCCTCCTTGTCTATGGGTTGGTGTTGTTCCCTAAACCAGATCAGCTTATAGATATCAGTGCTGTCAAGGTCTTCATGTCCAGGAATCCTATACCTACGTTGCTGGGGGACATCCTTCACTCATGTTACACTCGAACCATGAGAAAAAGGGGTGTTCTTATGTGCTGCACTCCCCTCCTGGGAAGGTGGTTTATTTCGCACCTTCCACAATCAGTTTTGAAGAACGAGCGAGGTTTGAGGTGGTCACAACGGTTGATGACTCTTACACATGCAGATATACATTGGTGTTCTCGGTCCAGAGAGGATGTCACTATCATTGATCGTTGTGGGGAGTACCCTAATGTTCCTTTGCTTGGAATCAGAGGAGGTATTACTTACAACCCGTGCCTGGCTTGGAGACAGTTTGGTTATGCTCGGAAAGATGGCCCTCATGAGATGTTAATTCCTGACATAGTTTTTGACTTCGACAAGGATACGCAAGGACTTCGCCAGAAATTTATCAAAGCTTGGAGGATGCCCAGCAAAATAGACAGCAAGACCCTGGGGCACAGGAATTCCATCCCATTGGAGCCTTATCTCAAATGGGTACGAGCCCGCTCCCAGAAGCTGGTGATGCCATATCCTCATGTTCTCCCCGTGATCAAAGAGCCAGACTTGGAAGGAGAGTTGTCCTACACCATTCAACATCCTGACATGCCCACGTCCTAGGAAGAGATGCAGAAGAGTTGGATCCAGCTTAAGGAAGAACGGAATTCTCTGGAAACCAATCTACATGCCAGTGAGAAAAAGGTCCTGGAGCTCACCCGCCTACTGCACGAGGAAAGGAATCTCAATACCTATATTGCTCCGAAGAGGATGTGTAGTGTCTTTTGGGATTTATCTGTTTTGTAATGTTTGCCCATGAGGCTTTAATGTACTGAACAATTATCTTCTTAATAATAACGTGTGTTCCTTTTTGTCTACAACAAATTTGAATTTTCGAACCCTTGAATGCATTGCATAAACACATATCATTCATCATGTGCATCACAGGTACTCTTCTTTTCAGGCTGCTGACTGTTCTTTGCTGTTTATTTCAGCATCATGAACCCTGAATCATCAACCGAGGCATCTACCAAGGCTCTTCAGGCGCAGAACGCCCAATTTCAGGAGCTGATCAAGGGTTTGGCTCAGGGTCAACAAGAGTTGAAGACCATGCTTCTGAAGAAGAATAAGAAGAAGAGGAGGACTGTGTTATTCAACACTGGGCGCAGACTCGGGAACACCTTGCAAAATGAGGCTGAGAGGACTACTCCATCTGTGGGGGAAGGTAGTCACCAAGAAAGGGAGGTCCCTACTCCTGTGGTCTCTGATACTGAAACAGACTTCAACGACGAACAGTACCCTCCTGCTGAAGACCGGTACAAGCAGTTGGAGGACAGATTAAAAGCTATGGAAGTTCAGCGTGTGCCTGGACTGGATTTCGGAGACTTGGGGTTATCTACTGGGGTGGTGATTCCACACAAGTTCAAGGCACCTGCCTTTGTGAAGTATGACGGGGCTTCCTGTCCCAAGATGCACCTCCGTTCTTATGTAAGGAAGATCCAGCCTTACAAAGCAGACAGGAACTTATGGATCCACTTCTTCCAGGAGAGTCTTTCAGGGACTCACCTCGAATGGTTCTATCAGCTGGATGGGACCAACATTCGTAACTGGGAGGATCTGGCCACTGCTTTTTACAAGTAGTATCAATATAATTCCGACCTCGCTCCTACGCGTACCCAGCTCCAAGGTATGTCGCTAGGGTCGGGTGAAGGTTTTAAGGAGTACGCCCATAAGTGGAGAGATCTGGCTGGCAGGGTGCAGCCACCGTTGACAGACCGGGAGCTGGTGGATATGTTTTTGGGGACCCTATCTGGTCCATTTTTCAATCATCTCATTGGTAATTCCTCTGCTGGGTTTACTGATCTGGTCCTGACTGGTGAAAGGATCGAGGCCGGTATAAAATCGGGGAAGATACAGAAGGTTGCCTCCTCCAATGCTGAAAAGAAACCCTTCAAAAAGGAGGCTAGTGCTGTATATAGCTCCCGGAGACCAGAGCGACCTGAGCGCCGCCAATCTGTCAGTGCGGTAATGATTGCCAAGCCTGCTGCCGCTCCTCGGCCGACCAATCCTCAAAGGGTTGAAAGACCCCGGAGAGAGTTTACCCGCTTGAGCATGACCTTATCACAGATCCTGCCACAGTTGCTATCCACCAATTTAGTGACTGTCAGGGAGGCTCCGAAGTTTCCCAATACTACATCTCCTAAGTACAATCTGAATGCTCGTTGTGCTTATCATTCTGATAGCCCGGGGCATAACACAGATGACTGTTGGGCCCTAAAGAATAAGGTTCAGGACCTTATTGATGCAAAGGAGATACAGTTTGAAGCGCCCGAGAGGCCGAATGTTGTAACCGCTCCCATGCCCCAGCATGGAGTGAATGCTGTTGAGGAGGATTTGTATGTAGCTTCGGTGGATGATGTTGCCACTCCACTGCTGACGGTCAAGAGGAACCTGTTTCTAGCCGGTTTATTTCCGGGATGTAGCAAAGGTTGCCCTCTATGTGTTGCTTCCCCTACTGGTTGTTCTTTGCTGAAGTCAGGCGTCCAAAACCTGATGGATAGTAGAGAGATTTTGTTCAGAAAGACTGCTGTTCCTGTTGCCCCTATTGAAGAAGTTTCAATTGTTACCATCTTCAACAACCCTTCCAAGGCTCCTTCAAAGAAGCCTGTCCAAATTTTGCCGGTTCACAAGATTGCTCCCATCACCATTACTGTTCCGGGGCCCATCCCCTACAAGTCTGATAAGGCTGTCCCATGGCACTATGGGGCAGATGTTTACGTTCTGGGTGTGAAACAAGAGTTCAACATTGATGCTGGTGTCTCCAACATCACTGGGCCTGCTAAGGTCACTCGTAGTGGAAGACTGTTCTCGCCAGACATTGCTCCTCCGGTAATTCATAGGCCTTTGGTCTTCACACCTGCCAGTGTGCCTGTTTCTCCCCCTGACCAAGTATCCACCCCTGCTGCCGAGTCATCTGATACTCGGGGCAAGGGGATTGCTGCTGATGTGCCTGCCAGGACGGAGGCACCGAAGACCATTGTTGAGGCTTCCAGGCAGGAAATGGAAGAAATCCTCAAGATAATAAAGAAAAGTGATTTCAACGTTGTAGAACAGCTGGGGCACACCCCCTATAAAATCTCCATGCTATCACTACTGCTGTGTTCAGAGGCCCATGCTAAGGCTCTGATTGCTTTCTTAAAGACAGCCCACGTACCCCAAGAGACATCCGTTGATCAGTTCACCGACTGTGTGGCCAACCTAACCGCTGACAATGGCCTGGGTTTCTCTGATGCCGATCTGACAGCAAAAGGGAAGAATCATAATGATGCTCTGCATGTCTCCATTGAATGTCGGGGCACTACCCTTGCTCATGTGCTGGTTGATACCGGTTCTTCATTAAACGTGCTGCCCAAGAAGGCTCTGGATAGGCTGGACTGTGAGGGTCTAGAGCTCAAACCAAGTAACATTGTTGTCTGGGCCTTTGACGGGTCCAAAAGAATGGTACATGGTGAGGTGGACATCCCAATCAGAGTTGGGTCACAGGTATTTGATTCTAAATTCTACGTGATGGACATCCGTCCATCCTATTCTTGTTTGCTGGGTCGCCCGTGGATCCACAAGGCTGGAGCTGTGACCTCCACGTTGCATCAGAAGCTCAAGTACCCGGTCAGGGGGAAGATTGTAACAGTGCAAGGGGAAGAGGAATACATGGTCAGCCACCTCAACTCCTTCAGGTACGTGGAAATGGATGGGGAGTTCATTGAGACCCCCTTTCAACATTTTGAGGAGGTGCCACAAACTTTGGCAGCAGCGGAAGCAGTGGTTGAAGAGGTTTCTCCTTTGAAGATGGCCTCCTTAAAGGACGCCCGGGCTGTGATCGAAAGAGGTGAATGTGCAAACTGGGGCAAGCTCCCTGATCTTACTCCTAAGACTAACAAGTTTGGGCTGGGTTTCACCACAGAAGCTCAGAAGGCAGTGCGCAAGGCGAGAATTGGAAGACCTCCTGTGCTCATCACCTACTCAGGAGTGAATGCTATTGGAGAGGAAGACGAAGTGGAGGAGTCAGAGTTCGATAGCTGGATCTACCCGACGACTGTTGGTGGATTGACCAATTGGACTGCTAAAGACTTTACACCCATAACTTTTGTTCCCCAATAATGAACTTCTTTGTTTTGGATTTGTAATAAACAATAACTTGAAACTGTATGGCCCGGTGTCTTACCCGGGGCACCTTGGTCTTATTTATGAGGGATTTTGTTTGTCACTGTCATATATCATAAATAAAAGCATTGGACGTTTTTCACATTTCAAATTTTGTGCTCCTTTTCTTTCCTTTCTTTACATATTGCAAAACAGTTGTATTTACACACACTCACTCATACAGGTTTCAATCCACTCTGGATCTCACTGGTAACGACTCTGCTACTGCCAATTATGACTTCGAAAATCCGATCAACTTAGTCGAAGACGAAGGTGAAGATGATTGCGAAGTACCTGGCGAGCTTGCAAGACTGTTACTTCAAGAGGAAAGGGCAATTCAACCCCATGAAGAGCCAGTGGAAACAATAAACTTGGGTACTGAGGCAGACAGGAAAGAGGTAAAGATTGGTGCCAACCTAGAGCTCAGCGTGAAGCAACGGTTGACTCAAATGCTGCATGATTATATGGAGATCTTTGCCTGGTCCTACGAAGACATGCCTGGGTTGGATACCGATATTGTGGTCCATCACTTGCCAACTAAGGAAGACTGCCCTCCAGTTAAGCAAAAGGTCCGTCGGATGCGTCCAGAGATGTCTGAGAAGATTAAAGCCGAGGTTATGAAACAGTTTGATGCTGGGTTTCTTGCAGTGACTTCTTACCCTCAGTGGGTTGCTAATGTGGTGCCGGTACCAAAGAAGGACGGTAAGGTCAGAATGTGTGTCGATTACAGGGATATGAACAGGGCCAGCCCCAAAGATGACTTCCCTCTACCTCACATTGATGTCCTTGTTGATAATACAGCTCAGCATAAGGTATTCTCTTTCATGGATGGCTTTTCAGGTTACAATCAGATCAAGATGGCACCTGAAGACATGGAAAAGACTACATTTATTACTCAGTGGGGCACCTTCTGCTACAAGGTCATGCCTTTTGGACTAAAGAACGCTGGGGCAACCTACCAACGTGCCATGGTTGCTTTATTTCATGATATGATCCATCATGAGATAGAAGTGTATGTTGACGACATGATCGCAAGGTCCCAAACTGAGGAAGAACACCTTGATCATCTGCAGAAATTGTTTGACCGTCTGAAACTGTACAAGCTGAGGTTGAACCCGAACAAGTGCACCTTCGGGGTAAGATCCGGGAAGTTGCTAGGCTTCGTTGTAAGTGATAAGGGTATTCAAGTGGACCCTGCCAAGGTTAAAGCTATTCAAGAGATGCCAGTTCCTAGAACAGAGAAGGAAGTCAGAGGCTTTTTAGGACGCCTGAATTACATTGCTCGATTCATCTCACACCTGACTGCTACCTGTGAGCCAATCTTCAAGCTGCTGAAGAAAGATCAGGTAGTACGTTGGAATGATGAATGTCAGGCTGCTTTTGACAGAATCAAAGAGTATCTCCAAGAACCACCCATCCTTATGCCACCGGTTGAAGGGAGACCTCTGATACTATACCTGACAGTGCTTGACAACTCAATGGGGTGTGTGCTGGGGCAGCATGACGAGTTTGGCCGAAAAGAGCATGCCATTTATTACCTTAGCAAAAAGTTTACCGACTGTGAGACCCGATACTCACTGCTTGAGAAAACTTGCTGCGCTTTGGTATGGGCTGCTCGCCGGCTGAGACAGTATATGCTGACTCACACTACCTTGCTGATCTCAAAGATGGATCCTATAAAGTACATATTCGAAAAGCCTGCTCTGTCTGGGAGAATTGCAAGATGGCAAATGATCTTGACGGAATACGACATTCAGTACACGACCCAGAAAGCCATCAAGGGAAGTGTATTGGCAGACCACTTGGCACATCAGGCCGTAGATGACTATCAGTCAATGAACTTCGAGTTTCCGGATGAAAGCATCATGATAGTGACTGATTGTGAAGTACCTGGACCGGATGAAGGACCTGAACCAGGATCTCGATGGTCTATGCACTTTGACGGAGCCTCCAATGCTTTGGGTAAAGGTATCGGCGCCATAATCATATCCCCTCAAGGCACTCATACTCCACTCACTGCCCGGCTATGTTTCAACTGCACCAACAACATGGCGGAGTATGAGGCGTGCATCATGGGACTCAAAGCTGCAATTGACTTAAGGATAAAGTTTCTGAGTGTCTTCGGAGATTCCGCTCTCGTGATCAACCAGATCAAAGGCGAGTGGGATACGAAACATCCGAATCTTATTCCTTACAAAGAATGTGTGTTGACAATGATCCCCCACTTCACAGAGATAACCTTTGAACATTTCCCGAGAGAGGAGAATCAGTTAGCGGACGCGTTAGCTACAATGTCTTCTATGTTCAAAGTCAAGTGGGACAATGAGGCTCCCCGGGTCATCATCTGGAAATTGGACGAATCGGCATACTGTTGTGATCTCGAGACTGAGACGGTGACTGAGAAGCCTTGGTACCATGAGGTGAAGAGATATCTGGAAACTCAGGAATACCCTGAAGGTGCCTCTGTCAACGATAAGAAGTTCCTGAGGAGGTTCGCGGCAAAATTCTTCCTTAGCAATGGCATCTTGTACAAGCGAAACCATGATTCAACCTTACTGCGTTGTGTGGATAAGACTGAAGCAGAAAGGATCATGGAGGAGCTGCATGAAGGGACCTTTGGTACACATTCCAGTGGGCACACTATGGCGAAGAAGATCCTTCGGGCAGGATATTACTGGTCCACAATGGAAGCTGACTGCTACCAACATTCCAGGACATGCCATAAGTGCCAGATTTATGCAGACAAGGTGCATGTTCCTCCAGTTCCCCTGAATGTTCTGACCGCACCTTGGCCTTTTGCAATGTGGGGCATTGACATGATTGGTGAGATCAGACCTACGGCATCTAACGGGCATCGCTTCATCCTTGTAGCGATTGATTACTTTACAAAATGGGTCGAAGCAGCATCCTATGCTACGGTAACCAAGGCTGTCGTGGCACGGTTCATTCGGCATAACCTGATCTGTCGATACGGCGTCCCTGAGAGAGTTATTACAGATAACGGTACCAATCTGAATAACAAGATGATCACTGAGCTCTGCGAACAGTTCAAAATACAGCACCACAATTCTTCTCCTTACAGACCGAAGATGAATGGGGCTGTAGAAGCAGCAAATAAAAATATCAAGAAAATCGTGCAGAAGATGACATTGACCTATAAAGATTGGCACGAGATGTTACCGTTCGCTCTACATGGGTACCGTACCTCAGCTAGGACGTCAACCGGGGCAACTCCTTTCTCTTTGGTTTATGGTATGGAGGCAGTCTTACCGATCGAAGTGAAAATACCATCTCTCCGGATAATGAAGGATGCAAATCTGAACGAGGATGATTGGATTCAGACACGACTTGATCAGCTCAACCTTATTGATGAAAAGAGACTTGCTGCTATCTGCCATGGTCATACGTACCAGAAACGGATGATCAGGGCTTTTAACAAAAAGGTCAGACCACAGAAATATCAAGTTGGGGATCTGGTAATCAAGCGAATCATCCTTCCTCAGAGTGATCCAAGGGGAAAATGGACCCCTACGTACAAAGGACCATTTGTGGTTAAACATGTGTTCTCAGGAGGAGTTATGATTCTAACCAACATGGATGGTGACGACCTTCCTCACCCCGCCAATGCAGACATAAAAAGATACTACGCATAAAAAGACCCGCTAGGCTGACATGCCTAGGCAAAAATTAGGGCTTCCCGTCGAACCAAAAGGGTTCGGGCAAAATGAAGGGATGAAATGAAAAAAATCTGTACACCCGGCAAGTCGAAAACCTGAAAAGGCGGCTTGGGCAAAAATGGGTATCCCGGTGGACTAAAAACCCGAAAGGGCGGTCCAGGCAAAAATTAGGGATAAAAGCGTAATACTATGTCTCGTTGATCACTTTGCATCCAGAATCCGGTATCTACATCAAGTTCAGACGGTATCGATCAGTCAGCTTCATCTTCGTTTAGGTCATCAAGTGATGAGATGCTCGGAGATATAACGGCAATAGCAGAGTTGAAACCCAGTGGGATCATTCATTTCACACAGCTGTTTTATTTTCTCTTGTACAAAATTTGTATAAACTCTTTTGTTCGGCGGCGTTCTCTTACTAGGACGTCAGCCTCTTGTACACAAAACGCCTGTTTTCGGGCCATTCAAAAATCAATACAAATATACTTTTCAGTTAAAAGTGCCAATTGTTTTTTGTTTTGCGAAGAACGTCCAAGGTTCAATTTGTGATATATGCATTGACAATAATTTGCTAACTCATAAATATTTGCATACGAAACAAAGGATTAATTACAGGTAACATTAGAAACAGGGGCAATAAAGAGTTGTCTAAGCAATCTAATTGTTCTATCCTCCAAGGTACCAAGGTAGGTTCAGTTAAAGGGCATGACCAGTATGTCCTAATTCCCCGAAGAGTGAGCCAGCAAGTCAGTGCACTCCTCTCCAAGCAAAGTTATCAGACCTTAAGGAAGGTTGAGTATCCCCCAGCAGCATATATTCTTAACAAGCATCCTCGGAAGTCTTGGTCTAAAGATTGTTCCCCGGCGGTATATCAAACATTCAGTGGTGTCACTTCCCCCGATACATCTCAAAACTTCCCCAGGAGAATCCAATCCAGTTTCCCCCGGAAAGTTGGAAGTCATCTCCCCAAGCAGTAAGCTTATCCCCAGTAGATCCTGGAAGCTTATCCCCTCGCAGAGCACGAACGCTTCGTCCGGCTTTATTTAAAGAGTTATTTCCTTAACAGGATATAACTGGGTTATCCTCAGCCAAAAGCCACGGAAAGAGCGTCCTTGACGGAGTCTTCTTATCCCCAGCGAAGTCCATTAACACTTCCAATATAACGATGGTATCCACAGCAAGTTATCATCAACACTCAACAAGGCATCCCTCTTCCCACAGAGTATTGCTTCCCAGCATGGTCGCTAGAGTATCTTTTCTCCCCGCAGAATCTTCCATTTTCCAAGTTTATTCCGCAACAGAGTCATCTTCTCCTACCGGTATTCTTGCAGTTATCATCCCCAGCGGAAGCAAAATCTATTCTTCAACATCAGCCCGGGATATGACTTCCCGACACCCGTCAAGGATTTAATTTCCTAGACGAAAACATACATTCATAAAACATCACATACATCATTATAGCATGCATAGACGCATTATATCATACAAATCTCATTTATGTTGAGAACATCATTGCTTGATCCATATCATGCATTGCATATGACTGACCTCTATTCTTTCAGGAAAGTTTCAGCTAAATTCCCAATCATATTTCAAGACCTAGACCGGTTCAGTTAATCGACCCCAAAGATTTCTTATCCAGTCCAAGGCCTTCTCTAGTCCAGCTAAATCGACTCCCAATAGATTTTTCTGATGAAGACTCAGTAGAAGTTATCAGGTTTTTCTCAAACGCCCGCTTTTGAGATTATAATTTCCTTTGGTTCTCTCCCGACGTTGTGGAGGTGATAATTCCATTTTAGGTTTTTCTCAAACGCCCGCTTTTGAGATTATAATTTCCTTTGGTTCTCTCCCGACGTTGTGGAGATGATAATTCCATTTTAGGTTTTTCTCAAACGCCCGCTTTTGAGATTATAATTTCCTTTGGTTCTCTCCCGATGTTGTGGAGGTGATAATTCCATTTTAGGTCTTTCTCAAACGCCCGCTTTTGAGATTATAATTTCCTTTGGTTCTCTCCCGACGTTGTGGAGATGATAATTCCATTTTAGGTTTTTTTCAAACGCCCGCTTTTGAGATTATAATTTCCTTTGGTTCTCTCCCGACGTTGTGGAGGTGATAATTCCATTTTAGGTCTTTCTCAAACGCCCGCTTTTGAGATTATAATTTCCTTTGGTTCTCTCCCGACGTTGTGGAGATGATAATTCCATTTTAGGTTTTTCTCAAACGCCCGCTTTTGAGATTATAATTTCCTTTGGTTCTCTCCCGACGTTGTGGAGGTGATAATTCCATTTTAGGTTTTTCTCAAACGCCCGCTTTTGAGATTATAATTTCCTTTGGTTCTCTTCCCGATACTGCGAAGATGGTAATTCCCACCAAGATTTTCTCAACGAGCGTTGTTGAAGTTAAAGTCACCCAAGGTTCTCTCACCGTTCATGCTGAGGTAGTAACCATCCCTGGTTCATTCATCATCTTTTGAAGCTCCAGACTCAACTCCTGTAACCAGTCAGGACACATCTATACCAAACATCTGAAAATCAGCTCCTGCAACATGTCAGGTACTCATTTTTCTTTTGCAGGTATACAGGTTCTCGCTAAGGAATCTCTTATGCGATCAACGTCTGGATGGCATCTATAAGCCCATCATCCTACTCGTCAATCTCTAAATGGCATCTATAAGCCCATTCCCACCACATCACTGCTACTATGTGAGCGCAAATTTCTGGGCACTCTAGTGTTCAATCACCTTCTACCCTCGGATTACGAAAGGCACGTCAGCCAATCTGCATCCTCAGGTCTAAGGAGATTGAACAGGGGAAACTGTTGTACCCCAAAATTTGCCCTCCCATATTCTTCAAGAAATTGCCAAGTCATGCTTCAAAAGTCCCCAAGGGTTGCACAGTCAAGGGCCTCCTAAGCAGGCAAAATTAGGGTTTTGGTTCTGATCAAGAAAATGAAGTTTCCAAGGGCCCAATCAAGTCCCACATGCCTAAAAATATGGTCAAGCATCCTCATATCAAGTTTCAAGACATTCAGCTCAAAATTGCACAGTCAAAACCCTAGATTGCACTACAGTCAACTGTAGGGGCAAAATGGTCATTTGACAGTCAAAAGTTCAAATTTTTGGTCAACATATCATTTTGAAGCCACAAACATCATTTGATCAATGCTTGATCATGATTCTCAAAATTTGGCTCAGAAATCATCAAGATGCAAAAGTTTCCTTATTTGGACAGCTGAAAAAGTCAACTGAAATTGACCAGGGCATAACTTTCACATGGATTATCAGAAAAATTCCATCCAAAGCTCATTTTGAAGAGAAAGACATTTCCTACAACTCATCTTCATACTTCAAGTCCAATAAATGCTCTCACAAAAAGTTATCAATTTCAACATTATGGGTCATTTTCAAAAGTCAACAAAAAGGGACTTTAAGTCAAAGGCCATAACTTGAGATTGGTAAATCAAAATGACATGGGACCAAAGACATTGGTTAAAGGACTTCAAGACATTTCCAAAATGTCCAAGAACATGATCAAAGCTTAAAAATTGAGCAAGTTATGCATTGGAGAAGTTGGGAAATTTTTGTGAAATGGCCAAAATCATTTATCCTTGAAATCTCATTTTTGACAAAAGGGGCCCACTTTTTCCACTTGAATTGACTTGGCCATGCTTCCCACGTGTCCCACCTTTTATTTCATATTTTTTAATTAATTTTTTCATTTTTTATTGATTTTCTTAGATTTAATTAAGTTTAAATCTTTTAAAATCAAGGAAAAATCAAAAAGTTTGATTAAATGAAATATTTGGCCTTAACTAGCCTTGAAACATCATTAAGCCTATATCAAATTCGTGTAAAGAGGCAAATAAGGCAAGAATTCAAAAATAAGGCAAAAATGGAAGGTGTGATAATGGAGGTTTATGTGAAAATCCAAAACATCAATGCAAGGTATTATTGGCCATAACTCCCATCCAAGCACATTGCTTAGGGTATATACAAGTGATCAGAAACCAAATGGAAGGCTAAGCTGCGCTAGAACAAAAGAGCAAGAACACACTTTTCCTTAAAAAAGTTCAAATCTGATTCCATAGCTAGAGCACTTTTGAAGGCCAAAGAACCACCCTATTGCCTTCCTGACGCATCAAGGAGACTTTCTGAATCAAGACCATAGTCCCTAACCTCAAGAAACGGTAGCATAAAGTCATCCTGTCCATGAGTTTTTGCATAATCGTGCCTTGGATTTCATGCTGTATTCATGCATTTTAAATATTGTTTTACACTAATATGGTTATGCTGAAACTTTTGGTGCTGTTTAATTGAACTGATCGTGCTTGTAGCAAAAGATACCATGATTATTTTTTAGGGTTTGCAGGGTTTTGAATTAGGGGTTTTAAGATACAGCAAAATTAGAGCACCACAGTGCCATGGTTGTGATCAGCGCATCTGGACGAAGAAGAAGCCACCATCGCGCCAAATTTCTGAGCGTCACAGGCCTAATCGTTATTATTGAAATCAACTTATTTTGAGGGGGTTTAAAACCCCTGTTAAATGTTTGTTAAATTCGTTTCAGGAAATCCAAGGAAGAAGATGAATTCGTGGCATTAGGCGATTGGCTAGTTTGAAATTTTGCGCGCAAAACCCACTAATGCTTTCGTTTCTTTTATAATATTCGTTGATTGTTTAATGTTAACAGCGCACAATTGGCTCAGCTGGAAAGCCTAGTTGGTGGCAAGGCACATGACCTGGGTTCGAGCCCCAGGTCTTCAGTATTCTCAATATATTTTTTCAATTGATCTTCCCATACAGGTTCCATGCTGAAGCACACGATACACTCTCAAAATCAAACCATTCACAAAGTCAGGGTGATCAAATCAAAGGTCCAGATCCAAGGCACATGGTAGTCCAGGTCAACGCTCCAGCACCTTGCCTGGAAAAGTCAAACGAACCATGCTAATGGGCCAGAATTACTTGGGCTGCACCCCTCTAGTTTGCTTTCTTTTTAACTTTTTTTATATATTCTTCTCTTTTCTTTGTTTTGATTAATTTTTTTTTAAATGCTTTAATTTAATATTTTCAAAATATAAAAATACCAAAAAAAATCAGAAAAAGATAAAAAATAAATATTTTATTTTAGTATTAATTTTGTAAATAAATCCCATAATTAATTTAGGTTTAATTTTAGGTTGTAATTTAATTCTTTTTTTCATAATAACCAAAAATAATAAAAATAGATCTTTAATGCTTTTTACCTTTTTTTAATTAATTAAATATTTTATTATAAGTATTATTAACCATTAATTTTTTGTAAATAAATTTTATAATTAATTTAGTTTTAATTCTAGGTTTTAACTTTAATGCATTTTCTTTAATAAATTAAAAACAATTAGAATTAGAATTAATTATTTGACTTTTAATTAATTTAATTTTCTTTAATGTCATAAGTACAAAAACATAAAAAATAAGTTCTTTCTTAATTATTTTAAGTTAATTGTTTTAATTCCTTCAAAGGGTTCAACGCCCTCGCATTCGATTACGTTTTTTTGTTCGCGCGTTTTATTTATTTCTGATGTAAATATAATGTACTCGTTCCAAAGCCCTGTAATAGCTATTAGACATTTATTTTCTGCACTTTATTTTAAATCGGGTCTGGATTAATTTGGCGTTGTAGACCCGCGCCTTTGTAATATCGTAGGACCATTTATCTTTCCCGCACTTTAAATTCCCGCACCTTTAACTGTTAAACAATAACATGAAAGAATGAATGCCCAAAAATAAAAATCAAAACGTAGATCACCAATGCATGACAAGACAAACAATAAACTGAAAATGGCACACAATTCACACACCACCCCTAGGGTACGCTTCACTGTTGCCTTGCCCCTCGAAAGGTGATCGTCGAGTAGAGGATGTCTTAGTAAGTCCTCATGATCCGGGAACCTGGCATGAGGGTAGCTTCTAAGGTGTCTTCCCATTGCTCTGGTGATCACCATGTCCCGAACCTCGAATTGACCCGAACACCTCCAACGATGGTGCTACCTACCTCTCAATGGTGGGATAGCACTATCTAAAGGACTCTTACACAGCTTAATTCCTTAGGGTAGGTAGATGACTCATGGATACTTGCTCTTTTCAAAAACAAATCAAAATACTTTTCACACCTTACACTTTTCAAAAGCTTTCAAAACAACTTTTCAAACACTCTTGAGGACTGATACAAGAGTCGATCTGAAATCTTTTAAACGAAACTTTTTTCAAACCCACTCACCTTGAAAAGCAAACAAACATTTTGAAAAACACAATGAGCAAGTATCTAAGAGCCCATGGATAACCATGGATAGAAAGGGTGCTAACACCTTCCCTTTCTATAAATCTACCTCCCGAACCGAGAGCTAATCTCAATAAGGAATTTTTTTGTACTTTTGTCCTTTCCATATTGGAGAAAATAAAAGACGGTGGCGACAATTGCTTACCGCGACATTTCGCGAAACCAGCTAAAAAACAGTCAGTTCCAGATCCACCGATCACAGGGTACAATTTAACAAATGGGGGTGTGTGATACGGTAGGAGAACTGACTTGAGGTTTTGCGTTTGTATTTGCAAATGTTGCGGTTTAGCAAGAGTCGCCATTGACTTTTATTTTATCCAAAAGGAAAGGTAAAAAAGCACAGGAAAGACCTTTGAGATTTTTTTCTTGAGTTCGGGGGGTAGATTATGAAAAGGGAAGGTATTAGCACCCTTTTCATCCATGGTTTTCCATGGGCTCTTAGTTACTTGTTTAGATCACTTGCTTTTCTTTTGCAATTGTTTGAAATGGTGCTTTGTATGGTTTTGAAAGTATTTTGAAAAGAGGCCATCGTTTAGGCAATCTTTGTAATGATTCTTGTTTGTGAGAATGTATACAAAGATGTTTGTCTTTTGAAAAATGTTTCAATGTTTTGAAAGTTGTTTGGAAATGTTTTGAAATGTGTGTGTTTGTTTGAAAATAGCAAAGATTGTTTGCAAATTGATCAAGTAACTAGAAGCTATCTACCTACTCAAAAGTCTTTCTTGTACATTTTTATTCCTTTGACATTGTTGATTTACCATTGCTTTGGTAAACAACCCTATCTTTGGATGTTAAACGGAACGAGCGTGGGTCATCGTATGACCATGATAGCAATGGTGCCAAGTATCTTTAGCATTTTGAGGGACTAAGATCATTTGTTTAGGCAACCTTTTTGATAGCGTCATCGAGGGACTATGATCTTTTGTATTGTTTTGTTTTTCCAAGATACCTAGCATGCATACCATGGCCATTTAAATTAGGCAACCAAGTGGGTGAAACCCTAGAGGTGCTTGTGTGCAATGTGTGTCATTTTTCATGCTTTTTTGTCTTGCATTAGGTCATGCTATTTGTTTGATTTTTGTCTTATCATACAAACCCTAATTTACTAAACATGTATATAATGCGATAAATTGCGTAAAGTAAATCTAAACTATTACAACAATATTATGGAAAGGGGGATACAAGTTTTTGAATGGGGATATTTGCACAAAATAAAAACCCTAATTCACTATTACAACCCAATTGAATTTATTGTACAATAAATAAATAAACAATTATTTAAATATGCAATAATATGTAAATATGCAAAAAATGTTTTTGTAATTGTTTTATGTATGAGAAAATAACATTATCTAATTCCTAAAAATAAGAAAAAATAATATTATTATTTTTGAAAGGGGAAACCCTAATTTTGTTTTAAAAGAAAATATGTTTTCTATTATTATTCATTTGTCCATTTTTTACAAGAAATAATAAATAAAATTATTTACAAGTATTAAAAAAAATATGTATGAAAATAATATTTTATGTGTGAAAAATAATAAAATAAAAATGCATGGTATTTTTAAATGTTTTTACTATTTTTTTAAGAAAATGAATTTCTATTTATTCTAGTAAACTATTTTATTGTGCATAAAATAAAATAAAAATAAAATAAAAATGCAAAAAATAAAGAAAATATTTTTTTGATTTTTTAATGTTCAGAAAAAAATACTAAAGTCAATAAACATAAAAGAAATGAAAAATATGCAAAAATATAAAAAATAGGCCAAGGGGGTGCAAATAGGAAACATGGGGGTGTGAAAAGTAGGACAAACTGGCCCAAGGCGCGCCAGGCCCAGGACTTCATCCCTATCCTCCATCTTCTCCAAAAATGCGTGCATCTGTGTACAAAATTGTATCTTGCTCTAGCTTGCATAAAATCAAAAACTCATAACACAAAAAATGTAGCTTATGAACTCACGATCCAATGATATAAAATTCATGACCTAACTCTCAAAGATCAGGGAGAATTTTAATGGCCTTAATTTCTGACCTAGTTTTTTCAGCATATTCAACAACCAAATACTCTTAGCTCAGTTAATATAAATGGAAAGTATGCATATGTACAGCTTCAGCAAGTTAAGGACTACATCTTTGCTTCACAAATCAAAGCCTAAGGATTCCTAAATAGAGAGATAGAACTTTGAAAAATACCTTGTTTAGTTGAGTTTGGATATGGCAATGTGGGGACTTTGAGTGAGGCCTAAAGATCGTGTGAGCTTCCTTGAAGTTCCCTCAAGCTATCCCAATGCTCAGCTTGCCTTCAGGATGCTTGAAAATTTCTATAGAAGTCAACCTACAACCTTCAAAAATGGAAATGGTGAAGCTTGAAACAGGGCACACAGTTTCAAGATAAGGGCCTGGATAGTTTAGGTAGGATGTATGTAAAGTGTTTGAAGTGTTTCAAAGCAAAACGCACGAGCCAATATTGATTTGGAAAAGGTTCTGCAGAAGATGCCCTGTTTGGGCAGGAACTTGGGTTTTTTGTGTTTGAGAGTTTTTTGAGTGTTATGAATTCATGTTTTTGGCTTGTTACCAGTTTCTGAAGTTGTTTCAAATGAAGCCAGGCCTTGCCTTTAACAGATGGATCAGTTCACTTGACTTTTGCAAGTTTGCTTGCTTTTGAAGAAAGTTGACATGACCATGCCAAAGGCCTGTACAGGCTAGCTTGTGTACTGCAGAGGGTTGGTTTACTTTTCCTGATGTTTGTGGATCTTGTTTGCAACAAAAGATCAGGTCCATGGCTCAAGAAATGCAAAGTTGCAAAAAGGCTTGCTTTATCAAAGTAGTATTATGAACTTTATGTCATTTTTGGATTAATTCATTGTGCAATGCTTCAAAAGTCAAAACAAGACCATTATCCATTGAGTTTGCATTTAATTATGGAGTGTAGAAGGGATTTGGGACCTGTAATGCAAGGTACAAGCATGCTAGGACAGATTTGCAACTTGAAGCATTTGTAAACATGGCTTAAATAAAAGTGATAAATTGCAATTTTCCCTTCTTCGATTCTCCCTAACCATAAATGATCTTGGAGAGTTCTCTGACATTTTGGAAATCTTGTAACATGCTCTACAATCCATCTTTGAAATGAATTTTTATATACCTATTTGAACTAGGTGAAAAGTTGCCATGAAGTTAGGTAAAAAACCTGCCTAAACTAGGGCAAAATTTCACTAAGTTAAAAAGTTTATGGACCCCTATTCACAAAATCATAACTTGAGATCCAAGCATCTTTTGGGAAAACTTTGTGAATCAAAGTTGTATATTTCATGGAGTACTACAACTTTTATGTTGGAAGTTTCCTTTGAATCCAATTGTATCATGGTGAAAAAGTTGTGGAAAGTTGGGAAAAATAAGAAATTTTCCATACTTAGAAATTTTCCAAGTTATGAAAATTTTCAAATTAAAACCCTAATTTTCAATTTTAGGTTTCTTGATCAACAAGTTTCACATTTTGACCTATCTTGATGAATTATGACCCTTGGCACTTGATTTTGACCAAAAAGTCAAAGTTTGACTTTTCATTGTACAGTTGGTTTTTGATCAGTTGACTGGAAAATTCATCTGTCAATCCTATGCATTTGTGATATTTTGAACTGTGTAATTAGGTAAATATGATGCTATTGAGTCCTTGAGATCATGCTTGAACCCAATTGGTCATTGGCTAGGTTAAAAATCAGAAATTGCCCTTTCTCAGTCAAAACCCTAATTTTGACCATTTTGCCCTTTTGATGATTTGATCAAATTTCTTGAGGAGTTGTGGTCCAAACTTGATCAAATGGTACATAGGAGCCTAGAATCTTGTTGGGGATAAAAAATTATGAAGTTTGACTGTAAATTGGACATGGTTGACTTTTTCCCCAATACAGCTGATTTTTAGGTCAACTATCCAATTGACTGGGCAAAAATGTGATTCAAGGCTTGAAACTTGGTATGAGCAATCTTAGGGGTCCAAGATGGTGTATGAAAGTCACATGAAGCATTGATGGTCCAAAAATCATTGTGCAAACTCAAACCCTAATTTCAGGTCATCAGTGCAAGAGGAGGTCTTGAGCTGAGCAAACCCTAACCCTGTCTGGAGTCCAAGAAGTCTTGTGAGGAAAAAAATTGATAATATGAGAGGGAAAATTTTGGGGTACAACAGCTGCCCCTGTTCAATCTTCATGAACCTGAAGAGTTAGATTGGCGAGCTTGTCGTTCGTGACTCGAAGGTAAAAGATGATTGGACACTAAAGTGCCCGTAAATTTGCACTCGTCAAAGTGTAGTTGAGGGAATGGGCTTAAAGATGCCATTTGGAGATGTGAGAATCTTGTTGGAGATGGGCTTGTAGATGCCATCCAAGAATGTTTGTTGAGTTGTAAGTTGTAAGTCAGAAGAGTGAGTATTCAGATTAGTGTTTGTGTCTGGAACGTATCTGAACTGCATCTGGAGACTGGATCTGAATGAACAATGGAATAGCATATGTGTCTGGAGCGTATCTAAGTTGTATCTGAATGTTGAATCTGAATAAGCAATAGAATAGCATCCGTGTCTGGAGCGTCTCTGAGCTGGGGAAAATCAGAATAAGTGACAGAATGACAACCATATCTGGAGCGTATCTGGGCTGGAGTCTGAAGTTTGAATCTGAATGAGTGATAGAATAGCATCCGCATCTGGAGCATATCTAAATTGTATCTGAGATCTGAATCTGAATGAGCAACAGAATAACATCTGTGTCTGGAGCGTCTCTGATCTGGGGGAAATCATAATAAGTGACAGAATGGCAACCGTGTCTGGAGCGTATCTGAACTTGAATTTGAATAAGTGGCAGAATGACTTCCGTGTCTGGAGTGTATCTGAACTTGAAATTGATAGTTGAATCTGAATGAGAACTAGAATGGCTTCCGTGTCTGGAGCGTATCTAATCTGTATCTGATGGTTGAAATCTGAATGAGCATCAGGATGGCATCCATATCTAGAGCGTATCTGAACTGTATCTGAAATCTGAATGAGCAACAGAATGACTTCCTTGTCTGGAGTGTATCTGTACTGTATCATGATTGTATACTGTTAATGGTAGCTTGTTAATCTTATCCTGAAAAGGGTAAAATGTTAGCTGAAACACAAAGTTATGTTGCATGAAATGTATGATGCAATATATGCGTTTTATCAATGTTGATGATATATGGATATAATGTATGCGCATGTAGCCTGATTCGCTATATTGCTGACGAAAATAAATCCTTGACAACTAGGGATGATAAAACCCTTGACTGCTGCCGGGGAAAATGAAATCCTTGACTGCGGAGGATAAGAATTCCTGGGCGACTGTTGGGGATAGAAAATCCTTGATAACTTATGTGGGGATGTGAGGATCCTTCATGTCTTGAAGTTGACAAAAATCTGTTGTGAGAGTAATGCCAAACTGCTGGAGAAGTCTGCTTGGGAAATCCAGAGAATTTTAATGACTTCTACTGGGGATTAGGCAAAGAAAACCCTTGATCTGCTGGAGAATAAGGAAGACTCTGATGACTTCCTGTGGGGAATTTAGAATGAGAATCTCCATTCTGTTGAGGAGTAATGAAAACTTTGGCGATTTCACTGGGGAAATGAGAATGAGAATCTTCAATCTGCTGGGAAGTAAAAACTCTGTGGGAAGAAGGCTTATTGTTGAGGAGTAAGTTCAGGAGTTTGGGTTGGCTGCCACTTTACTGGGAAGTTATCCTAGGTTGGAGATAAGACAAAAGTTAATTGTTATCTGGTTGACTTCCAGGCTTCAAGATAACTTGCTGGGGAATTTAGAGAAACTAGACGGTTTCTGCTGGGGATTGATAGTAAGAAGTTTTGA
Organism: Vicia faba; assembly: GCA_948472305.1. NCBI lineage: Eukaryota > Viridiplantae > Streptophyta > Magnoliopsida > Fabales > Fabaceae > Vicia > Vicia faba. The sequence continues at coordinate 922,394,499 of OX451737.1, forward strand.
CTCGACTGGGGAAGAAGGTTTCAGCTCCGCTGGGGATCTGTAACTCAAATTTTTTGCTCCGCTGGGGATTGGGAGTTTGAAGACTTAACTCTGATGGGAATTAAGGGTTTGAAATTTTAACTCCGCTGGGGATATGTATTTCAAGGTTTTGGCTCTGCTGGGGATCTAGATGGTGTACTGTAGGGATTGCTCATGGAATAGCCTAAAGACGTTTTCCTATCCTTCCAACCTGTCAGTAATTGTTCTTTTCCATCCTGTTTTTTTGTAAATAGTAATTATGTTCAAATGCATATGTTCATCAATGAATCATTGGACGTTTTTGCAAATAAAAACACAAGTGTAAAAGAAAAAGACAAATAGTTTTTGTACTTTGAAAGAGATATCTTTGTATTAACTTTGAGTAAAGCTTTTGTACAAAGGAGACAGACATCCTAGTAAGAGGATGGTGTCGTAAAAGTAAAACAAATTTATATAAAGAAAGATAGCTATGTGTGTAAAAATCCCATGGGGTTTCCATTCCGCTATAGCCTTCGTAACTCTGAATATCTTGTCCATACGTTGCTTCGTCCGAAGATGATTGGATTAATCAGAAGTTCCAGGGTTTTTCTGTGAAGAGATTGTCCTTAAAGTGATTCGAAGAGACATAGTCATACGCTTTAATTCCATAACTTTTGCCTGGACCGCCCTTTCGGGTTTTCAGTCCACCGGGAAACCCTTTTTGCCCAAGTCGCCCTTTCGGATTTTCAATTTGCCGGGTGTACAGATTTTTTATTTATCCCTAATTTTTGCCTGAACCGCCCTTTCGGGTTTTTGATTCACCGGGATGCCCTTTTTTTTGCCTAGGTGTGTCAACCTAGAGGGTCATTTATGCGTAGTATCTTTTGACTATGTCTGCATTCGCAGGGTGCGGCAGGTCATCGTCGTCCATGGTGGTTAAGATCATTGCCCCACCAGAAAAGATGTTCTCGATCACAAATGGTCCTTCGTAGGTAGGAGTCCATTTTCCCCTGGGATCACTTTACGGCAAGATGATCTGCTTGATTACTAGATCCCCGACTTGATATGTCTGGCGTCTGACTTTCTTGTTGAAAGCCTTGATCATCCATTTTTGATACGTCTGACCATGGCAAACAGCAGTAAGTCTCTTTTCATCAATCAAGTTTAGCTGATCAAGCCGGGTCTGAATCCAATCGTCATCACTTAAACCAGCATCCTTCATGATTCTCAAGGAGGGAATCTGAACCTCGATAGGTAAAACAGCCTCCATGCCATATACCAAGGAATAGGGTGTTGTCCTAGTTGATGTACGTGTCGTGGTACGGTACCCGTGAAGAGAAAACTGTAGCATCTCATGCCAGTCCTTGTAAGTGACTGTCATCTTTTGTATGATCTTCTTGATATTTTTGTTAGCAGCCTCAACTGCACCATTCATCTTTGGCCGATAGGGGGATGAATTGTGATGTTGAATCCTGAATTGCTCGCACAAGGCGGTGATCATAGTATTGTTAAGGTTTGTACCGTTATCAGTGATGATCCTTTCGGGGATACCGTACCGACAAATAAGGTTCTGCTTGATGAAGCGGGCAACAACATTCTTAGTGACGGATGCGAAGGAAGCTGCTTCGACCCACTTGGTGAAGTAGTCGATGGCCACCAGTATGAAACAGTGTCCATTGGATGTTGTAGGCTTGATCTCTCCAATCCTGTCGATTCCCCACATAGCAAATGGCCAAGGAGCTGTTAAGACATTTAGAGGAACTGGAGGCACGTGCACCTTGTCTGCATAGATTTGACATTTATGGCAGGTGCGGGAGTGTTGATAGCAGTCAGCTTCCATTGTAGACCAGTAGTAGCCTGCCCGTAGAATCTTCTTAGCCATCGTATGCCCGCTAGGGTGAGTGCCAAAGGTACCTTCATGCAATTCAGCCATAATCCTTTCAACCTCAATCTTGTCCACACAACGGAGCAGAACAGAATCATGATTACGCTTGTACAGGATGCCATTGCTCAAGAAGAACTTTGCTGAGAACCTCCTTAAGAACTTTTTGTCATTGACTGAAGCTCCTTCAGGGTATTCCTGAGCCTCGTGATACCTTTTGACTTCATGAAACCATGGCTGGTACACTACTTCTCCGGTGTTAATCTCGTGACAATGTTCTGGTTCGTCCATCCGTTCAATGGTAATTTGGGGAGCCTCATTATCCCAGTCAAGTTTTAACATGGATGACATTGTAGCTAGAGCATTTGCTAGCTGATTTTCTTCTCGCGAGAAGTGCTCGAACGTAATCTGCTTGAAATGTGGTAACAATGTCAAGACATGTTCTTTGTAAGGGATGAGGTTTGGATGTTTAGTATCCCACTCTCCTTTGATCTGACTAATGACCAAAGTTGAGTCCCCAAACACATCTAAGGATTTGATTCCCAAGTCTATGGCAGCCTTGAGTCCAAAGATGCAAGCTTCATACTCTGCCATGTTGTTTGTACAGTTGAAGCAAAGTCTGGCGGTGAAAGGAGTATGGCAACCTTCTGGGGAGATGAGTACTGCAACGATACCGTTGTCAAGTGCATTGGAGGCCCCATCAAAGTACAGGGTTCATCGGGATCCTTGTTCAGGTCCGTCATATGGTCTGATATCTTCAACTTTGTCCAATGTCATGATGTCTTCATCAGGGAAGTCGAACCTCATGGATTGGTAATCTTCAACAGCTTGATGAGCCAGATGGTCAGCTAGCACACTCCCCTTTATAGCTTTTTGGGTCGTGTATTGTATGTCGTATTTCGTTAGGATCATCTGCCATCTGGCTATCCTTCTGGACAAAGCAGGCTTCTCAAAGATGTACTTGATCAGATCCATCTTAGATATCAGCAAAGTGGTATGAGTCAACATATATTGCCTTAGCCAGCGAGCAGCCCATACCAAAGTGCAGCAAGTTTTCTCGAGTAGTGAGTATCAGGTCTCACAGTAGGTAAACTTTTTGCTAAGGTAATAAATGGCATGCTCTTTTCGGCCAGACTCGTCATGTTGGCCCAGTATGCACCCCATTGAATTCTCTAGGATAGTCAGATACATGATTAGCGGTCTTCCCTCGACGGGTGGCATCAAGATAGGAGGTTCTAGTAAATACTCCTTGATTTTATCGAAAGCAATTTGACAGTCATCATTCCATCGAACTACCTGATATTTCTTCAACAGCTTGAAGATGGGTTCACAGGTAGATGTTAGGTGAGAAATGAACCTAGCAATGTAGTTTAGGCGTCCAAAGAAACCTCTGACCTCCTTCTCAGTGCGAGGAGCTGGCATTTCTTGTATAGCTTTGACTTTGGCAGGATCAACCTTGATGCTTTTGTTGCTGACAATGAAACCCAAGAGTTTACCGGACCGGACTCCGAATGTACACTTGTTTGGGTTCAATCTGAGCTTGTACTCCTTCAACCTGACAAACAGCTTTTGCAAGTGATCAAGGTGTTCTTCTTCAGTTTGTGATCAGGCTATCATGTCATCTACATAGACCTCTATCTCATGATGTATCATATCCTAAAATAGAGCTACCATGGCGCGTTGATAGGTTGCCCCGGCATTCTTCAGTCCAAATGGCATCACTTTGTAGTAGAACGTACCCCACTGTGTAACAAAAGTAGTTTTCTCCATGTCCTCGGGTGCCACTTTGATCTAGTTATAGCCCGAGAATCCATCCATGAAAGAAAATACTTTGTGCTGAGTTATGTTATCAACCAGGATATCGATGTGCGGAAGTGGAAAATCATCTTTAGGGCTGGCCCTGTTTAAGTCTTTGTAATCCACACACATTCTCACTTTGCCGTCCTTCTTAGGCACGGGCACAATGTTAGCAGCCTATTGTGGATAGGAAGTAACAGCCATAAATCCAGCATTGAACTGCTTCATAACTTCTGCTTTGATCTTCTCGGACATGTCAGGTCTCATGCGGCGAACCTTTTGTTTCACTGGTGGACAGTCTTCTCTTGTGGGGAGACGGTGTACCACAATGTCTGTATCGAGTCCCGGCATGTCTTCGTATGACCAGGCAAAGATTTCAACATAATCATGCAATAGCTGAATCAGGCGCTCTTTGACACTCGGCTCTAGATTGGCACCTATCTTAATTTCCTTTTTATCCTCCTCGATACCCAAGTTGATTGTATCCAACTGCTCTTCATGAGGCTGAATTTCTCTTTCCTCTTGCTGTAATAGTCTGTCCAATTCCCCTGGCACCTCACAATCTTCCTCACCTTCATATTCGGCTTGGTTGATCAGATCTTAAGAGTCACTGAAGGCTATAGGAGTATCGTTACCCATGCGTTCCGGAATGGAAGGGTACCTGCATTTGTGAGTGTGGGTGTGTGTAAGGACATAGCCATCTTAAAACAACAAAATGCAAAAGAAAGACAATGAGCACAAAAGGTTTATATATGAAAAGCGTCCATGATTCATTAAAATGACATATGAAAATGAAATAAGAACCCTTACAAATGGACCTATGTGCCTCGGGTAAGACACAAGGTTGAAAAAGTACGAATTGTTTGTGAATTATTACAGATCCAACAGAAATGGAAAAGATAAATTACTACAGTATGAAAGTAATCGGAACAAAGTCTTTTGCTTCCCAGTTTCACAGTCCTCCGCCAACAGTAGGAAAAATCCAGTCTTCCAGGCTGCCCTCTTCTTCACTGTCCTCTAGTGCATTAACCCCTCGGTGACTTATCTTCACAGGTGGCCCTCCGGCACGGGAGCGGCGCACGGCCTTCTGACCAGTCGAAGTAAATCCCAAGCCGAATTTGTCTGATTTGAAAGGAAATTCTGGAAGATGCCCCCAGATTGTGCTTCCGCCTTCTTCCACCACTGCCCTAGCATCCTTAAGAGATGACATCTGAGACAGAGGTCTGGTAATCGTGGGTACACAGGACACTGTCTTGGTCGCCGCTATCTCCTGAGCTACCTCTTCAAAATGATGGAAAGGAGTTTCGATGAATTCTCCATCCAATTCTACATAACGGAAAGAATTCTGATGACTAATCATGTATTCCTCTTCACCATGAACAGTTATGATTTTCCCCTAGACAGGGTACTTGAGCATTTGATGCAGAGTAGAAGTGACAGCTCCAGCATGGTGGATCCAAGGTCTTCCCAACAGGCAAGAATAGGAAGGACGGATGTCCGTCACTTAGAATGTTGAATTGAACGTCTGAGTACCCACCTTGATCGGGATGTCCACCTCTCCATGGACCATCCTCTTAGAACCATCAAAGGCTTTGATAATTATATTGCTGGGTTTCAGGGTTAAGCCTTCACAATCCAGTCTATCCAAGGCTTTCTTCAGCAAGACATTTAAATACGACCCAGTATCAACCAAGACATGAGCTAGGGTGGTTCCCCTACACTCCACCGAGACATGTAGTGCATCGTTATGTTTTCTCCCCTTGGGCATCAGGTCAGCATCGGAGAATCCCAGGCCATTGTCAGCTGTTAAGCTAGCCACACACTCTTGGAACTGATCAGCGGAGGTTTCTTGCGGCACGTGGGCCGTCTTCAAAAACTTGACCAAAGCTTTAGCATGTGCCTCAGAGCACAGTAACAGGGCTAACATAGAGATTTTGGAGGGGGTCTTCCACAATTGTTCAACAACATCGTAATCACTTTTCTTAATTATTTTCAAAATTTCCTCCATTTCTTTTTGAGAGGTCTCATGGATAACTAGTGACTGAGCCTTCGTCAAGACAAGATCCTCTTGAACATTCTTTCCTTTTTTCTCAACAGTGGAAGTAGGGACAGGAATTGTATTATCTTTGTTGACGGGTACACTTGTAGGTACAATCACAGGGGTAATCTTCGGAATGGCCGTGGGTCCAAAGACTGTTGTTGGAGGAGCAATCTCTGGAGAAAATATTCTCCCACTACGAGTAATTTTGCTTGTTCGGCAATGTTACTGATGTCGGGATTATCTTCCTCAGAGCTTTCTTCTTCAATGGTCTGTTCAATCTGTTTGACACCATGGTAGTAGATTTCTCCACCATAGTTCCATGGTACCATTTTACCGGTTTTGTATGGGGTTGGCCCGGGCATTTTTATCTTCAACGGAGTAGTCACTGGAGAATATGTAATCCTAACGGGTTTTTTAGGAACCCTGGAAGGATTGGCGTATATGGTTATTATTGAAACTTCTGGAACTGGAATGGGTGAGACAGGAGCTTTCTCAAATAAGATTTCCTGGTTATCAATCAATTGTTGGATTCCTTTCTTCAATAGAGGACAGTCAAACGGGGAGGATAGGCAAGCATGGAAATCTTGGTCACAACCTGGAACACCCCATCTTTTAACAAATTCAACTTTATGGTTAAGAGAGGAGTTAACAATTCATCCACAGTAGAAACAAACAGATCTTCTTCCACAGCATTGGCATTGTGTCCATGCCTCGGCATCGGAGCGGAGATAACATTTGGCTTTTCATGAGCTTCAAATTCAACTTCCTTTGCATCAATCAGATCTTGAATCTTGTTCTTCAGGGCCCAACAGTTGTTGGTGTCGTGCCCTGGACTTTCTGAATGGTAAGCACATCTGGCGTTGGGATGGTAATATGGAGAAACAATGTTAGGATGTTTAGGGGCCTCCTTTAGCATGGCCAGGTTCAACTTCAAGAGATGGGGTAAGACTTGAGCAGGAGTCATGTTTATCTTGGTGAACTGCCTTACAGGCCTTTCCACCCTTTGCTGGTTATTCCTCGGCTGATCATTTCTCGGCGGGTTATTTCTCGGTTGGTCTGAGGCAGACTTTTGAATCATAACGGCCTCCATTGTTGGTCATCTTTCAATTCTTCCCTGATTTCTCTGGGCATAGACAACAGACACTTCCTTCTTTCCCGTGAAGGGATTTTTTGCAGCAGCAAAGGTAGATGCATCTTTCTGGATTTTCCCGCTTCTAATACCGGCTTCCACCCTTTCGCCAGTTAGAATCAACTCAGTGATGCAGAGGAGCTTCCAATCATGTGATTAAAGAAAGGACCTGACAGAGTCCCCAAGAACATGTCCACTAGCTCTCTTTCGGATAAAGGTGGTTGCACCCTTCCGGCCAAATCCCTCCATTTTTGGGCGTAGTCTTTGAAACCCTCATTGGTAGCCATAGCCATACTCTATAGCTGAGTATGGGTTGGCGCCAAGTCTGTGTTGTATTGATACTGTTTATAGAAGGCGGTTGCCAAATCTTCCCAATTATGGACATCAAACCTCTCCAACTGGTAGAACCAATCCAGTTGCGTCCCCGATAAACTGTCCTGGAAAAAGTGGACCCACAGGTCTTTGTCAGAAGAATGTGGTTGAATTTTCCTGACATAAGATCGTAGGTGCATCTTGGGACAATACACCCCATCGTACTTAGCAAATAGAGGTACTTTAAACTTAGGAGGGATTACAATTCCAGAAACCAGCCCTAACTCCTCAAAGTCCAGCCCAGGCACTCTCTGTACTTTCATAGCAGCTAGACGTTCTTCCAAGTTCTTGTATTTGTCATCGGCCGGAGGGTACTGTTGTTCAGAATATTCCTCATCTTCCTCTTCCTCTGCTTCAGAATCAGATGGCACTGCAGTTCCTTTACCTTTTCCTTCCCCCTCTACAGATGTTGATGGGAATTCCAAAGTCCGTCTGGCTTGTCCTTCAAACCTTCTACCCAAGATAGCCAGACCAGCTCTCTTCTTCTTCTTTTTCTATTTCTCTTTCTCTAGCAGGGTTTTGAGCTCCTCCTGCCCCTTGGCTAGGGTCAAGAGTAGCTGTTGAAATTATGAATTCTGAGCTTCTAAGTCTTTGACCATTTGTTTAATATCCATCTTGCTGAAATAAACAGCAGAGAGATGAGGAAACTTGGTGTGAAGACCTGCTTATGCATATGATGAATGATATGTATTCATGTAATGCTTTCAAGGATTCAGAAATTCAAATTTGTTTTAAACAAAAAAAGAAACACACGTCATATTAATAAGATAGAATTTGTTAGTACATCAATGCCCCATGGGCAAAAATAATACAAAATTCTAAGGTAAAAAGACGTTGCGCATCCTCTTTGGTGCAATGTAGGTGTTGAGAGTCTGCTCTTCGTGAAGTTGACGAGTGAGTTCCAAAACCTTCTTCTCGCTTGCATAGAATTGGGCTTTGAAAGTATCACGCTCTCCCTTGAGCTGTATCCAACTCCTTTGTAGATCTTCGAGTGATGTCGGCATGTCAAGATGTAGGAGAGTGTATGAAACCTCTCCTTCCATAACAGGCTCTATAATCACAGGGAGAATGGAGGGGTAAGGCATCATAAGACTTTGGGCGCGGGTTCGTACCCACTTGAGGTAAGGCTCAAGAGGGATGGAATTCTTGTGTCTTAAAGTCTTACTATCTACCTTGTTGGGCATCCTCCAAGCTCGGATGAACCTTTGTCGGAGTCCTTGATTGTCGTTGTCGAAGTCGAAAACCAAGCCTTGAATCAGCATATCATGTGGGCTATCCCTTCGGGCATAACCAAACTGCCTCAGAGCCCAGCAAGGGTTGTAGGTGATGCCTCCCCTAATGCCAAGTAGAGGGACATTAGGGAATTCCCCATAACGGTCAATGATAATAACATTCTCTTTTGATCGAGAACACCAATGAATGTCTGAATGGGTAAGAGTCATCAATCATTGTGACCACCTCAAACCTTGCTCATTCTTCAAGAATGATTGGGGAAGATGAGAAATAAACCATCTTGCCAGTAGAGGAGTGCAACATATGAGAACACTTCTTTTCCTCATTGTACGAGTGTGAAAAGAGTGGAGGATATCCCCAAGCAATGTAGGCACCGGTTGCGAGTCATGAAGATTTTGACAGCACTCACATCTATAAGTTGGTCAGGGTTAGGGAACAAGACCATACCATAGATGAGAAGAGCTACGATCTCTTCAAAAGCTTGCAAGTCTAGAGAATTCCAACAGCTTTGGGCCTTCTCAAACAGAAACTTTGACAAGAAGCCTTTGACACCACTTCTAGTTTCCCAATGTGTTGTGACATCAGATGAGTGCAAGTGTAGGGCTTGAGCAATCTCTTCTGGCTTTGGATCTCTTTCCGTACCGTTGAAGGGTAGTTGATTGAGAATAGGAATCCTCAAGAGTTAAGAAAATTCCTCCAAAGTAGGCACAAGTTGGTAGTCAGGAAATGTGAAGCAATGATGCAAAGGGTTAAAGAACTAGAAGAGAACTTTCATCATATCCTCCTCAGTGTTGGCAGTGGCTAAGTTGAGTAGACGACCATGTCTCTCGGTGAATGGAGAATTCTCAGGAATCCTTAAAGATAGCTCCTTGAGTTGTGGAGAAATTCTTACAAGGTTAATTTGGACAGTTTTCCTGCGAAGTGAATCCATAACCTACAAAACAAGAACAAAGATGAATCTCCAAAATCCTTGAAATGGTTAGTGGATGCATATGATGTTTATGATGTCCATGATGTTATGCACAAGTATATATGTACAAACAAATCACACAAGTTCCTAGTTTTAGGCTTGCATGGGGTTTCATAGGTAAGTACCCTCTTGAAGTTTAGTTGGCTCAACCTGTCCTAGAAATAGTAATTGGGTTCTAAGGAGCTCAATATCACTGGATTGTTTCCTTGTTCATTGTTTCAATTCATTCTCTTTACTGGCGACCAAAATATCCCAAGGAACTAACCCTCAATGAGTGTAGTATCGAGTATCTACCAACTTCGGACTGCACCAAAGTCGGTCATCTCACTACATCCTAAAAGGCCAAGTTGGTCAAGTAAAGGTTCTAAAAGTCCATTAGTGCTTCATGACATCACTCAGCGGCCCCGTATTCTCTTTGATTGACTCAAAGGCTACTGGTACCCACAAATATGTCGCACTAATATAGCTATTGCTTAGACCATGTCGGTATACCCTGCACAGTTTCCACAACGTATTGCTATTTACTTATGAATGTTTCCCAAATCCGGGTAGAGGATTCAAACCCAAACAATAGAACCAAAGTGTAAAGCAAACAAGTCAAGCAAGATAAGCATGTAAAGGTGATCTAAAACCCTAAGGTAACCCCACTTTTATAATAGATCCCCAGTAGAGTCGCCAGTTCTGTGATACGGTGGGAGAACTGACTTGAGGTTTTACGTTTGTGTTCGCAAATGTTGCGGTTCAGCAAGAGTCGCCACCGACTTTTATTTTATCCAAAAGGAAAGGTAAAAAAGCACAGGAAAGACCTTTGAGATTTTTTTCTTGAGTTCGGGGGGTAGATTATGAAAAGGGAAGGTATTAACACCCTTTTCATCCATGGTTTTCCATGGGCTCTTAGTTACTTGTTTAGATCACTTGCTTTGCTTTTGCAATTGTTTGAAATGGTGTTTTGTGTGGTTTTGAAAGTATTTTGAAAAGAGGCCATCGTTTAGGAAATCTTTGTAATGATTCTTGTTTGTGAGAATGTATACAAAGATGTTTGTCTTTTGAAAAATGTTTCAATGTTTTTAAAGTTGTTTGGAAATGTTTTGAAATGTGTGTGTTTGTTTGAAAATAGCAAGGATTGTTTGCAAATTGATCAAGTAACTAAAAGCTATCTACCTACTCAAAAGTCTTTCTTGTACATTTTTATTCCTTTGATATTGTTGATTTACCATTGCTTTGGTAAACAACCCTATCTTTGGATGTTAAACGGGACGGGCGTGGGTCATCGTATGACCATGATAGCAATGGTGCCAAGTATCTTTAGAATTTTGAGGGACTAAGATCATTTGTTTAGGCAACCTTTTTGATAGCGTCATCGAGGGACTATGATCTTTTGTTTTGTTTTGTTTTGCCAAGATACTTATCATGCATACCATGGCCATTTAAATTAGGCAACCAAGTGGGTGAAACCCTAGAGGTGCTTGTGTGCAATGTGTGTCATTTTTCATGCTTTTTTGTCTTGCATTAGGTCATGCTATTTGTTTGATTTTTGTCTTATCATACAAATCCTAATTTACTAAACATATATATAATGTGATAAATTGTGTAAAGTAAATCTAAACTATTACAACAATATTATGGGAAGGGGGATACAAGTTTTTGAATGAGGATATTTGCACAAAATAAAAACCCTAATTCACTATTACAACCCAATTGAATTTATTGTACAATAAATAAATAAACAATTATTTAAATATGCAATAATATGTAAATATGCAAAAAAATGTTTTTGTAATTGTTTTATGTATGAGAAAATAACATTATCTAATTCCTAAAAATAAAAATAAAAATATTATTATTTTTGAAAGGGGAAACCCTAATTTTGTTTTAAAAGAAAATATGTTTTCTATTATTATTCATTTGTCCATTTTTTACAAGAAATAATATATAAAATTATTTACAAGTATTAAAAAATATATGTATGAAAATAATATTTTATGTGTGAAAAATAATAAAATAAAAATGCATGGTATTTTTAAATGTTTTTACTATTTTTTTAAGAAAATGAACTTCTATTTATTCTAGTAAACTATTTTATTATGCAAAAAATAAAATAAAAATGCAAAAAATAAAGAAAATATTTTTGTGATTTTTTAATGTTCAGAAAAAAATACTAAAGTCAATAAACATAAAAGAAATGAAAAATATGCAAAAATATAAAAAAAAATAGGCCAAAGGGGTGCAAATAGGAAACAGGGGGGTGTGAAAAGTAGGACAAACAGGCCCAAGGCGCGCCAGGCCCAGGACTTCATCCCTGTCCTCCAGCTTCTCCAAAAACGTGCGCATCTTTGTACAAACTTGTATCTTGCTCTAGCTTGCATAAAATCAAAAACTCATAACACAAAAAATGTAGCTTATGAACTCACGATTCCAATGATATAAAATTTATGACCTAACTCTCAAAGATCATGGAGAATTTTAATGGCCCTAATTTCTGACCTAGTTTTTTCAGCATGTTCAACAACCAAATACTCTTAGCTTAGTTAATATAAATGGAAAGTATGCATATTGTGATACGGTGGGAGAACTGACTTGAGGTTTTGCGTTTGTATTCGCAAATGTTGCGGTTAGCAAGAGTCGCCACCGACTTTTTATTTTATCCTAAAGAAAAGGTTAAAAAAGCATAGCAAAAACCTTTTGAGATATTTCGTGGGTTCGGGGGGGTAGATTATGAAAAGGGAAGGTATTAGCACCCTTTTCATCCATGGTTATCCATGGGCTCTTAGTTACTTGGTTTTTTAGATCACTTGCCTTGTTTTTCGATTGCTTTGAAAATGGTGTGTGTGTGGGTGCTTTTTGAAAATGTTTTGGAAAAAGATGCTTTGTCTTAGGCAACTAATGTATTTGACTCGTGTTTGAGTGTTTTACAAAAGTGTGAATCTTTTCGAAAAGATGTTTTCAAATGTTTTTGAGGGTTTGTTTGAAAGTGTTGTGGATTGTGGTTTTTGAAAATGAGGCAAGTGTTTTTGCAAGTTTGATCTCAAGTAACTAAGAGTTTTGGCTACCCTATTGTACTCAAAGGTTTTTGTCATGTTTTAACCTCTTTTAACAATTTTGTTCTACCATTGAAATTGGTAGACAATCTTGCGTTTAGGAAGTTTATTCGGGACGGGCGCGGGTCATCGTATGGACCATGAGTGCAATGATGCCAGGTGTCTTTGGCAATTTGTTTTGAAGGGACTATGATCATTCCGTTTAGGCAACACTTTGAGACTTATGATCATTTGATTTTGTTTTGCCAAAGATACTCGACGTGCAAGCATGGCCCATTTTGGAAGGCAACATGTGGGATTACCCTAGGGGGTGCAAGTGTGATTGTGTATTGATTACATGTATTTGTCTTGTATTAGGTTATCTAGCGTTTGATTTTATGTACATACAAACCCTAGGTCTAACCATGGTATAATTGAAAAGCTGTAAATTGCGGAATGTAAATCTACGCTATTACAAAATAGTGTCCGGGAGTGGGGGTATAAATGTACAAGGGGATGAGACTTACAGTATCCAATAAGTTACAACCAAATCGAATGTCGCAATCAATATGTAAATATCGAATATACAAATATAAGATAAAATGTGTGTAGGGTAATGTGTTGTGTAAGTGTACAAGTGTATATGTATGTGATTTGTGTAACAAGTGCGAAATGTGAAATTGAGTCGTATTAGGGTTTTTGACCTAGATAAATGTTTTTAAATGTATTTTTGATTTATATGTTGAATTATGTACAAAAGAAAAATGTCTTAATCGAATGTTCAACTTTTAATTAAGAAATGTATCTTTATTTGTTTATATACAAAAAGTATTTTGTTATTTTTATGTACGAAAATAAATTTATAAAAAAAAGAGGTATTTTCAATTATATTATATGATATAAATGATATGTATTATTTTATATACAAAAGTGTATTAATTAAAAGAAAATGTTTTCAAATTTAATTTATATGATATGTACAAATATGTATTTTAATTAAAAAAAATATTTTCAATTTAATTATGTATGAAAAAAAGAAAAGATAACATATACGAATGTATTTCAATATGTGTTAAAAAATGTTTTTAAGTTAAAAAAAGTATATATAATAAAAATGTTTTAATTAAAATGTAAAATAATATATTTTGTATTAAAATGATTCTTGTAAAAAAAATAAAATGTTTAGATAACATATATAAAAAGGTTAGTGTTTAGAAAATGCTTGGTTAGAAGTTGTGATCTTAATGGCCTTTTGAGGAGATTAGCAGCGGGTCTGGCCCAAGGTTTGAAACAGATTTCTTTAGGGTTAGGCATTTGTTTTCAGAACGAAAGTTAGGGTTTGTGAGGTGACGACGGCGCGTTCGTCTTCTCCGTTTCCATAGATGCAGAAAGTGGTCTTCTTCGCCTAAGCCATCAGCGCCCATGCCTCCTTCTTCCCTCCATTGGCAATGTTAAGGTGTCGGAAATTAGGTAATGAATCTCAATCTTAATTTTGTTAGGGTTTGTTTGCATGTCGTGATTTCATGTTCGTTTCTGATCTCTATTCTTATTACAATGATTTGTTGAAGCATGATGAAAGGAAAAAAATGAGGGTGAATACTACCTGGAAGAGGAGGAAGGAAGGTGAGGGTGCCTGGAGGCTTTGATGCTTGAAGAGGAAAAAACGTGATGCTGATGAACTTGATGTCCCTGGTATTTTTATCTGATTGATATTTTTGCCTATGGTTTTGATGATGATTTATGCTGAGAAACCCTCTTGAATTTGCTTCTTTATCTCTTCTACTGCCACTGTATATTTGCGTGCTTGTTGCTTATGTTGGATGCTATGATTTTGATGATGATGCTAGATTTGCCTGAAAACCCTTCTTAAAATTCACTCTTTTTTATCTTCTTCTTCCACTATGTGTTGCCCTTGGGAATTTATACGTTGCCTCGAACATTTGCTTTGAATACTTTAGAACATTGCTGCCTTGAGTGTGGGTTGGAATATGATGCTTGTTTGACTGCCTTATTGCCTCTCCTGTGTGTTTGCTTGCCTAGAACTTTTGCTTCCGTTGCCTCAAAATGTTTTGCCTTGAGCTTGCCCCATGATGTGTTTCACTGAGGGCCTAGGTTACCTTTGAAAATTTGTTGCTAGATGCTATGGTTGAAACAACTGTTGTTTTGATTAGCTTCTTTCTGGATTGCTTAATTTGAAATGGCCAATGATGAACATTTTCCTGAGGCCTGGAGGGTTTGGGGTTGGTTCAGTTTTTTGGGTTTGTATCTTTCTCTTCTATCTTATTCTGAACTGAGTTTGTATTGAAGCAGAGTTGAGTGCTTGATGCAGGTTTCTTGCTTTGACAGTAATGAGGTCTCTTGACTTGTTCAGTTTGTATATTTCTCTTCTATTCTCCCTTTTCTATTCTGAACCGTCTTGGTATTGGCTTTTGCCTCTTTGTATTATGCAGAGTTGTGAAGTTTGTGGACAGGTTCAGGTTTGATAGATTTTGGTTATCTTTTTGCTTAGGCTCCACTGAGTGGTATATTTCTTTCTTTTTCTCCCTTCTGAACTGTGTTGAACTGTGTTATATCTTCTATATCTTTTCTATCTCCTCACTTCTCTATCTTGCCTGCTATGCTGAACTGAGTTGGCTTTATCTTTTCTGCTGTCCTGATGCCTATGCCTAACCTGAACTGAGTTTGCTTTATCTCTCTTTACTCTCTCTTAAAGTACAGTTTAAGAATTTTTTAATGTTTATACTTGTACTTTTCTGAAGGGGCTATGATGGGAAATGATGATTAAGATTTCTTGCATAATACATTACTGCATCTTTTTCTCCAGCTTTTGTGCTTTGCTCTGACTTTGCATTTTGATATCTTGGCAAAAATCTTTTCATGACAGCTTTTGAGCTTTGATAGCAACTTGTACTACTTTGATTTCTTTCTTTGAGTAAATTGACAGTAGTGCCTTTGCTTTGGATGGAAAGTTTGAGATTGGATTTGAACTATATGGTTTTGAATTGGAAATTGAGATTTTAAATTTCTATGCAGCTTGAAATTTGTAACTTATGCATTTTTGACATTTGCATTCATGAATAAAAAAATCTTCCCTCTCTGTGAACCGGGAGAAATCCCGTGATTTGCAGAGAGGGTCAACTGATCCCAGTCAGTGGCCCCTAATGATGAGCAATTTTAACTGTCTTTGCTATTAACTGCTTTCTGACTTTTCTTGTTTCTTTTCGCAGATAAAAAATGGAGCACCGGAGCGGAGTGAAGAATGAAGAATATTAGAAAATAGGATAGTTTTAATTTTATGTAATATTTAAATTAATGTATATCATTGTTTATAATTTAAATTATAAACAACAATTTGTACAAATAATTCAATTATTCAATAAAATCTAAATTATCCAATTAATTCCAATTTCTTTATTGTTTATTTATTTATTTAAAATTCTTAGAATTAAAACAATTGAAAAATAAATTCAATCATTCAATTTCAGAATAATAAATAACTAAAATAAAACAACATTGATCAATTAATCCTGTCTTATCCAACATCCAAAGCAAAGCAGCAATTAACCCAAATAGACTGATCAAACACATAAACACTGTGAATCCAATACTGCATCTTGCATCTGACTGGCCCAATCAAAACGTACTGAATTCAAAACCACTGTCTCTTTTGCTGATTAAACCAAGATAACGCGAATTTTAATCCGAATCTTGAAATAAACCGCAGAGTGCTGTGGAATTCAAATTCTTATGAGAATATGCCCATAAAACCCTAATTCCCGATTAAATGCCAAATCACGCTCGCTTGATCAAAATTGAACCAAAAATCAACCAAACCCTAAGCCCACTGTACGAAACAATTCAGAGCTCTGAAAATCAGTAAAAACCCTAATTCTGCTTGACTGTCAAGAAAAGTCCGTTTGTCCGATTCTTGAGCCAGTTTGAAAAGTCAGGAAATGTTTGAAGCTGAGATTTCTTGGGGAAAAATGCGAGGGCAAATTTTGGGGTACAACAGTTGCCCCTGTTCAATCTTCTTGGACCTGAAGAGTTAGATTGGCAAGTTTGCCTTTCGCGACTTGGAGGTAAAAGGAGATTGAACACTAATGTGCCCAGAAAATTTGCGCTCGTCGATGTGACGGTGGAGGTGAATGGGCTTAAAGATGCCATTTGGTGATGGGCTTAAAGATGCCACCTGGTGCGAAAGAATTTTGTCGGGGGATGGGCTTAGAGATGCCATCTGAGAATGGGCTTACAGATGCCATTCGGCGACTGCTGGTAGGAGGATGGGCTTATAGATGCCATATGGTGATGTTGAACTGTACGTCAATGGTGAGTGGACGAGTATCAGAAGGGCATCCCTGTTTTGGAATATCTCTGAATTAGGGTCTGAACAAGCAACAGATTGACGTCCATGTCTGGAGAATCTGTAAACTATTTTCAGGAGTTGGGACTGAACAAGCAATGGAGCAGCATCCGTTGTTGGGAAGCGTCCGTAACCTATTTTCAAAAATTGAGAAGAGTCTGAATCAGTTGGTAGATTGACATCCGTTGTAGGGAAGAATCCGTAAACTGTCTTCAAAAGTTTGAGAAGAGTCTGAACAAATCGGTAGATTGACATCCGTTGTAGGGAAGAATCCGTAAACTTGTTTCAGAAGTTGAGAAAAGTCTGAACAAATCGGTAGATTGACATCCGTTGTAGGGAAGAATCCGTAAACTTGTTTCAGAAGTTGAGAAGTTGAAGAGGAACCGGTGTAAGGTTTCTGCTGATGCGTCTGAATGAATCTGGAATAAGTATCAGAAAGTTGTCGTGTCCGGGTCACATCTGAACTATTTTTGGATGAATCTCAGGAGATGATCTGTGTCTGTCGACTGATCTTACCTGAAAAGGCAAAGGGTTAGTTGTATGTAATGTTATGATGCATGATGCAATGTATGTGACATTAATGTTTATGATATGAATGTAATGAATGCGCTTGTAAGCTGATGAGCTAATCTTGCCAAGGATACATGATTCCGAGATGGCTGAAGATAAAAGCATCTTGACTGCTGCCGGGGAAAATAAATCCTTGGCTGTCGTTGGGGAAGAGAATTCCTGATGACCTCTACTGGGGAGTTCTAACTAGTAGACTCATGCCGGGGGAGGCCAGGTTGAGAATCTTCGGCTTGATGGGAAGCAACTCTGTGGGGAATTGAATTCCGGGGGATTCCCTGGCTGGGGATAGGAAGAATCTTGGCGAGCGCGATCTTCCGTGGTGGTTAGCTTTGAGAAGAATCTGAACAAGCGATAGGTTAACATCCGTTTACTTGGAGAACCCGTGAACTATTTTCAGAAATCTTGAAGTTGAATCAGCAATAGAGCCGCATCCGTTGTTGGGAAGCGTCCGTAAACTGTTTCCAAAAGTTGCCTCTGAACAAGTTGATAGATTAACATCCGTTGTTGGGATGAATCCATGAACTGCTTTCAGAAGTCTTGAGAAGAATCTGAACAAGTCGGTAGATTAGCGTCCGTTGTTGGGAAGAATCTGTAAACTGTTTCCAAAAGTTGCCTCTGAACAAGTTGATAGATTAACATCCGTTGTTGGGATGAATCCATGAACTGCTTTCAGAAGTCTTGAGAAGAATCTGAACAAGTCGGTAGATTAGCGTCCGTTGTTGGGAAGAATCCGTAAACTTTTTCAGAAGTCTTGAGAAGGAACCGGTGTAGGGCTTCCTGATGATGAGCTTGTGTAAAACTGCATCGGGTTTGAACACTTTTGACATTCGAATGCCCCAAGTGGCGATGTAGATAAAATCCTGGTTTATTACAGGTGTTGGTCTACAATCGGTCGTTCACAGATGTTTCCTGGGTTGTTGCAGGTGTTGATCTGGAATTCTTCAGACATGCCCTGGCTGGATACAGGAGTCGAATCTGGAAAGGTGATAGTTGATAGATATGCCCTGGCTGGATACAGGAGTCGAATCTTCAAACTCTTCAGACATGCCCTGGCTAGATACAGGAATCGAGTCTGGAAATGTAGTCAACAGATATGCCCTGGCTGGATACAGGAGTCGAATCTGGAAATAGTCGTCAACAGATATGCCCTGGCTGGATACAGGAATCGAATCTTCGAACTCTTCAGACGTGCCCTGGCTAGATACAGGAATCGAATCTGGAAATGTTGTAGTTGATTTGTTGAACACTTTTGACATTCGAATGCCCCAAGTGGTGATGAAGGAATCTTGAATCAGATTACCCTGCATATTGAGAGATTTCTTGAAATCTTGACTGGACTTCCCCAGGTTAACTGTACTTTGAAAGATCTGTTGGACCTTGACTGGACTGCCCCAGGTTAATTGAATTGCGACATGTCATGCCCCTTGTTGATAGGAGATTTGATGGAAGTGTTATCCTCTTGAAGTGATTTAGACTTACTGAGAGAGTTTTCGTTCCTCCGAACATTCGCTGTATGAACTTCTTCGCTGTCAAACAAAAGGGTCAAATGCAGACAGTGATATTCGAATAATGCAAAGTTTATGTTTGTCTTTGAAATTTTGAAAAATGCGTTTTTAGCAGAAAACTTTTCATAAGACAAGTTAACACGAGATTTAGAGCAAAGCCCTACAGGAGTCAGGATACCTTTTGTAACAGTATGCTTTCGAACTAACCCATGCTTCAATTAGGACTTTTAAAAGGGTTGTAACGTGGCCTGGTTCACGGTTTAAGAAACAAAGGATAAAGGCTCAAAGTATATTTGTACCCGCCCGCTCTTCGTGATGTCCTTCAACCTAAGCTCAGTTAACTGTGCGTCGCACTCTGTTTTGAGTTTGGAACGACTTTTGGGCGATGGTTCACCAGTTTTAAATTTTGGGGAGACAGTCATCTTCTCCTTTTTCTTTTCCAACATTTTTCATGTTGTTGAGGATTTTGTAATGACCTCACTATTTCGATTTTGATTTGTTATCCCTAACTTTTGCCTGACTGTTACCGTTTTCGGGATTACTGTCAGCGAGATGCCCCAGCTTTCTTAAGCCTCCTTCATAGGTTTTGGCTTGGTGGGCTTTTCTCTTTTGAGAGATTGACTGTCTATGTGATAGGGAACCACCCTTGTCTTTTGATTCCGAAGGAATGCTTTCTTTTTCGACGTCGTTCGTTGTATTACGAACTGAGAGTTTGCGACTTCAATGCGCTTTTCTTTTGAATTAACTGAGAGACTACCCTGCCCCAGGTTTATATCAAAGGCTTTGATCGTTCAGAACAGGAAACTCCTACTTCTTTGGCATGAAGGGGTTGACTAGGGATTAACTTCCTTATAACTCCAGTGTTTGGGAATTGAAAGAAATGCCTGTACATCATCAGCAAGGTCTGTTCAAAAGCATACTGTATAAGATCACGGTATTATTTCGTCATCCTCCCTCTAAAGGCTTGCAGCCTTTTATCAAGAGTCAAATATCATAAAGAAAAGCATAAGAGTAGTGAAACGAATGGATGAATTCAAGACAAACATATGCAATGCATTAATGAAAACAGAGTTTAACATCAACAGATAATTGTTTTGACAGTAAAAGAAATTACAACTTTGAAAATTCAAAAAGAAGCAAAAATCTTTCAGTTTCGAGCTTCGTCACTTCAAGCGGAGAACCCTTTAACGGAAGATCCTCATCTCGCCGTCTGGCATGAATTCCAGCACCCCAATGTCAATCAGATCTTGAATCTTGTTCTTCAAGGCCCAACAGTCGTTGGTACTGTGCCCCGGGCTGCAGGAGTGGTAAACACGGAATTCATCGGGATTAAAGCGAGGAGAGGAGATATTGAGCTTCTGAGGAGGGTCCTTTACGGTGAGCAAATTGACCTCCAACGGGCGCTTCAGTATGAAGAATGATGGTATTTCAGTCTCCGTAAACTGTCTTCCCGACTTTTCTTGCTTACGCCGACTACCCCTTTGACGCTGGCGAGGTTGTTGATGGGTTTGTGACCCTGAAGCTAGCAGAGGAGCTTTCCCCTTGTCTTCTTGAGTGGATGGAGGCTGAGCGGTGACTTGCTCTTCGACCTCAGATGTTTGCCCTAGTTGGTTGTTTGGAAGCAGTTGGCGGACAAGAACTCTGAGTTCCTCTTGTCTTTGGGATAAGTCTTGAATGAGAGCCATCTGGCCCACCAACTGTCCCATCATTTGAGTCCTCAGCGTTGTCAGATCAAACTGCAGCTCCGCAATCTGATCACTCCTGGCATTGTTGGAATTCCCCAAGCCCTTGGTGAGGAGAGCTTTCATCTCTTCTTGCCCCAGAGACAAGTTCAGGAACATCTCCTGCAGCTGAGCAGTCTGGTCTTGGATGTCTTTGACAGACCTTTCTAGAGCCATCTCTTGCTGGAATAAACAGCAGGAGAGTAAGGAAACCTGAAAAAAGAAAGATTGTCAAAATGCAATGCATGATATGTGGATGCATGCTTTCAAGGATCTCTTGGGGTAAACACAAGAAAACGTTAGAGGTTTAACTTTGCTCTTGGATTGGAGATCTCTGCACCGGTGGACGTCCTTCCACGAGAATCAAGCTCACCATGTCGAGTGGGTCATAGCCACTGATTCAAGTTGTTGCACTTGATTCTTTGACTGGATTGGTTAGAGGAGAGACCTCTTGCCCCTTGATAGATGTTTGGTTCAACGTAACCCTGCATCAACAGAACCCTCGAGATCCTTGAAATGGTTATTGAAAATGCTAAAATGCTATGGTATGATGTCATGATGTTATGTACATGTATGCACAAGCAAGTGAGCGTATATACAGGCAAACAATATTCACACAAAGCACGCAAGGCCTTAGGTTTAGGCTTGCATGAGGTTCAGGTACTACCCTCTTTCAGTTTGTTGGTTAAAACCTGTCTTATCAAAAGTAACCGGGTTCTAGAGGATCTCATATCATTGGCTACCCTCAATCGGTCATAACTCCAGCATCGCAACCTTTTCTCGCGGCCGGAACCATCTCGAGAGTTTAGCCTCAATGAGTGTAGCATACTGCTATTGTTCTAATGGCCAAGTTGGTCAATTTAAGGTTCTAAGGTCGGTTGGTGCTTAATGACCCCTTAGAAGACCTATATTCTCCCCGTTGCAACACAAGGGATATAGGTACAGACTAAGATGCCACACCAACGTAGCCACTGCTTCACCCATGTCGGTCTACGCCGGACAGGTCCCTCACAGATTATGCTACCTAAAAGGGTTTCCCCAGATCCGGGTTAGGATCTATAAAAACTCTGATACGAAGCCCACAAATGTAAAGCAAACAAAGTAATTAATTGAAAGTAAAAGTGATCTAAACCCTAAGGTAACCCCACCTTTTTTAGAATTCCCCAGCAGAGTCGCCAGTTCTGTGATACGGTGGGAGAACTGACTTGAGGTTTTGCGTTTGTATTCGCAAATGTTGCGGTTAGCAAGAGTCGCCACCGACTTTTTATTTTATCCTAAAGAAAAGGTTAAAAAAGCACAGCAAAAACCTTTTGAGATATTTCGTGGGTTCGGGGGGGTAGATTATGAAAAGGGAAGGTATTAGCACCCTTTTCATCCATGGTTATCCATGGGCTCTTAGTTACTTGGTTTTTTAGATCACTTGCCTTGTTTTTCGATTGCTTTGAAAATGGTGTGTGTGTGGGTGCTTTTTGAAAATGTTTTGGAAAAAGATGCCTTGTCTTAGGCAACTAATGTATTTGACTCGTGTTTGAGTGTTTTACAAAAGTGTGAATCTTTTCGAAAAGATGTTTTCAAATGTTTTTGAGGGTTTGTTTGAAAGTGTTGTGGATTGTGGTTTTTGAAAATGAGGCAAGTGTTTTTGCAAGTTTGATCTCAAGTAACTAAGAGTTTTGGCTACCCTATTGTACTCAAAGGTTTTTGTCATGTTTTAACCTCTTTTAACAATTTTGTTCTACCATTGAAATTGGTAGACAATCTTGCGTTTAGGAAGTTTATTCGGGACGGGCGCGGGTCATCGTATGGACCATGAATGCAATGATGCCAGGTGTCTTTGGCAATTTGTTTTGAAGGGACTATGATCATTCCGTTTAGGAAACACTTTGAGACTTATGATCATTTGATTTTGTTTTGCCAAAGATACTCGACGTGCAAGCATGGCCCATTTTGGAAGGCAACATGTGGGATTACCCTAGGGGGTGCAAGTGTGATTGTGTATTGATTACATGTATTTGTCTTGTATTAGGTTATCTAGCGTTTGATTTTATGTACATACAAACCCTAGGTCTAACCATGGTATAATTGAAAAGCTGTAAATTGCGGAATGTAAATCTACGCTATTACAAAATAGTGTCCGGGAGTGGGGGTATAAATGTACAAGGGGATGAGACTTACAGTATCCAATAAGTTACAACCAAATCGAATGTCGCAATCAATATGTAAATATCGAATATACAAATATAAGATAAAATGTGTGTAGGGTAATGTGTTGTGTAAGTGTACAAGTGTATATGTATGTGATTTGTGTAACAAGTGCGAAATGTGAAATTGAGTCGTATTAGGGTTTTTGACCTAGATAAATGTTTTTAAATGTATTTTTGATTTATATGTTGAATTATGTACAAAAGAAAAATGTCTTAATCGAATGTTCAACTTTTAATTAAGAAATGTATCTTTATTTGTTTATATACAAAAAGTATTTTGTTATTTTTATGTACGAAAATAAATTTATAAAAAAAAGAGGTATTTTCAATTATATTATATGATATAAATGATATGTATTATTTTATATACAAAAGTGTATTAATTAAAAGAAAATGTTTTCAAATTTAATTTATATGATATGTACAAATATGTATTTTAATTAAACAAAATATTTTCAATTTAATTATGTATGAAAAAAAGAAAAGATAACATATACGAATGTATTTCAATATGTGTTAAAAAATGTTTTTAAGTTAAAAAAAGTATATATAATAAAAATGTTTTAATTAAAATGTAAAATAATATATTTTGTATTAAAATGATTCTTGTAAAAAAAATAAAATGTTTAGATAACATATATAAAAAGGTTAGTGTTTAGAAAATGCTTGGTTAGAAGTTGTGATCTTAATGGGCTTTTGAGGAGATTAGCAGCGGGTCTGGCCCAAGGTTTGAAACAGATTTCTTTAGGGTTAGGCATTTGTTTTCAGAACGAAAGTTAGGGTTTGTGAGGTGACGACGGCGCGTTCGTCTTCTCCGTTTCCATAGATGCAGAAAGTGGTCTTCTTCGCCTAAGCCATCAGCGCCCATGCCTCCTTCTTCCCTCCATTGGCAATGTTAAGGTGTCGGAAATTAGGTAATGAATCTCAATCTTAATTTTGTTAGGGTTTGTTTGCATGTCGTGATTTCATGTTCGTTTCTGATCTCTATTCTTATTACAATGATTTGTTGAAGCATGATGAAAGGAAAAAAATGAGGGTGAATACTACCTGGAAGAGGAGGAAGGAAGGTGAGGGTGCCTGGAGGCTTTGATGCTTGAAGAGGAAAAAACGTGATGCTGATGAACTTGATGTCCCTGGTATTTTTATCTGATTGATATTTTTGCCTATGGTTTTGATGATGATTTATGCTGAGAAACCCTCTTGAATTTGCTTCTTTATCTCTTCTACTGCCACTGTATATTTGCGTGCTTGTTGCTTATGTTGGATGCTATGATTTTGATGATGATGCTAGATTTGCCTGAAAACCCTTCTTAAAATTCACTCTTTTTTATCTTCTTCTTCCACTATGTGTTGCCCTTGGGAATTTATACGTTGCCTCGAACATTTGCTTTGAATACTTTAGAACATTGCTGCCTTGAGTGTGGGTTGGAATATGATGCTTGTTTGACTGCCTTATTGCCTCTCCTGTGTGTTTGCTTGCCTAGAACTTTTGCTTCCGTTGCCTCAAAATGTTTTGCCTTGAGCTTGCCCCATGATGTGTTTCACTGAGGGCCTAGGTTACCTTTGAAAATTTGTTGCTAGATGCTATGGTTGAAACAACTGTTGTTTTGATTAGCTTCTTTCTGGATTGCTTAATTTGAAATGGCCAATGATGAACATTTTCCTGAGGCCTGGAGGGTTTGGGGTTGGTTCAGTTTTTTGGGTTTGTATCTTTCTCTTCTATCTTATTCTGAACTGAGTTTGTATTGAAGCAGAGTTGAGTGCTTGATGCAGGTTTCTTGCTTTGACAGTAATGAGGTCTCTTGACTTGTTCAGTTTGTATATTTCTCTTCTATTCTCCCTTTTCTATTCTGAACCGTCTTGGTATTGGCTTTTGCCTCTTTGTATTATGCAGAGTTGTGAAGTTTGTGGACAGGTTCAGGTTTGATAGATTTTGGTTATCTTTTTGCTTAGGCTCCACTGAGTGGTATATTTCTTTCTTTTTCTCCCTTCTGAATTGTGTTGAACTGTGTTATATCTTCTATATCTTTTCTATCTCCTCACTTCTCTATCTTGCCTGCTATGCTGAACTGAGTTGGCTTTATCTTTTCTGCTGTCCTGATGCCTATGCCTAACCTGAACTGAGTTTGCTTTATCTCTCTTTACTCTCTCTTAAAGTACAGTTTAAGAATTTTTTAATGTTTATACTTGTACTTTTCTGAAGGGGCTATGATGGGAAATGATGATTAAGATTTCTTGCATAATACATTACTGCATCTTTTTCTCCAGCTTTTGTGCTTTGCTCTGACTTTGCATTTTGATATCTTGGCAAAAATCTTTTCATGACAGCTTTTGAGCTTTGATAGCAACTTGTACTACTTTGATTTCTTTCTTTGAGTAAACTGACAGTAGTGCCTTTGCTTTGGATGGAAAGTTTGAGATTGGATTTGAACTATATGGTTTTGAATTGGAAATTGAGATTTTAAATTTCTATGCAGCTTGAAATTTGTAACTTATGCATTTTTGACATTTGCATTCATGAATAAAAAAATCTTCCCTCTCTGTGAACCGGGAGAAATCCCGTGATTTGCAGAGAGGGTCAACTGATCCCAGTCAGTGGCCCCTAATGATGAGCAATTTTAACTGTCTTTGCTATTAACTGCATTCTGACTTTTCTTGTTTCTTTTCGCAGATAAAAAATGGAGCACCGGAGCGGAGTGAAGAATGAAGAATATTAGAAAATAGGATAGTTTTAATTTTATGTAATATTTAAATTAATGTATATCATTGTTTATAATTTAAATTATAAACAACAATTTGTACAAATAATTCAATTATTCAATAAAATCTAAATTATCCAATTAATTCCAATTTCTTTATTGTTTATTTATTTATTTAAAATTCTTAGAATTAAAACAATTGAAAAATAAATTCAATCATTCAATTTCAGAATAATAAATAACTAAAATAAAACAACATTGATCAATTAATCCTGTCTTATCCAACATCCAAAGCAAAGCAGCAATTAACCCAAATAGACTGATCAAACACATAAACACTGTGAATCCAATACTGCATCCTGCATCTGACTGGCCCAATCAAAACGTACTAAATTCAAAACCACTGTCTCTTTTGCTGATTAAACCAAGATAACGCGAATTTTAATCCGAATCTTGAAATAAACCGCAGAGTGCTGTGGAATTCAAATTCTTCTGAGAATATGCCCATAAAACCCTAATTCCCGATTAAATGCCAAATCACGCTCGCTTGATCAAAATTGAACCAAAAATCAACCAAACCCTAAGCCCACTGTACGAAACAATTCAGAGCTCTGAAAATCAGTAAAAACCCTAATTCTGCTTGACTGTCAAGAAAAGTCCGTTTGTCCGATTCTTGAGCCAGTTTGAAAAGTCAGGAAATGTTTGAAGCTGAGATTTCTTGGGGAAAAATGCGAGGGCAAATTTTGGGGTACAACACATATGTACAGCTTCAGCAAGTTAAGGACTACATCTTTGCTTCACAAATCAAAGCCTAAGGATTCCTAAATAGAGAGATAGAACTTTGAAAAATACCTTCTTCAGTTGAGTTTGGATATGGCAACGTGGGGACTTTGAGTGAGGCCTGAAGATCGTGTGAGCTTCCTTGAAGTTCCCTCAAGCTATCCCAATGCTCAGCTTTCCTTGAGGATGCTTGAAACTTCCTATAGAAGTCAACCTGCAACCTTCAAAAATGGAAATGGTGAAGCTTGAAACAGGGCACACAGTTACAAGACAAGGGCCTGGATAGTTTAGGTAAGATGTATGTAAAGTGTTTGAAGTGTTTCAAAGCAAAACGCACGAGCCAATATTGATTTGGCAAAGGTTCTCCAGAAGATGTCCTATTTGGGAAGGAACTTGGGTTTTTTGTGTTTGAGAGTGTTTTGAATGTTATGAATTCATTTTTTTGGCTTGTTACCAGTTTCTGAAGTTGTTTCAAATGAAGCCAAGCCTTGCCTTTAACAGATGGATCAGTTCACTTGACATTTGCAAGTTTGCTTGCTTTTGAAGAAAGTTGACATGACCATGCCAAAGGCCTGTACAGGCTAGCTTGTGGACTGCAGAGGGTTGGTGTACTTTGCCTGATGTTTGTGGATCTTGTTTGCAACAAAAGATCAGGTCCATGGCTTAAGAAATGCAAAGTTGCAAAAAGGCTTGCTTTATCATAGTTTTATGAACTTTACGCCATTTTTGGATTAATTCATTGTACAATGCTTCAAAAGTCAAAACAAGACCATTATCCATTGAGTTTGCATTTAATTATGGAGTGTAGAATGTATTTGGGACCTGTAATGCAAGTTACAAGCATGCTAGGACAGATTTGCAACTTGAAGCATTTGTAAACATGGCTTGAACAAAAGTGATAAATTGCAATTTTCCCTTCTTCGATTCTCCCTAACCATAAATGATCTTGGAGAGTTCTCTGACATTTTGGAAAGCTTGTAAAATTCTCTACAATCCATCTTTGAAATGAATTTTGAGATACCTCTTGGAACTAGGTGAAAATTTGCCATGAAGTTAGGTCAAAAACCTGCCTAAACTAGGGCAAAATTTCACTAAGTTAAAAAGTTTATGGACCCCTATTCACAAAATCATAACTTGAGATCCATGCATCTTTTGGGAAAACTTTATGAATCAAAGTTGTATATTTCCTGGAGGACTACAACTTTCATGTTGGAAGTTTCCTTTGAATCCAATTGCATCACGATGAAAAAGTTGTGGAAAGTTGGGAAAAAATAAGAAATTTTCCATACTTAGAAATTTTCTGTTATGAAAATTTTCAAATTAAAACCCTAATTTGCAATTTTAGGTTTCTTGATCAACAAGTTCCACATTTTGACCTATCTTGATGAATTATGACCCTTGGTACTTGATTTTGACCAAAAAGTCAAAGTTTGACTTTTCAGTGTACAGTTGATTTTTGATCAGTTGACTGGAAAATTCATCTGTCAATCCTATGCATTTGTGATCTTTTGAACTGTGTAATTAGGTCAAGATGATTCTATTGAGTCTTTGAAATCATACTTGAACCCAATTGGTCATTTGCTAGGTTAAAAATCAGAAATTGCCCTTTCTCAGTCAAAACACTAATTTTGACCATTTTGCCCTTTTGATGATTTGATCAAATTTCTTGAGGAGTTATGGTCCAAACTTGATAAAATGGTACATAGGAGCCTAGAATCTTGTTGGGGATCAAAAATTATGAAGTTTGGCTGTAAATTGGCCATGGTTGACTTTTTCCCCAATACAGTTGATTTTTAGGTCAACTGTCCAATTGACTGGGCAAAAATGTGATTCAAGGCTTGAAACTTGGTATGGGCAATCTTAGGGGTCCAAGATGGTGTATGAAAGTAACATGAAGCATTGATGGTCCAAAAATCCTTGTGCAAACTCAAACCCTAATTTCAGGTCATCAGTGCAAGAGGAGGTCTTGAGCTGAGCAAACCCTAATCCTGTCTGGAGTCCAAGAAGTCTTGTGAAGAAAAAACTTGATAATATGAGAGGGAAAATTTGGGGTACAACAGGGTGAAGTAGGAACTAAAATATTACAACCACATCGAATGATAATGAAAAGAATGTGAAATCAGTGTAGAATAAAGGAAAAATGCATTTTTGAAATGCTATGTGTCGACCCATGCTGCTATGCATCGACATATAGCTTCTCCTTGCTCCTGTAAAGTGAAATCTGTTTAGTATGGTTCGACATATAATGGGATGTGTCGACTCATGCACCTTCTTGTATCGACGCAAAATACGTATGTATCGACTCATAGGCTTTTCCAACTTCTGTAAAGTGAAATTTGTTCAGTATCGGTCGACACATAATGGGATGTGTCGACTCATGAACCTTCTTATATCAACGTGAAATGCGTATGTGTCGAATCATAGTCCTTTCCAATTTCTATTTTGTGACCTGAACTCAGTATGGGTCGATACATGAGGGTCGTGTGTCGACTCATACCCTGTATTTTCACCAAGATGAGTCGACACATGCGGATATGTGTCGATACATGTTGCATTTTCCTACCTTAAACATCATTCTTTGCATACATCAGTTAGTTTTTAACATATAAATGAATAATATGAACAACAAATAAATGATTAACTTCAAAAATAGTGATTGTTACATCCTATAAACATAAGAGTTGATGTATGGAAAAGTCAAGGTAAAGATGACTTACCTTAAAACTGCACTTTATGTTTTGGATCCAAACACCCTTCAAGATGTTGTATGAACCTTAAGGAAGCTCCAGCAGGCTGCTAGACTTTCCTTTTTGTTGAAGGTTACTAAACAACCTCTGTGTGGTATGAAATGTTTGGATGGTTTTTAGATGGGATATGCAAAGTGTGATAGGTTTAAAGGTTTAGACTTCAAAACTCAAGAGTGGAGGTTTTATGGACTGTTATGGCTTTTTATGAATATGAGATTTTAAGGGTTTATCAATAAAACTTATGGCTATTCTCCTTGTTCTCTCTCTCTCTCTCTCTCTCTCTATTTTTTCTAACCTCTTTTCCTTGCAAATGCTTCTTCTATTTATAGGCAAGGGACTTGTGAACAAAGGCTGAATAGGTTTACAAAACAACATGTTATGGTTTGGTTGGGATGTAAGTATCAAACTATGTCAAGTACTCCATGGTTCCAAGATCAAGTACCAAAGTTGTTGGTTTAGAGGGGTTGGTTTCCCTGTTTTATGGTGGAGTGAAATCAGAAACAAGCAAGGTATGGGCTCAAGACAAACTTTGTACCAAAAGGCTTGCTTTTCAAGAGTAGCAATGGTTCCTTTATGCCATAAATGGAAAGATCTTTTGGACAATGGCTCAAACACTTGGGAAATAGCTCAAGCTCTTGTGTAAACATTAAATTATGTTGAGATTTACAAGTCACAAGACCTGTAAAGTGAGATTATGCAGCACATCATGCCAATTGGATTATGTGTTCTTCAACAAAAATGGCTTGTAATTCAAGAATGGATGCTCAACTTCAGATCCTTGTATCTTCTAGCTCAAATATGATAAATTCATGCTCTTGGATGTTTTGGAAAGCTTGAAACACCCTCTATAACTTTTAGGTTGGCCATTTTGACAAAATTATCTTAGAACTATGTGAAAAAACTCCAAGAAGTTGGGATAAAATCCTGCACAAAATCTGTTGAAAATTTCTCTAAGTGTTAAATGAAAATGTCATGACTTCATGAATTTATAACTTGAGATCCAAGCATATTTAGGAGAAGTTGTGTAAAGAAATGTTGTAGATATCATGGAGATCTACAACTTTCATGTTGAAAGTTTCCCTTGAACCGTCTTGCATCTTGGTGAAAGAATGGCATGAAGTGATGAAATTATCATGTATAAAAACACTTAGAAAATTTCTAGGTCTTGGAAATATTGACTTTTCAAGTTGACTTTTGACTTTCTTAAATTCTTAATGATCAAGCTTGATATTTTTAAATGTCTTAATGAAATTTGATCTTTGGGTTGTAATGTTGACCAAAAAGTCAAAGTTTGACTTTCCAGTATGCAATTGACCATTTTGCCCTTGTGCCAATTTCAAGCCTAAATTGATGTATCAGTGCTGCAAACTTGACGTCTTAGAATATCTTGTGAGCAAATACTTGACAAACGAGAGGGCAAATTTTGGGGTACAGCACATTGGTTTCACAAGGAATTGGCAGAGGAATTGGCAGAAGTCATAAACCAAGTATTGATTAATAGATTGGAAAGCATAGCAAATAATTTAGATGAAACCTAGAATCAGTACGAAAAATTGAGGGTTAGAAATGAAGAATTAGGGGATGCTATGTTAGAACTTCAAATTAAACTCAACAAGATGTTGAAGTGGAAAAAAAAACATTGAAGATTTTGTGTTTTGTAATGTTATGTGTATTTGTTATTAAGTTGTATTAGAAGTAGGAGTATGTAGCAACTTTGTGTGTAATTTTATCAGTTTGGGAAATTTATGTGCAAGCTTGTGTGTAATTTTAACACATGTTATCAGTTTAAAAAGACTTATTTTGTTTGGCATATCATTAATAAAAGCATATCAGTTTGGCATATCGTTAATTGTAGCAACATAATTTTGGGCACATTTTATCAATAAATGAACACATCAGATTACTTAAACTGAAAATACGTAGTTGGCATGTTACATAAGTATGTTACATGAGTATGTTCCAAAATACTGACATGTTACATAGACATGTTTCAAAAGGTTGACAGAATGACATGTTACATAAACATGTTCCAAAATACATAAACCCTATAACTAGATGGTCCTCTTTGATGTGCTTCTCTTGGTTGGAGTAGATCGCCTGGTGGTAGGACCAATTGCATTCTTGGCTGCTGAGAGTCTTGTTGTTGGTCCTGGGGGTACAAAGGGCCTTCTCACACCTAGTTTTTGTAGCTTTCCAGTTCCTCTAGCTTTCTCCTTTGTGCCTTTCCCTAGTACTACTTTCCCTTGTGAAGACTGAGTTGCAGTCATGTAACCTTGTACAACTAATGCTTGTGTTGCTGCAACCAGACTTGCAGTGGTTTGAGATGTTGAAACTTATATTGTCCCAATCTGACTTGCATTGGTCCCAATGTGACTTGCATTGCCTTGTATTTCCTTTCCTTGCCTTACCTTGCCTTTAGTTGCAGTGCCTTGTGTTGCCTTGCCTTGCCTTGAGTTGAATTGCCTTGTGTTGCATTGCCTTGTGTTGCATTGCCTTGAGTTGCATTGCCTTGTGTTGCACTGCCTTGAGTTGTGTTGCCTTGACTTGCATTGCCTTGAGCTAAAGTGGTTTGAGTTGCATTGCCTTGTGTAGCATTATTTTGAGTTGCATTGCCTTGAGTTGCAGTGGTTTGAGATGCATTGCCTTGCCTTGCATTGCCTTGAGTTGCAGTGGTTTGAGATGCATTGCCTTGCCTTGCATTGCCTTGAGCTGTAGTGGTTTAAGACGCAATGCCTTGTGTTGCATTGACTTTGCAGTTTTTCTTGTTATGTCCAGTTTTCTTGCACCTAGAACACTTTACAATTAAACCAATTCTTCTCAATTTTCTGGCAGTGCCATCAATCTCCCCTTTCTTAAGATTTCTCCTTTTCTTTGGTCTACCAGGCATCTTTCTAAACTTAGGTGGTTGTACATCAGGATATGGAGTTTTGGCCCACAGATTGGATCCACTCACAGGATAAAGCACAAACCTATATATTGTCTTGTACCTAGATACCCTATAATAATATGGAATGTAATCATCAACTTTAAAATTCCTACTCTTCATGGCTGACATGGCATGGACACATGGAAGTCCTGTGAGTTCCCACCTTCTGTAGGAGCACAAGTAATCCTTCAAGTTCACAGTGAATGTTTCAGCTGAGTTTTCCACATGCCTTACTTCAAACATATGCTCATCTGACATTTTGCATTTAACATTAACAATAACATTTAACAGTTTACAATTAACAATTAATAGTCTGCAATTAACATTAACAATAACATACCATACCTTACAAGCCATAAGTTTGTGTAGAAACTTGTTATGTCCATCTTCTTTCTAATGTTGGAAAAAATATTGTTACCAGATATTTCTTAGAACCTCATTCTATTTTTTCCCATCTCTCCATCATGTAAGTTCTGATATCCTCAAGCATTGTTACAAGTGGTTTAGCCCTAGCTTCAACAATAACACTGTTAAATGCCTCTGACATATTATTGAGCACAACATCACACTTGTTGGTAGTCCTAAAATATGATCTAGACCAATATCTTGGTGGAGTCTTCATCATATGGAGATATGCCTCTCCACTGATCATTCTCATTGCCCTCATCTCTCTTTCCCAAGCTTGTGAGTATGTAGATTTAGCATCCTTCCAGATAAGGTCCTTGAATATTTTTCCAGAATACCTCTTCTTGAAATTGTTATACAGACGCCTAACACAAAAACGATGTTCAATATTGGGCAGCAACTCTTCCATTACAGGTAAAAGTCCCTGCAAAATAGATTCATAACTAATAGTAAATTATTAAGAAAACAATCAGATAAATGTAAAGATTCAGTGAAGTATTTAGTGTACCTTCTGTTGGTATGAAATGAAAGGGTATGAGCGACATTCTTGTCCACCCCCCAGATCATCAATCAATAGCTTCAAAAACTATGTCCAGCTATCTCTATTTTCACCTTCAACAATCGCAAGTGCTATGAGAAGCATCTGATCATAATGGTAACTCTCATCCTCACTGTCATCAGAATTGGATTCATCGTGCACCTGACCATCAGTATTTGGCTCCACTTCAACAGGCTCCACTTCAACATTTGTTGCTTCCACCCCTACATTTGCATCATTCAATCCAGCATTAATTTGTTCCATAACAACACTTGGATCATTCAATCCATCATTAACTTCATCCACACCAACAACAGTCTCCTTTAACTTTCCTTCAATGTCATCATGCAGCTTACTAAGAAACTCCTCCATCTCATCTACAATGTTCTCAGGCTCCTCAACAGGACCATCACAATACTCAGGTTGAGACAAACTGTGTTGAATGTAAACATGATGAATGGTGCACCCTGTATAGGTCTGTAATTTCTAGGGAACCTTTGTCATCAACTAGTTCATTCATCCTAAATTATGGGTCTTTGTAATACATTTTCTCTATATTGTCTGTATAACCTAAGTCTTTCAATACACCAACTAACTCGAAGTAACTTCACCTATCAACATCTACTGACAATTCAGATATCATGCCTCCTTTATAGACACTAGGCTCTGGATCAACGAACTCACCACTGTGGTGGATTACGAGTTTCAGAAATTCATCCATTAAACGTAAATCCTAGAAATCCCATAACAAATATTCAGAATCCCATAAAAAATATTCAGTTACGAAGACAAAACAAGAATAACATACCTGGAAAGCAATCACCTACGGAGTCACCTTCTCAAGTTTCGCAAGCCTCTTCGCAAGCCTCTTCCTCTTTCCTTTGGCTTTCGTTTTGGGAAAACAGAACATGCATATGCGATCTTGAGCTTTGGGAGATTGTGTGTCCTTATTCTCTATTACGTTGCCTCCAACAAACCACTTCAAGCATGACAACTGCCACCTGGAGTTTGCATTTTGTATTTCACTAACGTTTCACTAACGAAAGGACTAACGTGGTTGCACTTTGAACTTAAGGGACCATTTTGGCACCAAAAAAAAAGATAAGGGACCAAAGTGAACCATGACCTATAGTTAAGGGACTAAAATGAGTATTTTTCCTTTATTTTATGAACTTAATTTTGAGTTCAAGTTCGACTCATTTGGTTCATGAACCAAATCCAACTAATTAATTACCAATCGAATCTCGAATTATTTTCTAGTTGGTTCGGTTCATTGCCAGACCTACTAAAAAGTGAAAATCAACATAAAAATTAGCATTTTATAAAAGATTTTATTTTTATTTTTGACTAACCATATATATATATATATATATATATATATATATATATATATATATATATATATATATATATATATATATATATATATATATATATATATATATATATATATATATATATATATATATATATATATATATATATATATATATATATATAACTTTTTGATTCATTGATTGTTTGACTTGGCACTTATGGTAGGTACTTATGCTTTTCCAATTTTCTTGTTGGATTGACGGTCGACACTTATGCTTTTTCAGAAAGATTGAGAGATTATAATTAGATTGAGATTTGAGAATCAGAAAGAATGTATATTCATAAACTAGGATAATATTTTGTGACTTTTGAGTCTTAACAAAGAGTTAGAATTCTAACTTTTCAATGATTTATATTACCTATATCATTATTTTAATTTTAGTGCCCCAGTTAGACTCTTTAGTTTCTAAAATTATAGATATATTAATTGATTTTATTCTACTCTACATTTTATTTAAGGGAAATTACATTCATTTATTAATTTGACTTTGTAGTAACCCTGTAATTTTCTTAGTCAATATTTTTCAAAAAAAAATTAAAGCAAGTATTT
Source organism: Vicia faba (assembly GCA_948472305.1). Lineage (NCBI taxonomy): Eukaryota > Viridiplantae > Streptophyta > Magnoliopsida > Fabales > Fabaceae > Vicia > Vicia faba. The sequence continues at coordinate 922,429,316 of OX451737.1, forward strand.
TCATAATAGAAAATTCTCTTTTAATGTATATATGTAGGTAAAAAAAATTGGGTGCCCCTAAAATTATGGTGCCTTGGGCTCCCGCCCTGCGAGCCCATGCTCAGGGCCACCCCGGATTATAGTTGAAGCATTTTAGTCCAATGTCGATTAATCATCAATCTCTAGCCTCTAGCCTCCAAAAAAGACTTTCTTCTAATGAAACATGGATCCCAAAGTTTATGAATCGCTCTGTCTTATAGAAAAAAACTATGAATCATATTAATTGTTCCACACCCTCTATCAAGTGGTTGCACTTCATGACTTACGCTGACGTGGTAGACACACAAAAACTCAAAACCCACCATATTAAGATCATAGTGTACCACGATAAATATCGTAGCTTCAATGATATTTTGGCATCGGGAAATGCAAAGTTAAATAATTGATTTCTTTATAATTATTCTTTTCTTTAATCTCTGTTTAAGTCTCCTTGACTTCTTGTCATTGCAACCCCACAATGAAAATATTATAGAATTTGTCTAGTTAGATTGATTTTAAATTGAGGTTTTCACAATGACTTGAATCCTATTCTTGACTTTCTTTGTTTTGTTTCATAAAAAATTTACTAAATATATAATTAAAATATTAGAAAGTTTACTAGAAAATATGTAGTATGACTAGGTGTCATCAATACCATATGTGTCACTTCATCCAAACCCAATCAAATATGAAAATTCGTTAAGTATCTATGGCCTTAAACAAGTCGGCATAAATTGGTATGATATACTCTCATCTTTACTACTTAAAACACAATTTTCATAGACTTCCTTTAACCATTCCTTATTCATCGGGAGAATCAATTCTTCCTTCGCTCTATTAGTTGTGTATGTAGATGATGTAATAATTATAGGAAATTCAGTAAAAAAAATTGATTAGATCAAAACCATTCTCCATGATTTCATTGAAAATTAATAATTTAGGACAACTTAAATACTTCATTGGTAGTAAAGTTTCTCATTCTAAAAAAAAGACGTCCACTTTTCTAAAGTAAATATTACTAAGACCTCCTGATAAATGTATGATTTTTGGGATATAAAAATGTGTCCACACTCTCTCATTCCTTTTCAAAACCACACAAGGATAATGACACATCTCTTGAAGATATTCCTGCATATAGAAGACTCATTGACAAAATGTTATAATTCACCACAACTAGGTATGACTTTACCTACATCACTCAAAAGTGCAATCAATTTCTCACTAGTTCCACCATAAATCATTATCATGCAGCTATCAGAGTTCTAAAGTATATCAAAAACTGTCCATGTAAAGGTTTGTTCTTTCCCAAAGATTCTCCTCTCCATCTTCTTAGTTTTTATGATGCGAACTAGGTTGTATGGACTCAAGAAGATTCATTTTAGATCAATGTTTCTTTATTGATAAATTTTTGATTTCTTAGAGAATAAAGAAACAATTGACCATTTCTAAATCTTCTTCCAAGACTGAGTATAGAGCCTTTGCAGATGCCACTTATGAATTGTAATAACTCCTTCACTTACTTAAAGAACTTCAAATAATGTACTACAAACTGCCGGTACTTTAGTATTCCATTCATATTGTTGCAAACCGTGTCTTCTGTAACGCCCGTAATTTAATTAATTATTTAATTAAATTATTTTTGGAATATTTATGAAGATATGTTGTTATATAATTGGATTTATTTCATTAAGTGGAGAAATAATAATATATTAGATGTATTATATTATTATGTGGTGAAATAATATTAGAAGTGTAATATTATCAAGGTGGGCTTAATTTGAGATAGTAGATGTAATAAGGGGGTGTAAGTTTGGAGCCCACTAAGGAATAATAGAATATTAGATTATTTTATTATTTGTTGTTAGAATAGAAGAAAGAAGAAGTAAGAAGAAAATAAGGATTTGAGGAGAACGTGAAGCTGTTGGAAATAGAAGGAGACGGCAAGAAAAGATTCAACCTGGAAATTGTAGAGCGACCTTCAATCCAAGGTAAGGGTGGGGTTCTGGCTTTATAATTGGGTTCATGATATTTGATATGTGGGGTTAGAGGATTGTTGTTTTTGTTCTTGAATTGGATGATGTATGATGAAGATTTGATGAATTTGAATGAATAATGACGTTATGATGTTGTTTAATCGATGTAGTATTATAGGTTAATGATTAGGTGATGAATTACCATGATTATAATGAGGTTTGTAGGACTGTAAAATAATTCCCGTAGTGAAATTACAATAGAAAATGCAGAGAATTATGCAGACTGTAGCAGAATGTGTCGACCCCAAACTGAATGTGTCGATACATAGGCATTGTTAGACTCAGGATGAGTCAATCCATGGAGGGCTTGCGTCGATGCATGATGAGTACAAGACTCAGGATAAGTCGATCAGAGAGGAGCATGTGTCGATACATGTTCTGATTAGGACCAGGATGAGTCGATCCATAAGGAGGATGTGTCGACTCATGATGTGCAGGAGAAGCATTATGCGTCGACCCATACTGACTAATTTCGACAGAATCAACTTTAAAGTGTTGTAACTTGAGTTTTAGGATGTTGTTTGATATGCCGTTTGAAGTTTTGATTAGCTAACGCGATGAGCTTTATTCTAGGTGATTAAATGATGGATAAGAAGTGTAATCCTAGCAGATAATGCATGATTTAGAATTAATTCCCGTAGATGACTGTTGTGTTGTTTTTGGACAGAATGATGAAGGTGAGATGTTTAGAGGCTGTTGTTAGAATTATGACAGTAGGATTAGTGACAGTAACGATATAAATTAGCAGAATAACAGGATGGCTTACTGTACTATTAATATACAGTTGGTTATTGGTGAGATGTTATTGATGAAATTGTGTTCAATGATTTTGTGATGATAAATGATGTTTAATAAATTATGAGATGTTGTTAATTGAGATGTTTTGAGATGATTGAGATGTTGTTGTTTTGAGATGATTGAGATGTTTTAAGATGATTGAGATGTTCTTGTTTTGAGATGATTTAAAATGTTGTTAACTTGGGTTTTGTTATTACATTCATGATGAGTCGCATACATTGCACTTTTGAGATGGAGCTTATGCTCGTTGAGATGGCCTGGATTGGTAAATTTTGAGATGAAGGCTATGCCTTGTTGATGCCTCTATTAATTGGCAGATTTTTGAGATGGGAGTTCTGCTCCAATGCTACCACATGCATTTGCATAGTTTTGAGTCGCATTATATGATTGAATAATGAAATTTATTTGATGTTGATGAATGAGTATATAAGCTATAATTATTTCTAATTATGAGACGAGAAGTGGTGATATTATTGATCTAATTTAATATATTAATTATCATGCGCTTTATTATATTGTTAGATATCTCACCCCTTCTGTTTGAATGTTGCCCTTATGTTGGTAACGTGCAGGTAATCAAGAGTGAAGGTTGTATACCTTCAATAGTTTAAGTCGGTGTCATTGCTCTGATATGTAACACTCGGGGGGATGAACTTTTGTTGATTTTTGATTGTTGATTTTCAGTTGTTGACTTTTAAATTAAATTATTATTAATTACGAGATGTTTCGAAGTTGCTGTTTCATTTAGAGATGTTATTGAAGAATTCTGCTGCGTAGTTGTTGAATTGTTTTATTAAAGATGTTATGACGATGGTTCATCTGATGTTTTAAAAGTGTTATATATCCATGATGAATGCAATGAATTTGTTAGAAGAATTTGTGACGTCCCGATTCATCTGTATGTTTGAAATTTTATAACTCTGATTTATTTTGCAAAATTGCTTGGGGTAGAATTGGGGTGTTACAAAGTTGGTATCAGAGCAAAAGGTTGGTCCGACCTTGTCGTCGAGTCATAGTTGTCTAACAATTGAGTATTGTTATTTTGATGTTCTAATTATTGTTTATGTTGTAGTGAGAAGTTGAGATGGTCGGGAGGAATGATGCTGCTCTTGCTGCTGCTCTAGAAGCAGTGACTCATGCGATGGAAAGTCAGCCGAATACTGACGGGAATGCTGGATCTCGTAGCTTGGCGACTTTCCAGAGAGAGAATCCACATACGTTCAAGGGAAAGTATGATCCTAACGGAGCATTGGAATGGTTGAAAGAGATTGAGAGAATCTTTCGCGTGATGGACTGCACTCCAGCGCAGAAGGTTCGTTATGGGACTCATATGCTAGTAGTCGAGACTGATGACTGGTGGCTAGAGACTTGCCAGAAGTTAGAAGCTACAGGTGAGAATGTCACTTGGGTTGTGTTCCATAGGGAGTTTTTGAGAAAGTATTTTCCTGAAGATGTCCGTGGTAAGAAGGAGATTGAGTTCCTTGAGATGAAGTAAGGAAATCTATCAATTGTTGAGTATGCTGCCAAGTTTGCTGATTTGGCCATGTTTTATCCGCATTACGTTGAGGAAAATGCTGAGTTTTCGAAGTGTATTAAGTTTGAGAATGGGTTACGCCCAGAGATTAAGAAGGTAGTTGGATACCAGAAGATCAGTGTCTTTACTGATTTGGTTGATAGTTGTAGGATTTATGAGGAAGATAATAATACTCATTACAAGATTATCAGTGAGAAGAGGGGTAAGCACCCGCAGAATCGTAGTAAACCCTATGATGCCCCAGTTGGTAAGGGTAAACAGAGAGTTTCTCATGGTTAGAAGACTAGTGGAGGTGATGCTCTTACTGGTGTAATTTGTTTTAAGTGTGGGAAACCTGGACACAAGAGTAATGCGTGCACTACTGAAGTGAAGAGGTGTTTCCATTGTGGCAAGAATGGACATGTTGTATCTGAGTGTAAGCACAAGAATGTGGTTTGTTTCAACTGTAAAGAAGAAGGGCACATTGGTAGCCAGTGTCCGAAGCCGAAGAGGGCTCAGTCAAGTGGTAAAGTGTTTGATTTGGTTGAGGATCAGACAGCTGCCGAGGAAGGACTTATTAGAGGTACATGTTTCATTAATAGTACTCCTTTAATCACTATCATTGATACTGGTGCTACGCATTGTTTTATTGCTGTTGATTGTGTTGAGAGATTCGGTCTTGTGTTGTCTTCTTTGAATGGAGAAATGGTCGTTGATACTCCAGCCAAGGGGTCGGTGACTACTTATTTTGTGTGTGCTAAGTGTCCCTTGTCGATCTTCGATAGAGACTTTGTTGTTGATTTGGTTTGTTTGCCGTTAAGAGGTTTGGATGTGATTCTGGGTATGAACTGGTTAGAGCATAACTGTGTTCATATTAATTGTTATGACAAGTCGGTGAAGTTTTCTACTCTTGAAGAAGAGGAAGACGGTTTGTTGTCTGCTAGACAGTTGAGAAAGTTGATGCAAGAGGAAGCACAAATGTTCTCGTTGATGGCATCGCTATCTGTAGAGACTCAAGCTGTAATTGAGGAATTGCATGTGGTGTGTGAATTTCCTGAAGTTTTCCCTGATGAGATTCCTGATGTACTGCATGAGAGAGAAGTTGAATTTGCTATTGATCTTGTACCTGGTACCAGACCTGTGTCCATGGCACCATATAGGATGTCTGCATCTGAATTGTCAGAGTTTAAGAAGCAATTGGAGGAGTTACTTGAGAAGAGGTTTGTAATACCAAGTGTATCGACGTGGGGAGCTCCAGTGTTGTTAGTGAAGAAGAAAGATGGAAGTATGAGGCTATGTGTTGATTATAGACAGTTGAACAAGGTGGCGATTAAGAACAAGTATCCGCTTCCAAGAATAGATGACTTAATGGACCAATTAGTGGATGCTCGTGTTTTTAGTAAGATTGATTTGAGGTCGGGTTACCATCAGATTAAAGTGAAGGATGAAGATATTCAGAAGACGGCTTTCAGAACGCGTTATAGACATTACGAGTATTCGGTGATGCCTTTCGGTGTTACTAATGCGTCGGGAGTATTCATGGAATATATGAATCGTATCTTTCATACTTATTTGGATCGGTTCGTAGTTGTGTTCATCGATGATATTTTGATTTACTCTAAGTCAGAAGAAGAGCATGCTGAACATTTAAGAGTAGTATTGCAAGTTTTGAAAGAGAAGAAGTTGTATGCAAAGTTGTACAAGTGTGAATTTTGGTTGAAAGAGGTTAGTTTTCTTGGTCATGTGATTTCAGGTAGTGGCATTGCTGTAGATCCATCGAAGGTTGATGTTGTGTTGCAATGGGAGACTCCAAAGTCAGCTACTGAGATTAGAAGCTTTTTGGGATTAGCTGGTTATTATATAAGGTTTATTGAAGGGTTTTCTAAGTTGTCACTTTCGTTGACTAAGTTGACTTGTAAAGGTAGAGCTTTTGTTTGGGATGTTCAGTGCGAAGAAAGTTTTACAGAATTAAAGAAGAGGTTGACGTTGAAGATGTGAAAAACACAAGAAGGGGGGTTGAATTGGAAAAAAAACTTAATCAACGGGCTTAACAGCTTAAAGACACTGTATTTTTATCCTGGTTCGTTTGATCTCAAACTACTCTAGTCCACCCGTCAAGGTGATTTCGCCTCTCTCCAACGAGGTCTTAATCCACTATTCTCAAAGGATTACAACAGCTACTTTAACAACTGTTAAAGTCTTCTTGAGTATAACCACATACCGGTTTATCTCAAGGAAATCTTTTACAAATAATTGAACAAGAGTGTGTTAACGTTTTCTAACAAAACAGTATATCACAACTGTGATAATTACATAAATTAAGCTTGGAATAAAATGAATTTGCTAAAGCTTTAAATATGCGTGGTTTGGAAGGCTTGGCAAATTGTTGTTGTGATCGGTGGATCTGGAACTGACTGTTTAACGCTGGTTCGCGAAATGTCGCGGAAGCAAGAGTCGCCACCGTCTTTTATTTTCTCCAAATGGAAAGGACAAAAGCACAGAAAAATTCCTTAAAGAGATTGCTCTCGGTTCGGGAGGTAGATTATAGAAAGGGAAGATGTTAGCACCCTTTCTATCCATGGTTATCCATGGGCTCTTAGATACTTGCTCATTGTGTTTTCAAAAATGGTTTGTTTGCTTTTCAACTGTGGGTTTTAAAAAGTTTCTTTGAAAGATTTCAGATCGACTCTTGTGTCAGAGTGTTTGAAAACTTGTTTTTGAAAGCTTTTAGAAAATGTGTTGGTGTGAAAAGTATTTTTGAATTTTTGTTTGAAATTAGAGCAAGTATCCTTGAGAACCTACCCTAAGGAATTCGTCTGTGTAAATGTCCTTTAAAGTAGTGCCATCCCACCATTGAGAGGTAGGTAGCACCACCGTTGGAGGTGTTCGGGTCAATTCGAGTTTTAGGGGCGTGGTGATCACCGGAGCAATGGGAAGACACCTTAGAAGCTACCATCATGCCAGGTTCCCGGATCATGAGGACTTACTAAGACGTCCTCTACTCGACGACCACCTTTCGAAAGGCAACAGTGAGGCGTACCCTAGGGGTGGTGTGTGCGAATTGTGTGTCATGTTTCAGTTATTTGTCTTGTCATGTTTATTTGTGATCTACGCTCGATTTTAATTAGGGCCATTCATTCTTGCATGCATATTTAACAGTTATAAAGTTTGCGGGAAATAAATCTAAGGCTATTACAAAGGCGCGGGTCCACATCGCCAAAATTAAACCGGACCCGATTTAGCGGAAAATAAATAAAGCAAAGTAAATAAAAGTGCGAGAAATTTAAATTACAATGCTTTGGGAGAGATACAAAATTAATCAAACGACATAAAATAAAATACGCGAATTAAATAATTAAAAACAATGGACGTTGGATCCTTTTTGCAAAAAATTAGATTTAATGAGGAATTAGAATTAAAAATTAAAAATTAAATGTTTTTTTGGTATTTTGTGTTTTTTAGATTTAAAAGAAAAAAAAAAGAAGGAATTAATTATAATTGACTAACCCTAATTCTATTGTTTTTTAAGTTTATTGTAAAAATATTATATTAACCTAAATTAAACCCTAATTTTTATTTATGTACATTTAATTATAAAAATAAAATAAATAAATAAATAATATTGTGATAAAAAAGGGAAGATTAAAAGGTATAAAAATTATTAATTAACCTAATTCTATATTTTTTGGATTTTTATTAAAAAAGGATTAAAATTATGACCTAATTAAAACTAAATTTATTTACATGCCAAAATTATAGAAAATAAATAAAAGGAATATTATTATTGTAAAAAAAGGAATTAAAGAATCAAAATTAATTAACCTATTTTACTAAATTCATTTACATGTTAATTATTTACAAGAAAATAAATACAATAAATATTTTTTTTTATGTTTTTATCCTTTTTTTTGATTTTTTGTAATGTTTTTATATTTTGATTAAAAATTAAATAAACAATAATTAAAATAAACATAACAATTAAAATAATAATTAAAAGGATATAAGAAAAATAAATAAAATTGGCAAACCAGGGTGGGGTGTAGTCCCAAAATTGGAGGTAAGGTCCAGCAAATCAAGCCCATTAAGCATTGGATCCATTGACTTTGCCAATTTCCATATGGTGCGTTGACTCCTGTGCACGTGTTCCTCAGATCTAGGCCATTGATCTGGAGCAGCTAGGCGCGTGTATGATGGGATGATGATGGAACACGGTGAACCACAATAGGCGCGCTGCATAAGAATTTACGTTGAAAAATAATATTGCAATTTGCCAGACCTGGGACTTGAACCCAGGTCTTTGATGTTACCAATACATGTCCCTGCCACTGAGCCATCACGTTTCAATTGATATATTATATTAAAGAAATAACAAAAAGCAAACCCACGCATAATGGTTAAAAACGCGCGCAAATTTGAAACACCCAACCACTGCTTGCCAACGCATCATCGTCTTCATCCTCTTTTTATTTTTTCTGAAAACACAAGCCTATGGAAACGGTTTTCTGGGCGTGGTCTAAAGCTAGCTACAAGAAAATAGCGACTAGCGCTATGGTGATCATAAATTGATCGCGAGGCTTGTGTCTTCTTCGTCCAGACCTACTGTATACAACCATGGCATTCATGAATCTTAATTTTTCCTTTATGCAAAAGCCCTAATTCAGAAAACCTGCAACCCTAAATTTTAACCATGGCAAAATCGCCTACAACGCATAATAATCAAATTAAAGTTATGGGTTAGCTTTGAAATCATGTCAGGAACACAAATCAAGTCTCAAAAATTATGGAAAATGTATGAATCAATATGCAAGAGCATCAAATATTTTCGGTACAGGGTGTGCCCGTTTTACCAATTCTTGATGCTAGAATGAGTGGTTTCGATTGGTATGTGATCCTTGAAGCTTCAGGAATATGATGGACTCAATATTATGGCTTGAAACGATCTCTAAAGCACTTTTCAGTTCTTGAGTTTTTTCAGAATTTTCAAGTTTGGCTATTGCTTATGAGCGCAGCTTTCAGTCTCAGGAAATTAGGTTTGTGTTCCTGATCATATAGTTAAGGCATTAGGTCAACAAAATTGCACCAAATCCATGGCATTGATAGTTTTCAATATTTGATTTTGTAAAAATCTTTTCATATCTTTTTCATGTGCAATCTTGTGTCAATTAGTTCAAATCAAACCAAAACCTTCCATAATTGGCTAAGCACGAGATATTGATAGTAAAACATGCATGAAAAGATTTTTTTAGGTCAAGTTTATATTTTTCACATATTTAAATAATTTAAATGAATTAATATTGATATAAATTCAAATAAATAATTAAAAAATGAGAAAATACTTCCCCTTGGGCTTAATGGTCGTGCATAGGCTTGGCATGAAGAAACTTGGAAGAAAAATGGGCCCATTTGCATTTTTGGATCATTTGAAGTAAAGTTGACTTTCAAAAATTTCCAAAAATTTCCCAACTTCCACAAGGCATAACTTGCTCAATTTTTAAGCTTTTCACATGTTCTTGGACATTTTGGAAAGGTCTTTGAGTCCTTTAACCAATGCCTTTGGTCCCATGTCATTTTGATTTACCAATCTCAAGTTATGGCCTTTGACTTAAAGTCCCTTTTTGTTGACTTTTGAAAATGACCTATAATGTTGAAATTGATAACTTTTTGTGAGAGCATTTCTTGGACTTGAAGTATGAAGATGAGTTGTAGGAAATGTCTTTCTCTTCAAAATGAGCTTTGGATGGAATTTTTCTGATAATCCATGTGAAAGTTATGCCCTGGTCAATTTCAGTTGACTTTTTCAGCTGTCCAAATATAGTGACTTTTGCATCTTTGATGATTTCTGAGCCAAACTTTGAGAATCATGATCAAGCATTGATCAAATGATGTTTGTGGCTTCAAAATGATATGTTGACCAAAAATTTGAACTTTTGACTGTCAAATGACCATTTTGCCCCTGCAGTTGACTGTAGTGCAATCTAGGGTTTTGACTGTGCAATTTTGAGCTGAATGCCTTGAAACTTGATATGAGAATACTTGACCATCTTTGTAGGCATATGAGACTTGATTGGGCCTTTGAAAACTTCATTTTCTTGATCAGGACACAAACCCTAGTTTTGACTGTATAGGAGACAGTTGAACTGCATAACCCTTGGGGAATTTTGAGACTTTGACTTGACAAATCTTGGAGAATATGGGAGGGCAAATTTTGGGGTACAACAGTTGCCCCTGTTCAATCTTCTTAGACCTGAGGATGCAGATTGGCTGATGTGCCTTTCGTAATCCGAGGGTAGAAGATGATTGGACACTAGAGTGCCCAGAAATTTGCGCTCACATAGTAGCAGTGATGGTGGAGAATGGGCTTACGGATGCCATTTGGAGATTGCTGAATAGGATGATGGGCTTATAGATTCCATCTGGATGTTGATCGCGTAGGAGATTCTTTAGTTAGAACCTGCATACCTGCAAAAGAAGAAAAGAGTACCTGACACGTTGCAGGAGCTGATTTTAGATGCTTGGTATAAATGGGTCCTGACTGGTTACAGGAGTTGAGTCTGGAGCTTCAAACGCTGATGAATGAACCAGGGATGGTTACTGCCTTAACATGGATGGTAAGGGAACCTTGGGCGATTTTAATTTCAACAACGCTCGTTGAGAAAAATCTTGGGTGTCTTCTACTGGGATAAGAATCAGGGAGATCTTAGGGTCGATCTGACTGAACCAGAGAGGCCTTTGACTGGGTAAGAATCAGGAAAATCTTAGGGTCGATTTAACTGAACCGGACAAGGTCTTGGAATATCTTCAACTGGATAAGCATCAGGGAGATCTTAGGGTCGATCTGACTGAACCAGAGAAGCCTTTTGACTGGATAAGCATCAGGAAAATCTTAGGGTCGATTTAACTGAACCGGACAAGGTCTTGGAATATCTTCAACTGGATAAGCATCAGGGAGATCTTAGGGTCGATCTGACTGAACCAGAGAAGGCCTTTGACTGGATAAGCATCAGGAAAATCTTAGGGTCGATTTAACTGAACCGGACAAGGTCTTGGAGTCTTCAACTGGATAAGCATCAGGAAAATCTTAGGGTCGATCTGACTGAACCAGAGAAGGCCTTTGACTGGATAAGCATCAGGAAAATCTTAGGGGCGATTTAACTGAACCGGTCTAGGTCTTGAAACATCTTCAACTGGATAAGCATCAGGGAGATCTTAGGGTCGATCTGACTGAACCAGAGAAGGCCTTGGACTGGATAAGCATCAGGAAAATCTTAGGGTCGATTTAACTGAACCGGTCTAGGTCTTGAAATGTGATTGAGACTTTAAACTGCATCTTTCCTGAAAGGTAAAAGTCAGTCATATGCAATGCATGATATGGATCAAGCAATGATGTTCTCAACATAAAAGAGATTTGTATGATGCAGTGCGTTATGCATGCTATGATGATGTATGTGAAGTTTTATGTATGTTTTCGTCTAGGAAAGTAAATCCTTGACGGGTGCCGGGAAGTCGTATCCTGGGCTGATGTCGAAGAATAGATTTTGCTTCCGCTGGGGATGATAACTGCAAGAATACCGGTAGGAGAAGATAACTCCGTTGAGGAATAAACTTGGCAAATGAAGAGTCTGCGGGGAGAAAAATACTCTAGCGACCATGCTGGGAAGCAATACTCTGTGGGGATAGAGATGCTTTGCTAAATGTTGATAGTAGTTTGCTGGGGATAGGAAGATTTTGTCGACGGCGCTCTTTCCGTGGCTTTTGGCTGACGATAACCCAGTTATATCCTATTGAGGAAATAACTCTTTAAATCAAGTCGGACGACACGTTCGTGCTCTGCGAGGGGAGGAGCTTCCAGAATTTACTGGGGATAAGCTTATCGCTTGGGGATATGAATTCCAATTTTCCTGGGGATCTTGGGTTGGACTCTTCTGGGGAAGTTTGAATTGCAGGGAAGTGATTCCTTTGAACGTTGACGTACCGCCGGGGAACAATCTTTAGACCAAGACTGCCGGGGATGCTTGTTAAGAATGCGTGCTGCTGGGGAAGTATTGAGATCTACGGGAGGATACTCAATTTCCTTGAGATTTGATGTATTGTTTTACTGAACCACTCTATGGGGGATTAAGATACTCGGTCATGTTCTTTAGCTGAACCTACCTTGGTACCTTGGAGGATAGAGCAATTGGATTGTTTAGACCATTCTTTTATTGCCCCTGTTTCTAGTGTCACCTGTAATTAATTCCTTTGTTTCGTGTGCAAATATTTATGAGTTAGCAAATTATTGTCAATGCATACATCACAAATTGAACCTTGGACGTTCTTCTCAAAACAAAACAGGAAAAAGAAAAACACTTGGCACATTTAACTGAAAATATATTTGTATTGATTTTTGAATGGCCTGAAAATAGGCGTTTTGTGTACAAGAGGCTGACGTCCTAGTAAGAGGTATGTCGCCGATCAAAAGAGTTTATACAAGTTTTGTACAAAAGAAAATAAAACAGCTGTGTGAAATATGAATGATCCCACTGGGTTTCAACTCTGCTATTGTCTTTATAACTCTGAGCGTCTCATCACTTGATGACCTTGGTTGAAGGTGAAGCTGACTGATCGATGCCGTTTGAGCTTGATGCAGATACCGGATTCTGGATGCAAAGTGATCAATGAGACATAGTATTACGCCTTTATCCCTAATTTTTGCCTGGACCGCCCTTTCGGGTTTTCGATCCACCGGGATACCCATTTTTGCCCAAGCCGCCCTTTCAGGTTTTCGACTTGCCGGGTGTACAGATTTTTTCATTTTCATCCCTTCATTTTGCCCGAACCCTTTTGGTTTGACGGGAAGCCCTAATTTTTGCCTAGGCATGTCAGCCTAGCGGGTCTTTTTTCATGCGTAGTATTTTTTAACTATGTCTGCATTGGCGGGGTGAGGAAGGTCGTCACCATCCATGTTGGTTAATATCATTGCTCCTCCTGAGAACACATGCTTAACCACAAATGGCCCTTCGTACGTAGGGGTCCATTTGCCCCTTGGATCACTCTGAGGAAGGATGATTCTCTTGATTACCAGATCCCCAACTTGATATTCCTGAGGTCTGACTTTTTTGTTAAATGCCCTGATCATTCGTTTTTGATACGTCTGACCATGACAGATAGCAGCAAGTCTCTTTTCGTCAATGAGATTGAGTTGGTCAAGTCGTGTCTGGATCCAATCATCTTCGTTCAGGTTTGCATCCTTCATTATCCGGAGAGAGGGAATTTGTACTTCAATCGGCAAGACTGCCTCCATGCCATAAACCAGAGAGAAGGGAGTTGCCCCGGTTGACGTCCTAGCTGAGGTACGGTACCCATGCAGAGCGAACGGTAACATCTCGTGCCAATCTTTGTAAGTTACTGTCATTTTTTGCACGATCTTCTTGATGTTCTTATTTGCTGCTTCTACAGCCCCATTCATCTTCGGTCTGTAAGGAGAAGAGTTGTGGTGCTGTATCTTGAACTGTTCGCAGAGCTCAGCGATCATTTTATTGTTTAGATTGGTACCGTTGTCTGTAATAATCCGCTCAGGGACGCCGTACCGACAGATCAGATTGTGCCGAATAAACCGTGCCACAACAGTCTTGGTTACTGTAGCATAGGATGCTGCCTCAACCCACTTTGTAAAATAGTCAATCGCCACTAGGATGAAGCGATGTCCATTAGATGCCGTAGGTTTGATCTCGCCGATCATGTCTATACCCCACATTGCAAACGGCCAAGGCGCAGTCAGAACATTCAGGGGAACCGGAGGAACATGCACTTTATCTGCATAGATCTGGCACTTGTGGCATGTCCTGGAGTGTTGGTAGCAGTCAGCTTCCATTGTGGACCAGTAATATCCTGCCCGTAGGATTTTCTTAGCCATAGTATGTCCACTGGAATGCGTACCAAAGGTCCCTTCATGCAGCTCTTCCATGATCCTTTCTGCTTCAGTCTTATCCACACAACGCAGTAAGGTTGAATCATGGTTTCGCTTGTACAAGATGCCGTTGCTTAGGAAGAACTTGGCTGCAAACCTCCTCAGGAATTTCTTATCGTTGACAGATGCACCTTCAGGGTATTCCTGAGCTTCCAGATATCTCTTCACTTCGTGGTACCAAGGCTTCTCAGTTACCAATTCAGTTTCGAGATCACAACAGTATGCCGGTTCGTCCAGTTTCCAAATGATGATCCGGGGAGCTTCATTATCCCATTTGACCTTGAACATTGAAGACATTGTAGCTAACGCGTCCGCTAACTGATTCTCTTCTCTTGGAAAATGCTCAAAGGTTATCTCTGTAAAGTGGGGGATCAGGGTCAACACACATTCTCTGTAGGGAATCAAGTTTGGATGTTTCGTATCCCACTCTCCTTTGATCTGATTGATCACAAGAGCGGAATCTCCGAAGACACTTAGAAATTTGATCCTTAGGTCGATCGCAGCTTGAAGACCCATGATACACGCCTCATACTCCGCCATGTTGTTGGTACAATTGAAACACAGCCGGGCAGTGAGTGGAGTATGAGTACCTTGTGGAGATATGATGATGGCGCCGATACCATTTCCCAAAGCATTGGAGGCTCCGTCAAAGTGCATAGACCATCGGGATCCTGGTTCAGGTCCTTCATCCGGTCCAGGTACTTCACAATCAGTTACAATCATGATGCTTTCATCCGGAAACTCGAAGTTCATTGATTGGTAGTCATCTACGGCTTGATGAGCTAAGTGGTCTGCCAATACACTTCCCTTGATGGCTTTCTGGGTTGTGTACTGAATGTCATATTCCGTCAAGATCATTTGCCATCTTGCAATTCTCCCGGACAGAGCAGGCTTTTCGAATATATACTTTATAGGATCCATTTTTGAGATCAACAAGGTAGTGTGAGTCAGCATATACTGTCTCAGCCGGCGAGCAGCCCATGCCAAAGCGCAGCAAGTTTTCTCAAGCAGTGAGTATCGGGTCTCACAGTCGGTAAACTTTTTGCTAAGGTAATAAATGGCATGCTCTTTTCGGCCAGACTCGTCATGCTGCCCCAGCACACACCCCATTGAGTTGTCGAGCACTGTCAGGTATAGTATCAGAGGTCTCCCTTCAACCGGTGGCATAAGGATAGGTGGTTCTTGGAGATACTCTTTGATTCTGTCGAAAGCAGCCTGACATTCATCGTTCCAACGTACTACTTGATCTTTCTTCAACAGCTTGAAGATTGGCTCACAGGTAGCAGTCAAATGTGAGATGAATCGAGCGATGTAATTCAGGCGTCCTAAAAAGCCTCTGACTTCCTTCTCTGTCCTAGGAACTGGCATCTCTTGAATAGCTTTGACCTTAGCAGGGTCCACTTGAATACCTTTATCACTGACCACGAAGCCTAGTAACTTCCCAGATCTTACCCCGAAGGTACACTTGTTCGGGTTCAATCTTAGCTTGTACAGTTTCAACCGGTCAAACAACTTCTGCAGATGCTCTAGGTGCTCTTCTTCAGTTTGGGACCTAGCGATCATGTCGTCCACATACACTTCTATCTCATGATGGATCATATCATGAAATAGGGCGACCATGGCACGTTGGTAGGTTGCCCCAGCATTCTTTAATCCGAACGGCATGACCTTGTAACAGAAGGTGCCCCACTGAGTAACAAATGTAGTCTTCTCCATGTCTTCAGGTGCCATCTTGATCTGATTGTAGCCTGAAAAGCCATCCATGAAAGAGAATACCTTGTGCTGAGCTGTATTATCAACAAGGACATCAATGTGAGGTAAGGGGAAGTCATCCTTGGGGCTGGCCCTGTTCAGATCCCTATAATCAACACACATTTTGACCTTACCGTCCTTTTTAGGTACCGGCACCACGTTAGCAACCCACTGAGGGTAAGAAGTCACTGCAAGGAAACCGGCATCAAACTGTTTCATGACTTCGGCTTTAATCTTCTCGGACATCTCTGGACGCATCCGACGAACCTTTTGTTTAACTGGAGGGCAGTCTTCCCTAGTCGGCAAATGATGGACAACAATATCGGTATCCAACCCTGGCATGTCTTCGTAGGACCAGGCAAAGATCTCCATATAGTCATGTAACATCTTGGTTAACCGTTGCTTCACGCTGAGCTCTAGGTTGGCACCAATCTTTACCTCTTTTCTGTCTGCCTCCGTACCCAGGTTTATGGTCTCCACTGGCTCTTCATGGGGTTGAATTGCCCTCTCTTCCTGAAGCAACAGTCTTGCAAGCTCGCCAGGCACTTCGCAATCATCTTCACCTTCGTCTTCGGCTAAGTTGATCGGATTTTCGAAGTCATAATTGGCATTAGCAGAGTTGTTATCAGTGAGATCCAGAGTGGATTGGAACCTATATGAGTGAGTGTGTGTGTAAATACAGTTGTTTTGAAATATATGTAAAGGAAATAAAGACAGCAAAGGAGCACAATATTTGCAATGCGGAAAACGTCCAAGATTTTCATTCATGATGTATAAAATGACAATTTGTATGCCCTCACAAATGATACCACGATGCCTCGGGTAAGACACCGGGCCAAAGAGTTTATTATTGTTTATTACAAAATATAACGAAACAAAGAAATTTATTACTGCGTCACAAAGGTCACAGGGGTATGGTCCTTTGCACTCCAATTATTCAATCCGTCTTCGGCTGTCGGATAAATCCAGCTGTTGAATTCTGCTTCATCCACTTCATGATCCTCCCCAACAGCATTCACCTCTGAGCTTTTAATAAATACCGGAGGTCTTCCGATCTTTGCTTTCCTTATAGCTCTCTGACCTTCTGAGGTAAAACCCATCCCCAGTTTATCAGTCTTCTGGGTGAAGTCTGGAAGTCTGCCCCAGTCGGCACATTCACCCTTCTGCACTACAGCCCTGGCATCCTTCAGGGAAGCCATCTTCAAAGGACCACTTGTTTCTGTTGTTTCGGCTGCAATTGGAAACACCTCCTCGAAATGCTGAAAGGGGGTCTCAATGAACTCCCCATCCATCTCAATGTATCTGAACGAGTTCAGGTGGCTCACCATATATTCTTCCTCTCCTTGCACGGTGACAATCTTCCCTCTGACGGGGTACTTCAGCTTTTGATGCAAGGTAGAGGTCACAGCCCCAGCCTTATGTATCCAGGGTCGACCCAGCAGACAAGAGTAAGATGGACGGATGTCCATCACATAAAAAGTGGAGTCGAACACCTGAGAGCCTACCCGGATCGGAATGTCAACTTCTCCATGGACCATCCTCTTTGAACCGTCAAAAGCCCTTACGATGATGTTGCTAGGCTTCAAATCCAGGCCTTCACAATCTAGACGATCCAGAGCCTTCTTGGGTAGCACATTCAAAGATGATCCAGTATCAACCAACACATGTGCCAAGGTGGTGCCCCTGCATTCAATTGAGACATGCAGAGCATCATTATGATCTCTCCCCTTTGAGGTCAAATCAGCATCTGAGAAGCCCAAGACATTATCTACCGTCAGACTTGCCACGCAATCAGTGAACTGGACTGCAGAGGTTTCATGTGGCACATGGGCCGTCTTGAGGAATGAGATGAGGGCCTTTGCATGGGCCTCAGAGCACAGCAGTAAAGAGAGCATGGAGATCTTGGAGGGCGTATGCCCCAGCTGTTCCACAACATTAAAATCGCTCTTCTTTATAATCTTCAAAATCTCCTCCATCTCTTGTGGGGAGGCCTCAGCAGCTATGGGTATGGGTGCCTCCATCTGGGCAGGCTCAGTTTCAATTCCCTTGCCCCGAGCATTGGATGACTCGGCAGCAGGAGAAATAATCGGGTCAGCAGCAGGAACAACAACTTGGTCAGCAACAGGAGTAGGTGTACTTGCAGGAATTATCAGGAGCGGTCTTCGGGCAGCAGGCGGCGCAATGTCAGGCGAGAAGAGCCTGCCACTGCGGGTAACTTTGGCTGGGCCTGTGATGTCACAGATGCTGGCGCCAGCGTTGAGCTCTTGTTTAACTCCGTTTATATATACATCTGCCCCATAGTGCCAAGGGACAGCTTTGTTGGATACATAGGGCAGGGGCCCAGGAACAGTGATAGTAACAGGTGCAACGGTCAGAATTTGAACGGGCTTCTTCTGGAGAGCCGGGATCGGATTATTGAAGATAGTCACCACAGAGACTTCTTCTATTGGAACCAAACGAACAGCAGACTTCTTGAATAGAATCTCCTTGCTATCCATTAAGCTTTGGATGCCTAACTTTAGCAAGGGACAACCGGATGGGGACACAACACAGAACAGGCAACCCTCACTACAACCCGGAAATAAACCGGCCTGCAGTAGGTTCTTCTTAACGATCTTTAGAGGAGTGGCTAGATCATCCACAGAAACAGCATGAACGTCTTCATCAACAGCATTTACCCCGTGTTGAGGCATAGGGGCAGTAACTACATTCGGCTTTGTAGGCGCCTCGAATTGTATCTCCTTTGCATCGATAAGGTCTTGCACCTTATTCTTTAACGCCCAACAGTCATCAGTAGAGTGCCCCGGGCTTTCTGAATGGTAAGCACAACGAGCATTCGGGTTGTACTTGGGGGATGCAGTGTTTGGAAACTTCGGCGCCTCCCTGACAGTCACTAAATTAGTTGCGAGCAACTGTGGCAGGATCTGCGACAAGGTCATGTTTAAGCGGGAGAATTCTCTCCGGGGTCTTTCCACCTTCTGAGTATTGTTTGGCCGGGGAGCGGCAGCAGGCTTAGCAATCATGACCGCACTGACAGATTGGCGGTGCTCATGTCTTTCTGATCTTCTGGAACCATATACAGCACTAGACTCCTTTTTAAACGGTTTCTTTTCTGAACTAGATGAGGCACCCTTTGCAATCTTCCCAGATTTCAGCCCAGCTTCAATTCTCTCTCCAGTCAAGATTAAATCAGTGAAACCAGCAGAAGAATTCCCAATGAGATGGTTGAAGAATGGCCCAGATAGGGTCCCCAAGAACATGTCAACCAACTCCCGATCAGTCAATGGTGGCTGCACCCTGCCAGCCAGGTCTCTCCACTTCTGAGCGTACTCCTTAAAACCTTCGCTTGCGCCTAACACCATACCCTGGAGTTGGGTACGTGTGGGGGCAAGGTCGGCATTATACTGATACTGCTTGTAGAAAGCAGTAGCCAGCTCCTCCCAGTTACGAACTTTGGTTCCATCCAGCTGATAGAACCATTCGAGATGAGTCCCTGAAAGACTCTCCTGGAAGAAGTGGATCCATAGATTCTTGTCCGCAGAGTACGGCTGAATTTTCCGAACATAGGACCTCAAATGCAGCTTGGGACAAGACGCCCCGTCATACTTCGAGAAGGAAGGTGCTTTGAATTTGTGTGGAATGATCACACCAGTCGACAAACCCAGATCTCCGAAATCCAGCCCAGGTGCCTGTTGCACCTCCATAGCCTTCAACCTGTCCTCCAGTTGTTTGTACCTGTCATCTGAAGGAGGGTACTGCTCTTCATCAAAATCTGTCTCGTTGTCGGAGACGACCGGACTAGGAACCTTCACTTCTGCCTGAGAAGGACTCTTGCCAACAGAAGAACCAGCCTCTTCATGTTGCAGAGTATTGCCAAACCTTCGGCCCGAGTTGAACAGAACAGTTCTCCTCTTCTTCTTCTTCTCCTTTTTCAGGAGCATAGTCTTTAGTTCTTCTTGGCCTTTAGCTAGACCCATGATTAGTTCTTGAAACTGCGCATTCTGCGCCTGGAGAGCCTTGATTGATGTCTCAGTTGATTCAGATCCGGGATTCATGATGCTGAAATAAACAGCGAAGAACTGTAAGCAACCTGAAAAGAGGAAAAACCTGCTATGCACATGATGTATGAGATGCGTATGCAATGCATTCAAGGGTTCGAAAGTTCAAATTTGTTGTAGACAAAAAGAACACACGTTATCATTAAAGAAAATCATTGTTTAATACATCAAGGCCTCATGGGCAAAAGTACAAAAATCAAGTCAATCCCAAAATACACTGCGCATCCTCTTTGGAGCTATGTAGGTGTTGAGATTCCTCTCCTCATGCAACAGGCGGGTGAGCTCCAGGACCTTCTTTTCGCTGGCGTGCAGACTAGTCTCAAGAGAATTCCTTTCCTCCTTAAGCTGGATCCAGCTCTTCTGCATCTCTTCCCAGGATGTAGGCATATCAGGGTGCTGAATAACATGAGACACTTCCCCTTCCAAGACAGGCTCTTTGATTACTGGAAGCATGTGAGGATAAGGCATCACTAACTTCTGAGAGCGGGCGCGTACCCATTTGAGATAAGGCTCCAAAGGGATGGAGTTCCTGTGCCCCAGTGTCTTGCTGTCTATCCTACTGGGCATCCTCCAGGCTCTGATAAATCTCTGGCGAAGTCCTTGAGTATCATTGTCGAAGTCAAAAACTATGTCAGGAATTAACATGTCATGAGGACCGTCCCTCCGAGCATAACCAAACTGTCTCCAAGCCAGGCATGGGCTATAAGTAATACCTCCTCTGATTCCAAGTAAAGGAACATTAGGGTACTCCCCGCAACGATCAATGATAGTGACATCCCCTCTGGATCTAGGACACCAATGTATATCTGCATGTGTAAGAGTCATCAACCGTTGTGACCATCTCAAACCCCGCTCATTCTTCAGGACTGATTGTGGAAGGTGCGAAATAAACCACCTTCCCAGGAGAGGAGTGCAACACATAAGGACACCTCTTTTTCTCATGGTTCGAGTGTAACATGAGTGAAGGATGTCCCCCAGCAATGTAGGTATAGGATTCCTGGACATAAAGATCTGAACAGCACTGATATCAATGAGCTGATCTGGGTTAGGGAACAACACCAAACCATACACAAGGAGGGCCACAACCTCTTCAAAAGCTTGTAAGTCAAGGGAGTTCCAACATTCAAGGGCCTTTTCAAACAGAAACCTGGCTAAGAACCCTTTGACACCACTCCTGACTTCCCAATGTCCCTTGAGGTCAGATGACTGTAGGTGCAAGGCTTTAGCAATCTCCTCAAGCTTAGGTTCCTTTTCTGTACCGCTGAAGGGTAGCTGATCAAGGATAGGGATCTTCAGGAGCCGGGAGAACTCCTCCAATGTAGGTACCAACTGATAGTCCAAGAAGGTAAAACAGTGATGCAGAGGGTCAAAGAATTGGAACAAGACCTTTATCATATCTTCCTCAATATTGGTGTTGACCAAGCTGATGAGGCTTCCATGCCTTTCACTGAATGAAGAGTTCTCGGGAATCCTGGATATAAGCTCCTTAAGCTGAGGAGGGATCCTTACAAGATTGACCTGAATTGTCTTTCTACGAACAGTTTCCATGTCCTACAAAACAAGAACAAAGATGAAAATTCGAACCCCTGAAAATGGTTAGTCAATGCATATGATGCAGGATGATGTCATGATGCTATGATTAAACACACCACGGATATTTACAAAGACAAACATGTAGGGCACACAAGGCACACAAGACAAGCCCTTAAGGTTTAAGGCCAGCATGGGGTCTGGGTAGTACCCTCTTGAAGTTGGTGGGTTCAACCTGTCCTAATCAAAGTAACCGGGTTCTAAGGTTCCCAATATCACGGGATTGCTTTCATTGTTCATCGTTTCGATTTAGCCACTGAACTGGCGACCGAAATATTCCAGGAAAGCAACCCTCAATTGAGCGTAGTATCGAGTATCAACCAACCTCGGACTGCACCAAAGTCAGTTATCTCACTACCCTAAAGAGGCCAAGATAGTTCAATTAAGGTCCCTAAGGTCTGTTGATGCTTCACGACACCACGCGGAGGCCCCGTACTCTCCTTGACTGAACTCAAGGGTTACCGGTACACACCAAAGTGCCACATCAACGTAGCAGACTGTTTCAACCATGTCGGTATACCCCGCACAGTTCCCTCACAGCCTTGTTGCTACTTTCTAAGAAGGTATTTCCCAGATCCGGGTTAGGATCTATAGAACTCCCAAGCAACCCACAATTTAAAGCACACAAGGAAAACAATTGAAAACATAGTTATAAGCTAGCCCTAAGGTACACCTCACTTTAAGTTTTGTCCCCAGCAGAGTCGCCAGTTCTGTGATCGGTGGATCTGGAACTGACTGTTTAACGCTGGTTCGCGAAATGTCGCGGAAGCAAGAGTCGCCACCGTCTTTTATTTTCTCCAAATGGAAAGGACAAAAGCACAGAAAAATTCCTTAAAGAGATTGCTCTCGGTTCGGGAGGTAGATTATAGAAAGGGAAGGTGTTAGCACCCTTTCTATCCATGGTTATCCATGGGCTCTTAGATACTTGCTCATTGTGTTTTCAAAAATGGTTTGTTTGCTTTTCAACTGTGGGTTTTAAAAAGTTTCTTTGAAAGATTTCAGATCGACTCTTGTGTCAGAGTGTTTGAAAACTTGTTTTTGAAAGCTTTTAGAAAATGTGTTGGTGTGAAAAGTATTTTTGAATTTTTGTTTGAAATTAGAGCAAGTATCCTTGAGAACCTACCCTAAGGAATTCGTCTGTGTAAATGTCCTTTAAAGTAGTGCCATCCCACCATTGAGAGGTAGGTAGCACCACCGTTGGAGGTGTTCGGGTCAATTCGAGTTTTAGGGACGTGGTGATCACCGGAGCAATGGGAAGACACCTTAGAAGCTACCCTCATGCCAGGTTCCCGGATCATGAGGACTTACTAAGACGTCCTCTACTCGACGACCACCTTTCGAAAGGCAACAGTGAGGCGTACCCTAGGGGTGGTGTGTGCGAATTGTGTGTCATGTTTCAGTTATTTGTCTTGTCATGTTTATTTGTGATCTACGCTCGATTTTAATTAGGGCCATTCATTCTTGCATGCATATTTAACAGTTATAAAGTTTGCGGGAAATAAATCTAAGGCTATTACAAAGGTGCGGGTCCACATCGCCAAAATTAAACCGGACCCGATTTAGCGGAAAATAAATAAAGCAAAGTAAATAAAAGTGCGAGAAATTTAAATTACAATGCTTTGGGAGAGATACAAAATTAATCAAACGACATAAAATAAAATACGCGAATTAAATAATTAAAAACAATGGGCGTTGGATCCTTTTTGCAAAAAATTAGATTTAATGAGGAATTAGAATTAAAAATTAAAAATTAAATGTTTTTTTGGTATTTTGTGTTTTTTAGATTTAAAAGAAAAAAAAAGAAGGAATTAATTATAATTGACTAACCCTAATTCTATTGTTTTTTAAGTTTATTGTAAAAATATTATATTAACCTAAATTAAACCCTAATTTTTATTTATGTACATTTAATTATAAAAATAAAATAAATAAATAAATAATATTGTGATAAAAAAGGGAAGATTAAAAGGTATAAAAATTATTAATTAACCTAATTCTATATTTTTTGGATTTTTATTAAAAAAGGATTAAAATTATGACCTAATTAAAACTAAATTTATTTACATGCCAAAATTATAGAAAATAAATAAAAGGAATATTATTATTGTAAAAAAAGGAATTAAAGAATCAAAATTAATTAACCTATTTTACTAAATTCATTTACATGTTAATTATTTACAAGAAAATAAATACAATAAATATTTTTTTTTATGTTTTTATCCTTTTTTTTTGATTTTTTGTAATGTTTTTATATTTTGATTAAAAATTAAATAAACAATAATTAAAATAAACATAACAATTAAAATAATAATTAAAAGGATATAAGAAAAATAAATAAAATTGGCAAACCGGGGTGGGGTGTAGTCCCAAAATTGGAGGTAAGGTCCAGCAAATCAAGCCCATTAAGCATTGGATCCATTGACTTTGCCAATTTCCATATGGTGCGTTGACTCCTGTGCACGTGTTCCTCAGATCTAGGCCATTGATCTGGAGCAGCTAGGCGCGTGTATGATGGGATGATGATGGAATACGGTGAACCACAATAGGCGCGCTGCATAAGAATTTACGTTGAAAAATAATATTGCAATTTGCCAGACCTGGGACTTGAACCCAGGTCTTTGATGTTACCAATACATGTCCCTGCCACTGAGCTATCACGTTTCAATTGATATATTATATTAAAGAAATAACAAAAAGCAAACCCACGCATAATGGTTAAAAACGCGCGCAAATTTGAAACACCCAACCACTGCTTGCCAACGCATCATCGTCTTCGTCCTCTTTTTATTTTTTCTGAAAACACAAGCCTATGGAAACGGTTTTCTGGGCGTGGTCTAAAGCTAGCTACAAGAAAATAGCGACTAGCGCTATGGTGATCATAAATTGATCGCGAGGCTTGTGTCTTCTTCGTCCAGACCTACTGTATACAACCATGGCATTCATGAATCTTAATTTTTCCTTTATGCAAAAGCCCTAATTCAGAAAACCTGCAACCCTAAATTTTAACCATGGCAAAATCGCCTACAACGCATAATAATCAAATTAAAGTTATGGGTTAGCTTTGAAATCATGTCAGGAACACAAATCAAGTCTCAAAAATTATGGAAAGTGTATGAATCAATATGCAAGAGCATCAAATATTTTCGGTACAGGGTGTGCCCGTTTTACCAATTCTTGATGCTAGAATGAGTGGTTTCGATTGGTATGTGATCCTTGAAGCTTCAGGAATATGATGGACTCAATATTATGGCTTGAAACGATCTCTAAAGCACTTTTCAGTTCTTGAGTTTTTTCAGAATTTTCAAGTTTGGCTATGGCTTATGAGCGCAGCTTTCAGTCTCAGGCAATTAGGTTTGTGTTCCTGATCATATAGTGAAGGCATTAGGTCAACAAAATTGCACCAAATCCATGGCATTGATAGTTTTCAATATTTGATTTTGTAAAAATCTTTTCATATATTTTTCATGTGCAATCTTGTGTCAATTAGTTCAAATCAAACCAAAACCTTCCATAATTGGCTAAGCACGAGATATTGATAGTAAAACATGCATGAAAAGATTTTTTTAGGTCAAGTTTATATTTTTCACATATTTAAATAATTTAAATGAATTAATATTAATATAAATTCAAATAAATAATTAAAAAATGAGAAAATACTTCCCCTTGGGCTTAATGGTCGTGCATAGGCTTGGCATGAAGAAACTTGGAAGAAAAATGGGCCCATTTGCATTTTTGGATCATTTGAAGTAAAGTTGACTTTCAAAAATTTCCAAAAATTTCCCAACTTCCACAAGTCATAACTTGCTCAATTTTTAAGCTTTTCACATGTTCTTGGACATTTTGGAAAGGTCTTTGAGTCCTTTAACCAATGCCTTTGGTCCCATGTGATTTTTATTTACCAATCTCAAGTTATGGCCTTTGACTTAAAGTCCCTTTTTGTTGACTTTTGAAAATGACCTATAATGTTGAAATTGATAACTTTTTGTGAGAGCATTTCTTGGACTTGAAGTATGAAGATGAGTTGTAGGAAATGTCTTTCTCTTCAAAATGAGCTTTGGATGGAATTTTTCTGATAATCCATGTGAAAGTTATGCCCTGGTCAATTTCAGTTGACTTTTTCAGCTGTCCAAATATAGTGACTTTTGCATCTTTGATGATTTCTGAGCCAAACTTTGAGAATCATGATCAAGCATTGATCAAATGATGTTTGTGGCTTCAAAATGATATGTTGACCAAAAATTTGAACTTTTGACTGTCAAATGACCATTTTGCCCCTGCAGTTGACTGTAGTGCAATCTAGGGTTTTGACTGTGCAATTTTGAGCTGAATGCCTTGAAACTTGATATGAGAATACTTGACCATCTTTGTAGGCATATGAGACTTGATTGGGCCTTTGAAAACTTCATTTTCTTGATCAGGACACAAACCCTAGTTTTGACTGTATAGGAGACAGTTGAACTGCATAACCCTTGGGGAATTTTGAGACTTTGACTTGACAAATCTTGGAGAATATGGGAGGGCAAATTTTGGGGTACAACAGTTGTGTGCGTACATACATGCTTATTTCACAAGCAGACTTGTTTATATAGGCAAGCAAGAGATGTTGTCCATAAAGCAAGTTTAATGATAATAACACACTTTCCTTTTGTAGAAGATCTTGTCTGAAGAAAGCCGTTAGCATTTAATTCTGTCTTGAATAACCAGTAACGCTTCAGAGTCTTCTTTGCTGTAACTGCTGATAACGCTTCAGAGTGTTGATGACTTGGTAAAGATGTCTTTGTTCAGAGTCAGGGTGTACTTGTTTAGGTGCAGATTCTGGTCATTAACCTTCAGCGTAAAGCCTGCTTTGCCTTCAGCGTGTAATGCTTTATTTCCTATCTTCTGATGCTGATCCCATCAGAACTTCTGCATATACAAGACATAATTTTAGGTAGCATATTTGTTCTGTATATATATCTTTAGAATTTATTTATTCTTTGTATTTTGTTATCATCAAAACTCTAATCAAGGGTTGTAGAATCAAACTATGTTCTAACAATCTCCCCCTTTTTGATGATGACAAAAACCAGATTTTTCAATTAAGAATAAAGAATAAAAAGTATAGAATTAAGAAGAAAAACTCCCCCTGAGTTGATTACTTCCCTTAAATTCTTTGAGTCCTTGAGCATCAGAATTTGACTACGTCTTTCATCAGAGTTTTGTACCTGTTTAAGCTTTTCAGAAGAAAGAAATTAAGTAGATCAGAATGTTTGAGACGTATGTCTCAGTAATCCGGTATTGAAAATATCTTATTCTTTCTCCCCCTTTTTGTCAGTTATCAAAAAGAACATATAATCAGAGCCAAAAAGGATTTATATTAAAATTAGAAGCAATGATAAGAAGTTCAGAACAGCAGCAATGTAGAAAATATTACAGATAAACAAATTTTAAAAACAAAGGAAAATCTAAGATGGAGGAGGAAGGCGCGTGAACAAAGCTTCCAATAAGCCCTTGATCTGGGTGTTGGTTTCCTCTTGTTTGGTTAACATGCTCTTGATTTTCGAAATTTTATCATCCTGTTTATCCATCCTTTCCTGCATAACAATATCTGCTCTCTTCAGTTCTTCCAGAGTCTGCCTTTCATAGGAGGAAGCTTGAGAATCTTCAGTAACTGGATGCTTCTCAGAGAATTCTGCAACATGATCTTTTTGAATCAATTCCTCTGCAGGAATCATCTCATCTTGAGCAGCAGTCAGAGTAAGATCTTCTGACTCTGGTTGAACTTTGTCTGCTGGACGATGTTCTGACCAGGGAGCATTGTCTAAAGGGAGAATCTCTTCCTTGAGCGGTTGGCTCAGAACTTGATCTTCAATTACCTTTAGCAGATTACTGAAATTCTGTTGAACTTGTCTGTAGCTCTATTCTTGCATCTTATGAGTTTCAGAGTTTATCCATTTTCTGAAACTTGTCCAAAGATAATCTGAAGCAGCAGGATTAATCATCTCAAGACTAGCTTGCTTCATGGAGGTTATCCATTTTTGCATTTCTGTTTCAAACATCAATAAACTAGTACCAACATCTGGTGAGTGTTCAGATGGTTTTGGTTTTGGAATGGCCGTTTTGTGAGTTATGGCAGCAAGACGTTCAAAAACAGTTAGATCAATGACAAGTTTAGCATTGTCATTTGGATTGTTCTTTGGTGAGGGAGTGGGAGAGTCTGGTATAATTATTGGACTAGTTGGGGAGTTTGGTGGAGTTGATTCTAGTGAAGAGGGAATTTGGGGTATGTCCAGAATGGTGAGGGGCATACAGATGGCCAGAGGTTCAGTGATACCTGGAATGGGAATGGTATCAGAATCTGAAGTGGGGTCTTCATATTGGTTGGATTGGGTGTTATGAGGTTTTGGTTCACAGGTCTCAGAAGATTGGATCTCAGAAGTTTGAACTTCTGGTTGAAATAGTTCAGGTTGTGGAGATGGTGGATGAATATCTGGTTGAGGAGATGGAGGTAGTGGTATTTCTGGTTGTGGAGAGAGGGGAATTTCTGGTTGTGGTGCTTCTGTAGTGGTTTCAGAGTTTGGATTTTCTGGTGTGGGAGCAGAAATATTTTGGTCAAAAGTTTCAATATCTGACAGAACTTTTGCAAGTTCTGGTTGAGTTGTTTCAGTATTTGGATTGATAGGTAGGGAGTGAGTTCCTATAAGACTTAGAGTTTCAGAGGGGTCAAAACCTATGTCAAAATCATCAAAGGTTTGAGGGGTAGGAATTTCTGAATGGGTAGGTATTGGTTCAGATGTTAATATAGTAATCGATTCCAAAACATTAATAGTAGAGGGATTACCTTTCCTTTTAGCAGCTTTAGGAGTCCGCTGGGATGATCCTTCTGCTGTTGCCTTCCTTTTCTTGTTCTTATTCAGCATAACTTATGGAGCCTTTTGTTGCAAGTCCTGAATATTTAACTCTGGTGCAGTACCATCTGCCTTGCATGCATCCAGATATCTGACGATAATCTCAGGCTTGGAATCAATTTCTGAGAACATAGGGAAATCATCCAGAGGGATTCTTCTGGAAGTAATGGTTACAAAGGATGTAACATTGGGTTCCTTTCTGATGTTCTCAATAATCTTCATCTTTTTCATATTCTTTGCATTTAAAGGCTCC
Organism: Vicia faba; assembly: GCA_948472305.1. Taxonomy (NCBI): domain Eukaryota; kingdom Viridiplantae; phylum Streptophyta; class Magnoliopsida; order Fabales; family Fabaceae; genus Vicia; species Vicia faba. Next base: position 922,458,164 of record OX451737.1, read on the forward strand.
CCAGCAGTTGCCTCTAGAGAGCTGATTTCTTGTGCTTCTGTGAGATGCTCTATCAGCCTATTCTCTGTCAGAATATCTGATATGAGCCTTCCAAGGGGTATCCAGTCCCTTTTGGTGCGCTCATCTTCTCTAGTCTCCTTAACACTGGTCCTCAGATGATTGAATAGCAAATGAGCCAGATTCACAATAGTCTTCTGGGAGATAGAGTAGATCAGAAACTGCTGATCAATGTTTATGTAGTCAGGAGAGCTAGTTAGCTTCCTGTGGTTTATGCATCCCAGAATAATCTTAGCCCATATTTTGTGACGGTCCTTCAGATCCCTTATCTTGTTGGAGGGAAGACCCATAGTGAAAATTTCCCTAGCAATTGAAGCAACATCAACACATCTTTCAGCCATGTCTATACACCTTACGCCACCACCACTGTAACCTATCAATCTTGCAATAAGGTCTTCAGTTATGACTATCTTCTTCCCCATTACATACTAAGTGACTGATGGTTGGAGGATGAAGCATGAATCCAAAATTCCTTCACAAGGATTGGGAACGTTGGACCTAGAAGATGGTCAAAATACCTATTCCATCCTTGAGCCTTTACTTCTTTAGAAAGATTGAACCCATTTTCTTGAAGACTTTCAAAGTCCATAATCAATTCTGAAAGTACTTCTAGGTTGTCAATGGGCGTGAGAAGAGTTCTGAACGGTTCTTCATATTGTTCCATGGATTCTGTTCTCTGAGTACTGGTATTTGGGATGCTTGAGGAAGCCATGTTCACACAGAAAATTTGAGAAGAAAATGAAAGGGTTTTGGAAAAATGAAAACTGAAAACAATTAGATTGTAGAGAAAGTGAAAGTGAAAGAGTATAAAGAGTGAAAAATGCATTTAAATAGATTTTGAAAACATAAACTGCAAGAGAGAGAAATAATTTGTAATGATTATAAGCATTAATGACAGCTGATTTTAGGGGATTCAGAAAGATATTGGAACGGTTACCCATGACATGTGTCTCAATGCACCCAATCAGCACTTTTGACCTTTCAGAAAAGTGAACGCGTGTTCAGCCTCAGAAGGTAGCTGATGAATGGATGACAACTGTTTGCTTACGTGAACAACACACTTCTATCCTTGAAATGAAACGCTCAGATCTTCATGAATAGATTCTGATACAGTCTATACTTCTAACATTCTGAAGGCAGATTGATCAGCAGTTCACAGAAAATAACCAAAATTCAGAAGGTTAAGATATGTAAATAAAACAGTTTATTCTGGGCAAAGCTTCATGCTGAGATGTTTCAGAATGAAGTTAAACCTATCTTCAGAAAGAGGTTTTGTAAAGACATCAGCCCATTGATGGTATGTGTCAATGAATTTTAAATTTAGAATCCCTTTCTGAATATAGTCCCTAATAAAATGATGTTTTATTTCTATATGCTTAGCCCTAGAATGCAAAATAGGATTTTTACTGAGACAAATAGCAGAAGTATTGTCACAGAGGATATGGATGTTACTCTCAAATATATTGAAGTCCTCAAGTTGACTTTTCATCCAGAGCATTTGCGTGCTGCATCCAGCTGCTGCTATATATTCAGCTTCTGCTGTTGATAGAGCTATTGTGGATTGTCTTTTGCTGGACCAGAGATCAGATTTTCTCCCAGAAACTGGAAGCTTCCAGAAGTGCTTTTACGTTCTACTCTGTCTCCAGCAAAATCAGCATCACAATATCCTACTAAGCTGTAATCACTTGATTTTCTATAAAACAAACCCAGATTAGCAGTACCTTTCAGATACTTGAAAATTCGCTTAACTGCTGTTAAGTGAGATTCTCTAGGATCTGATTAGAATCTAGCACAAATGCAAACACTGAATAGAATGTCAGGCCTTGAAGCCGTCAGATAGAGAAGAGAACCAATCATACCTCTGTAGACCTTCTGTTCTACCTTTTTACTTACCTCTTCTTTTTCCAGAATGCACGTGGGATGCATTGGAATCCTTGATGGCTTACATTCTGAGAGATCAAATTTCTTCAGAATTTCTCTGACATATTTGCTTTGATAAATGTAAGTTCCTTATGGGGTTTGATTAATCTGAATGCCCAGAAAGAATTTTAGTTCCCCCATTAGGCTCATCTCAAACTCTGCCTGCATACATTTAGCAAACTCTCTTCCCAGAGAGGGTTTAGTGGATCCAAATATAATGTCATTAACATAAATCTGACATACTAAGATGTCATTCTTAACTGTCTTACATAACAAGGTTGTGTCCACTTTCCCTCTGGTGAATTCCTTTTCTAACAGGAAGTTACTTAGTCTTTCATACCAAGCTCCGGGAGCTTGTTTCAGACCATAGAGTGACTTCTTTAGTTTAAAAAACATATTCTGGATTTTTGGAACTTTCAAAACCAGGGGGTTAGTGCACATATACCTCTTCTTCTATATATCCATTTAAGAATGCACTCTTGACATCCATCTGATATAGAGTAATGCCTTTATTAACATCAAATGAAATTAAAAGTCTGATAGATTCTAACCTGGTGACTGGAGCAAAGGTTTCTGTATAGTCTATCCCCTCTTGCTGACTATAACCTTGTGCTACCAGCTGTGCTTTGTTTCTGATGACTTCACCTTTTTCGTTCAGTTTGTTTTTGAACACCCATTTTGTACCAATGACGTTGAATCCTTTTGGTTTGGGAACCAGATCCCATACGTCATTTCTTGTGAATTGATTTAGCTCCTCTTGCATTTCCAGAATCCAGTCATTGTCCAGGAGTGCTTCATCAATTGTTGTTGGTTCAATCAGAGAAACCAGTCACGTGAGGGATTCTTCAGAGTTTCTGAAGGTAGATCTTGTTCTGATTGGATCTTCCTTCCTTCCTAAGATTGTTTCTTCTGGGTGATCAATGCTGCTTCTGGATGGTCTTTTATGGAGTTGATTAACAGAAGGTGCTGGGTTGCTTGCAGTGACTCTTTTTGATGTTGAGGGAGTGTCTCTGTTGAGAGCCTCTGATGAGTTGTCTTCAGTACCTGTGAGTTCAACTTCCATACCTGCAAGAAATTCATTCTACTTTGACTTTTGAGAGTCAAGCTTATCATCAAACCGAACACTGATTGACTCTTCAACAATATGTGTTTCTGTATTGTATACTCTGTACCCTCTTGAGCGTTCAAAGTATCCTAACATAATACACTTTTGTGCTTTAGAGTCAAACTTGTTCAAATAATTTTTTGTATTCAAAATAAAACATGTACATCCAAATGGGTGAAAATAGGAAATGTTGGGCTTTCTGTTCTTCCACAATTCATATGGAGTCTTTTCCATAATAGGTCTTATGGAGATTCTATTCTGAATGTAACACACTATGTTTATTGCCTCTGCCCAGAAGGTCTTAGCAACGTTAGTCTCGTTGATCATGGTTCTGGCCATTTCTTGCAATGTTCTGTTCTTTCGTTCTACAACTCCATTTTGCTGGGGAGTTCTAGGACAAGAGAAATCATGCAGAATGCCTTTTTCATTAAAAAATAATTCAAAATCTTTATTTTCAAATTCTCCACCATGATCACTTTTGACTTTGACGATTCTAAGATCCTTTTCATTCTGAACTTGGTTGCAGAAGGTAACAAACACAGAGTGTGACTCGTCCTTGTGCCTTAAGAACTTTACCCATGTCCATCTACTATAGTCATCTACGATTACTAACCCATACTTCTTGCCACTGACTAAAGCAGTTTTTACTGGTCCAAATAAGTCAATGTGCAGAAGTTCTAGTGGCTTAGAGGTGGAAACAACATTTTTGGATTTGAAAGCAGGTTTTGCAAACTTGCCTTTCTGGCATGCTTCACACAGAGCATCTGAATTGAACTTCAAGTTAGGAAGTCCTCTGACCAGATTGAGTTTGTTAATCTGAGATATTCTTCTCATACTAACATGTCCCAATCTTCTGTGCCAGATCCATTGCTCGTTGTTAACAGACAGAAGACACTTTACATTCTGACTTTTCAGTTCAGAAAGTTTGATTTTATAGATGTTGTTTTTCCTCTTTCCATTAAATAGGATAGTCCCATCTTTCTGACTAACAGCTTTGCATGAATTTTGATTGAATATTATATCATAACCGTTATCACTCAATTGACTTATGGATAATAGGTTATGCATTAATCCATCAACTAATAAAACATTACTTATAGAGGGAAGATTTCCATTACCTACTGTTCCAGAGCCAATAATCTTTCCTCTCGGATTGCCTCCAAAGCCTACGTGGCCTCCAAGCTTAAGTTCCAGGATTTGGAACATATGCCTTCTTCCAGTCATGTGTCATGAGCAGCCAGAGTCCAGGTACCATGATTGGTGTCTTTTCTTTGCTGCTAAAGATATCTCTTCTGTATCTGATTCTGAGTCTGAACCAGAAGCTTCACTGTCTTCAGATACGTTTTCCATGAGAGCTATGTTTTCTCTTTCATCATCTGATTCTGAGTCAGCTTCAGATGTATCAGAATCATCCCATGTAGTGCCCTTGCTCGTTACATTCATAGCAGATGATGTCTTTGTTGTTTGACTTTCTGTATCCTGAAGAACCTTCAGATCTTCTGTGTCCAGAGGAGGATTCTGACCTTCTGTATCTGGAGGAAGATTCATTCTGATTTTCTGATCTTCTGGGATTCCTGAACTTCCTTTTCCTCTGCTTCCACAGTTGGTTCACCCTTCTGGAGAGAAGAGACAATTCATCTTCTTCTGATGAGGACTCATCAGAGGTTTCTTCCACAACCTGCAAAACTTTGGAGTCAGATTTTCTGTTAGATTTTAAAGCTAATGGCTTACCTTGCTTTTGAGGCTCATCAGCTTCTAGCTCTATCTCGTTACTTCTGAGGGAGCTAACAAGTTCCTCCAGAGAGATTTTGTTGAGATCCTTGGCTAGCTTAAGTGCTGTGACCATTGGCCTCCACTGTTTTGGCAAGCTTCTGATGATCTTCTTAACGTGATCAGAAGTGGAATACCCTTTGTCAAGAACTTTTAGACCAGCAACAAGAATTTGGAATCTTGAAAACATAGTTTCTATTGATTCACTTTCTTCCATCTTGAATGCCTCATACTTCTGAATGAGTGCAATGGCTTTAGTTTCTTTGACTTGAATGTTGCCTTCATGCGTCATTCTCAGAGAATCAAACATATTCTTGGCAGTTTCTCTGTTTGATATTTTCTCATATTCTGAATATGAGATGGCGCAGAGAAGAATTGTTCTGGCTTTATGATGATTTCTGAACTCGCGCTTTTGCTGATCAAACATCATTTTCCTGTCAATCTTCTGACCACGTCCATCCACTGGGTGCGTGTATCCATCAGTCACCATGTCCCACAGATCAGCATCATGGGCCAGAAAGAAACTCTCAATTCTGTCTTTCCAGTAGTCAAAGTTCTCTCCATCAAAGACTGGAGGTTTTCCACTAAATCTATCCCTTTCTTCATTGTTGTCATTGCTGATGTTTTGACTTGGTCCTGCCATTGTGTTTTTCTGACGCTGGATCTTGTACTGACACAGTTAAGTGTTTAAGCTCAGAACCAGGCGCTCTGATGCCAATTGAAGATGTGAAAAACACAAGAAGGGGGAGTTGAATTGGAAAAAAAACTTAATCAACAGGCTTAACAGCTTAAAGACACAGTGTTTTTATCCTGGTTCGTTTGATCTCAAACTACTCCAGTCCACCCGTCAAGGTGATTTCTCCTCTCTCCAACGAGGTCTTAATCCACTATTCTCAAAGGATTACAACAGCTACTTTAACAACTGTTAAAGTCTTCTTGAGTATAACCACATACCTGTTTATCTCAAGGAAATATTTTACAAATAATTGAACAAGAGTGTGTTAACATTTTCTAACAAAACAGTATATCACAACTGTGATAATTACACAAATTAAGCTTGGAATAAAATGAATTTGCTAAAGCTTTGAATATGCGTGGTTTGGAAGGCTTGGCAAATTGTTGTGTGTGTACATACATGCTTCTTTCACAAGAAGAATTGTTTATATAGGCAAGCAAGAGACGTTGTCCATAAAGCAAGTTTAATGATAATAACACACTTTCCTTTTGTAGAAGATCTTGTCTGAAGAAAGCCGTTAGCATTTAATTTTGTCTTGAATAACCAGAAACGCTTCAGAGTCTTCTTTGCTGTAACTGCTGATAACGCTTCAGAGTATTGATGACTTGGTAAAGATTTCTTTGTTCAGAGTCAGAGTGTACTTGTTTAGGCGCAGATTCTGGTCATCAACCTTCAGCGTAAAGCCTGCTTTGCCTTCAGCGTGTAATGCTTTATTGCCTATCTTCTGATGTTGATCCCATCAGAACTTCTGCATATACAAGACATAATTTTAAGTAGCATATTTGTTCTGTATATATATCTTTGGAATTTATTTATTCTTTGTATTTTGTTATCATCAAAACTCTAATCAAGGGTTGTAGAATCAAACTATGTTCTAACAGACGCCGGCTCCGATTTTGACGTTGCCTAATCCAGGAGAGTCTTTTGTGGTTTATTGTGATGCTTCCAAGATGGGTTTATGAGGTGTGCTTATGCAGAATGGTAAGGTAGTTGCTTATGCATCAAGGCAGTTAAGGACTCATGATAAGAACTATCCTACGCATGATTTGGAGCTTGCTGCAGTTGTTTTTGCATTGAAGATTTGGAGGCATTATCTTTATGGTTCTAGATTTGAAGTGTTTAGTGACCATAAGAGTTTGAAGCATTTGTTTGATCAGAAAGAGTTGAATATGAGGCAACGAAGATGGTTAGAATTGTTAAAGGATTATGATTTTGGTTTGAATTATCATCCAGGAAAGGCGAATGTGGTAGCTGATGCGTTGAGTCGAAAGACTTTACATATGTCAGCAATGATGATTAAAGAGTTGGAATTGATTGAGCATTTCAGGGATATGAGCTTAGTTTGCGAGGTTACTCCACAAAGTGTTATGTTGGGCGTAATGCCCCAATTTCGATTGTTCGCTTTTTAATTAATTTAAGTGATTTGTTATGTGTTTATAACATATTTATGTGCCTTGTTGTGAATAAAATGAATATTATTGGTTTGTGGCCTTATATGTGTTTGTGGGGTCGGTGTAGGGTATGTGTCCCTAATTGATCGGGTTAGTGTGAGGTGACTAGAATAATATAATATATTAGTAGTATTTATTTAATTGGTTAGTATATGATTTAAATTAATTAATTAAGTGATATAAGAAATAAGATAAGGTTAGTGGGCCTTGTGTAGTGTTAGTAGAGAGGGGGTGCCAATAGGGCCCAACTAAAGGAAAGAAAAAGAATAGAAAGAATAAAAAAGGGAAAGAAAAGGGAAGTGAGTAGAAACTCAGTTATCGTGAATAATAGAGAGAAAAGCAGAGAAAGGAGAAAAGGGAGAAGCTGCCCTAGAGTGCTTGGAAGAGGAAGAAAGAAGCGAAGCTTTGCCGAATTCGTGAATTACACCAGGTAAGGGTGGGGTTCCTTGTACTTATTCATGGGTAGGAACAAATTTAACATGAGTTTTGGGTATTGGGTGATTTCTCTGAGTTTTACAGATTTTTGGATTAGACACCATTGTTATCCCCGGAGCTTAGAGCTCAAATGAACATAGGTAGTATTGCATGTTCCCATAGTTATAGGTATTAGTTAATACTTTAGAATGATTCTAATTGCTATTGCTATATGGTAGGAATTCAATTTTGATGGTTTTAGGATGTTTGGGGATGATTAGGAATGGTTTGGGGTGATTTTGGGAAGCATAAAAACGTGAAATTTGGTGTTGCAGAGTCATCAACACGGGCCGTGTTGATGCACACGGGCACCCGTGTTGATCTTCTGTGTTGATGCTCGGGTAGGCTTTTCCCAAAAATCATTTCGGCCATAACTTTTGAACCGTAACTCCGATTTAGGCGCCGTTTGATGCGTTGGAAAGCTAGTGAAATTTTATATATGATTATGAGGAATTAAGTAGCTTTAAGAGCTTATTTTAATAAGTGATTATTGGAGAAAGTGTTTATGTTTATAAGTGAGTTTGATTGTTATGTATTTGATAAGTGAAGTGTTTGGAGATATTTGGGATTGGAGCTCTGAAGAACGACGAACAATCGCTCAAGAGTTCGAAGCTGCAATTTCATAAGGTAAGGGGGGCTACTACTCAATTTATATTTGCTTATGGGTTTAGATGCAATTGGTTGGGTAATCGTAGGATAACCCCATTTTCTCTGATGTTCTTAGTGATTGATAACTTTAGGGTCGAATTTCGTTAGGAAGGATTAGGTTCCCTAAAGGTTGTGAATCGATTAAGAAATTAATCTCTATTGTTGATTTAGATCGAAATTGTATGATCGTGAGTTTACCTTAGGTGTTCTAGGGATAACCCCAATGTTGTTGGAATTTCCCTAAAGGACGGGTAATATGTCACTTAAGGTCAATTTTATAAAACTTATTGTTGATGAAAGAATCGTTGATAAAATGGGATGTTTTGAAAATGAAAACTCTGAGTTTTGATTGATTTTGGAAAATGAGACCTTAAGTGAATTAATGCTGTCCTTAAGATTTGGAAATTTACTAACGTAGAAGGGAATGGTGTTTCCTATTGGTGTGTTGCTCTGAGTTATGCATAATTGATGTTGTTATGTACCGAAATGTGCGTTTTGGCTGGTATTTTTCGTGTTTGGCTGCTGTTCTGAGCTGCTGCAGGTACAGGAAAAATCTGGCTCGCGCTCATCAACACGGGCCGTGTTGATTCACACGGGCACCCGTGTTGATCCACTGTATTGCCAAAAAAAAATGTGTTTCCAGACACATTTCAACACGGGCCGTGTTGATTCACACGGGCACCCATGTTGATCCCCTGTATTGATGAAATAATGCGTTTCTGGACACATTTCCACACGGGCAGTGTTGTTTCACACGGGCACCCGTGTTGAACCTCCTGTGTTGGTTTCTGAATTTTGTTTTCTGTGCATGCTGTTATGTACGGGATTGATCCTGTTTTGATGTGCAGTGTTTGATATGTTTTGAATATGCTGCTTATTGATTCCCTAGTGTTGTTTGACGTTGTACCGAATAATGTTTGTATGTTATGATACCAACACTACGTGGATGTTATTGTCATGCTTTTAGATGATGTTATCAAGCATGAATTATGATATAACTTGATATGATTGATGTTTAATAGTATGCTGAGTGATTGCATGCTATCCATATCCTATTATGATTGATGTTGTTGATGTTGCATGATATGTTGATTGATGTTAATAGTATGCTGAGTGTTACATACTTTACATATCATGTTGCATTTGTTAATTCCCATTGTGTGGAATTAACATGGTGGCCAATATACGTGTCCGCGATTTAATGGAACGTTGAGGTGGTAGCCGTGTCCGCGATATAATGGAACGGTGAGTTATCCGTGACCCGAGATTTAATGGGGAGGTAAAATGGTACCACATGCATGGGTGTGTTGCATTATATTGAATATAACATGAATGGATGATTTTCCAATGTTGTATTTAATTGATTGTATGCATGTATTGTTGCTGAATTGTTAATGATGTCTGATGTTAATTATAAGTATGAAAAGTAATAGATTATGAATATATGAATTGTAAAGGTTTTCGTAAACTATGAAACATGCTAACTGTTTGGGTGATGCTTATGGTTTTTCTGAATTGATTGTTATGAACGTATAATCAAATGTATAGTTGAGATGCTCACCCTTACTGTTGAACATTTCAGATTGAGGAGCTTCGTTCAGGTGCTTGGCGAAGGCTTGTCGTTTCTAGTTTATTTCTGTTTAAGTATTGTCTGGGTCATGCTCTGATAGTTGTAACTCCGGGAGCGTTTGTTTGTCGAGCTGCTTAGTCAGACTCGTTTATTTCCTTATGTTTGTTATAATATGATGTTGATATATTCCAGGTGTTAATCCCTGATGATTTTGAAAATATTATAACATTGGTTTGTTAATTAAATTATTCCGCTGTGTAAACATGTATGAGATGCTTCTATGTTATGCATGACAGGAACTTGTCTTTATTAAAAGAGAATTGTGACATCCTCGTTAATACATGTACTCTGAAAATATGATTTTAATTATTTGCGAAATTTTATTCGGGGTTTTAGAGGGTGTTACAATAGTGGTATCAGAGCAGTTCGGTCCGTCCGGCCAGTGTTATTGAGTCAGTCGGTCCGACAGTGTATACTGTCAGTGTTTTCTTGTTTTGTTGTGATTGTAGCTGTTGGAATTGATCGGCTGGAAGGAGCGGTGCTGCAATTGTTGTTGTTCTTCTAGAGGCAAGGCTAAAATAAGTGGGGGAGAAGCTGACGCTTCTCTGCGATGCGGCGAAGAGGGATTGGTTTGACTCTGGGGGAATGTTTAAAGGTTAGAATAGTACTTGAGATACTAAGGTGGTCGTGTAATGATTATTTATACATTTGTTTTGGTTTCGACTATTCTTTGGCAAATTAAGGACTTGATCACCCTTGATGTGTTGTCGATAGTAGTGGAATTGAAAGAGATGAATAGATGTATTGTTTTCGACTATTTAGTATGTGTGTTGGACAAAGGTGCTGGAGTTGGATACTCGTTATGGAATCAGAAGTGGTGAACGAATCAGAGGAATGCGTAAACCCAGGATGATTGGTAGTAGTTTTACTCAAGGTAACATGAAGAGTAGACTTGGAGTGTTGTGGTTAAACAGAAATGGGTATCGTTGTGAAGCTAGTGTCATACTATAAGTGAAGGTGTCAAGGCATCATCTGGAAATTGGGCGAATCTCGGATGCATGGATTTGAATCTAATAGGAACTCAGAAGTAAGTATTCGTATCGGATCGGAGAAGAGGACTTTTGGAATTTCGGTTCAGGTAATGTAAAGGTAATACTTTCGAAGTCATGGTAAATTATGGATGTTCAGAAGATGTCTAAGCATAGTCGTTAAGAACTGTATTGGAATAACGGATGTGGAGGTTTCACTAAGTCTTGTTTTGAGTGAGGATTCTTGATGTCGTGTCGAGTGATTACGCTGAAGTGACAACCCAGGAAAGTGTGATCACCGGATGAGTTGAGACTTGAATTAGTAAGACTAAGATTGTCGATTCGGATAATTGGAATGTGATGGACAAGAGATGAATGAACTTATGGACTAGTATGTGAGAGGGATTTATGGATGAAATTTAATTGGAATAATTGTCTTCATTTTAGGATTGGATCGTAGAGTGAGTAACAGATGGGTAAAGGTTTGGGTTGGACCAGACGAATTTGGATAAGAATTCTATCAAGGATAATTAAGGAGGATTTTATGATTTAGTTGGTCGGCGTAAGTGGATACTGAGGGTAACCTTGGGCAAGAAATCAAAGTGTTTATGGATTTTGGTTGGTAACCATTATTGGTAAGAGTAAGATGAAGGCGGTTCCAGATACGGATAGTCAAGGTTGCAAGTACTCAGGCAAGAGTAGCTCATGTTACAAGATATGAGTGGGAATTGTAATTAGAAGGATTTCGGTCATTGAGTGCGAAGCTGGAACGCTAGAATATTCGTGGATTGATTGTAAGTGAATAAGGGGAAGCTGGATTATGGACTTGATAAGGATTTGAAGTGGGTTCAGAGGCAAATCGCCATATGCTGAACTGAGCACTTAAGTGGGAGTTTATGTCCCGCACGGTTCGCGCCGCGTCCCCTAGTTGGCACCACGAACTGCACTTTTCCTGTCATCGCGCCGCGAACTGGATGTCGTGCGGCGTGCTGTAGCAGACCAGAATGGATTACTTCTTTATGATTTATGGATTTGAGGTGTTAGAATCGTATTTCTTGGTGAAGGTAAATTGCAAAAGGAGAAATGTGGATCATCCTAGAGAAGGTGCTAGTCGTGATTGCGCGAGTAATTAAGGATGCGAAGGTCTTAACTCTTGGTTTAAGAATTTGAGGTGTCGTAATAATGTCGGATAAAGTGATTATTAACTTTGGAAGAGTTAGCAAGGGAGTACTGAGTTGGTTTCAATTTTAATTAGAGAACGAGATTTGGGTTGATTTGTTCTTATGGAAGAAGTGTATTAAGAGAAGTGTGTTAATCACAAGGACTTGCAGAGCATTGTACGGAAGTCAGTGTTGTATCGGGATAAAAAGGATTCAAAGATTTGTGTGGAGTATAAGCTGGTATCGTAAATTTGAGTAACGAAGTTGCCGTGTTAATCGAACAGAGGATCTCTAAGGAAAAGATCAGGGTGGCGCAGCGAAAGCGAAGTGCGGATTTGTGTATAATGACTGGTGTAAATTGGTGTGAGTCGAAGACGAGACTCAGATTTGCAAATAGTATGTGATCGTTGGATTCGTTTAAAGAGTAATTAGTAATGAATTGGATATAGTCGAGTAAGTCAACTGGAAAGGAACCACTTGAGTTCGTGGAATTGATAACGGCAGTGTAATGCATGTATGTTGTGAGAGGTGTTCTGATTACTGGTGATAATGACTAAGGTTCCAGTTGAGAATGGACAGAGGAAAGTTGAGGAACTGAATTATGTAAGATGTCTTATTATGTTTTGGGATGATTGCATGTGACTGTTGTTACCACGCTGTATGAATTCGTGTTTCGTGATTTTGGATTGGTTTTGGTTAGAGAATTTTCGAGGACGAAAATCTTTTAAGTGGGGGAGAGTTGTAATGCCCCAATTTCGATTGTTCGCTTTTTAATTAATTTAAGTGATTTGTTATGTGTTTATGACATATTTATGTGTCTTGTTGTGAATAAAATGAATATTATTGGTTTGTGGCCTTATATGTGTTTGTGGGGTCGGTGTAGGGTATGTGTCCCTAATTGATCGGGTTAGTGTGAGGTTACTAGAATAATATAATATATTAGTAGTATTTATTTAATTGGTTAGTATATGATTTAAATTAATTAATTAAGTGATATAAGAAATAAGATAAGGTTAGTGGGCCTTGTGTAATGTTAGTAGAGAGGGGGTGCCAATAGGGCCCAACTAAAGGAAAGAAAAAGAATAGAAAGAATAAAAAAGGGAAAGAAAAGGGAAGTGAGTAGAAACTCAGTTATCGTGAATAATAGAGAGAAAAGCATAGAAAGGAGAAAAGGGAGAATCTGCCCTAGAGTGCTTGGAAGAGGAAGAAAGAAGCGAAGCTTTGCCGAATTCGTGAATTACACCAGGTAAGGGTGGGGTTCCTTGTACTTATTCATGGGTAGGAACAAATTTAACATGAGTTTTGGGTATTGGGTGATTTCTCTGAGTTTTACAGATTTTTGGATTAGACACCATTGTTATCCCCGGAGCTTAGAGCTCAAATGAACATAGGTAGTATTGCATGTTCCCATAGTTATAGGTATTAGTTAATACTTTAGAATGATTCTAATTGCTATTGCTATATGGTAGGAATTCGATTTTGATGGTTTTATGATGTTTGGGGATGATTAGGAATGGTTTGGGGTGATTTTGGGAAGCATAAAAACGTGAAATTTGGTGTTGCAGAGTCATCAACACGGGCCGTGTTGATGCACACGGGCACCCGTGTTGATCTTCTGTGTTGATGCTCGGGTAGGCTTTTCCCAAAAATCATTTCGGCCATAACTTTTGAACCGTAACTCCGATTTAGGCGCCGTTTGATGCGTTGGAAAGCTAGTGAAATTTTCTATATGATTATGAGGAATTAAGTAGCTTTAAGAGCTTATTTTAATAAGTGATTATTGGAGAAAGTGTTTATGTTTATAAGTGAGTTTGATTGTTATGTATTTGATAAGTGAAGTGTTTGGAGATATTTGGGATTGGAGCTCTGAAGAACGATGAACAATCGCTCAAGAGTTCGAAGCTGCAATTTGATAAGGTAAAGGGGGCTACTACTCAATTTATATTTGCTTATGGGTTTAGATGCAATCGGTTGGGTAATCGTAGGATAACCCCATTTTCTCTGATGTTCTTAGTGATTGATAACTTTAGGGTCGAATTTCGTTAGGAAGGATTAGGTTCCCTAAAGGTTGTGAATCGATTAAGAAATTAATCCCTATTGTTGATTTAGATCGAAATTGTATGATCGTGAGTTTACCTTAGGTGTTCTAGGGATAACCCCAATGTTGTTGGAATTTCCCTAAAGGACGGGTAATATGTCACTTAAGGTCAATTTTATAAAACTTATTGTTGATGAAAGAATCGTTGATAAAATGGGATGTTTTGAAAATGAAAACTCTGAGTTTTGATTGATTTTGGAAAATGAGACCTTAAGTGAATTGATGATGTCCTTAAGATTTGGAAATTGACTAACGTAGAAGGGAATGGTGTTTCCTATTGATGTGTTGCTCTGAGTTATGCATAATTGATGTTGTTATGTACCGAAATGTGCGTTTTGGCTGGTATTTTTCGTGTTTGGCTGCTGTTCTGAGCTGCTGCAGGTACAGGAAAAATCTGGCTCGCGCTCATCAACACGGGCCGTGTTGATTCACACGGGCACCCGTGTTGATCCACTGTATTGCCAAAAAAAATGTGTTTCCAGACACATTTCAACACGGGCCGTGTTGATTCACACGGGCACCCGTGTTGATCCCCTGTATTGATGAAATAATGCGTTTCTGGACACATTTCCACACGGGCAGTGTTGTTTCACACGGGCACCCGTGTTGAACCTCCCGTGTTGGTTTCTGAATTTTGTTTTCTGTGCATGTTGTTATGTACGTGATTGATCCTGTTTTGATGTGCAGTGTTTGATATGTTTTGAATATGCTGCTTATTGATTCCCTAGTGTTGTTTGACGTTGTACCGAATAATGTTTGTATGTTATGATACCAACACTACGTGGATGTTATTGTCATGCTTTTAGATGATGTTATCAAGCATGAATTATGATATAACTTGATATGATTGATGTTTAATAGTATGCTGAGTGATTGCATGCTATCCATATCCTGTTATGATTGATGTTGTTGATGTTGCATGATATGTTGATTGGTGTTAATAGTATGCTGAGTGTTACATACTTTACATATCATGTTGCATTTGTTAATTCCCATTGTGTGGAATTAACATGGTGGCCAATATACGTGTCCGCGATTTAATGGAACGTTGAGGTGGTAGCCGTGTCCGCGATATAATGGAACGGTGAGTTATCCGTGACCCGAGATTTAATGGGGAGGTAAAATGGTACCACATGCATGGGTGTGTTGCATTATATTGAATATAACATGAATGGATGATTTTCCAATGTTGTATTTAATTGATTGTATGCATGTATTGTTGCTGAATTGTTAATGATGTCTGATGTTAATTATAAGTATGAAAAGTAATAGATTATGAATATATGAATTGTAAAGGTTTTCGTAAACTATGAAACATGCTAACTGTTTGGGTGATGCTTATGGTTTTTCTGAATTGATTGTTATGAACGTATAATCAAATGTATAGTTGAGATGCTCACCCTTACTGTTGAACATTTCAGATTGAGGAGCTTCGTTCAGGTGCTTGGCGAAGGCTTGTCGTTTCTAGTTTATTTCTGTTTAAGTATTGTCTGGGTCATGCTCTGATAGTTGTAACTCCGGGAGCGTTTGTTTGTCGAGCTGCTTAGTCAGACTCGTTTATTTCCTTATGTTTGTTATAATATGATGTTGATATATTCCAGGTGTTAATCCCTGATGATTTTGAAAATATTATAACATTGGTTTGTTAATTAAATTATTCTGCTGTGTAAACATGTATGAGATGCTTCTATGTTATGCATGACAGGAACTTGTCTTTATTAAAAGAGAATTGTGACATCCTCGTTAATACATGTACTCTGAAAATATGATTTTAATTATTTGCGAAATTTTATTCGGGGTTTTAGAGGGTGTTACAATAGTGGTATCAGAGCAGTTCGGTCCGTCCGGCCAGTGTTATTGAGTCAGTCGGTCCGACAGTGTATACTGTCAGTGTTTTCTTGTTTTGTTGTGATTGTAGCTGTTGGAATTGATCGGCTGGAAGGAGCGGTGCTGCAATTGTTGTTGTTCTTCCAGAGGCAAGGCTAAAATAAGTGGGGGAGAAGCTGACGCTTCTCTGCGATGCGACGAAGAGGGATTGGTTTGACTCTGGGGGAATGTTTAAAGGTTAGAATAGTACTTGAGATACTAAGGTGGTCGTGTAATGATTATTTATACATTTGTTTTGGTTTTGAATATTCTTTGGCAAATTAAGGACTTGATCACCCTTGATGTGTTGTCGATAGTAGTGGAATTGAAAGAGATGAATAGATGTATTGTTTCCGACTATTTAGTATGTGTGTTGGACAAAGGTGCTGGAGTTGGATACTCGTTATGGAATCAGAAGTGGTGAACGAATCAGAGGAATGCGTAAACCCAGGATGATTGGTAGTAGTTTTACTCAAGGTAACATGAAGAGTAGACTTGGAGTGTTGTGGTTAAACAGAAATGGGTATCGTTGTGAAGCTAGTGTCATACTATAAGTGAAGGTGTCAAGGCATCATCTGGAAATTGGGCGAATCTCGGATGCATGGATTTGAATCTAATAGGAACTCAGAAGTAAGTATTCGTATCGGATCGGAGAAGAGGACTTTTGGAATTTCGGTTCAGGTAATGTAAAGGTAATACTTTCGAAGTCATGGTAAATTATGGATGTTTAGAAGATGTCTAAGCATAGTCGTTAAGAACTGTATTGGAATAACGGATGTGGAGGTTTCACTAAGTCTTGTTTTGAGTGAGGATTCTTGATGTCGTGTCGAGTGATTACGTTGAAGTGACAACCCAGGAAAGTGTGATCACCGGATTAGTTGAGACATGAATTAGTAAGACTAAGATTGTCGATTCGGATAATTGGAATGTGATGGACAAGAGATGAATGAACTTATGGACTAGTATGTGAGAGGGATTTATGGATGAAATTTAATTGGAAGAATTGTCTTCATTTTAGGATTGGATCGTAGAGTGAGTAACATATGCGTAAAGGTTTGGGTTGGACCAGACGAATTTGGATAAGAATTCTATCAAGGATAATTAAGGAGGATTTTATGATTTAGTTGGTCGGCGTAAGTGGATACTAAGGGTAACCTTGGGCAAGAAATCAAAGTGTTTATGGATTTTGGTTGGTAACCATTATTGGTAAGAGTAAGATGAAGGAGGTTCCAGATACGGATAGTCAAGGTTGCAAGTACTCAGGCAAGAGTAGCTCATGTTACAAGATATGAGTGGGAGTTGTAATTAGAAGGATTTCGGTCATTGAGTGCGAAGCTGGAACGCTAGAATATTCGTGGATTGATTGTAAGTGAATAAGGGGAAGCTGGATTATGGACTTGATAAGGATTTGAAGTGGGTTCGGAGGCAAATCGCCATATGCTGAACTGAGCACTTAAGTGGGAGTTTATGTCCCGCACGGTTCGCGCCGCGTCCCCTAGTTGGCACCACGAACTGCACTTTTCCTGTCATCGCGCCGCGAACTGGATGTCGCGCGGCGTGCTGTAGCAAACCAGAATGGATTACTTCTTTATGATTTATGGATTTGAGGTGTTAGAATCGTATTTCTTGGTGAAGGTAAATTGCAAAAGGAGAAATGTGTATCATCCTAGAGAAGGTGCTAGTCGTGATTGCGCGAGTAATTAAGGATGCGAAGGTCTTAACTCTTGGTTTAAGAATTTGAGGTGTCGTAATAATGTCGGATAAAGTGATTATTAACTTTGGAAGAGTTAGCAAGGGAGTACTGAGTTGGTTTCAATTTTAATTAGAGAACGAGATTTGGGTTGATTTGTTCTTATGGAAGAAGTGTATTAAGAGAAGTGTGTTAATCACAAGGACTTGCAGAGCATTGTACGAAAGTCAGTGTTGTATCGGGATAAAAAGGATTCAAAGATTTGTGTGGAGTATAAGCTGGTATCGTAAATTTGAGTAACGAAGTTTCCGTGTTAATCGAACAGAGGATCTCTAAGGAAAAGATCAGGGTGGCGCAGCGAAAGCGAAGTGCGGATTTGTGTATAATGACTGGTGTAAATTGGTGTGAGTCGAAGACGAGACTCAGATTTGCAAATAGTATGTGATCGTTGGATTTGTTTAAAGAGTAATTAGTAATGAATTGGATATAGTCGAGTAAGTCAACTGGAAAGGAACCACTTGAGTTCGTGGAATTGATAACGGCAGTGTAATGCAGGTATGTTGTGAGAGGTGTTCTGATTACTGGTGGTAATGACTAAGGTTCCAGTTGAGAATGGACAGAGGAAAGTTGAGGAACTGAATTATGTAAGATGTCTTATTATGTTTTGGGATGATTGCATGTGACTGTTGTTACCACGCTGTATGAATTCGTGTTTCGTGATTTTGGATTGGTTTTGGTTAGAGAATTTTCGAGGACGAAAATCTTTTAAGTGGGGGAGAGTTGTAATGCCCCAATTTCGATTGTTCGCTTTTTAATTAATTTAAGTGATTTGTTATGTGTTTATAACATATTTATGTGCCTTGTTGTGAATAAAATGAATATTATTGGTTTGTGGCCTTATATGTGTTTGTGGGGTCAGTGTAAGGTATGTGTCCCTAATTGATCGGGTTAGTGTGAGGTCACTAGAATAATATAATATATTAGTAGTATTTATTTAATTGGTTAGTATATGATTTAAATTAATTAATTAAGTGATATAAGAAATAAGATAAGCTTAGTGGGCCTTGTGTAGTGTTAGTAGAGAGGGGGTGCCAATAGGGCCCAACTAAAGGAAAGAAAAAGAATAGAAAGAATAAAAAAGGGAAAGAAAAGGGAAGTGAGTAGAAACTCAGTTATCGTGAATAATAGAGAGAAAAGCATAGAAAGGAGAAAAGGGAGAAGCTGCCCTAGAGTGCTTGGAAGAGGAAGAAAGAAGCGAAGCTTTGCCGAATTCGTGAATTACACCAGGTAAGGGTGGGGTTCCTTGTACTTATTCATGGGTAGGAACAAATTTAACATGAGTTTTGGGTATTGGGTGATTTCTCTGAGTTTTACAGATTTTTGGATTAGACACCATTGTTATCCCCGGAGCTTAGAGCTCAAATGAACATAGGTAGTATTGCATGTTCCCATAGTTATAGGTATTAGTTAATACTTTAGAATGATTCTAATTGCTATTGCTATATGGTAGGAATTCGATTTTGATGGTTTTAGGATGTTTGGGGATGATTAGGAATGGTTTGGGGTGATTTTGGGAAGCATAAAAACGTGAAATTTGGTGTTGCAGAGTCATCAACACGGGCCGTGTTGATGCACACGGGCACCCGTGTTGATCTTCTGTGTTGATGCTCGGGTAGGCTTTTCCCAAAAATCATTTCGGCCATAATTTTTGAACCGTAACTCCGATTTAGGCGCCGTTTGATGCGTTGGAAAGCTAGTGAAATTTTCTATATGATTATGAGGAATTAAGTAGCTTTAAGAGCTTATTTTAATAAGTGATTATTGGAGAAAGTGTTTATGTTTATAAGTGAGTTTGATTGTTATGTATTTGATAAGTGAAGTGTTTGGAGATATTTGGGATTGGAGCTCTGAAGAACGACGAACAATCGCTCAAGAGTTCAAAGCTGCAATTTGATAAGGTAAGGGGGGCTACTACTCAATTTATATTTGCTTATGGGTTTAGATGCAATTGGTTGGGTAATCGTAGGATAACCCCATTTTCTCTGATGTTCTTAGTGATTGATAACTTTAGGGTCGAATTTCGTTAGGAAGGATTAGGTTCCCTAAAGGTTGTGAATCGATTAAGAAATTAATCCCTATTGTTGATTTAGATCGAAATTGTATGATCGTGAGTTTACCTTAGGTGTTCTAGGGATAACCCCAATGTTGTTGGAATTTCCCTAAAGGACGGGTAATATGTCACTTAAGGTCAATTTTATAAAACTTATTGTTGATGAAAGAATCGTTGATAAAATAGGATGTTTTGAAAATGAAAACTCTGAGTTTTGATTGATTTTGGAAAATGAGACCTTAAGTGAATTGATGTTGTCCTTAAGATTTGGAAATTGACTAACGTAGAAGGGAATGGTGTTTCCTATTGATGTGTTGCTCTGAGTTATGCATAATTGATGTTGTTATGTACCGAAATGTGCGTTTTGGCTGGTATTTTTCGTGTTTGGCTGCTGTTCTGAGCTGCTGCAGGTACAGGAAAAATCTGGCTCGCGCTCATCAACACGGGCCGTGTTGATTCACACGGGCACCCGTGTTGATCCACTGTATTGCCAAAAAAAAATGTGTTTCCAGACACATTTCAACATGGGCCGTGTTGATTCACACGGGCACCCGTGTTGATCCCCTGTATTGATGAAATAATGCGTTTCTGGACACATTTCCACACGGGCAGTGTTGTTTCACATGGGCACCCGTGTTGAACCTCCTGTGTTGGTTTCTGAATTTTGTTTTCTGTGCATGCTGTTATGTACGGGATTGATCCTGTTTTAATGTGCAGTGTTTGATATGTTTTGAATATGCTGCTTATTGATTCCCTAGTGTTGTTTGACGTTGTACCGAATAATGTTTGTATGTTATGATACCAACACTACGTGGATGTTATTGTCATGCTTTTAGATGATGTTATCAAGCATGAATTATGATATAACTTGATATGATTGATGTTTAATAGGATGCTGAGTGATTACATGCTATCCATATCATGTTATGATTGATGTTGTTGATGTTGCATGATATGTTGATTGATGTTAATAGTATGCTGAGTGTTACATACTTTACATATCATGTTGCATTTGTTAATTCCCATTGTGTGGAATTAACATGGTGGCCAATATACGTGTCCGCGATTTAATGGAACGTTGAGGTGGTAGCCGTGTCCGCGATATAATGGAACGGTGAGTTATCCGTGACCCGAGATTTAATGGGGCGGTAAAATGGTACCACATGCATGGGTGTGTTGCATTATATTGAATATAACATGAATGGATGATTTTCCAATGTTGTATTTAATTGATTGTATGCATGTATTGTTGTTGAATTGTTAATGATGTCTGATGTTAATTATAAGTATGAAAGGTAATAGATTATGAATATATGAATTGTAAAGGTTTTCGTAAACTATGAAACATGCTAACTGTTTGGGTGATGCTTATGGTTTTTCTGAATTGATTGTTATGAATGTATAATCAAATGTATAGTTGAGATGCTCACCCTTACTGTTGAACATTTCAGATTGAGGAGCTTCGTTCAGGTGCTTGGCGAAGGCTTGTCGTTTCTAGTTTATTTCTGTTTAAGTATTGTCTGGGTCATGCTCTGATAGTTGTAACTCCGGGAGCGTTTGTTTGTCGAGCTGCTTAGTCAGACTCGTTTATTTCCTTATGTTTGTTATAATATGATGTTGATATATTCCAGGTGTTAATCCCTGATGATTTTGAAAATATTATAACATTGGTTTGTTAATTAAATTATTCCGCTGTGTAAACATGTATGAGATGCTTCTATGTTATGCATGACAGGAACTTGTCTTTATTAAAAGAGAATTGTGACATCCTCGTTAATACATGTACTCTGAAAATATGATTTTAATTATTTGCGAAATTTTATTCGGGGTTTTAGAGGGTGTTACAATAGTGGTATCAGAGCAGTTCGGTCCGTCCGGCCAGTGTTATTGAGTCAGTCGGTCCGACAGTGTATACTGTCAGTGTTTTCTTGTTTTGTTGTGATTGTAGCTGTTGGAATTGATCGGCTGGAAGGAGCGGTGCTGCAATTGTTGTTGTTCTTCCAGAGGCAAGGCTAAAATAAGTGGGGGAGAAGCTGACGCTTCTCTGCGATGCGACGAAGAGGGATTGGTTTGACTCTGGGGGAATGTTTAAAGGTTAGAATAGTACTTGAGATACTAAGGTGGTCGTGTAATGATTATTTATACATTTGTTTTGGTTTCGACTATTCTTTGGCAAATTAAGGACTTGATCACCCTTGATGTGTTGTCGATAGTAGTGGAATTGAAAGAGATGAATAGATGTATTGTTTCCGACTATTTAGTATGTGTGTTGGACAAAGGTGCTGGAGTTGGATACTCGTTATGGAATCAGAAGTGGTGAACGAATCAGAGGAATGCGTAAACCCAGGATGATTGGTAGTAGTTTTACTCAAGGTAACATGAAGAGTAGACTTGGAGTGTTGTGGTTAAACAGAAATGGGTATCGTTGTGAAGCTAGTGTCATACTATAAGTGAAGGTGTCAAGGCATCATCTGGAAATTGGGCGAATCTCGGATGCATGGATTTGAATCTAATAGGAACTCAGAAGTAAGTATTCGTATCGGATCGGAGAAGAGGACTTTTGGAATTTCGGTTCAGGTAATGTAAAGGTAATACTTTCGAAGTCATGGTAAATTATGGATGTTCAGAAGATGTCTAAGCATAGTCGTTAAGAACTGTATTGGAATAACGGATGTGGAGGTTTCACTAAGTCTTATTTTGAGTGAGGATTCTTGATGTCGTGTCGAGTGATTACGCTGAAGTGACAACCCAGGAAAGTGTGATCACCGGATGAGTTGAGACATGAATTAGTAAGACTAAGATTGTCGATTCGGATAATTGGAATGTGATGGACAAGAGATGAATGAACTTATGGACTAGTATGTGAGAGGGATTTATGGATGAAATTTAATTGGAAGAATTGTCTTCATTTTAGGATTAGATCGTAGAGTGAGTAACAGATGGGTAAAGGTTTGGGTTGGACCAGACGAATTTGGATAAGAATTCTATCAAGGATAATTAAGGAGGATTTTATGATTTAGTTGGTCGGCGTAAGTGGATACTGAGGGTAACCTTGGGCAAGAAATCAAAGTGTTTATGGATTTTGGTTGGTAACCATTATTGGTAAGAGTAAGATGAAGGCGGTTCCAGATACGGATAGTCAAGGTTGCAAGTACTCAGGCAAGAGTAGCTCATGTTACAAGATATGAGTGGGAATTGTAATTAGAAGGATTTCGGTCATTGAGTGTGAAGCTGGAACGCTAGAATATTCGTGGATTGATTGTAAGTGAATAAGGGGAAGCTGGATTATGGACTTGATAAGGATTTGAAGTGGGTTCGGAGGCAAATCGCCATATGCTGAACTGAGCACTTAAGTGGGAGTTTATGTCCCGCACGGTTCGCGCCGCGTCCCCTAGTTGGCACCACGAACTGCACTTTTCCTGTCATCGCGCCGCGAACTGGATGTCGTGCGGCGTGCTGTAGCAGACCAGAATGGATTACTTCTTTATGATTTATGGATTTGAGGTGTTAGAATCGTATTTCTTGGTGAAGGTAAATTGCAAAAGGAGAAATGTGGATCATCCTAGAGAAGGTGCTAGTCGTGATTGCGCGAGTAATTAAGGATGCGAAGGTCTTAACTCTTGGTTTAAGAATTTGAGGTGTCGTAATAATGTCGGATAAAGTGATTATTAACTTTGGAAGAGTTAGCAAGGGAGTACTGAGTTGGTTTCAATTTTAATTAGAGAACGAGATTTGGGTTGATTTGTTCTTATGGAAGAAGTGTATTAAGAGAAGTGTGTTAATCACAAGGACTTGCAGAGCATTGTACGGAAGTCAGTGTTGTATCGGGATAAAAAGGATTCAAAGATTTGTGTGGAGTATAGGCTGGTATCGTAAATTTGAGTAACGAAGTTGCCGTGTTAATCGAACAGAGGATCTCTAAGGAAAAGATCAGGGTGGCGCAACGAAAGCGAAGTGCAGATTTGTGTATAATGACTGGTGTAAATTGGTGTGAGTCGAAGACGAGACTCAGATTTGCAAATAGTATGTGATCGTTGGATTCGTTTAAAGAGTAATTAGTAATGAATTGGATATAGTCGAGTAATTCAACTGGAAAGGAACCACTTGAGTTCGTGGAATTGATAACGGCAGTGTAATGCAGGTATGTTGTGAGAGGTGTTCTGATTACTGGTGGTAATGACTAAGGTTCCAGTTGAGAATGGACAGAGGAAAGTTGAGGAACTGAATTATGTAAGATGTCTTATTATGTTTTGGGATGATTGCATGTGACTGTTGTTACCACGCTGTATGAATTCGTGTTTCGTGATTTTGGTTAGAGAATTTTCGAGGACGAAAATCTTTTAAGTGGGGGAGAGTTGTAATGCCCCAATTTCGATTGTTCGCTTTTTAATTAATTTAAGTGATTTGTTATGTGTTTATAACATATTTATGTGCCTTGTTGTGAATAAAATGAATATTATTGGTTTGTGGCCTTATATGTGTTTGTGGGGTCGGTGTAGGGTATGTGTCCCTAATTGATCGGGTTAGTGTGAGGTCACTAGAATAATATAATATATTAGTAGTATTTATTTAATTGGTTAGTATATGATTTAAATTAATTAATTAAGTGATATAAGAAATAAGATAAGGTTAGTTGGCCTTGTGTAGTGTTAGTAGAGAGGGGGTGCCAATAGGGCCCAACTAAAGGAAAGAAAAAGAATAGAAAGAATAAAAAAGGGAAAGAAAAGGGAAGTGAGTAGAAACTCAGTTATCGTGAATAATAGAGAGAAAAGCATAGAAAGGAGAAAAGGGAGAAGCTGCCCTAGAGTGCTTGGAAGAGGAAGAAAGAAGCAAAGCTTTGCCGAATTCGTGAATTACACCAGGTAAGGGTGGGGTTCCTTGTACTTATTCATGGGTAGGAACAAATTTAACATGATTTTTGGGTATTGGGTGATTTCTCTGAGTTTTACAGATTTTTGGATTAGACACCATTGTTATCCCCGGAGCTTAGAGCTCAAATGAACATAGGTAGTATTGCATGTTCCCATAGTTATAGGTATTAGTTAATACTTTAGAATGATTCTAATTGCTATTGCTATATGGTAGGAATTCGATTTTGATGGTTTTAGGATGTTTGGGGATGATTAGGAATGGTTTGGGGTGATTTTGGGAAGCATAAAAACGTGAAATTTGGTGTTGCAGAGTCATCAACACGGGCCGTGTTGATGCACACGGGCACCCGTGTTGATCTTCTGTGTTGATGCTCGGGTAGGCTTTTCCCAAAAATCATTTCGGCCATAACTTTTGAACCGTAACTCCGATTTAGGCGCCGTTTGATGCGTTGGAAAGCTAGTGAAATTTTCTATATGATTATGAGTAATTAAGTAGCTTTAAGAGCTTATTTTAATAAGTGATTATTGGAGAAAGTGTTTATGTTTATAAGTGAGTTTGATTGTTATGTATTTGATAAGTGAAGTGTTTGGAGATATTTGGGATTGGAGCTCTGAAGAACGACGAACAATCGCTCAAGAGTTCGAAGCTGCAATTTGATAAGGTAAGGGGGGCTACTACTCAATTTATATTTGCTTATGGGTTTAGATGCAATTGGTTGGGTAATCGTAGGATAACCCCATTTTCTCTGATGTTCTTAGTGATTGATAACTTTAGGGTCGAATTTCGTTAGGAAGGATTAGGTTCCCTAAAGGTTGTGAATCGATTAAGAAATTAATCCCTATTGTTGATTTAGATCGAAATTGTATGATCGTGAGTTTACCTTAGGTGTTCTAGGGATAACCCCAATGTTGTTGGAATTTCCCTAAAGGACGGGTAATATGTCACTTAAGGTCAATTTTATAAAACTTATTGTTGATGAAAGAATCGTTGATAAAATGGGATGTTTTGAAAATGAAAACTCTGAGTTTTGATTGATTTTGGAAAATGAGACCTTAAGTGAATTGATGTTGTCCTTAAGATTTGGAAATTGACTAACGTAGAAGGGAATGGTGTTTCCTATTGATGTGTTGCTCTGAGTTATGCATAATTGATGTTGTTATGTACCGAAATGTGCGTTTTGGCTGGTATTTTTCGTGTTTGGCTGCTGTTCTGAGCTGCTGCAGGTACAGGAAAAATCTGGCTCGCGCTCATCAACACGGGCCGTGTTGATTCACACGGGCACCCGTGTTGATCCACTGTATTGCCAAAAAAAAATGTGTTTCCAGACACATTTCAACACGGGCCGTGTTGATTCACACGGGCACCCGTGTTGATCCCCTGTATTGATGAAATAATGCGTTTCTGGATACATTTCCACACGGGCAGTGTTGTTTCACACGGGCACCCGTGTTGAACCTCCTGTGTTGGTTTCTGAATTTTGTTTTCTGTGCATGCTGTTATGTACGGGATTGATCCTGTTTTGATGTGCAGTGTTTGATATGTTTTGAATATGCTGCTTATTGATTCCCTAGTGTTGTTTGACGTTGTACCGAATAATGTTTGTATGTTATGATACCAACACTACGTGGATGTTATTGTCATGCTTTTAGATGATGTTATCAAGCATGAATTATGATATAACTTGATATGATTGATGTTTAATAGTATGCTGAGTGATTACATGCTATCCATATCCTGTTATGATTGATGTTGTTGATGTTGCATGATATGTTGATTGATGTTAATAGTATGCTGAGTGTTACATACTTTACATATCATGTTGCATTTGTTAATTCCCATTGTGTGGAATTAACATGGTGGCCAATATACGTGTCCGCGATTTAATGGAACGTTGAGGTGGTAGCCGTGTCCGCGATATAATGGAACAGTGAGTTATCCGTGACCCGAGATTTAATGTGGCGGTAAAATGGTACCACATGCATGGGTGTGTTGCATTATATTGAATATAACATGAATGGATGATTTTCCAATGTTGTATTTAATTGATTGTATGCATGTATTGTTGTTGAATTGTTAATGATGTTTGATGTTAATTATAAGTATGAAAAGTAATAGATTATGAATATATGAATTGTAAAGGTTTTCGTAAACTATGAAACATGCTAACTGTTTGGGTGATGCTTATGGTTTTTCTGAATTGATTGTTATGAACGTATAATCAAATGTATAGTTGAGATGCTCACCCTTACTGTTGAACATTTCAGATTGAGGAGCTTCGTTCAGGTGCTTGGCGAAGGCTTGTCGTTTCTAGTTTATTTCTGTTTAAGTATTGTCTGGGTCATGCTCTGATAGTTGTAACTCCGGGAGCGTTTGTTTGTCGAGCTGCTTAGTCAGACTCGTTTATTTCCTTATGTTTGTTATAATATGATGTTGATATATTCCAGGTGTTAATCCCTGATGATTTTGAAAATATTATAACATTGGTTTGTTAATTAAATTATTCCGTTGTGTAAACATGTATGAGATGCTTCTATGTTATGCATGACAGGAACTTGTCTTTATTAAAAGAGAATTGTGACATCCTCGTTAATACATGTACTCTGAAAATATGATTTTAATTATTTGCGAAATTTTATTCGGGGTTTTAGAGGGTGTTACATTGGGTATGTTGAATATTAATAATGAATTTTTAGACAGTATCAAAGAAGCTCATAAGTTGGATGTGAAACTGGTAGATTTGATGGTTGAGACTGATCAACCTGAGAGTAGTGATTTTAAGCTAGATGCGCAAGGTGTGTTGAGATTTCGTAACCGGATTTGTATTCCTGATGATGTTGAGATGAAGAAAGTGATACTTGAAGAGAGCCATAGAAGTAAGTTGAGTATTCATCCAGGAGCTACAAAGATGTATCAAGATTTGAAAGGTTTGTTTTTGTGGCCTGGGATGAAGAGTGATGTGGCTCAGTTTGTGTATGCATGTTTGACTTGTCAGAAGTCAAAAGTTGAACATCAAAAGCCTGCAAGATTGATGCAACCGTTGGAAGTTCCAGAATGGAAATGGGATAGCATTTCAATGGACTTTGTGACGGGGTTGCCTAGTACTTCAAGAGGACATGATTCGATTTGGGTGATTGTTGATAGGCTTACGAAGTCAGCTCATTTTGTTCCTATTAACATCAGTTTTCCAGTGTCGAAGTTGGTTGAGATTTATATTAGTGTGATTGTGAAACTGCATGGTGTTCCTTTGTGCATTGTGTCAGATAGAGATCCAAGATTTACTTCTAATTTTTGGAAGAGTTTGAAAGAAGCGTTGGGTTCTAAGTTGAGGTTGAGTTCAACGTATCATCCTCAGACAGATGGTCAGACTGAACGGACGATTCAATCGTTGGAAGACTTGTTGAGGGCATGTGTTCTTGAGCAGGAAGGTTCGTGGGATACTTATCTTCCGTTGATAGAGTTCACGTATAATAACAGTTACCATTCTAGTATTGGGATGACACCTTTTGAAGCGTTGTATGGTCGAAGATGTAGAACTCTGTTATGTTGGCATGAATCTGGTGAAAGTGTAGTACTTAGACCTGAACTTGTTCGTGAGACTACTGAGAAGGTGAAGTTGATTCGAGAAAAGATGAAAGCTTCACAAAGTAGACAGAAGAGTTATCATGACAAGCGAAGGAAAGTTTTATAATTTCAAGCTGATGATCATGTGTTTTTGAGAGTTACACCTGTGACTGGTGTTGGGCGAGCGTTGAAGTCTAAGAAGCTCACTTCTCGTTTTATTGGACCGTATCAGATTTCAGATAGAGTGGGGAATATTGCTTACAAAGTGGCTTTACCGCATAATCTTTCGAATTTGCATGATGTGTTTCATGTGTCGCAACTTCGGAAGTATATTTCAGATCCATCTCATGTGATTCATATGGACGATGTGCAAGTACGTGATAATCTTATAGTGGAGACGATGCCTGTACGGATCGCGGATCGTGAAATAAAGATTTTAAGGGGCAAAGAGATTGCCTTGGTTAAAGTGGTTTGGCTAGGAGCTGCTGGTGAAAGCATGACTTGGGAATTGGAGAGCAAGATGCGAGACTCCTATCCTGAATTGTTTGATTGAGGTAAATTTTCGAGGACGAAAATATTCTAAGTGGGGGAGAGTTGTAACGCCCGTAATTTAATTAATTATTTAATTAAATTATTTTTGGAATATTTGTGAAGATATGTTGTTATATAATTGGATTTATTTCATTAAGTGGAGAAATAATAATATATTAGAGGTATTATATTATTATGTGGTGAAATAATATTAGAAGTGTAATATTATCAAGGTGGGCTTAATTTGAGATAGTAGATGTAATAAGGGGGGTGTAAATTTGGAGCCCACTAAGGAATAATAGAATATTAGGTTATTTTATTATTTGTTGTTAGAATAGAAGAAAGAAGAAGTAAGAAGAAAATAAGGATTTGAGGAGAACGTGAAGCTGCTGGAATTAGAAGGAGACAGCAAGAACAAAGATTCAACCCGAAAATTGTAGAGCGACCTTCAATCCAAGGTAAGGGTGGGGTTCTGGCTTTATAATTGGGTTCATGATGTTTGATATGTGGGGTTAGAGGATTGTTATTTTTTTTCTTGAATTGGATGATGTATGATGAAGATTTGATGAATTTGAATGAATAATGACGTTATGATGTTGTTTAATTGATGTAGTATTATAGGTTAATGATTAGGTGATGAATTACCATGATTATAATGAGGTTTGTAGGACTGTAACATAATTCCCGTAGTGAAATTACAGTAGAAAACACATAGAATTATGCAGACTATAGCAGGATGTGTCGACCCCAAATTGAATGTGTCGATACATAGGCACTGTTAGACTTAGGATGAGTCAATCCATGGAGGGCTTGCGTCGATGCATGATGAGTACAAGACTCAGGATGAGTCGATCGGAGAGGAGCATGTATCGATACATGTTGTGATTAGGACCAGGATGATTTGATCCATAAGAAGGATGTGTCGACTCATGTTGTGCAGGAGAAGCATTACGCGTCGACCCCAAGGGTTTTGCGTCGACCCATACTGACTAATTTCGACATAATCAGTTTTAAAGTGTTGTAACTTGAGTTTTAGGATGCTGTTTGATATGCCGTTCGAAGCGTTGATTAGCTAACGCGATGAGATTTATTCTAGGTGATTAAATGATGGATAAGAAGTGTAATCCTAGCAGATAATGCATGATTTAGAATTAATTCTCGTAGATGACTGTTGTGCTGTTTTTGGACAGAATGATGAAGGTGAGATGTTTAGAGGCTACTGTTAGAATTATGACAGTAGGATTAGTGACAATAACGATATAAATTAGTAGAATAACAGGATGGATTACTGTACTATTAATATACAGTTGAGTATTGGTGAGATGTTATTGATGAAGTTGTGTTCGATGATTTTGTGATGATAAATGATGTTTAATAAATTATGAGATGTTGTTAATTGAGATGTTTTGAGATGATTGAGATGTTGTTGTTTTGAGACGATTGAGATGTTTTGAGACGATTGAGATGTTATTGTTTTGAGATGATTTAAAATGTTGTTAACTTGGGTGTTGTTATTACATTCATGATGAGTCGCATACATTGCACTTTTGAGATGGAGCTTATGCTCGTTGAGCTGGCCTGGATTGGCAAATTTTGAGATGAAGGTTATGCCTTGTTGATGCCTCTATTAATTGACAGATTTTTGAGATGAGAGTTCTGCTCCAATGGTACCACATGCATTTGCATAGTTTTGAGTCGCATTATATGATTGCATAATGAAATGTATTTGATGTTAATGAATGAGTATATAAGTTGTAATTATTTCTGATTATGAGATGAGAAGTGGTGATATTATTGATCTAATTTAATATATTAATTATCATGCGCTTTATTATATTGTTATATATCTCACCCCTTATGTTTGAATGTTGCCCTTATGTTGGTAACGTGCAGGTAATCAAGAGTGAATATTGTATACCTTCAATAGTTCGAGTCGGTGTCATTGCTCTGATATGTAACACTCGGGGGGATGAACTTTTGCTGATTTTTGATTGTTGATTTTCAGTTGTTGACTTTTAAATTGAATTATTATTAATTACGAGATGTTTTGAAGTTGTTGTTTTATTTAGAGATGTTATTGAAGAATTCCGCTGCGTAGTTGTTAAATTATTTTATTAAAGATGTTATGACGATGGTTCATCTGATGTTTTAAAAGTGTTATATATCCATGATGAATGCAATGAATTTGTTAGAAGAATTTGTGACGTCCCGATTCATCAGTATGTTTGAAATTTTATAACTCTGATTTATTTTGTATAATTTTTTGGGGTAGAATTGAGGTGTTACATCTTCTATGAAATGACTAAGCATGTTGAAATTAATTTCCACATCGTGAAAGAAAAATACAGTCGGCATTATGAAATTGTTACATGTTTTTTCTAAAGACGAAATTGCATATTTCTTCACTAAATTCCTCCTTCCTAAACCTTTTAGTATTTCATCTAAATTGAAAATGATAGGCTCCTATCAGTTATCAACTTATAACTATATAGGGACACTGAGAGTGAAAGCGTTAAAAGATAAAGGTTTAATTCTTCACGAAGATAAAATTACTAAGATAATAACTAACATACTAATCACTTATTAGAAGAAAAAAAACTATCTTATAGGGAGACTATTACATCATAAATGAGAAATTAAGTCTCTAAGAGTATCTAAACTTCCATCTTATTTCTAATCTTTTCATATAAATGTTAGTTGTTCATAGTTTACGTTAAAATCTCATGATTGCTCACCCTGTCCTCATCTTTTGTCGGACCAAATTTTTTGACTCCACACTAAATAAATCATCTCATTTCATTTTCTTACATACTTTACGAGACGAATCTAAATTGGACATTCCTGGATACCCTTACTTAAAATATATAGTCTCGTCTCAATGACATGATGACCTCCCAAATACTCTACATGTTAATATTCTCCTATAAAAATAAGAAGGAAAAATAATCAATCCCCTAACCACTAAATAGAAGAACACTTCTTTGATCAGGCATAAATAAAAGTCATTTAGGCAGACACAAACATAAAAAAAATATATGAAAAAAAGAATTAAATATTTATATATTTTGAAATAATTAAATAATATGTATTTTATGAGTGTCTGCCGACATGATATTTATTTAGGTTTGTGCTTATATATGTATTTCTTCACTGAATATTACTATACTGTTTTTAGAACAGTGCAGGTAAAGTAGTTATTTATAAAGAATGAACAACTGAAAAAAAAGTGATCATAGCCTAATCAACCCGAAGAAAAACAAGGAGGCCAAAAAAAAAATCTAATAGGGAATAACAAAGTAAGCGAAGAATAAAGTGAAGAAGTGAAATTGAATAAAATCATTCCCTCCCTCCTTGTGTATCGGCGATCCACCGTACAAGGAGGAAACCACCGTTCCCCAGATCTCACTACGAACGATTTCGACGGTTTATTAGGTACTGATTTTACGTTGAAACAACGATCGGCGGCAATGTCATCCAAAGGATCTTTACATTTCACCAAAACTTCTTCCCTCAACTTCGATTCAACTTCCCGCTCTCCCAATCAAGATTCCGCTCTCTTCTCCAATCTCTTCAATGTCGATTCCATTCCTCGAAGCTCCAGCTCCGGTTTCGCTTCACATTCCGTCAACTCACCTGTCTACGATAAACCTGTTTACGATAATGGTAGGGGATCACGCCACGACGGAAGGACCGCCGCGGTTGACTATCTTCTCGGCGGATTCGGTAATTCCAAGAATACCGTGAAGAATGAGAGAGGCGTGAATGACTTTGATGATTTGATCTCTGGATTTGGGAACAGTAAGCCCTCCTCCCGTCAAAGGTGTGGCGACTGTGCGTATCTTCTTATCATACCTTTTTTTTATTGTACTTTACACACATTATGAAGTGCATTGCGGTTTCGAGGATAGTTTATTTATGTTTTTTATTGTTTTGCTTGCAATTGAAGTAACACTAGCGAACAAGCTAGTGAATGTAGTAAGACATGAGATTATGGTTTATGGATCAGTAGAAAAGCTTGAAAAAATAACATGTCAAACTGTTTCATTAGAACTATGGGAATGAGTGCGGAATAGAGAAGCTAAGCACAGGATTATATAACTGAATGTTCCAATGAAGGATTTTTAAAGCTTTTGGTAAACTATTGGTTAGTGATTGGCTATATTGGCGAATCAATGCATGAAGGAATAATAATAGCCTGATAATTGTGTTTAAAACTTACATGGTAGAGACATATCATTGGCTATAGTCTTCTTGAAATTTTGAATTGTCATGTATCTATGGATACCATGCACCCGCTGTCTATCTGCTGGTTATCCTTGCAGTTAAACAAAGAATCTCAGGCCTGCAATGTCATCCGTAAGTTAATTGTCTGAGAG
The DNA here is from genome assembly GCA_948472305.1 of Vicia faba. Classification (NCBI taxonomy): domain Eukaryota; kingdom Viridiplantae; phylum Streptophyta; class Magnoliopsida; order Fabales; family Fabaceae; genus Vicia; species Vicia faba. Next base: position 922,491,187 of record OX451737.1, read on the forward strand.
ACTTTTTTTTACCTTCTGAATTTGATCTGTGTTTGGATCTCAAAAGTAACTATAATGGTATTTTCCGAGCATGAAGAATTGGGTTGGAGGGAAAGAGGGTGCTTCTTTGCTAATTATGCATTTGTTTGTTTTTGCGAAAACTGTATGTTTGGCTGTGAAGATTGCGTGTTGTTTATTATATCTTTCAAGAATATGGGATATCTTATGCATTTTAAAATTACAACCTGTAATTGTTTGTATCATACAAGTTTTTATGGTAATCTATGCAGGTTATATCTAAGTAGGCATACATTGTTTGAAAGATAACTGGTACAGTTATGTTTGCTGATTTTATTCATTGAAGTAGACAACTAAAATAAATATTGGAGGAGTTTGAAAGGAGTAGAGAGGCAGCAATGAACTGAGTTTCTTCGGTGATTTAATTTTTGCACGGCATTTTTGAATTGGTTCATCATTGTTGGACACCCTGGAGTCAAACAGGAGCATTTTAATACAAAAAATCCTGAGTAATCACAAATAATTGTAACTTCCAGATTTTGACAATACCTTATACCTCAAATGATTATGCTCAATTTTTTGTTTATTGCTCAAGAGTTCTTATTTCAGTAGGAGCAACTTTTCGGATGTTCTTAAAACTTTTTCTTTTCTGTGCATTTTTCATTTGAGAAAAAGATTCATTATTTCATCTGGCAGCTTATAAAACAGATCAATGGAGAAAGAAACTATTGTTGTTTTGCATTGATTTGTTTATTGCTCAAGATTTCTTATTTTAGTAGAAGCAACTTTTAGGATGTCCTTATATTTTTCTTTGCTGTGCATTTTTTATTTGAGAAATGGATTCTTTATTTCATCTGGTTGCCTATAAAACAGATCTATGGAGAAAGAAAGTTATTATTGTTCTGCAATGATTTGTCTATTAGGAGACAGGAATTGAAAGTCTTATGACTTTGTTGTTCCTAAGCATCACATTTCTTAAAACAAACATGAAGAGAATGAGAATAGAGAATAATTGAAAAGGGATTATCTAATCCCTAATTTTTTATCTATATGTTAATTTGTTGATGTATTGTAATATCTTATTTTACATATCGTTTCATAACAGGCCCACTCCTGATATTGGTTCATCATCAAAATCTACTTTCAGTGCATCTGAAACAGCCTCCAATACAACAAAAGACCCTTTCAAAATATTTGAATCAGCTTCTGCTCCAACTGGTTCATCCTCAAGGCACTTTACAGACCCATTAGAAGAAATTAGTAAATTTACTAGTTCTAGAAGCACAAAAATTGATTTTTCATCCAATTCTAATGGTGGAGTATATGATGATACTGATTCCTTTGATGGACTTGGAAATTCAGTACCAGCATTTTCATCAGAGAGGACCTGCAGGAATGGTACCAGTTCCCCAATGCCGAGGTCAAACACAATTTCAAGTTGGACCCGAGATAAAGAATCATTTGAAAAATTGTTTGTCAGAAGTCCTGATAGACGGACACATAACAAGATTCCTGTTGAACATGATCAGGAGTTTCATCAAACTCCATATGGCATGCCTACATATTCATCTGATTCGAATAAACCAGTAGTTGACCAAAGGTCTCAGAAATATGAAGAAAAGTTAGTCTCAGATGATGATATATGGCTAACGGTATCAGAGATTCCTCTTTCCACACAACCAACTGCTGCTCCACCACCCTCAAGACCACCTCCTCCTCGACCAGTTCATATCCCCATGTCAGAAACAGGTTCACCAGCTTTTGCCAATGTCAGGAAAGACAACGGATTTTCTTCTTTCCCAAGTTCCACTCGATTTTCTCAGGATCCTAAATATGCTCCTGCTACAGCCAAGTTATCTTCTGCGTCACAGTTTGATGAACTTGAAGATTTTGCCATGGGCACGAGTCACGGTGATGATGATGAATGTGAAAATGGTGATCCTGATAAAGAATTAGAGATGAACTCAGCTGCTACAGCTATGAAGGAGGCTATGGAGAGAGCTGAATCTAAATTTAGGCATGCAAAGGAAGTTAGGGGGAGTGAGAATACAAAACCTGCTCGAAGCAAAGAATCCGTACATTCGGAGAAAGGTGACAGAGCTGTGCCAGAGGAGAGAGGCAGGTTAGACCATGAGCAGAAGCAAAAAGAGATGGAGGAAATGGAGCGAAGAAGAATTGAGAGGGAAAGGGAGGAGAAACAAAGAGAACAACAGCGACTTGAGAGAGAAAGAGATAAAGCAAGACATGCTGTGGAAAGAGCTGCTAGAGAAGCACGTGAAAGAGCAGCTGCTGAAGCTCGCCAAAGAGCTGAGAAGGCTGCTGTTGAGAAAGCTAATGCAGAAGCTAGAGTGCGTGCTGAAAGGGCCGCAGTTCAGAGGGTACAAGCTGAAGCCCGTGAAAGGGCTGCTGCTGAAGCAAAGGAAAGGGCAGAAAAGGCTGCTGCAGGGGCAAAGGGGAGAGAAGCACGAGAAAGAGCTGCAGCTGCAAGGACTGAAGCTGAAACGCGAGTTAAAGTAGAACGTGCTGCTGTAGAAAGGGCTGCCGCAGAGGCCCGAGAAAGAGCTGCAGCTGCTGCTAGAATGTACCAGCAAAAAAAGGAAAACGATCTTGAATCGTTCTTCAGCATGAGCGGACGGGCCAACAGTGCTCCAAGACCTCCTAGATCTAGTTCTTCTGTGAGTACCAAGTCTTGTTAAACATTATTTATACTAAAGTAGCTAGCTCTTGGCTTTGATGCTTGGTCTCTTCCCCCATCATTTTTATCCTGAACGCAGGAACATATATTTAGCTAGTTGTTATTTTATTCTTTCCATTTTTATTTTAAATGAATCTTAAATAAAAAGGGAATATATAAAATTGAGAAGTTTTAAAATTATTTCATATGTTTTAAATGAAAAAGGTCGGCTGACATGCACCATAGAGTCATACTTTTTGCATTTTTAAATATTTTTTGGATCTCTTTACTTTCAGGATTCAGATTTGGATGCCCAGTTTCAGCCAGATGTAAGCCAAAAATCTACAAGCTTGTCGTCAAACATAAAGAAGGCATCGTCATCAAATAATATTGTTAATGATCTTTCCTCAATTTTCGGAGGTAAGATTGTATGGCAATATATTGTTATTGATGTGAAAGTTGTTTGAATTTTCTTGCCTCAATGCTTACTGAGATCTTTCTATCCCTTTTCTTTTATGGTTTGAAGCTTCTTCCTCAACTGGAGGATTTCAGGAAGTTGAAGGGGAAAGTGAAGAAAGACGAAAAGCCAGGTTGGAACGCCTTCAAAGGGCTCAGGAGCGTGCAGTATGTTTTTCTGAATTTTGCTCATTAATTTGTCTTAATTGTTATTGATTGTTAAATAAGGCAAATAATTTACAATATTTGGACTAAATTAACATTGAGTTTACGTGGAAGTGTTGGGGCAAAAATAAAGGGGAGTTAGAAAAGGATAGAGAAAATAGTTGTGTACATTTGATATCATGAAAGTGAAATGAGAAACTTTGGAATAGAGATTTCTCTCCTAATCTATCCATTCAATAATTCAAAGAAAAAAAATGTTCTTATTTCTTTCTTTCAATTTTCCAGCTCTTTTCTTTAAGATGTTAACTGGAAGTGTGTGCATTATTTAATAATCTTTTCAAATTGTTTGTCCATCTTACTTGTAACCATTGTCATTTTATACTAGACAATAGCATTGGCTGAGAAGAATCAACGGGACCTACAGACTCAAAGAGAGCAGGCTGAGAGACATGTAAGTAGTATAATTTTCTGCTTTCATTTTTTTATTTGTGACGGGGTGGTTTTTGCTCATACACTTGCACTGTGCCTATAGAAAAACTATCTCTTTTTTCCATGACATGCACATATGTCATGTAATTGTCGAACTTCCTGATTTCCTATTGAATTGTGTTTTTGTGTCTCTTATTTCTAAGTTGCATTGTAGGCCTTAGGTTTTTTCTTAAAAAGGAACATATCATTCACTCTCTTGCTTGCTATTGTATGTTTAATAAATGGGTGTCTTTACGTTGGATAGATGTGATTAGTTGGATGTTACTTCTAAGTTCTCCGATAATTTGCACGTTTTTTAATGTCATGTGTTTCATTTCTACTATCTAATTTGATCTACCCCTTGATTTCAGAGGTTTGCGGAAACACTGGATTTTGAAGTTAAACGCTGGGCTGCAGGAAAAGAGGGGAACTTGTGTGGTTTACTCTCCACCCTACAATATGTATGTACCAAGTATTTGGTATAAATTATAATGCCCGGGGTTTGTTGCCTTGTGCTATTTCTTATTATATTTTCTATAAAAAAATGCCCGGGCCAAATTTTACTACAAGGCATCCTGGAGTTTTCAATATTTTCTCGTTTGCCTCATTTAATTACCTCTTTAACCCATCTCCTTCATGAATGATCAGGTGTTATGGCCTGAATGTGGTTGGCAAGCAGTTTCTTTGACTGATCTTATTACAGCCGCTACTGTTAAAAAGGCTTATCGGAAAGCTACACTGTGCATTCATCCTGATAAAGTGCAGCAGAAGGGTGCCACTCTTCAACAGAAGTATATTGCAGAGAAAGTTTTTGATCTACTTAAGGTATTTGAGTCCTTTTTATATATTGCTTTCTGCATGACAATATGACTTTTTCTTTTGAAGTAGAATTCGGGTTAGTGGTGCTAGTTTTAAAATAAAAATAAAAACTGAATTGAAAAGGTTGACTGGCTTGCATGAAAGTTCGTGCCAAGATTAGATTATTTTACTATGTCCAGAATACTATATTGCCTTCATTCTTGCCTTAAAGCTTGATAATTAATAACAGGAGGCATGGAATAAGTTCAACTCAGAGGAGGTTTTTTAATCTCTGATAAACTTTACAACTTCAGGGTAATTTGCACTTTGCACAACCGATTCCCATTTCAGCTACCTCCATCATTACCTAATTGTTTTGATTTCCTTGTTTGGCGTAAGGATACCCAAAGGTTACATTTGGGTGGGGGTGTTGGGTTTATACGGATGCATAAGAATGTTGCATATTTAGTCGTAAAATATCTTTTTGTGGGCATCTGTCAATTTAATTTATTATTTATTTCAAGTGAAAAGCTCACAAGCGATCTTTTATTTTTCCTTTCAATTGTATTATTTGTGGTATAGTAAATAGTAAAAGCTAAATGTATATTACTCCCTCTTGTGAATTGACATTACAATGCGGGAACGTTCTAGTGTAATTGAGCTTAAGGACCTTATTTGTACAAGCTTCTGAATTTCGTGATAGCATGTCTGGTTTCTAACGTAGATTTCCAAAATTATGGCTTAAACAACAGTATTAAGAGAAAAGCTTTTGTCCAAATAAAAGTTTAATAAACAAAAAAACAGAGGAATATAAAATTGTTTGACGTCGCTACTGGATTTCATTGCACTAGGTTATGCTGCTAGTTTATCTTGTGCTAGGGCTAAGTTCAGCTATGTCTATGACTCTATGAGTCTAAGACTATATTAGTTCTGGAGAAGTATACATTTATTCAGTTATATGTAAGTTTGAAGATTTTAAGAAAAATATGGTATTGATATTGCATTACTCTATATACAGTACAATTATAAACAAACCACCCTCATCCCCACTGCCTACAGCTGTATTCTAAGAAAAATATATTATTGACACTGCATTCCTCTATATATAAAGCAATACAATTATATACAAACAACCACTACCACTACAGACAGCAGCTTTTCCAATATGCAAGCTGAGAAGGCAGTAGATGTTGCTTGAGATTCAGTATTCTGAGTCGAATGGCTTGTAATTCTCTAGGTCATTCATAATACTGGCGACTGAGCCAAGAGCAGCCATAGCTGAAACGATTAAGCATACAAGACTTATGATTTCCAACCAAATCCATTTAGAACTCCATTTTGGGATCCCTTTCTGCAAAATATACATCTCCACTGGAAAAAAAACTGTTAATGGCCAAAAACCCACTGCTCCAAGAAATCCCAGAACATCATTGAAGAAAGGAATCAACATTGCAACAAAAGTAGTTACAATCACAAATATTGTCCTCCAAACTATTCTAAATAGATTTAGATTGTAACCACCGAAAATTTTGTGTTCCATTTTTGTTTGGGGCCATCTTTTTGCTGCCCGTCTCTCTATGAAGGCAAAGACAGGTTGAACGTATACTTGGTATGCTCCAACAAGGTGGATAATGACGGCGGCATTTGCTACATCGATGACCCAAGATGGATTGTACGAACTAAATCCAGTGAGCAAGTTCCCTGGTGCATGTGCTCCAAATGCAGCATAGCCCATGCAGCCACAAAGCATATAAAATGTTGTAGTCACAGCAACACTTAAAACCGTCGCCGCCTTCATTGTTTTTACTTCGGATGGTGGATTTTTTATGGTGTCCTGTGTAGTAAAAATGTTTGTATGTTGTTGTCACCAAATTATGTTGTTTTTCTTAATGTTACAATGTAAAGAAAGAAAAAGGCATTTATACATACCTGAATTTCAATGAGAATTTGAGCGTATGAATAAGCAAATGCTATGTTACCAAGAGCTTGAAAAATTCCCCATACTTTTTTTGTTGTTGACACAATTTCAGCGCCACCTCCCGTGACAGTACCCTTGACAGTACCGTTTACTGTTTAAGAATCAGTTAAACAAAAAACACAAGTCATTGATTTTTTAGTAAAAATATGTTTCTAGTCTTTGTAAAATTGCAGATTCTTTATGTTTAGTCTTTATAAAACGATAGGAATGTAACCTGCAACTTGGAAAGTTACGAGAAAGACGCCGATTATGGAATATACGAAAGACATAATTGCTGCTATTAGTGAGAGCCACCATGTGTCATGAAACTCTGGAATTTGAGAAACAAAAATTTCTAAAATTCCAAATCCAATCATGTATGGGTTCGTTGAAATGCGACATGGATCTTTTCCTCCTGATTTATGGATACACCTAGATCTTTTCATTTCCCTGTCACCCAAAAATAAAATCCATCAACACTAATCTAGTTAGATAATCCTATCAATAAAACAAATAAGGCATAGTTCTGTTATTCTTGCTCAATTGTAGCTGCAAGAACATTGCATGGGGCATGGATTCAAATCTGTGATCAGTTTTTTTTTCTTCAAAATTATATATGATATGATTTAACTCACATCATGCTAATGGGAGCTGCAATTGAGTATCCTACTGCACTTCCATACAGATATAAGTATTGAAGTATTCCACAAAATCTGTAGTGTAACCCGCCTGCAAAATACGTTTCAAATAATAATTTTGTTATAGAATGTGACCAAGATTATCAATACAATAGCATGCATTGAATTTCAAATGAAGTATTTGTATGTGTGTAATATATATTACCAAGAATGTTGTGAACTGCCTCGACAAACGTATAACTTCTCTTTCCAAAAATGGGATCGCCATAACGATAACATTCAGCTAACATTGATGAAGTATACAAAGTGACTAAGCTGAAAAGGATCATCGAGACAGGACCAGCAATCCAACCTAATTGTGCTACGGCCCATGCTAAAGATAGTACTCCTGATCCTATCACGGCTGTTATTATATGAGAGCTTGTTGTCCAAATGGTTCCTGTTTCATATATATAATATTACCAAAATAAAAGTGAAATTTAAAATTCATATTAGATGAGAGCTTTCTGTATTCATCTCTAATAAATTTTTCACATGTTATTTAATTCTACGAAGACAAGAAATTGATACCAAACTTGATGATACACCAAAAAAGACTCATTTGTGTATCATCAAAAACAATGAGATAAACAATGAACGTAAAATCATACAACTAAATGAATTAGTTTGTGCCTGTTCTTTTAGGACGGCCATCGTCATCAAAGTATTCAGGATCAAATTGTGGAGGGACACCATATACAGAATGGCTCGAATGGCTCGAGCTGGTTTCGATATCTTCTTCTAACATAATTGATGGAGAAGATTATACAACAAAGTGTTAATTAACACAATAGTTGAAAGAATATTATTGATTGATAATGTCGTTTTGTTTCTGTTCAAAAAAGATAATCTCGTTTTGTTCTTGCCAACAATTGGGTTACGTTCATACAAACTATAAAAAGATTGGTTTGAATAAGAAAATGTACGATGAGATACACTATATTGGCACAAATAAAGTGCAATGGTTGGTATTACATAGGGCTTCATTGTAAATATCAAAAGAAATTTTTTGTGGTGAAAACGTATTTAAAAGAAGAAAAAATTAAAGAAGAAAAGTTACACCATCTATCTATTTATGTATTCAAATACAAAAAGTTCTAATCGACTGCTCTATAATTAAAAATTACAAAAGAAAAAAAATATTTTTATTCATTAAAAAAAACGCCTCATAAAAAGAAGAAAAAAATATTATACATAACGGAAATAATGAGGGGTCATGCTTAGGGTGAACTCCTATTAATAATACGGTTGAACTTTTATATTCTCCATTCAATTGTTAACTTTACTGATGTGATAACTTACATAGCAACAATACCTATATCAGCGAGTACCCGCCCGAAATCATACTCGGTTTGATGAAAAAATTTGTTTTGATTGTGTTTAAATTTTTCTTAAATCTATCATCGAATCAGCTGCGTTGATATTTAGGATCTACTTAGTATGATTGATCTATGAGCTTATGTCTTATAGCTTATAACTCTGAATTTTTTTTGAAATAATTAGGTATTAAATTTTTTTTTGTAAATAATTATGTTTCAGAGAAAATTACACAAATAACCATGTTTCAGAAAACCCCACAAGAGAGGAGCCAACCCAGTTGGCGCATGCACCTAGCATTTTGCCCTAGGCGCCATCTCACTTGGCGCATGCTCTCGCATTTAGCCAAGTGAGATGGCGCATGCACTTTAAAAGTGAATGTAGACGCCATCTCACTTGACTCCTAGGGCAAAATGCATTTTTAATAAAAAATGCGTCTGTTTCTCCGTCATTCTTCACACTTTCTCGCAATGTCTTCTTATTTTTTTCCTCTGTTATTTGCGTCATGACATTGCCCATGATTTTTACCAGAGATGGTTACGTTATTTTCTCGGCCACAAAACCTCCGATGAAAATGAGATTCGGGCACATTCACTCCATGGAGCGTCTGAAGAGGGAGTTGATACGATGGCTAGAGGGAGACATCGAGGATGGGGAACAAATTAGAAGGATTCAGCGAAGAAGAACAGCCACCTCACTTGCGACAGGAAGATCTAATTTTTGGTTGGAGGAAGTCAAAACAGACAGCGACGTAACGTTGATGATGCATGGGTCAAATGAAATTGTTTTAACGGTTGTAATTTCGTAGACGGTTTATCGTATTTTATTTGTTGTTTGCGCAAGGTTTATTGTAACAAATGTTGTTAATGAAAAACTCTAATGTTTACAACTTAAAAAAGTAAAGATGTTGTGTAATACAATTTTTATGTGGTTGAGCTAGTAGCCCGAGTCGGACAATTTTTGTGATTGTGTCCGACCTGACGACATAAACCATACTTCCTTTCTAGTTTGTCAAGGGAGTCCATTTCAGTTGTGATGCGCTTACTTTTGGGACGACCCTTTTTATTCCTTCGCATTTGGTCATTGTGCCTGTGATACGGTGGCCAGAACCGGGACGTGTTTCCCTTTGTTTAAGGAATTGTTGGTTTGTATTTTGCGTTTGTGTTCGCAAAATGTCGCGGTAAGCAAGAGTCGCCACAGACTTTTATTTTATCCAATAAGGAAAGGAAAAAAACACAGAAAAATTTCTTTTTCGAGATATTTCTGAGTACGAGGGGTAGATTATAGAAAGGGAAGATATTAGCACCCTTTCTATCCGTAGTTATCTACGGGCTCTTAGGTACTTGTTCATCATTTTCAAAATTGTTTTCTTTGTGTTTATGGGCTTTGAGAAGTTTTTATTTTAACTTCGATTTAACTCTTGCTTCTGTCTTCAAGAGTGTAATGAAGTGTTTTGAAAACTTTGTTTGAAAAGGAGTGTGAGTGTGAAAAAAGTTTGTTTTGATTGAGCAAGTACTTAAGAACTAATCTACCTACTCGAAAAAAGAATCGTTCTGTATTCGTTTCCTTTAGACAGCGCTATCCCACTATTAGTGAGTAGGTAGCACCGTCGTTGGAGTTTTGAGGGTCAATTCGAAGAGGGGCGTACGGTCACTAAAGCAATGTTAAGACGTCTTAGTAGTAATCCTAGTGTCTTAGTAGTAATCCTAGTGTCTTAGATCAATTAATCGAGGCAACAATATCCGAGACAACCTTTCCGAAGCATCTATGATCTTTAGACAAAAGGACGACCACTAAAGCATCCTATACTCAATGACCGTTTACCGAAGGCAACCAAGTGGGAGTGTACCCTAGGAGTGCGCATGTGCGAATGATTCAATTTCAGATTTTTTTATCTTTGCACATTTAGGGTGATCTAACTGTTTTAAAATTAGACATACATTCTTGTCGTGCATCCTATTATCATACATCTAACAGTTAATAATTTGCGGAATTTAAAGTGCAGAAATTAAACTACGCTATTACAAGGCTTCAGGTATTTACATAGCCAAAAACAAACCCTTTAAAAATAAAGCGATAAAAATAAATAAACGTCTTAATTTAACTATTAAAAACTATAGGTATTTACATCAATATGGATAAAAATAATAATAGAGTGCGTGAGGAAAATTAGATCGAATGCGAACTAGGGTTTTGACCCTCCTAACCTAATGAAAATAGAAAATGTTTTTGTTGTTTTTAATATTTTTTTAAAGAAAAGAATTAGGTTTTAAAAATAAATGTATAAAATAATTAGTGATTAAATTAATTAATAAAAATAATTACATAGCCTATTTTTTTGGTTTTTGTTATTTTTAAGAAAAGAAAATAAAAATTAAATTTGGAATAAAACCTAATTATTCTAATTATTTTTAATTTATTTACAAAATAATTAGAGTTTTCTAAATTAACAAACCTAATTGAATTAATTAATTTTTTTAAATAAAAATAAAATCTAGACCTAATTTATGAAAAGTAATATTTTTTGTGATTTTTGATAAAAAGAAAATAATTTGATTGGTTAGTAAAATAAATAAATTAAAATAAAATATAAAAAGGAAAAGGGATAGAGATATTGGGCCTGCAAAGTAATTGGAGGGGGTGCAAAGATCATATCTTGGGCCCAAGAATGGTGAGGTCCGTTTGACTCCTGAGATTCAGCGTATTGCATTGACTGAGGCACACCATGGTCATCACATCATGGCCATCATATCTGGTGTCTAAGACGCCTGTGTGGTTGGATCTTGAGGGAGCATGGTAGTCTTCTGGCTTATATGCACGCTGAATCACTGAAAAGAAAATAGCATAAAGCAATTTAGGGGACCTGGGATTCGAACCCAGGCCCTAAGGCAATCTCCAGCGCTTGGCAACCAGCTGAGCTGTTGGTTTTTGTTGTACATATAACAAGAAATAAAGATAATATATAAAAAGTGTGTTAGTGGAGGATGTAAAAAAAACGCGCCAGAGTTTGAATAGGCCAATGGAACGGTGACAACTGGTCATCTTCTTCCTCTCTCCGTGGGTAAAAGTCCCAGACTTTTACCTACGGACGTTTGTCCATTGCTATAAGCCTGGTTCGTTCCCAAATCTTCCATGGGCCATATAAATTACACCTAATGCTATGGTTGGATTCGTCTTATCCTTCTGAACATGACGGCACCCTTCATCAAGGCTAATTTTTCCTGTAAACAAAAACCCTAATTCGAAGCTATAAACCCTAACAATGGTGAATTCCAGTATAGGCCATATAAATGTAATTAATCAATACAGGAAGCTTGCAAATGTTTCATGGATCAACAATATATGATTAATTCATCCTAACAATGCCTAAATCATGCTATTCAAATTCAAGAAATATTGGGTACCGTGACTGACTTATAGTGCAATACAGGGCTCGAAAATGCTTGGTTTTGATTGCTTTCGCTTGCTGAGACTCCCAGGAATCGATTGGGATAGGCAAAGAGTCTTGAGGATGCCTCTAAGTGCAGATTCGATTCACCACTTTTTCTTGATTTTTTCAGTTTTTGTTCTTGTTCATGCACCTGCTTCTAACCTTGTTTTTGAGTCTGCACACCCTCTATATGTATCAAGGAAGGAATTAGGGTTGATAAGTGATATCAATCTTCCTCCATCAATGAATTGGATTCTTGATTTGATTCACTTTGAAAACTTTCCAAAATTGGCATATTTCAATCTTTTTGTTCACACCATGCCTTGATACGAATTTGAATGTTTGCTAGTTGTATAATAAAACCTTAAACAAGCATAAAATCTTTTGTTTTCAATATTTTGGATTTTATATGATTTGTTTTGATTTAAATTGAATTAATTCAAATAAAAATCAAAATAAATAATAAAAACATGATAAGGACAAGTGGAAAGGTCTAGAGCTCGTGGACTATGTTTCCAACTCAAAACAAGTGAAAAAGATTGGGCCCATTTGGCAAAAATTGATGTTTTAGGGATAGTTGACTTTTGGCAATTTTGCAAAAAGGTCAACTTCACCAATGCATAACTTCCTCAATTTTGACTCTTTGGAGGTGTTCTTGGACTTTTTAGAAATCTTGAGATGTCCTCTAATCAACCCTTTTGGTCTCATCTCAATTTGATATTCCATGCTCATATATGAAGCTTTGAAAAAAAAGGTGTTTTTGTTGACTTTTCAAAATGACATATAATGTCCAAATTCATAACTTCTTGTGAGTGCATATTTTGAACTTGGGAGCTGAAGATGGATTATAGGGAATTGCATCCTCTTCAAAGTGAGCTTTTGATGGGTCATTTCTCATAAAGTATGAGAAAGTTATGCTTGGTCAAAGTTGGGCTGACTTTTCCTACAAAACCCTAATTTAGCAACTTTTGAGTCTTGATGAATTATGAGCAATCCTTGATGAATCATGATCAACCCTTGATCAAATGATGAAATATACTTCAAAATGAGGATGTTAACCAAAAATCTTGAAGTTTGACTGTATGTGGGCCACAATTGACTTTTGCCCTAGCACAATCGATTTTTGGGCCTTTGAGCAATTGATTGAGAAAACTTCCTCTGCAAGGCTTGAAACTTGACATGGATGATCTTGAGAACATATTAGGACATTGATGAGCATTTGGGATCCCTTGGACTCAAGTATCTTGATGCAACATGAAACCCTAATTTGAGGTAGACTGCCTTAGGAGAGAGCTTGTCTGGCCAACCCTTGGACTACCTTGAGCAACTTGAGGATCTTTCTTGAAATGTTTTGAGAAATATGGGAGGGAAAATTTTGGGGTACAACAGTTGCCCTTGTTCAATCTTCTTAAACCTGAGGATGTAGATTGGCTTTCGTGTCTTTCGTGGTCCGAAGGTGGAAGATGATTGAACACTAGAGTGCCCAGAAATTTGCACTCGCATGAAGTGGTGTTCGTCTTGCGATATCGGGAATGGTCTTATAGATGCCATTTGGAAATTGTCGACGAGGGGATGGGCTTAAAGATGCCATCTGAAGGAGTTTCGATCGTATAAGAGATTCCTTAGCGAGAGCTTGTATACTTGTCGTTGAGGAAGATTCTGCTGGGGAAGGCTGATCTTTGTTGAAAGAAGTAGAATTTTAGGAGCTTCGTCGTCCGTTATTCTTCTTGTGAGTCGTCTCTGTTTGAATTTTAGGAACTTTGGTCGTCCGTATTCTTACTGTGGAATCGTCTCTGTTTGAATTTTAGGAACTTCGGTCATCCGTATTCTACTGAGAATCATCTCTGTTGAATTTTAGGAATTTCGATCGTCCGTATTCTACTGAGGAATCATCTCTGTGGAATTTTAGGAACTTCAGTCATCCGTATTCTACTGAGGAAACATCTTTGTTAAATTTTAGGAACTTCAGTCATCCGTATTCTACTGAGGAATCATCTCTGTCGAATTTTAGAAACTTCGGTCGTCCGTATTCTGCTGAGGAAACATCTTTGTCGAATTTTAGGAACTTCAGTCATCTGTATTCTACTGAGGAAACATCTCTGTTGAATTTAGGAACTTCAATCATCTGCATTCTACTGAGGAATCATCTCTGTCGAATTTTAGGAACTTCGGTAGTCCGTATTCTATCGAGGAATCATCTCTATTGACATTTAGGAACTTCAGTAATCCGTTATTCAACTGAGGAATCATCTCTGCTGACATTTAGGAACTTTGGTCATCCGTTATTCAACTGAGGAATCATCTCTATTGAAGAGGAAAGTTGAATTTTAGGAGCTTCAGTCGTCCGTATTCAACTGGGGATTAAACTATTATCAGTCGTACCCGAGCTTCACAGCTTGAATTTTGTGAAAATTTGATTGTATCTTTCCTGAAAGGTAAAGGTTAGCTATATGTAATGCATGATATGTATCAGGCAATGATGTTCTCAAAATAAATGAGACTGTGTTGTATGATGCGTATGCATGTCATGATGTATGGAAATGTGATGTTTTTAGCTGCGAAAAATAAATCCCGGATAGCTGCTGGAGAAAAGAGTTGAATTCTTCGTTTCCGCTGGGGATAGTGAATGAAGATGATTGTGAGCACAATCCTGCGGGAGAGGATAACTCCGTTGAGGAATAAACTGATGAGGAAATGATTCTGTGGGGAGGACATATTCTGCTAGAGGACCTATTGAGTTGGAGAAATAAACTCAGCTAGGGATGAGTTACCGTTGTTGGCGATGATAAACTTTGTTGGGAATTGAGTTTTTGTTTGTGAAAGGAATGAACTCTGCTGGGGATGATTTTCCAGTTGCGACTTCACTGGGGATAATTTTTCTGGTGCTGATGATAGACAAACTCTGCTTGGGGAGAATATTGCCGATTCATTCGCGGTTGCGAGCCTCAACTAAGGAGGATTAACACCACTGTCTTTTTCTTACTCTGTGGGGAGTGAATGTTCCTTGAGTCGTATTTTCCAGCTAGGTCTATCCCTATACCTGGTGGACAGAGCAATTGTACGATTTGGACATTTCTTGTTTGCCCCTGTTTCTGATATTACGAGTAATCGTCTTTTGTTTCGCATGTAAATATTTATGAGTAGCAATTAATGTCAAATGCATATATCAAAAATGAACATTAGATGTTCTTGCAAAACAAAACAGAAAAAGGAAAACAGTTTGAAATTTCTTTGTGAAAATGAATTGTATTGACTTTGAAGTTTGGCCCGTAAATAGGCGTTTTTGTACAAGAGGTTGACGTCCTAGTAAGAGAACGCCGCCGAATGATAGAATTTATACAGTTTGTGTAAAACAAAGAAAAACATCTATATGAGCAATCTCACTGGGTTCCAACTCTGCTATTGCCCTTATGTCTTCGAGCATCTCATCACTTTGCTACTTGGTTGAAGGTGGATCAGACTGATTAGCGTCGTCCGAGCTTGATATTCGATACCGAAGTCTGGTTGCAAGATGATCCAATGAGACATAGTGTTACGCTTTAATCCCTAATTTTTTCTTGGACCGCCCTTTCGGGTTTTCAGTCCACCGGGATACCCCTTTTTGCCCAAGCCGCCTTTTCAGGTTTTCGACTTGCCGGGTGTATAGTTTTTTTCATTTTCATCCCTTATTTTTGCCCGAACCCTTTTGGTTCGCCGGGAAGCCCTTATTTTTTCCTAGGCCAGTCAACCTAGCGGGTCTTTGATTATGCGTAGTATCTTTTCACTATGTCTGCATTGAAGGGGTGAGGAAGGTCGTCACCATCCATGGTGGTTAGAATCATAGCTCCTCCTGAGAAAATGTTCTTAACCACAAATGGCCCTTCGTACATAGGGGCCCATTTGCCCTTGGGATCACCTTGTGGTAGTATTATGCGCTTGATCACCAGATCTCCAACTTGATATTCTTGTCGTCTAACTTTCTTGTTAAATGCCTTGATCATCCGCTTTTGATACGTTTGGCCATGACAAATAGAAATAAGTCTCTTTTCGTCGATTAAGTTCAACTGATCAAGCCGGGTCTGGATCCAATCATCCTCGCTCAAACCTGCATCCTTCATAATCCGAAGAGAGGGTATCTGAACTTCAATGGGCAAGACTGCCTCCATACCATACACTAAGGAATATGGTGTTTCCCCTGTTGACGTCCGCGCTGAGGTACGGTATCCATGAAGAGCAAATGGTAACATCTCGTGCCAGTCTTTGTATGTCACCGTCATCTTCTGCACAATCTTCTTGATGTTCTTATTAGCCGCTTCAACAGCCCCATTCATCTTCGGCCGGTAGGGAGAAGAGTTGTGATGCTGCATTTTGAACTGCTTTCAGAGTTCGGTGATCATCTTATTATTGAGATTTATACCATTGTCCGTAATGATCCTCTCTGGTACACCATATCGACAGATCAGATTGTGTCGGATAAACCGTGCCACGACATTCTTGGTTACAATAGCAAAAGAAGCTGCCTCAACCCACTTTGTAAAATAATCAATTGCTACCAGGATGAAACGATGCTCGTTGGACGCAGTAGGTCTGATCTCTCCGATCATGTCGATGCCCCACATTGAAAAAGGCCAAGGAGTTGTCAAGACGTTCAGAGGAACTGGAGGTATGTGCACCTTATCAGCATAGACTTGGCACTTGTGATAGGTCCGAGAATGCTGATAACAGTCGGCTTCCATGGTGGACCAATAGTATCATGCCCGAAGAATTTTCTTTGCCATGGTATGTCCATTGGAATGAGTTCCGAAAGTACCTTCATGTAACTCTGTCATGATCCTTTCTGCCTCGCTCTTATCCATGCATCGCAGTAAGGTTGAATCATGATTACGCTTGTAAAGGATACCATTACTGATGAAGAATTTCGCAGCAAACCTCCTCAAAAACTTCTTATCATTAACAGATGCGCCCTCGGGGTATTCCTGAGCCTCAAGATATCTCTTTACTTCGTGAAACCAAGGTTTATCTGCTACCTCTTCAGTTTCAATATCACAGCAATGTGCAGGTTCGTCCAACCTCTCAATGGTAATTTGGGGAACCTCATTATCCCACCTGACTTTGAACATAGAAGACATTGTAGCTAGCGCGTCCGCCAACTAATTCTCCTCTCTTGGGAAGTGTTCAAAGATTATCTCCTCGAAGTGTGGAAGCAATGTCAGTACGTACTCTTTGTAAGGAATAAGATTTGGGTGCTTCGTATCCCGCTCGCCTTTGATCTGACTGATCACGAGAGCGGAATCTCCAAATACACTTAAGAACTTAATCCTTAGGTCAATTGCTACTCGAAGACCCATGATGCACACTTCATACTCCGCCATATTGTTGGTGCAGTTGAAACATAGTCGGGCGGTGAACGAAGTATAAGAGCCTTCAGGAGATATGATCACAAAGCCAATGCCATTACCCAAAGCGTTTGAAGCTCCATCAAAGTACATAGACCATCGGGATCCCTCCTCAGGTCCTTCATCCGGTCCAGGAATTTCATAGTCAGTCACTAACATGATGTTCTCATCCGGGAATTCGAAGTTCATAGACTGGTAATCGTCTACAGCCTGATGTGCCAAATGATCTGCCAACACACTTACCTTGATTGCCTTTTGGGTCGTGTATTGGATGTCATACTCAGTCAAGATCATCTGCCATCTTGCTATTCTTCTGGACAAGGCAGGCTTTTCGAAGATATACTTGATTGGATCCATCTTTGATATCAATAGAGTAGTGTGAGTCAACATATACTGTCTCAGCCGGCGAGTAGCCCATGCCAAAGCGCAACAAGTTTTCTCAAGCAACGAGTATCGGGTCTCACAGTCGGTAAACTTTTTGCTAAGGTAATAAATAGCATGCTCTTTTCGGCCAGACTCATCATGCTGCCCCAGCATGCACCCCATTGAATTATCGAGTACTGTCAAGTATAAGATTAAAGGTCTCCCTGCAACTGGAGGCATCAGAATAGGTGGCTCTTGGAGATATTCTTTGATCCTTTCGAAAGCAGCCTGACATTCATCGTTCCATCTTACCACTTGATCTTTCTTCAGCAGCTTGAAGATTGGTTCACAAGTAGCAATCAGGTGTGAAATGAATCGGGCAATGTAGTTCAGACGTCCCAAAAAGCCTCTGACTTCTTTTTCAGTTCGGGGATCTGGAATTTCCTGTATAGCCTTCACCTTTGCAGGATCCACTTGAATACCTTTATCGCTAATGACGAAACCCAACAGCTTACCAGACCTCACCCCGAAGGGGCACTTGTTCGGGTTTAACCTCAGCTTATACATCTTCAACCTGTCAAATAGCTTCTGAAGATTGTCAAGATGTTCTTCCTCAGTCTGGGACCTCGCAATCATGTCGTCAACATATACCTCAATCTCATGATGAATCATGTCGTGGAACATAGCGACCATGGCGCGCTGATACGTTGCCCCAACATTCTTCAATCCGAAAGGCATGACTTTGTAGCAAAAGGTACCCCACTGCGTAACAAAAGTTGTCTTCTCCATGTCTTCGGGAGCCATCTTAATCTGATTATAACCGGAAAAACCATCCATAAATGAGAAGACCTTATGTTGTGCGGTGTTGTCAACCAGAACGTTGATATGAGGCAGAGGGAAATCATCCTTGGGGATCGCCCTGTCCAGATCCCTATAGTCAACACACATTCGAACCTTACCATCCTTCTTAGGCACTGGAACCACGTTGGCAACCTGTTGTACCCCAAAATTTTCCTTCCCATATTCCTCAAAACATTGCAAGAAAAATCTCCAAGTTGCTCAAGGTAGTCCAAGAGTTGGTCAGACAAGCTCTCTCCTAAGGCAGTCTACCCCAAACTAGGGTTTCACATTGCATTAAGATCCTTGAGTCCAAGTTACCTCAAGTGCTAACCAATGTATTAATATGTTCTCAAGATCATCCATATCAAATTTCAAGCCTTGCAGAGGAAATTTGCTCAGTCAATTGCTCAAAGGTCCAAAAATCGACTTTATTATGGCAAAAGTCAACTGTGACCTATATACAGTCAAACTTCAAGATTTTTTGTCAACATTCTCATTTTGAAGTATATTTCATCATTTAATCAAGGGTTGATCATGATTCATCAAGTATTTCTCAAAATTCATCAAGACTCAAAAGTTGCTAAATTAGGGTTTTGTAGGAAAAGTCAACCCAACTTTGACCAAGCATAACTTTCTCATACTTTGTGAGAAATGACCCATCAAAATATCATTTTGAATAGGATGCAATTTCCTACAATCCATATTCATATCCCAAGATCAAAAAAGGCACTCACAAGATGTTATAAATTTTGACATTATAGGTCATTTTGAAAAGTCAACAAAAACACCTTGTTTGTTAAAGCTTTTAACTTGAGCATGAAATATCAATCTGATATGATACAAAAAGGGTTGGTTAGGGGACATCTCAAGCTTTCTAAAAAGTCCAAGAACACCTCCAAAAGTTCAAAATTGAAGAAGTTATGCATTGTTGAAGTTGGACTTTTTTGCAAAATTGCCAAAAGTCAACTATCCCCAAAACTTCAAATTTTGCCAAATGGGTCCATTCTTTTTCACTTGATTTGAGTTTGAATTATTTCCCACGTGCTCTAGCCTTTCCCATGTGTCCATATCTTTTTTTTATTATTTAATTTGATTTTTATTTGAATTAATTTATTTTAAATCAAATAAAATCACATAAAATCAAAAATATTGATAACCAAAGATCTTTTGATGGTTATAGGTTTCAATGGATATCTTGCACCATACCAAACTCGGATCAAGGCATTAGAGCATATAAAGATTGGATTCAAGCCAAAATTGGAAGGTTTTAATGGAAGATCAAATCAAATATTTAATCATCAATGTAAGGAGATTTGGACAAAGTTTGTTACCCTAATACAATGTGAAATACATAAGTAAGCGTGCAAGACAGAAACAAGGGTTAAAGAACGATTCTAGAGGCAGAACCAAACTTGCAAAAATCAGGAAAAAAAAGTGTGACTTTGAAATCAAGGTTAGAGACATTTTCAGGACTTGAGACGTATCCCAATCGCTTCCTGGCAACTCTCACAAGCTAAACTAATCACAACCAGGCGTTTTCAAGCTTCCATACGCACTGTAAGTCCTTCGTAACATGGCCCTGTTCTTGATTTCGTATCTCTGAAATTAGGCATAGTTAGAATGAAATAATTGCATATTTGTAATCCTCACATCATTTACAAGCTTTTGGCATCATTTGATTTTGTTTATCTGACCTGTATGAAGATCCACCATAGTTAGGGTTTTCTTGGAGTTTTTGGGGGTTTGCGTTTCAGGTATAATTGATCTTCATGATGGACATGGTTGTGTTCAGAAGAAGATGACGATTCAAACCATGGTCCTGGGATTCATTTATATGGTCTGGAGAAGGTTTTAGGAGGAAGCCACAGTTTTAGCTACGGATAAAAATCTGTAGGTTAAAGTTACAGATCCTCAAGGACAAGGACGAATTCGTGTCATCCATCCATTGGCCGGTTCAAAATAATCGCGCGTTTTTTTGTTTTTCTGGAAATTGATTTTGTTTTTATATAATATATATTGTTTGTATTATTATTAACAAAACAACAACATGCCCCAGTGGTGGCCACATAAGCGCTTAAAGATCCAAAGGCTGGAGGTCAGGGATTCGATCCCTGCCTCCAGCAATTTGCATTTTTCCAATTTCTTTCAGATAATCATGTGCATACATGGGCCAAATTTCCACCATGGACGCTCACCATCAAAGCGCCAGATGGCCAAATGGCCAGATCTGGTGGTCAGTGTTAGAGGTCTACCAAAGAGCCAGGTCAACGCATATGCAGCAAATCAAGAAATTCCAAACGGATCAGCTTCATTTGGGCCTACAAAAATACTTTTTGCACCCTCCAAAACAGGCCCAAACTCTCTTTCTCTTATATTTATTTATTTTAATTTAATTATTTTATTTTGCTTAATTAATTTACTAACCAATCACATATTTTCATTTTTTATCTAAAAATCACAAAAATACTTTTTTTAATTCAGAACTTTTATTTTTTATTAATAAATACTAACTAATTAATTAGGTTTAATTCTAGAACAACTTTAATTTGCTTTGTAAATAAATAAAATTAATTAGATTTCATTAGGTTTTAATTCATTTAATCATTTTTTAATTTCTTTCTTAAAATATAAAAAAAAAACTCCAAAAATATGTCTTTTATTATTTTTCATCAATTAATTTATTTTATAATTAATTTAATAGTTTAATTTAGGATTTAATGTCTTTTCTTAAAATAAAAACAAAAAAAAAGCATTTTCTTTTAAAAGGGCCAAAACCCTAATTCGCATTCGATTTAATTTCGCGTCGCGCTTTATTTATTTTTATCCATATTGATGTATATGCTTCCAGTATGTAATAGATAATTAGGACCTTTTATTTATTTTACCGCTTTACTTTATTTTCAAAGGGTTGCTTTTGGCGATGTAAATACCCGACGCCTTGTAATTTAATTTCCGCACCTTTAATTTTTGCAAATTATAACTGTTAGATGTTTGATAATAGGGTTTGCATGACAAGACTGAATGCTTAATCTTAAAATCAAATTAGATTACCCTTAACATGTGCAAAGATAAAAATAACTGAAAACGGCACACTCGCACATGCGCACTCTTAGGGTACACCCCACTTGGTTGCCTTCGTAAACAGTCATTGAGTATAGGTCATTTTAGAGGTCGTCCTCTTGTCTAAAAGATCATAGTTGCCTTGAAATGATTGCCTCGGATACTGTTTCCTCAAACAAATGATCTAAGACATTAGGGTTACCGCTAAGGCGTCCTAACATTGCTTTGGTGACTGTGTGTCCCTCATTCGAATTGACCCTTAAACTCCAACGACGGTGCTACCTACTCATTAATAGTGGGATAGCATTGTCTAAAGGAAATTAGCATAGAACGATTCCTTTTTCGAGTAGGTAGATAGTTCTTAGATACTTGCTCTTTCAAAACAAAACTCTTCACACTTACACTTTTCGAACAAAGTTTTCAAAACACTTCATTACACTCTTGAGGACAGAAGCAAGAGTTAAATCGAAGTTTCAAACAAAAACTTTTTCAAACCCACAAGCACAAAGAAAACAATTTTGAAAAAAATTGAGCAAGTACCTAAGAGCCCGTGGATAACCACGGATAGAAAGGATGCTAATACCTTCCCTTCCTATAATCTACCCCCCGAACCTGAGAAATATCTCAAAAAAGGAATTTTTCTATGCTTTTTTCCTTTCCTTGTTGGATAAAATAAAAGTCGGAGGAGACTCTTGCTTACCGCGACATTTTGCAAACACAAACGCAAAACGCAAACCAGCATTCCAAAAAAAAGTCAGTTCTTCCCACCGTATCACAGAACTGGCGACTCTGCTGGGGACACTTATAAGTGGGGTGTACCTTAGGAATAGTTCATAATGTTTTCAATTGATTGATTTGTATGCTTTATCTTTGTGGGTTTGAATCGGAGTTACTATAGATCCTAACTCGGATCTGGGGGATACCCTTTAGGTAAGTAGCAATAAACTGTGAGGGAACTGTACGGCGTATACCGATACGGTTGAAGCAGTAGCTACGTTGGTGTGGCACTTTAGTTTGTACCGATATCCCTTGTGGCGCAACAAGGAGAATATGGGTCAGCTAAGGGGTCATTAAGCACCAACTGACCTTAGAACCTATAATTGACCAACTTGGCCATAGAACAGTAGCAGTATGCTACACTCATTGAGACCAAACTCTCGTGATGATTCCGGCCACAAGAAAAGGTTGCTAAACTGGAATTATGACCGATCGAGGGTGGTCAGTGATATTGAGATCCTCTAGAACCCGATTACTATTTCTAGGACAGGTTTGAACCAACTGAACTGAAAGAGGGTAATACTTAAACTCCATGTCAGCCTGAAATCTAAGGGCTACTGTATGACTTGTTTGCCCTTACCATGTTTGCTATCTGTGAATACTTGTGTTGTGTTTCTATCATGACATCATGCATCATGACATTGCATGCATATTGCATTGGACTAACCATTTCAAAGACCAATGGGATTCATCTTTGTTCTGTTTTGTAGGTCATGGCATCCATGCGTAGAAACACTATTCGGATCAGCTTTGTACAGATTCCCACTCAGCTTAGAGATTTGGTTGCAAAGGTTCTAGATACTTCCTCTTTTATCAGAAGACATGAGCACCTCCTCAGTCTAGTCACCTCCAAGCTGGATGAACAGATGATGAGTGTCTTATGCCAGTTCTTTGATCCACTATACCATTGCTTTACTTTTCCGGACTACCAGTTGGTCCCCACCTTGGAAGAGTTCTCTGATCTACTTGGTATCTCCATTCTAGAGCAGACCCTGTTCACGGGTTGGGAGAAAGTCCTTAGGCCGGAAGAGATTGCTTCAGCCCTCCATCTGACAAAGGCTGAGGTAATGTCTAACTGGGAGACTCGGAGTGGGACAAAAGGCTTCTTGACTAAGTTCTTGGTTGGTCGGGCTAATCAGTTCTGGGACAGTTTAGACTTTCAGGCATTCGAGGATATCCTGGCTCTTCTCATTTATGGTTTGGTTATGTTTCCAAACTCAGATTCCTTTGTTGACGTGAATGCGGTAAAGATTTTCATATCCCGTAATCCAGTGCCCACTCTCTTGGGTGATATTCTGCATACCCTATATGCATGTACTGCTCGGAAATGGGGAACCCTTATGTGTTGCGCACCATTGCTGGCGAGGTGGTTTATTTCTCACCTCCCCAAATCTGTTTTGAAGAACAAGGAAGGCATGGGTTGGGCCCACAGGATTATGTCCCTTGCTCACACGGACATCATTTGGACTACTAAAGACATGGAAGATGTAGCTATTATTAACCACTGTGGGGAATACCCCAATGTTCCACTGCTAGGAATCAATGGAGGGATCACCTATAATCCTTGTTTGGCCCTACGTCAGTTTGGGCGAGCTAGGAGGGAAGGACCTCATGATTAGCTGATGCCAAGCATTGTCTTTGACTTCCAAGGGGATAGTGACGAGCATCGCCGCATATTCATACGAGTCTGGGATAGGGTGCACAGGTCTGATCTACACGAGTTAGGTGTGAAGACTTCTCTTCCAATGGAACCATATCTCCGGTGGGTTCGTACACGTGCTCAGAAGCTAGGGATGCCCTACGAAGCTGTCTTGCCTGTGATAGTTGAACTTGTTGATGAAGAAGGGGTTCCTCCTACCATCCTCTATCCATACATGCCTACTGACATTGGGGCATTAAAGAGGTCTTGGTTCCAACTAAGGGAAGAGCGGGATACTTACAGAGAAAAGTATCATAAGCAAGAGCGGAAGATCTTGAAGTTGACAAGGCAACTGGAGAATAAGCAGATCCTCAACGACTATGTCAGCACCAACAGGAAACGACCTTGGGAGCGCTGATGTCTTTTTGCTATTTCTAGTTTTGATTTCCTTTTTCAGTTTTTCTTTTTGTAACGCCTTAAAGGCATCTGTTGAACATCGAATTCAAGTTTTATCTAATAAAAGTGTGTTTCATTTTGGTTTACGAATTTGAATCCCTAAAGTCTTTGAAATTATATCATACACATATCATTCCTATGCACCTCATAACAGGTACCCTTACAGGTTTTCTCATCTTCTTCGCTATTTATTTCAGCACATCATGTCTGCTGAAACATCAACTGATCAAGCTATCAAGGCTCTGCAAGCTCAGAATGCCCAATTTCAGGAAATGTTCATGAGTTTGGCCAAGGGTCAGCAAGATCTGAAGACCCTTATCTTGAAGGATAAGAAGAAGAAGAAGAAGAAGACGGTCCTACTGAACATGGGTCGCAGATTTGGGAACAATTTTCGGGATGATGTTGATTTATCTCACTTACCTGGAGGGGGAGAGAATCAGGAAGAAAGGAGGTTTCCTAGCCCCGTGGTTTCTGACAACGAGACTGACTTTGACGAAGACCAGTATCCTCCGGCTGAGGATAGGTATAAGCAACTCGAAGACCGGTTGAGCGCAATGGAGATCCAAAAGGTCCCTGGTCTGGACTTTGGAGATTTGGGTTTGTCATCTGGGGTGGTGATTCCCCACAAGTTTAAAGCACCAGCCTTTGCTAAATACGACGGGGTTTCTTGCCCAAAATTGCACCTCCCCTCGTATGTTAGAAAGATTCAGCCATACACCGCTGACAAGAACCTCTGGATCCACTTCTTTCAAGATAGTCTCTCGGGGACTGAACTTGAATGGTTTTACCAGCTGGAAGGAGCTAGTGTCCGTAATTGGGAAGACCTTGCTGCTGCTTTTTACAAGCAGTACCAATACAATGCCGACCTTGCTCCCACGCATACCCAACTTCAGGGTATGTCTATGGGTGCGAGCGAAGGTTTCAAAGACTACACTCAGAAATAGAGGGACCTTGCTGGAAGATTACAACCCCCGCTGGCTGACAGGGAGTTAGTGGATATGTTTCTGGGGACCTTGTCTGGTCCGTATTTCAACCATCTGATTGGAAGTTCATCGTCAGGTTTTACTGAGTTAATAATGACTGGGGAAAGAGTTGAAGCCGGTATTAAGAGCAGTAAGATACAGAAGGGTGCTTCGTCTAGTGCCGAGAAGAAGCCTTTTAAGAAGGAGTCTAGTGCAATTTACTGTTCAAAAGGCCAGAATAGACCTGAGCGCCGCCAAGCAGTCAATGTGGTTGTTATATCAAGACCAACTGTTGCCACACAACGCAATAATCAGTCAAGAGCCGAGAGGCCGCGAAGACAATTCACTCAGCTCCATATGACCCTGTCTCAAATTCTACCACAGTTTCTAAAGACCAACTTGGTGATTCCGAAGGAAGCCTCGAAGAATCCCAATACAACACCACCGCTGTACAATCCGAATGCCCGCTGTGCTTTTCATTCTGATAGCCTGGGGCATGATACAAATGACTGTTGGGTCTTGAAGAATAAGGTGCAAGACCTGATTGATGCTAAGGAGATTGAGTTCGAAGCGCCTAAAAGGCCTAATGTTATGACTGCTCCTATGCCCAAGCATGGATTAAATGCTGTAGATGAAGACTCGTTTATGGTTTCTGTGAAAGACATTGGTACTTCATTGATGACTGTGAAGAAGAACCTTCTATTAGCCGGTTTATTTCTGGGCTGTGGCGAAGGTTGTCGTCTGTGTTCCATCCTATCTACTGGTTGCCATCTTTTGAGGTCAAGTGTCCAACGCCTGATGGATAATAAAGAAATTCTGTTTGAGAATACTTTTGTTCCTTTGGTTCCTATTGAAGAAGTTGCTATAATCACCATTTTCGACAATTCTTCCAAGGCTTCCTCGAGAAAGCCTGTTAGAATTACATTTGTTCTGAGAATCGCTCCCTTGATCATTACTGTTCCTAGACCAATCCCCTATACGTCAGATAAAGTTATCCCGTGGCACTATGGGGCTGACGTGTATTATCACGGGGTTAAACAAGACTTGAGGGCTGAAGAGGCTGATACTGACGTCAGCAATATTGTTGGATCTAGTAAAGTCACTCGCAGCGGAAGACTTTTCTCCCCTGAGATCTCTCCACCGACTATTCGAACGCCTGTTGTTATCACACCTGCCAGTACATCTGCTACTGTCCCTGTTCATGTTCCAATTCTTACCCCTGTCACCGAGTCAGCTGACACTCGGGGCAAAGGGACCACCGGTGAGCCTGCCCGGACGGAGGCACTGAAGAAGATTACTGTTGAAGCCTCTAGACAAGAGATAGAGGAGATTTTAAAGATCATCAAAAAGAGCGACTACAACGTAGTCGAGCAGCTGGGGTAAACCCCGTCGAAGATCTCTATGTTGTCCTTATTGTTGTGTTCAGAGGCCTATGCTAAGGCTCTGATTGCTTTCCTGAAGACTGCGTATGTGCCGCAGGAGACATCAGCTGATCAATTTAAAGATTGTGTGGCTAGTTTGACAGCAGATAATGGGTTGGGTTTCTCCGATGCTAACTTGACTGCTAAGGGGAAGAATCACAATGACGCCCTACATGTCTCCATTGAGTGCAGGGGCACTACTCTAGCTCACGTGTTGGTGGATACTGGATCCTCGTTGAATGTTTTACCCAAGAAAGCACTAGACCGGTTAGACTGTGAAGGGTTGGAGATGAAGCCAAGTAACATTGTGGTTAGGACCTTTGACGGGTCCAAGAGGATGGTACACAGAGAAGTGGATATTCCGGTTAAGGTTGGTTCTCAAATTTTCGTGTCTACATTCTATGTGATGGACATTTGGCCATCTTATTCTTGTTTGCTGGGTCGCCCGTGGATCCACAAAGCTGGGGCAGTGACTTCTACGCTTCACCAGATGCTGAAATACCCAGTCAAGGGGAAAATTGTTACAGTGCAAGGAGAAGAGGAGTACATGGTAAGCCACCTCAACTCATTCCGGTGTGTGGAGATGGACGGGGAGTTCATAGAGACCCCGTTTCAACATTTTTAAGAAGTTCCCCAGACACTGGCATCAGCTGAAACTGTTACTGAAGATCCTCCAATGAAGATGGCTTCCCTAAAGGATGCCCGGGCTATTGTTGAGAAAGGTGGGTGTGTGAATTGGGGCCAACTCCCTGATTTTGCACATAAGACTAACAAGTTTGGTTTGGGTTTCACTGTAGAAGCTCAAAGGGTTGTTCGGCGCGCACGGATCGGAGGACCTCCCCTATTTATCAGCAATTCAGGAGTGAATGCCATTGAAGACGATGTTGAAGAATCTGAGTTCGACAGTTGGATCTACCCGACTGCTGATGGCGGACTAAGCAATTGGACGGCAAAGGACTTCGTCCCAATTTCTTTTATTACCCAGTAATTAGACTTTTGTTTTAAGTTTGTAACATACAATTTTAAACTTTATGGCCCGGTGCCTTACCTAAGACACCGTGGCTTTGTTTGTGAGGGCTTTATGTGTGTCATTTTCATATATCATTAATAAAAGCATTGGACGTTTCTTGCATTTCAAATTTTGCGCTCCTTGTTTTTCTTTTTATATATTGCAAAACAACTATTTTACACACACTCACATATACAGGTCTACATCCACTCTGGATCCCACTGATAACGACTCTGCTACTGCCGGTTATGACTTCGAAAGTCCGATCAACTTAGCCGAAGACGAAGGTGAAGAAGATTGCGAAGTGCCTGGTGAACTTGCAAGACTGTTACTTCAGGAAGAGAGGGCCATACAACCGCATGAAGAGCCAGTGGAAACAGTAAATCTGGGTACAGAGGTAGACAAGAAAGAGGTCAAGATCGGTGCAAATCTGGAGTCTAGTGTTAAGCAACGGTTGATTCAGATGCTGCGAGACTATGTTGAGATCTTTGTCTGGTCTTATGAAGATATGCCAGGGTTGGATACTGATATTGTGGTTCACCGGTTGCCTACCAAGGAAGACTGTCCTCCAGTGAAACAGAAGGTCCGCCGAATACGCCCAGTGATGTTTGAGAAAATCAAGGCTGAAGTGATGAAGCAGTTTGACGCCTGTTTTCTAGCAGTTACTTCTTACCCGCAGTGGGTGGCCAACGTGGTTCAAGTACCGCAGAAGGATGGTAAGGTTCGAATGTGTGTTGACTATAGGGATTTGAACAGGGCAAGTCCCAAGGATGATTTCCCTCTGCCTCATATCGACGTTCTGGTTGACAACACCGCGCAACATAAGGTCTTATCCTTTATGGATGGTTTCTCTGGTTACAATCAGATTAAGATGGCTCCCAAAGACATGGAGAAGACAACCTTTGTTACTCAATGGGGTACCTTTTGCTATAAGGTCATGCCTTTCGGATTGAAGAATGCTGGGGCAACGTATCAGTGCGCCATGGTCGCTTTGTTCCACGACATGATCCATCATGAGATTGAGGTATACGTCGATGACATGATTTCTAGGTCCCAGACTGAGGAAGAACATCTGGACCATCTTCAGAAGCTATTTGACAGGTTGAAGTTGTACAAGCTGAGGTTAAACCCGAACAAGTGCACCTTCGGGGTGAGATCTGGTAAGCTGCTGGGTTTCGTCGTAAGTGATAAAGGTATTCAAGTGGATCCCGCAAAGGTGAAGGCTATACAGAAAATGCCAGCTCCCCGAACATAAAAAGAAGTCATAGGCTTTCTGGGACGACTGAACTACATTGCCCGATTCATCTCACACCTGACTGCTACTTGTGAGCCAATCTTCAAGCCACTGAAGAAAGATCAAGTGGTAAGATTGAACGATGAATGTCAGGCCGCTTTCAAAAGGATCAAAGAATATGTCCAAGAGCCACCCATTCTGATGCCTCCAGTTGAAGGGAGACCTCTGATCTTATACTTGACAGTACTTGACAATTCGATGGGGTGTGTGTTGGGTCAACATGACGAGTCTGGCCGAAAAGAGCATGCTATTTATTACCTTAGCATAAAGTTTATCGACTGCGAGACCCGATACTCGTTGCTTGAGAAAACTTGTTGCGCTTTGGCATGGGCTGCTCGCCGACTGAGATAGTATATGCTGACTCACACTACCCTATTGATATCAAAGATGGATCTAATCAAGTATATCTTCGAAAAGCCTGCCTTGTACGGAAGAATAGCAAGATGGCAGATGATCTTGACTGAATATGACATCCAATATACAATCCAAAATGCAATCAAGGGAAGTGTGTTGGCAGATTATTTGGCACATCAGGCAGTGGACGACTACCAGTCTATGAACTCTGAGTTCCCGGATGAGAATATCATGATAGTGACTGACTGTGAGGAACCTGGACCGGAAAAAGGACCTGAGGAGGGATCCCGATGGTCTATGTACTTTGATGGAGCTTCAAATGCTTTGGGTAATGGCATTGGCGCCGTGATCATATCTCCTAAAGGCTCTCATACTCCGTTCACCACCCGATTATGTTTCAACTGCACCAACAATATGGCGGAGTATGAAGCGTGCATTATGGGTCTTCGAGAAGCAATTGACCTAAGGATTAAGTTCTTAAGTGTCTTCAGAGATTCCGCTCTCGTGATCAGTCAGATCAAAGGTGAGTGGGATACGAAACACCCAAATCTTATTCCTTATAAGGAGTATGTGTTGACGTTGCTGCCACACTTCGAGGAGATAACCTTTGAACACTTCCCTAGAGAAGAGAATCAGTTGGCGGATGCGCTAGCTACGATGTCTTCTATGTTCAAGGTCAGATGGGACAATGAAGCTCCCCAGATGACCATTGAGAGGTTGGACAAACCTTCACATTGTTGCAACATTGAGACTGAAGAGGTAGCAGATAAATCCTGGTTTCATGAGGTGAAAAGGTATCTTGAGGCTCAAGAATACCCTGAGGGTGCACCTATTAATGATAAGAAGTTTCTGAGGAGGTTCGCGGCGAAGTTCTTCATCAGTAATGACATACTTTACAAGCGTAACCATGATTCAACCTTACTGCGATGTGTGGATAAGAACGAGGCAGAAAGGATTATGGTAGATTTACATGAAGGTACTTTCGGAACTCATTCCAGTGGACACACCATGGCAAAGAAAATCCTTCGGGCAGGATATTATTGGTCCACAATGGAAGCCGACTGTTATCAGCATTCTCGGACCTGTCACAAGTGCCAAGTCTATGTTGATAAGGTGCACATACCTCCAGTACCCCTGAACGTCTTGATAGCTCCATGGCCTTTTGCAATATGGGGCATTAACATGATCGGCGAGATCAGACCTACTGCATCTAACGGGCATCGCTTCATCCTGGTAGCAATTGATTACTTCACGAAGTGGGTTGAAGCAGCTTCCTTCGCTACCGTAACCAAGAATGTCGTGGCACGGTTCATTCGGAACAATATGATTTGTCGATATGGTGTACCAGAGAGGATCATTACGGACAATGGTACCAATCTCAATAATAAGATGATCTCTGAACTCTGCCAACAGTTCAAGATACATCATCACAACTCTTCTCCTTACTGGCCGAAGATGAATGGGATTGTAGAAGCGGCTAATAAGAACATTAAGAAGATTGTGCAGAAGATGACGGTGACGTACAAAGATTGACACGAGATGTTACCGTTTGCTCTTCATGGGTACCGTACCTCAGCACGGACGTCAACAGGGGCAACACCCTATTCCCTGTTATACGGTATGGAGGCCGTATTACCCATTGAAGTTCGGATACCCTCTCTTTGGATTATGAAGGATGCAGGTTTGAGTGAAGATGACTGGATTCAGACTCGGCTTGATCAGCTAAACTTAATCGACGAGAAGAGACTTACTGCTATTTGCCATGGTCAGACATATCAAAAGAGGATGATCAAGGCATTTAACAAGAAAGTTAGACGACAAGAGTATCAAGTTAGGGATCTGGTGATCAAGCGCATTATCTTACCTCAAGGCGATCCCAGGGGCAAATGGACCCCTACCTACGAAGGGCCATTTGTGGTTAAGAACATTTTCTCAGGAGGAGCTATGATTCTAACCACCATGGATGGTGACAACCTTCCTCACCCCGTCAATGCAGACATAGTGAAAAGATACTACGCATAATCAAAGACCCGCTAGGTTGACTGGCCTAGGCAAAAATAAGGGCTTCCCGGCGAACCAAGAGGGTTCGGGCAAAAATAAGGGATGAAAATAAAAAAATTTGTACACCCGGCAAGTCGAAAACCTGAAAAGGCGGCTTGGGAAAAAAAGGGTATCCCGGTGGACTGAAAACCCGAAAGGGCAGTCCAGGCAAAAATTAGGGATCAAAGCGTAACACTATATCTCATTGGATCACCTTGCAATCAGACTTCGGTATCGACTATCAAGCTCGGACGACACTAATCAATCTGATCTACCTTCAACCAAGTAGCAAAGTGATGAGATTCTCGAGGACATAAAGGAAATAGCAGAGTTGGAACCCAGTGGGATTATTCACATAGCTGTTTTTCATTGTTTTTCACAAATTGTATAAATTCTATCTGGTCGGCGGCGTTCTCTTACTAGGACGTCAGCCTCTTGTACAAAAACGCCTATTTACAGGCCAAACTTCAAAATCAAAACAATTCATTTTCAGAGAAATTTCAAACTATTTTTCCTTTTTCTGTTTTGTTTTGAAAAGAACTCCAATGTTCATTTTTGATATATACATTTGACGTTAATTGTTGCTCATGAATATTTACATGCGAAACAAAAGACCATTACTTGTAATATCAGAAACAGGGGCAAATGAGAATTGTCCAAACTATACAGTTGCTCTGTCCACTAGGTACAAGGTAAATTTAGCTGAAGAATATGGCTAAGGTACTTTCACTCCCCGCAGAGTAAGAAAAGGCAGTAATGTTAGCTCTCCCCAGCTGAGACTCGCAACTGTGATGAATCGGTAATATTCTCCCCAAGCAGAATTTATCTACCATCAGCACTGAAAAGTCTTATCATCCCCGGCGGAGTATAAAATATCCCTAGTGGAGTTTGAAAATTCTCCCCAGTGCAGTCTGAAAAAGCTTCCCTAGTGGAATATGGAGAATCATCCCCAATAGACTCTGGAAGTCTGTCCCCAAAAGAGCCTAAAAGGTTATCCCCAATGAAGTCGCAACTGAAAGATCATCCCAAGCGGAGTTCTTTCCATTCACAGACAGGAATTCAATCCCCAACAGGATTTAGTATCACCAGCAACGGTAATTCATCCCCAGCTGAATTTATCAGCGGAATCCTCTACAGAGCATCTCTTCCCCACAGAGTAATCTCCTCATCAGTATACTCCCCAATGAAATTATCTTCTCCTGCAAGTTTATTCTCACAGTCATCTTCGTACGCCATCCTCAGCGGAGACGAAGAATTCAACTCTTTTCTCCAGCAGCTATCCGGGATTTATTTTCCCCAGCTACAAACATTACATTTCCATACATCATGACACATGCATATACGCATCATACAACACAATCTCATTTATTTTGAGAACATCATCGCCTGATACATATCATGCATTACATACAAACTGACCTTTACCTTTCAGGAAGGATGCGGTTAAATTCTCATAAAATTCAAAGCTATGAAGCTTTTATCTCAGTCGAATTACTGACAAGTTCTTAAATCTCAATAGAGTTTTTCTCAGTTGAATTACAGACAAGGTCCTAAATCTCGACAAAGTTCCTCCGTCGAATTACAGGCATTTCCTAAATCTCAGCAGAGTTTTCTCAGTTGAATTACGGGCGAGTTCTTAAATCTCGATGAAGATGTTTCCCCAAGTAGAATTACTGACAAGTTCTTAAATCTCAATAGAGTTTTCCTCAGTTGAATTAAAGACAAGGTCCTAAATCTCGACAAAGTTCCTCCGTCGAAGTATAGACAGGTTCCTAAATCTCAGCAGAGAAGTTTTCTCAGTTGAATTACGGGCGAGTTCTTAAATCTCGATGAAGATGTTTCTCTAAGTCGAATTACTAACAACTTCTTAAATCTCAACCGAGCTTTTCTCAGTTGAATTACAGACAAGGTCCTAAATCTCGACAAACTTCCTCCATCGAATTACAGACAGTTCCTAAATCTCAGCATAGTTTTCTCAGTTGAATTACAGGCGAGTTCTTAAATCTCGATGAAGATGTTTCCCCAAGTCGAATTACTGACAAGTTCTTAAATCTCAACAGAGTTTTCCTCAGTTGAGTTATAGACAAGGTCCTAAATCTCGACAAAGTTCCTCCGTCGAAGTACAGACAGGTTCCTAAATCTCAGCAGAGAAGTTTTCTCAGTTGAATTACGGGCGAGTTCTTAAATCTCGATGAAGATGTTTCTCCAAGTTGAATTACTGACAAGTTCTTAAATCTCAACAGAGTTTTTCTCAGTTGAATTACAGACAAGGTCCTAAATCTCGACAAAGTTCCTCCGTCGAATTACAAACAGTTCCTAAATCTCAGCAGAGTTTTCTCAATTGAATTACGGGTGAGTTCTTAAATATCGATGAAGATGTTTCCCCAAGTCGAATTACTGACAAGTTCTTAAATCTCAACAGAGTTTTCTCGGTTGAATTACAGACAAGGTCCTAAATCTCGACAAAGTATTCCTCCGTCGAATTACAGACAGGTTCCTAAATCTCAGCAGAGAAGCTTTCTCAGTTGAATTACGGGAGAGTTCTTAAATCTCGATGAAGATGTTTCCCCAAGTCGAATTACTGACAAGTTCTTAAATCTCAATAGAGTTTTCCTCAGTTGAATTACAGACAAGGTCCTAAATCTCGACAAAGTTCCTCCGTCGAAGTACAGACAGGTTCCTAAATCTCAGCAGAGAAGTTTTCTCAGTTGAATTACGGGCGAGTTCTTAAATCTCGATGAAGATGTTTCTCCAAGTCGAATTACTGACAAGTTCTTAAATCTCAACAGAGTTTTTCTCAGTTGAATTACAGATAAGGTCCTAAATCTCGACAAAGTTCCTCCGTCAAATTATAGACAGTTCCTAAATCTCAGCAGAGTTTTATCAGTTGAATTACGGGCGAGTTCTTAAATCTCGATGAAGATGTTTCCCCAAGTCGAATTATTGACAAGTTCTTAAATCTCAACAGAGTTTTCTCGGTTGAATTACAGACAAGGTCCTAAATCTCGACAAAGTATTCCTCCGTCGAATTACAGACAGGTTCCTAAATCTCAGCAGAGAAGCTTTCTCAGTTGAATTATGGGTGAGTTCTTAAATCTCGATGAAGATGTTTCCCCCTCAGTTGAAGTACATGCAAGTTCCTAAATCTCAACAAAGATTAGACTTCCCCAGCGGAATCTTCTACAACAACAGGTATATAAGCTCTCGCTAAGGAATCTCTTATGCGATCGAAACTCCTTCAGATGACATATTTAAGCCCATCCCCTCGTCACCAATCTCCAAATGGCATCTGTAAGCCCATTCCCGACATCACAAGGCTGATACCACTTCACGCGAGTGCAAAGTTCTGGGCACTCTAGTGTTCAATCATCTTCCACCTTTGGATCACGAAAGGCATGAAAGCCAATCTACATCCTCAGGTTTAAGAAGATTGAACAGGGGCAGCTGTTGTACCCCAAAATTTTCCCTCCCATATTCCTCAAAACATTG
The DNA here is from genome assembly GCA_948472305.1 of Vicia faba. Classification (NCBI taxonomy): domain Eukaryota; kingdom Viridiplantae; phylum Streptophyta; class Magnoliopsida; order Fabales; family Fabaceae; genus Vicia; species Vicia faba. The sequence continues at coordinate 922,526,205 of OX451737.1, forward strand.
CAAGAAAAATCTCCAAGTTGCTCAAGGTAGTCCAAGAGTTGGTTAGACAAGCTCTCTCCTAAGGCAGTCTACCCCAAACTAGGGTTTCACATTGCATCAAGATCCTTGAGTCCAAGTGACCTCAAGTGCTCACCAATGTCCTAATATGTTCTCAAGATCATCCATGTCAAATTTCAAGCCTTGCAGAGGAAATTTGCTCAGTCAATTGCTCAAAGGTCCAAAAATCGACTGTGCTAGGGCAAAAGTCAACTGTGACCTATATACAGTCAAACTTCGATATTTTTTTGTCAACATTCTCATTTTGAAGTATATTTCATCATTTGATCAAGGGTTGGTCATGATTCATCAAGGATTGCTCAAAATTCATCAAGACTCAAAAGTTGCTAAATTAGGGTGTTGAAGGAAAAGTCAACCCAACTTTGACCAAGCATAACTTTCTCATACTTTGTGAGAAATGACCCATAAAAAGCTCATTTTTAATAGGATTCAATTTCCTACAGTCCATCTTCATATCCCAAGATCAAAAAAGGCACTCACAAGAAGTTATAAATTTTGACATTTTAGGTCATTTTGAAAAGTCAACAAAAACACCTTGTCTGTCAAAGCTTCTAACTTGAGAATGGAATATCAAAATGATATGAGACCAAAATTGTTGGTTAGGGGACATCTAAAGCTTTCAAAAAAGTCCAAGAACACCTCCAAAAGTTCAAAATTGAAGAAGTTATGCATTGTTGAAGTTGGACTTTTTTGCAAAATTGCCAAAAGTCAACTATCCCCAAAACTTCAAATTTTGCCAAATGGGCCCATTCTTTTTCACTTGATTTGAGTTTGCATTATTGCCCAAGTGCTCTAGCCTTGCCCATGTGTCCATATCTTATTTTTATTATTTAATTTGATTTTTATTTGAATTAATTCTTTTAAATCAAATAAAATCACATAAAATCAAAAATATTGATAACCAAAGATCTTTTGATGGTTATAGGATTCAATGGACAACTTGCACCATACCAAACTCGGATCAAGGCATTAGAGCATATAAAGATTGGATTCAAGCCAAAATTGGAAGGTTTTAATGGAAGATCAAATCAAATATTCAATCATCAATGTAAGGAGATTTGGACAAAGTTTGTTACCCTAATACAATGTGCAATACATAAGCAAGCATGCAAGACAGAAACAAGGGTTAGAGAACGATTCTAGAGGCATAACCAAACTTGCAAAAACCAGAAAAAGTGTGACTTTGAAATCAAGGTTAGAGACATTTTCAGGACTTGAGACGTATCCCAATCGCTTCCTGGCAACTCTCACAAGCTAAACTAATCACAACCAGGCGTTTTCAAGCTTCCATACGCACTGTAAGTCCTTCGTAACATGGCCCTGTTCTTGATTTCGTATCTCTGAAATTAGGCATAGTTAGAATGAAATAATTGCATATTTGTAATCCTCACATCATTTACAATCTTTTGGCATCATTTGATTTTGTTTATCTGACCTGTATAAAGATCCACCGTAGTTAGGGTTTTCTTGGAGTTTTTGGGGGTTTGCGTTTCAGGTATAATTGATCTTCATGATGGACATGGTTGTGTTCAGAAGAAGATGACGAATCAAACCATGGTCCCGGGATTCATTTATATGGCTTGGAGGAGGTTTTAAGAGGAAGCCACGGTTTTAGCTGCGGATAAAAATCCGCAGGTAAAAGTTACAGATACTCAAGGACAGGGACGAATTCGTGTCATCCATCCATTGGCTGGTTCAAAATAATCGCGCGTTTTTTTGTTTTTATGGCAATTGATTTTGTTTTTATATAACATATATTGTTTGTATTATTATTAATAAAACAACAACACGCCCCAGTGGTGGCCACATAAGCGCTTAAAGACCCAAAGGCTGAAGGTCAGGGGTTCGATCCATGCCTCCAGCAATTTGCATTTTTCCAATTTCTTTCAGGTAATCATGTGCATACATGGGCCAGATTTCCACCGCGGACACTCACCATCAAAGCACCAGATGGCCAAATGGCCAGATCTGGTGGTCAGTGTTGGAGGTCGACCAAAGAGCCAGGTCAACGCATATGCAGCAAATCAAGAAAGTCCAAACGGATCAACTTCATTTGGGCCTACAAAAATACTTTCTGCACCCTCCAAAATAGGCCCAAACTCTCTTTCTCTTATATTTATTTATTTTAATTTAATTATATTATTTTGCTTAATTAATTTACTAACCAATCACATATTTTCTTTTTTTATCTAAAAATCACAAAAATACTTTTTTTTAATTCAGAACTTTTTATTTATTAATAAATACTAACTAATTAATTAGGTTTAATTCTAGAACAACTTTAATTTGATTTGTAAATAAATAAAATTAATTAGGTTTCATTAGGTTTTAATTCATTTAATCATTTTTTAATTTCTTTCTTAAAATATAAAAAAAAAACTCCTAAAATATGTCTTTATTATTTTTCATCAATTAATTTATTTTATAATTAATTTAATAGTTTAATTTAGGATTTAATGTCTTTTCTTAAAATAAAAACAAAAAAAAAGCATTTTCTTTTAAAAGGGTCAAAACCCTAATTCGCATCCGATTTAATTTCGCGCCGCGCTTTATTTATTTTTATCCATATTGATGTATCTGCTTCCGGTATGTAATAGATAATTAGGACCTTTTATTTATTTTACTGCTTTATTTTATTTTCAAAGGGTTGCTTTTGGCGATGTAAATACCCGACGCCTTGTAGTTTAATTTCTGCACCTTTAATTTCTGCAAATTACATTTGTTAGATGTTTGATAATAGGATATGCATGACAAGACTGAATGATTAATCTTAAAATCAAATTAGATTACCCTTAACATGTGAAAAGATAAAAATAACTGAAAATGACACACTCGCACATGCGCACTCTTAGGGTACACCCCACTTGGTTGCCTTCGTAAACGGTCATTGAGTATAGGTCGTTTTAGAGGTCGTCCTCTTGTCTAAAAGATCATAGTCGCCTCGAAATGGTTTCCTCGAATATTGTTGCCTCAAACAAATAATCTAAGACATTAGGGTTACCGCTAAGGCGTCCTAACATTGCTTTGGTGTCTGTATGTCCCTCATTCGAATTGACCCTTAAACTCCAACGACGGTGCTACCTACTCATTAATAGTGGGATAACATTGTCTAAAGGAAATTAGCATAGAACGATTCCTTTTTCGAGTAGGTAGATAGTTCTTAGATACTTGCTCTTTCAAAACAAAACTCTTCACACTTACACTTTTCGAACAAAGTTTTCAAAACACTTCATTACACTCTTGAGGACAGAAGCAAGAGTTAAATCGAAGTTTCAAACAAAAACTTTTTTAAACCCACAAGCACAAAGAAAATTTTTTTGAAAACAATTGAGCAAGTACCTAAGAGCCCGTGGATAACCACCTCTTTCTCCTTTATTAGGTCTTGGATTTTATGCTTGAGTGCCCAACAATCATTGGTGTCGTGTCCAACACTGTCTGAATGGTAGGCGCATTTAGCATTAGCATGATAATGTGGAGAGGACGTATTCACATTCTTTGGTGCCTCCTTGATGGTGGCAAGATTCAACTTTAACAGATGGGGAAGCACTTGCGCTGGAGTCATATTAATGCGGGTAAATTGCCGTTGTGGCCGTTCCACCCGTTGTTGATTTGGTCTGGACTGGTTGTAGCGAGGCTGCTCACTAGGAGTGTTTTGAATCATTACGGCCCCCACAGTTGGCTGACGCTCCGTCTTCCCTGCTCTTCTCTGAGAATATACCACAGCTGTCTCCTTCTTAAAAGGTTTCTTCTCAACACTTGCAGCAACACCCTTCTGAATTTTCCCTGACTTGATGCCAGCTTCTATTCTTTCTCCTGTCAAGATCAAATCGGTAAACCCCGCGGAAGAGTTACCAATTAGATGATTGAAAAATGGCCCAGATAGGGTCCCTAGAAACATATCAACGAGTTCACGGTCGGTTAAAGGAGGCTGCACCCTGCCAGCCAAATCCCTCCATTTTTGTGCATATTCTTTGAATCCCTCGCCTGTTCCTAGTGACATACCCTGAAGTTGGGTACGAGTAGGAGCAAGGTCAGAATTATACTGGTATTGTTTGTAGAAAGCGGTGGCCAAATCCTCCCAATTTCGGACGTTGGTTCCCTCTAGCTGATAAAACCACTCCAACTGAGCTCCAGAAAGGCTGTCTTGAAAGAAATGAATCCAAAGGTTTTTATCTGCCGTATAAGGTTGGATCTTTCTCACGTAGGACCTGAGATGCATTTTTGGACAGGACAGCCCATCATACCTCACAAACACTGGCACCTTGAACTTTGGGGGAATCACAATCCCGGCGACCAAACCCAAGTCTTCAAAATCCAAACCTGGTACTCTTTGTAATTCCAAGGCGGCCAATCTGTCTTCTAGCCCCTTGTACTTGTCATCAGCTGGAGGATATTGCTGGTCAGAATAATCTTCATCCTCTTCGACCTCTTCTTCTTCCGCATCAGACTCGGAAGGTACCGCAGCTCCACCTCCTTTGCTGGTTCCTTCATCAGAGATAGGAGGAAATTCAAGCACTCTCCGAGCTTCTCCGTCAAATCTTCTCCCCAAAGTAGCCACCCCGAGTCTCTTTTTCTTATTTTTCACCGGGTCTTTGTTCCCCAATTGAGTCTTGATATCCTCCTGACCCTTAGCCAAGGTCATCAGGAGTTGCTGGAACTGTGCATTCTGAGCTTGTAGGTCTTTGACTGTTTGCTCGAGATCCATCCTACTGAAATAAACAGCAGATAGATAAGGAAACCTGGAGTGAGACCTGCTTATGCACATGATGAATGGTATGCTTATGTATGCAATGCATTCAAGGATTTAGGACATTCAAAATTGTTTCAGACAAAGAAGAACGCACGTCATATTAATAAGAAGAAATTTGTTAGTACATAAATGCCATATGGGTCAAATATTACAAAATAACTTCTCAAGGCAAAAAGACATTGCGCATCCTCTTTGGTGCGATGTAGGTGTTGAGGGCCTATTGCTAATGGAGTCGGCGGGTAAGCTCTAGAACCTTCTTCTCACTAGCATAGAAGCTGGCTTCGAAAGTGTTCCGTTCCTCCTTGAGCTGAATCCAACTTTTCTGCATTTCCTCCCACGATGTAGGCATATCAGGATGTAGGATGGTGTAGGGAACCTCTCCTTCATTGACGGGCTCTTTAATCACAGGGAGTACATGAGGATAAGGCATCATTAGACTTTGGGCTTGGGCTCGTAACCACTTGAGATAAGGCTCAAGAGGGATGGAGTTCTTGTGTCCTAGAGTCTTGCTATCAACCTTGTTGGGTCTTCCCCAAGCTCTGATGAATCTTTGGCGAAGTCCTTGCGCATCGTTGTCGAAGTCAAACACTAGGTCAGGAATCAACATGTCATGAGGGCCATCCCTCTGTGCATATCCAAATTGCCTCAAAGCTAGGCAAGGGTTGTAGGTGATACCTCCTATGATTCCAAGTAAAGGAACATTAGGAAACTCTCCATAACGGTCGACGATGATGACATTTTCTCTGGACCGAGAACACCAATGCACATCAGAGTGAGTAAGAGTCATCAACCGTTGGGACCACCTTGAGCCTTGGTCATTCTTTAGGAAAGATTGTGGAAGGTGCGAAATAAACCACCTTGCAAGGAGAGGAGTACAGCACATGAGAACACCCCTCTTTCTCATTGTTCGTGTGTAAAATGAGTGAAGAATATCCCCAAGCAATGTTGGTATTGGGTTTCTAGACAAGAAGATTTTGACGGTGTTGACATCTATCAATTGGTCAGAATTTGGGAACAAGACCAATCCATAAATGAGGAGTGCCACAATCTCTTCAAAGGCTCGTAGGTCCAATGAGTTCCAACATTCTTGTGCCTTCTCAAACAAGAATTTTGCTAAGAATCCTTTGACGCCGCTTCTGGTTTCCCAATGCCCCTTGATGTAGGATGGTTGTAGATGTAATGCTCGAGCAACATCTTCCGGCTTTGGTTCCTTTTCCGTAACGTTGAAGGGTAGTTGATTAAGGATAGGGATTCTTAGGAGTTGAGAAAACTCCTCCAAAGTGGGCACCAACTGGTAATCAGGGAAAGTGAAACAGTGGTGAAGAGGGTCAAAGAATTGAAATAGCACTTTCATCATGTCTTCTTCAATGTTGGTGTTGACTAAGTTGAGCAGTCTACCATGTCTTTCACTGAAGGATGAATTTTCCGGAATTCTTGAGGTGAGCTCCTTGAGTTGAGGAGAGACTCTCACAAGGTTGACTTGAATGGTGTTTCTGCGAGGAATTTCCATGACCTACAAAACAGGAACAAAGATGAAGATCCAAACCCTTGAAATGGTTAGTGAATGCATATGATGTTTTATGATGTATGCACAAAACATATGTACAAGCAAATCACACCAAACCCTAGCTTCAGGCTCGCATGGGGTTTCATAGGTAAGTACCCTCTTGAGTGTAGTTGGCTTAAAAACCTGTCCTATAAATAGTAACCGGGTTCTAAGGAGCTCCATATCACGGGATTGTTTTCATTGTTCATTGTCTTGGTTTAGCCACTTAACTAGCGACCAAAATATTCCAAGAAAACAACCCTCAATGAGTGTAGTATCGAGTATCTACCAACTTCGGACTGCACCAAAGCCGGTCATCTCACTACCCCTAATAAAAGGCCAAGATGGTCAAGTAAGGTTCTAGGTCATTAGTGCTTAGTGACATCACTCAGCGGCCCCGTACTCTCCTTGATTGAACTCAAGGGTTACCGGTACTCACAAATATGTCGCACTAATATAGCTATTGCTTCGACCGTGTCCGTATACCCCGCACAGTTTCCACAACGTATTGCTATCTATGAATGTTTCCCAAAATCCGGGTATAGGATTGAAAACCCAAACAATAGAGCCAAGATATAAAGCAAACAATTCAAACAATTAGTCATGCAAGAGGGTGATCTAAGCCCTAAGGTTACTCCACTTTTAAATTGTCCCCAGCAGAGTCGCCAGTTCTGTGATACGGTGGGAGAACTGACTATGGTTTTGCATTTATTTTCGCAAATGTTTCGGTTGAGCGAGAGTCTCCACCGACTTTTTATTTTATCCTAAGGAAAGGTTTAAAAAGCACAGCAAAAACCTTTGAGATTTTTCTTGGGTTCGGGGAGTAAATTATAGAAAGGGAAGGTATTAGCACCCTTTCTATCCATGGTTATCCATGGGCTCTTAGGTACTTGCTTAGATCAACTTGCCTTGGTTTTCAATTGTTTGAAATAGTGCTCGGTGTGTGATTTTGAAAAGGTTTTGAAAAAGATGCCTTGTATAGGCTACCCTTGTAACAATTCTTTACTCGAATGTTTTACAAAAGGTGTTTGTCTTTTTGAAAAGATGTTTCAAGGTTTGTTTTTGAAAGTTTGTTTTGAAAGTGTTTGTGAAGTGTGGTTTAAAAATAGGCAAGTGTTTTCTTTTGCAAATGGACAAGTACTTAAGAGCTATCTACCCTAAAGTTCTCAAAGATTTTTGTTATGTTTTAACCCTTTTGACAATTTTGTTCCACCATTGCATTTGGTGGACAATCTTGTATTAGGAGGTGAAAGGGACAGGCGCGGGTCATCGTTTAGACCATAATTGCAATAGTGCTAAGTGTCTTTGGGCAATTTCTCTTTGAAAGGGACTTGATCATTTTAGGCAACTTTTCAAAAGCGTCATCGAGGGACTTATGATCATTTGATTGTTTGTTTTTACCCAAAGAAACCTAACATGCAATATGTCCCATTTATTTGAAGGCAACAAAGTGGAATACCCTAGGGGTGCAAGTGTGATATGTGTTGTCCAATTTCATGCTTGTTTATCTTTAAATTAGGTCAAACTAATTTGGTTCCTTTTATTTGCATACAACCCTAATTCTAGCATGGTATATTTAGAAAGCGTTTAAAGTGCGAAAAGTAAAATTCCTACACTATTACAACACAATATGGGAAAGGGGGTACAAATGTTCAAATGGGGGGATATTTAGACAAAGAAATTAAACCTAGCTATTACATCATTTTTGGCATACTTACAAATAATTAATTGCATAAATAAAATGGAAAATAAAATAAAGATGCAAAATGCAAAAAGGGTTTTTATATGTATAAAAAAAGTATTATTTATGTTAAATAAATAAAATAAAAAAAGTATTATTTTTGGGTTTTTTTGTATTTTAAGGGTAAAACCCTAATTTTTATTAAGTAATATATATATTATTAAATTTACACAAATATTTATTTATTATGTACAAAAACAAAATAAAATGAAATATATTTATAAAAAGTGTTTTTCATGTCAAATATTAATAAAAAAATAAAAAAAGTATGTATTTTGTATTTTAACCTAAATATACTAATAAATGTATATATATATATATATATATGTATTAATTTTTAAATATGTATCATATATATAAAAATAATAATATTTAATATTATATAAAAAAAAATATATTTTACATAAAATATTTTCAAAAGGAAAATGAAATAAAAATCAGAAATGAAATATATTTACATTATTTTTTTCTAGTTTTTTTTTCTAAATGATAATATATATATTTATGCACAAATGTTTATATAAACAAATAAATACCTAAAAAATGCAAAAATGGTGTGAAAATAATTTTTTATGTTTTTTAATATTATTAGCAAAAATAAATAAACCAAAATGAAAAAAGAAAAATCAAGAAATCAATAAAATACACAAATTGGGCTCAGGGGGTGTAAAATTAGAAATGTGGTGTGAAAAGAAAATCAGAAACAAGCCCAGCCCATGAAACTTCTTCTTCAACCTCTGAACAAAAACGCGCGCCTGTTCTTCCAATTCAAACACTTGGATTCTTTGATCTTTTGCATAAACTTCCAACATGAGAAATGTTAAGCATTGAATCACGATTCTAAATATATAAAAAACTCATCCTAACTCTCAGAAATGAGAGAGAATTTTGACATTCCCAAATCCTGACCTAAGTTTTCTTCCATTTTCAAACCTTAAATTCTCACAGCTCAGGCAAAATAAATGAAAAGTAAAAGCATGTACAGGTTCAGGGGCATGAGTAGAACATTTCTTATTCACAAACCTAGAGCTAATGATGCCTATACTAAGAGTTAGAAGTTCACAAAAATACCTGTTCAGTTGAAGTTCTATCTGGCAATGGGGAAGCTTTCAGAGCAAGATGATGGTCTGTACAACTTGCCTGAAGTGTGGTGATGCTATTCCAATGCTTACTTTGCCTTGAGACACCTTGAATCGAGCTATGGACCTTCAACTGCAAAACGAGAAAGTGAAAATGGTGGAACTTGTTAGAGGAATTACAGGTCGTGTTTTAGGTCTTGGTTAGCTTGCATTGATGCTAGGGAATGTGTTTGATGAGCTTTGGTCAAGAAAACATGCAAGGAATGAGAGATGGTGTTCAATCTGCAGGCCTTGCCCTGTTTTTGCAGTTTGAGAGTGATTCTGGGAATGAGAGTGTTTGGGAGGTATTGGGGTCATGCTTCAGCTTGGTTAGGATGTTTGGAATGTGTCTACAATATTTGCTTAAGGTTACTAATGCTGAGATGAAAGTTATGTCATGTTATGCCACTTTTCTTCACCCTTAAGCAAACAAAACCAAGTTGATGTTCTAGGCAAGTAGAGGCCCCCTAATCATGCTGCTAACCTTGTCTTGATCAGAGTGTTTTGCTCATAATCTTGTGCCAATTAGATTTCATCTGTACTTGTTGGATTTTCAATTGGACATAAAGCTTGCTTTTGCAAAAATGGTTATTTTGCTTTTTCCATAAATGGATTTATTCAACATGTAATGCATAAGCTCATGAAACAAGACCTTAGCATAATGAACATGCATTAAATTATTGAGTGTTGGATGTTTTAAGGACCTGTAATGTAGCACAAACTAAGCTGACTTGAAAATGGCATAAGTTATGAACATGTACATGACCAATTCAAAAGTGAGTTTTTTGCCATATTGTGAAATTCGATTCTCTCAAGTTATGAGGTTGTTTGATGAGTTCTTGGACATTTTGGAAAGCTTGGAATGTGTACTACAATCCATCTTTGAAATGCAAATTGAAATTCCAAGTGGAAGTGTATGGAAAATGGCCTTGAAGTTAGGTAGAAAACCTTGCCAAAATAGGTTAAAATTTCACTAAGTTAAGAATGGTTTAGCGCCCTTATTCAAAAAATTGTAACTTGAGATACAAGCCTCATTTGGGAAAACTTTGTGAATCAAAGTTGTAGATTATGCAACAAGCTACAACTTTCATGTTTTGACTTTTTCTTGAATCCAAATGAATCTTGGTGAGAAAGTGGGGCAAAGTTGGGAAAAAAATAGGGTTTTTCATAACTTAGAAAAATTCTAAGTTATGAAAAATTCTCATTTCTAACCCTAATTTGCATTTTTTGATTTCTTGGTGAACAAGTTTCATGATTTGGCATGTTTTGATGAAAAAGGGATCTTGACTCTTGATTTTGACCAAAAAGTCAAAGTTTGACTTTTCAGTATACAGTCAAAATTGATCAATTGATTGGGAAATTCAACTGTCAATCTTGTGCATTTGGGATATTTTGAACTTGTTGAGCATGTCAAGATAATTCCATGGGGTCCTTGAGTCCATATGTGAGCTTGGTTTGCCATTGGCTAGGTCAAACAGTCAAAAATTGCCTTTGTGCAGTCAAAACCCTAAAAATGACCATTTTGCCCTTTTGGTGATCTGATCAAATTTCTTGTGGAATTGTGATCCAAATTTTATCAAATGGTCCATGTGAGTTCATAATGTTGATGTGGGTCAAAAATCATGAGGTTTGACTGTCAATTGACCACAGTTGACTTTTTTCCCCAATACAGTTGATTTCTAGGTCAACTGTCCAATTGACTGGGCAAAACTTGGAATCAAGACTTGGAACTTGATATGGATAAACTTGGGAGTCCAATATGAAGCAAGAAGGTCATTTTAGGCATTTTAGGTCAAAACATCTTTGTGCAAACACAAACCCTAATTTGGGTCAACAGTGCAAAGAGAAGTCTTGAGCAGATGAAACCCTAACTGGATCTTGATCTTCAAGGGCCTTGTGATGAGAAATCAATGAGAAATGGGAGGGAAAATTTTGGGGTACAACAGTTGACCCTGTTCAATCTTCTTGAATCCGAAGAGTTAGATTGGCAAGCCTGCCTTTCGTGACTCGAGGGTAAAAGGAGATTGGACACTAGAGTGCCCTTAAATTTGCACTCGTCGAAGCAATGGATGCGGGAATGGGCTTAGAGATGCCATTTGGAGATGGGCTTAACGATGCCATCTGGAAGAGTGACAGAAACTTGTCGGGGATGGGCTTAAAGATGCCATCTGGAATGAGTATCAGAAAGGTGTCCACGCTTTGGACTATTTCCGAACTGGGGGTCTGAACAAGCAATAGATTGACATCCGTATCTGGAGACACCCGTAAGCTGTTTTCAGAAATCTTGAAGTTGAATAAGCAATAGAGCAGCATCCGTTGTTGGGAAGCGTCCGTAAACTGTTTTCAAAGGTTGCATCTGAACAAGTGATAGATTAACATCCGTTGTTGGGAAGAATCCATAGACTGTTTTCAGAAGTCTTGAGAAGAAACTGAACAAGCGATAGGTTAACATCCGTTACTTGGAGAACCCGTGAACTGTTTTCAGAAATCTTGAAGTTGAATAAGCAATAGAGCAGCATCCGTTGTTGGGAAGCGTCCGTGAACTGTTTTCAAAGGTTGCATCTGAACAAGTGATAGATTAACATCCGTTGTTGGGAAGAATCCATAAACTGTTTTCAGAAGTCTTGAGAAGAAACTGAACAAGCGATAGGTTAACATCCGTTACTTGGAGAACCCGTGAACTGTTTTCAGAAATCTTGAAGTTGAATAAGCAATAGAGCATCATCCGTTGTTGGGAAGCGTCCGTAAACTGTTTTCAAAGGTTGCATCTGAACAAGTGATAGATTAACATCCGTTGTTGGGAAGAATCCATAAACTGTTTTCAGAAGTCTTGAAGTCGGAAGAAGAACCGGTGTAGGGTTCCCTGATGATGAGCTCGTGTAAAACTGCATCTGGATAAATCTGGAACAAGCATTAGAATGTTGCTATGTCTGGATCATATCTGAATTATTCCTGGAAAGAAACTCAGAGGATAGTGATTCTAGTCTTTTGACTGATCTTACCTGAAAAGGTAAGAGTTAGTTATATGCAATGTCATGATGCATGGTACAATGTATGTTATGTAATATGGATGTAAATGAATGCGCATGTAAGCTGGAGAGCTGTCTTGCAAAGGATAGATGAATCCGAGATGGCTGAAGATGACAGTATCTTGACTGCTGCCGGGAAGAATAATTCCTGGTTACTGCTGGAGAAAAAGGAGCTTGGGTTGTATACCAATCTTCCGGGGAATTGCTGATGACTTCTACTGGGGAGTACCAATCTAGTAGACTCATGCTGGGGATGCAAGACTGAGAATCTTCAGTTTGGCGGGAAGCATCTCTGGCGACTTCACTGGGGAACTCAATATTTGCTCTCCTAAAACTCTGTGGGGAGAAGGTTCATTAGCTTGGCTTCGCTGGGGATTCTGAAACTTAAACTCTGAGGGGAATTGAATTCCGGAGGATCCTCTGGCTGGGGGATTGTAAAGATAAGTTACTGCTGGGGAATTTTGATGAACTCCGATGGGGATAGGAATAAATCGGGCGAGCGCGATCTTCCGTGGTAATAAGCTGAGGATAACCCAGTTATAAGCCCTTGTGAGGAATAAATTTGAATAAAACTCGGGAGAGACGTCCGTACTCTGCAGGGGATAAGCTTCCAAAATCTACTGGGGATAAGCTTCAATACTTGCTGGGGATATGGATTCCAAATCTCCTGGGGGTTTCCTTTGAAGGGGTATCAAGATATCCAACTGTACCTTTGACCTACCAGTAATCCTCTTTCTTGATTCATAAGGAAATGATTATGTTTAAATTCATATGCCTATTTAACAAAACATTGGACGTTTCTCAAAGTAAACAATTAGTGCAAAAGAACGGAAAAGACACAAATTTCTGGGAAAAGTATTTGTATTGACTTTTTATGAGTATATTTGTACAAAGGAGACAATCATCCTAGTAAGAGGATTCTGTCGTAAACATTGAAAGATTTATACAAGATAAAGGATGGCTATATGAAATAATTCCATAGGATTCCATTCTGCTATAGCTTTCCCAACTCTGAATATCTGTCCATTCAATGCTCCGTTTGCCGATGACTGGATTGATCAGAAGCCTGGAACTGGTTGATGAAGAGATTGTCTTTTGAAGTGATCCGACGAGACATAGTCATACGCTTTAATTCCCTAACTTTTGCCTGAATCGCCCTTTCGGGTTTTCGATCCACCGGGAAACCCCTTTGTGCCCAAGCCGCCCTTTCGGGTTTTCGACTTGCCGGGTGTACAAATTTTTTGTTTTTATCCCTAATTTTTGCCTGAACCGCCCTTTCGGGTTTTCGGTTCACCGGGATGCCCATTTTTGCCCAAGCCGCCCTTTTGGGTTTTCGACTTGTCGGGTTATTTTATGCGTAGTATCTTTTGACTATGTCTGCGTTCGCAGGGTGCGGCAGATCGTCGCCGTCCATGGTGGTCAGAATCATTGCACCACCAGAAAATATGCTCTTGATCACAAATGGTCCTTCATATGTAGGAGTCCATTTGCCCCTGGGATCACTTTGCGGCAAGATAATCCGCTTGATTACGAGATCTCCGACTTGATATACTTGACGTTTGACTTTCTTGTTAAAGGCCTTGATCATCCGTTTTTGATACGTCTGACCATGGCATATAGCATCGAGTCGCTTTTCATCGATCAGATTGAGTTGATCAAGTCGGGTTTGCATCCAATCATCTTCATTCAAACCTGCATCCTTCATAATTCTTAGAGAAGGAATCTGGACTTCCATAGGCAAAACAGCTTCCATGCCATACACCAAAGAAAATGGGGTTGCCCCAGTTGAAGTACGTGCCGTCGTACGGTATCCATGCAGAGCAAACAGTAACATCTCATGCCAGTCTTTGTAAGTGATTGTCATTTTCTGAATGATCTTCTTAATGTTTTTGTTCGCAGCTTCAACAACACCGTTCATCTTCGGCCGGTAGGGAGATGAATTGTGATGATAAATCTTGAACTGTTCGCACAAGGCGGTGATCATTGTGTTATTCAGATTTGTACCGTTGTCTGTGATGATCCTATCCGGAACACCATACCGACATATGAGATTTTGCTTGATAAAGCGGGCAACCACATTTTTAGTAACAGAGGCGAAGGAAGCTGCTTCGACCCATTTGGTGAAATAGTCAATGGCGACCAGGATGAAGCGATGTCCGTTGGAAGCCGTGGGCTTGATCTCTCCAATCATATCAATGCCCCACATTGCAAAGGGCCACGGAGCAGTCAGAATGTTGAGAGGGACCGGAGGGATATGAACTTTGTCAGCGTAGACCTGACATTTGTGGCAAGTACGGGAATGTTGATGACAGTCAGCTTCCATGGTAGACCGGTAATAGCCTGCCCTTAGGATCTTCTTAGCCATTGTATGCCCGCTCAAGTGAGTGCCAAATGTGCCGCTGTGTATATCAGTCATGATCAATTCTGCTTCAGCTTTGTCTACGCATCAGAGTAATACACAATCATGGCTTCGTTTGTAAAGGATGCCGTTGCTCAGGAAGAATTTAGCGGCGAATTTCCTTAAGAACTTCTTGTCATTTACGGAAGCTCCTTCGGGATAATCTCTAGTCTCGAGATACCTTTTGATTTCATGGAACCAAGGTTATTCCACTACTTCTTCGGTATTAATCTCGTGACAATGTACCGGTTCATCCATTCGCTCGATGGTGATTTGGGGAGCCTCGTTATCCCAGTTGAGTTTAAACATGGAGGACATTGTGGCTAGAGCATCTGCTAGCTGATTCTCTTCTCGCGGGAAATGCTCGAAGGTAATTTGCTCGAAATGAGGCAACAATGTCAGGACATGTTCTTTGTATGGGATAAGATTAGGATGCTTGGTATCCCACTCTCCTTTGATTTGACTGATAACCAAAGCCGAATCCCCAAATACGATCAAAGATTTGATCCCCAAGTCTATAGCAGCCTTGAGACCAAAGATGCAAGCTTCATACTCGACCATGTTGTTTGTGCAGCTGAAGCAAAGTCGGGCCGTGAAAGGTGTGTGACAACCTTCCGGAGAAATGAGTACTGCGCCGATACCATTTCCAAGTGCATTTGAAGCACCATCAAAGTACAGGGTCCATTGGGATCCCTTTTCGGGTCCGTCATACGGTCCGTCACCTTCAATGTTGTCCAAATTCATGATGTCCTCGTCTGGGAAGTCAAATCTCATGGGTTGATAGTCTTCGATAGCTTGATGAGCCAGATGGTCAGCTAGTACACTCCCTTTTATAGCTTTTTGGGTGGTGTACTGAATGTCATACTCAGTTAGGATCATTTGCCATCTTGCTATCCTTCCAGATAAGGCGGGCTTTTCGAAAATATACTTGATAGGATACATTTTGGAAATCAACAAGGTAGTATGAGTCAACATATACTGTCTTAGTCGGCGAGCAGCCCATACCAAAGCGCAGCAAGTTTTCTCGAGCAGTGAGTAGCGGGTCTCACAGTCGGTAAACTTTTTGCTAAGGTAATAAATAGCATGCTCTTTTCGACCAGACTCGTCATGCTGGCCCAAAACACACCCCATTGAGTTATCCAAGACGGTCAAATACATGATCAATGGTCTTCCTTCGACGGGTGGCATCAGAATAGGAGGTTCTAGCAAATACTCCTTGATTCTATCAAAAGCAGCTTGACAATCGTCGTTCCATTCAACTACCTGATCTTTCTTCAAGAGTTTGAAAATTGGCTCACAGGTAGAAGTCAGATGCGAGATGAATCTGGCAATATAGTTTAAGCGCCCCAAGAATCCTCTAACCTCCTTTTCAGTACGGGGAGCAGGCATCTCTTGTATTGCTTTTACTTTTGCCGGATCGACTTCAATGCCTTTGTTGCTTACAATGAATCCCAGGAGTTTACCAGACCTAACTCCAAAAGTGCATTTACTTGGATTCAGCTTGAGCTTATATTCTTTCAATCTGGCAAACAGCTTCTCCAGATGTTCAAGGTGCTCTTCCTCTGTTTGTGACCGAGCTATCATATCGTCTACGTAAACTTCAATTTCATGATGTATCATGTCATGAAATAAAGCTACCATGGCGCGTTGATAAGTTTCCCCTGCGTTCTTCAGCCCGAACGTCATCACTTTGTAACAGAAAGTGCCCCATTGTGTGACAAAAGTTGTTTTCTCCATATCCTCGGGGGCCATTTTGATTTGATTGTAGCCAGAGAATCCATCCATGAATGAAAACACTTTATGCTGAGCTGTATTGTCGATCAAAATGTCGATGTGTGGCAACGGAAAATCATCTTTGGGGCTGGCCCTATTCAAATCCCGGTAGTCCACACACATCCTGACTTTGCCATCTTTCTTAGGTACTGGCACGATGTTAGCGACCCATTGAGGATAAGACGTAACAGCCAGAAAGCCATCGTCAAATTGCTTCATTACTTCCGCCTTGATCTTTTCAGACATGTCGGGCCTCATTCGGCGAGCTTTTTGCTTGATCGGTGGACAGTCTTCTCTTGTGGGGAGACGGTGAACCACGATGTCTGTGTCTAAACCCGGCATGTCTTCATAAGACCAAGCGAAGATTTCAACATACTCATTCAACAACTGTATCAGACGTTCCTTGACACTCGGTTCCAGGTTGGCACCCACTTGCACCTTCTTCCGGTCTTCCTCGGTTCCCAAGTTGACAGTTTCCAATGACTCTTCATGAGGTAAGATGGCTCTTTCCTCTTGCTGTAGAAGTCTGGCTAGTTCCCCGGGTACTTCACAACCTTCGTCATCTTCATACTCGGCTTGATTGACCAGATCTTCAGAGTTATTGAAAGATACAGCAGAATAGTCACCTATGGAATCCGGAGTGGATGGGTACCTGCATTTGTGAGTGTGGGTGTGTGTAAGGGATAGCCATCCTTAAACAAAAATGCAAAAGGAAAGAAAATGAACACAAGCAGTTTATCAAATGAAAAACGTCCAATGAATCATTAAACATGGCATATGGATATGAAAAATAATCAAAACCCTTACAAATGGACCTACATGCCCCGGGCAAGACATGAGGTGAAAAGATAGTGTACGGATTGTTTGAGGGTAAATATTACAGACCAAATAAGAAATGTTTAACAGATAAATTACTGATGAATAAAAGTGATGGGGACAAAGTCTTTTGCCTCCCAGTTGTTCAATCCTCCTTTGACAGTTGGATAAATCCACTCTTCGATGTTGCTCTCTTTGTCTTCATCCTCCAAGGCGTTGATTCCGTAGGGAGAAATTTTGACGGGCGCTCTTTCAATCTTCGAACGGCGCATAGCTTTCTGGCCAGCGGTTGTGAACCCTAACCCAAATTTGTCAGTCTTATGTGGAATGTCAAGTAACTCCCCCCATGCTGAATTCTTCCCTTCCTTTATTGCGGCTCTTGCATCCTCCAGAGATGCCATCCTGGCCATCTGCCTCGGTGTCTTAGCTGCCAACTTTGCTACTGCTATTTCAGGAAGGACTTCTTCGAAATGTTGAAACGGCGTCTCAATGAATTCCCCTTCAACCTCCACATATCGGAAAGAGTTCAAGTGGCTAATCATGTACTCCTCTTCACCATGGACAGTAATGATCTTTCCCTTGACAGGATACTTCAACATCTGATGCAAGGAGGAGGTGACTGCCCCAGCATGGTGTATCCAAGGCCTACCCAGCAAGCAAGAGTATGACGGACGGATGTCCATCAAATAGAAAGTAGATTTAAACACCTCAGTGCCTATCTTGATGGGAATTTCAACCTCTCCATGGACCATTCTCTTCGAACCATCGAAAGCTCTGACAACAATATCACTCGGCTTCAATTCCAACCCTTCACAATCTAGTCGGTCCAAGGCCTTCTTAGGCAAAACATTCAGCGACGAACCAGTATCAACCAAGACATGTGCGAGAGTAGTTCCCCGACACTCGACTGAAATGTGCAAAGCGTCATTGTGGTTTCTACCTTTAGGAGTTAAGTCGGCATCCGAGAACCCTAATCCATTGTCCGCAGTAAGGCTAGCCACACAATTTTGAAATTGATCCGCAGAGGTTTCCTGGGGCACATGGGCTGCCTTCAGGAACTTTATCAGGGCTTTAGCGTGCGCTTCTGAGCAAAGTAGCAGTGCCAGCATGGAGATCTTTGAGGGGGTTTTCCCCAGTTGTTCTACCACATCGTAGTCACTTCTTTTGATTATCCTCAAAATCTCATCCATTTCCTTCTTGGAGGTTTCCGGGGTGACCAAGGGTTGAGCCATCGTCCTGACAAGCTCATCTTGGATTCCCTTACCTTTGTCAGCAGCGGTAGGGGAGACAGTACTAGGAACAACAACGTCTTCAATCAAAGGAGCTCTAGCAGAGAGTTTTATTGGTGCAGGGATGACCTTGTCAGCTGACGAGGGTCCAAAGATTGCTCTTGGAGGGGCAATCTCTGGAGAAAATATTCTCCCGCTCCTGGTGATTTTGCTCGTGCCTGCAATGTTACTAATGCTGGCTTCTTCATCGTCCGAACTTTCTTCAATTATTTCGATTTGTTTGATACCATGGTAGTAGACGTCACCGCCATATTTCCATGGTATGGACTTCTCAGAAACATAGGGGACAGGCCCTGGCATTGTTATCTTCAAAGGAACATATTTCGTAGCTGGTGTAATCTTAACAGGCTTTTTGACGGCCTTGGAAAGATTGGCATGAATGGTTATGATTGAGACATCTTCAGTATGAACTGGAACAGCAGAAACTTTTTCAAACAAAATTTATCGACTATCCATAAGGCCTTGGATGCCTTTCTTCAGTAACGGACAATCAAACGGCAGAGAGTAACAACAATAGCAGTCTTCTTTACATCCCGGGAAGATCCCGGCCCTTAACAGATTCAACTTAATGGTTAACAAAGGAGTAGTCAGATCATTGACATCAGCAACATACAAATCTTCTTCAATGGCATTGACATTTCGGCCGTGCTTCGGCATGGGTGCAGATATCACATTAGGCTTCTCCGGAGCGTTAAACTCCACCTCTTTCGCCTCTATCAGGTCTTGGATTTTATGCTTGAGTGCCCAACAATCATTGGTGTCGTGTCCAACACTGTCTGAATGGTAGGCGCATTTAGCATTAGCATGATAATGTGGAGAGGACGTATTCACATTCTTTGGTGCCTCCTTGATGGTGGCAAGATTCAACTTTAACAGATGGGGAAGCACTTGCGCTGGAGTCATATTAATGCGGGTAAATTACCGTTGTGGTCGTTCCACCCGTTGTTGATTTGGTCTGGACTGGTTGTAGCGAGGCTGCTCACTAGGAGTGTTTTGAATCATTACGGCCCCCACAGTTGGCCGACGCTCCGTCTTCCCTGCTCTTCTCTGAGAATATACCACAGCTGTCTCCTTCTTAAAAGGTTTCTTCTCAACACTTGCAGCAACACCCTTATGAATTTTCCCTGACTTGATGCCAGCTTCTATTCTTTCGCCTGTCAAGATCAAATCGGTAAACCCCGCGGAAGAGTTACCAATTAGATGATTGAAAAATGGCCCAGATAGGGTCCCTAGAAACATATCAACGAGTTCACGGTCGGTTAAAGGAGGCTGCACCCTGCCAGCCAAATCCCTCCATTTTTGTGCATATTCTTTGAATCCCTCGCCTGTTCCTAGTGACATACCCTGAAGTTGGGTACGAGTAGGAGCAAGGTCAGAATTATACTGGTATTATTTGTAGAAAGCGGTGGCCAAATCCTCCCAATTTCGGACGCTGGTTCCCTCTAGCTGATAAAACCACTCCAACTGAGCTCCAGAAAGGCTGTCCTGAAAGAAATGAATCCAAAGGTTTTTATCTTCCGTATAGGGTTGGATCTTTCTCACGTAGGACCTGAGATGCATTTTTGGACAGGACAGCCCATCATACCTCACAAACACTGGCACCTTGAACTTTGGGGGAATCACAATCCCGGCGACCAAACCCAAGTCTTCAAAATCCAAACCTGGTACTCTTTGTAATTCCATGGCGGCCAATCTGTCTTCTAGCCCCTTGTACTTGTCATCAGCTGGAGGATATTGCTGGTCAGAATAATCTTCATCCTCTTCGACCTCTTCTTCTTCCGCATCAGACTCGGAAGGTACCGCAGCTCCACCTCCTTTGCTGGTTCCTTCATCAGAGATAGGAGGAAATTCAAGCACTCTCTGAGCTTCTCCGTCAAATCTTCTCCCCAAAGTAGCCACCCCGAGTCTCTTTTTCTTCTTTTTCACCGGGTCTTTGTTCCCCAATTGAGTCTTGATATCCTCCTGACCCTTAGCCAAGGTCATCAGGAGTTGCTGGAACTGTGCATTCTGAGCTTGCAGGTCTTTGACTGTTTGCTCGAGATCCATCCTACTGAAATAAACAGCAGACAGATAAGGAAACCTGGAGTGAGACCTGCTTATGCACATGATGAATGGTATGCTTATGTATGCAATGCATTCAAGGATTTAGGACATTCAAAATTGTTTCAGACAAAGAAGAACGCATGTCATATTAATAAGAAGAAATTTGTTAGTACATAAATGCCCTATGGGCCAAATATTACAAAATAACTTCTCAAGGCAAAAAGACATTGCGCATCCTCCTTGGTGCGATGTAGGTGTTGAGGGCCTATTGCTCATGGAATCGGCGGGTAAGCTCTAGAACCTTCTTCTCACTAGCATAGAAGCTGGCTTCGAAAGTGTTCCGTTCCTCCTTGAGCTGAATCCAACTTTTCTGCATTTCCTCCCACGATGTAGGCATATCAGGATGTAGGATGGTGTAGGGAACCTCTCCTTCATTGACGGGCTCTTTAATCACAGGGAGTACATGAGGATAAGGCATCATTAGACTTTGGGCTCGGGCTCGTACCCACTTGAGATAAGGCTCAAGAGGGATGGAGTTCTTGTGTCCCAGAGTCTTGCTATCAACCTTGTTGGGTCTTCCCCAAGCTCTGATGAATCTTTGGCGAAGTCCTTGCGCATCGTTGTCGAAGTCAAAAACTAGGTCAGGAATCAACATGTCATGAGGGCCATCCCTCCGTGCATATCCAAATTGCCTCAAAGCTAGGCAAGGGTTGTAGGTGATACCTCCTCTGATTCCAAGTAAAGGAACATTAGGAAACTCTCCACAACGGTCGACGATGATGACATTTTCTCTGGACCGAGAACACCAATGCACATCAGAGTGAGTAAGAGTCATCAACCGTTGGGACCACCTTGAGCCTTGGTCATTCTGTAGGACAGATTGTGGAAGGTGCGAAATAAACCACCTTGCAAGGAGAGGAGTACAGCACATGAGAACACCCCTCTTTCTCATTGTTCGTGTGTAAAATGAGTGAAGAATATCCCCAAGCAATGTTGGTATTGGGTTTCTAGACAAGAAGATTTTGACGGCGTTGACATCTATCAATTGGTCAGAATTTTGGAACAAGACCAATCCATAAATGAGGAGTGCCACAATCTCTTCAAAGGCTCGTAGGTCCAATGAGTTCCAACATTCTTGTGCCTTCTCAAACAAGAATTTTGCTAAGAATCCTTTGACGCCGCTTCTGGTTTCCCAATGCCCCTTGATGTCGGATGGTTGTAGATGTAATGCTCGAGCAACATCTTCCGGCTTTGGTTCCTTTTCCGTACCGTTGAAGGATAGTTGATTAAGGATAGGGATTCTTAGGAGTTGAGAAAACTCCTCCAAAGTGGGCACCAACTGGTAATCAGGGAAAGTGAAACAGTGGTGAAGAGGGTCAAAGAATTGAAATAGCACTTTCATCATGTCTTCTTCAATGTTCGTGTTGACTAAGTTGAGCAGTCTACCATGTCTTTCACTGAAGGATGAATTTTCCGGAATTCTTGAGGTGAGCTCCTTGAGTTGAGGAGAGACTCTCACAAGGTTGACTTGAATGGTGTTTCTGCGAGGAATTTCCATGACCTACAAAACAGGAACAAAGATGAAGATCCAAACCCTTGAAATGGTTAGTGAATGCATATGATGTTTTATGATGTATGCACAAAACATATGTACAAGCAAATCACACCAAACCCTAGCTTCAGGCTCGCATGGGGTTTCATAGGTAAGTACCCTCTTGAGTGTAGTTGGCTTAAAAACCTGTCCTATAAATAGTAACCGGGTTCTAAGGAGCTCCATATCACGGGATTGTTTTCATTGTTCATTGTCTTGGTTTAGCCACTTAACTAGCGACCAAAATATTCCAAGAAAACAACCCTCAATGAGTGTAGTATCGAGTATCTACCAACTTCGGACTGCACCAAAGCCGGTCATCTCACTACCCCTAATAAAAGGCCAAGATGGTCAAGTAAGGTTCTAGGTCATTAGTGCTTAGTGACATCACTCAGCGGCCCCGTACTCTCCTTGATTGAACTCAAGGGTTACCGGTACTCACAAATATGTCGCACTAATATTGCTATTGCTTCGACCGTGTCGGTATACCCCACACAGTTTCCACAACGTATTGCTATCTATGAATGTTTCCCAAAATCCGGGTATAGGATTACAAACCCAAACAATAGAGCTAAGATATAAAGCAAACAATTCAAACAATTAATCATGCAAGAGGGTGATCTAAGCCCTAAGGTTACTCCACTTTTAAATTGTCCCCAGCAGAGTCGCCAGTTCTGTGATACGGTGGGAGAATTGACTATGGTTTTGCGTTTGTTTTCGCAAATGTTTCGGTTGAGCGAGAGTCGCCACCAACTTTTTATTTTATCCTAAGGAAAGGTTTAAAAAGCACAGCAAAAACCTTTGAGATTTTTCTTGGGTTCGGGGAGTAAATTATAGAAAGGGAAGGTATTAGTACCCTTTCTATCCATGGTTATCCATGGGCTCTTAGGTACTTGCTTAGATCAACTTGCCTTGGTTTTCAATTGTTTGAAATAGTGCTCGGTGTGTGATTTTGAAAAGGTTTTGAAAAAGATGCCTTGTATAGGCTACCCTTGTAACAATTCTTTACTCGAATGTTTTAAAAAAGGTGTTTGTCTTTTTGAAAAGATGTTTCAAGGTTTGTTTTTGAAAGTTTGTTTTGAAAGTGTTTGTGAAGTGTGGTTTAAAAATAGGCAAGTGTTTTCTTTTGCAAATGGACAAGTACTTAAGAGCTATCTACCCTAAAGTTCTCAAAGATTTTTGTTATGTTTTAACCCTTTTGACAATTTTGTTCCACCATTGCATTTGGTGGACAATCTTGTATTAGGAGGTGAAAGGGACGGGCGCGGGTCATCGTTTAGACCATAATTGCAATAGTGCTAAGTGTCTTTGGGCAATTTCTCTTTGAAAGGGACTTGATCATTTTAGGCAACTTTTCGAAAGCGTCATCGAGGGACTTATGATCATTTGATTGTTTGTTTTTACCCAAAGAAACCTAACATGCAATATGGCCCATTTATTTGAAGGCAACAAAGTGGAATACCCTAGGGGTGCAAGTGTGATATGTGTTGTCCAATTTCATGCTTGTTTATCTTTAAATTAGGTCAAACTAATTTGGTTCCTTTTATTTGCATACAAACCTAATTCTAGCATGGTATATTTAGAAAGCGTTTAAAGTGCGAAAAGTAAAATTCCTACACTATTACAACACAATATGGGAAAGGGGGTACAAATGTTCAAATGGGGGGATATTTAGACAAAGAAATTAAACCTAGCTATTACATCATTTTTGGCATACTTACAAATAATTAATTGCATAAATAAAATGGAAAATAAAATAAAGATGCAAAATGCAAAAAGGGTTTTTATATGTATAAAAAAAAAGTATTATTTATGTTAAATAAATAAAATAAAAAAAGTATTATTTTTGGGGTTTTTTGTATTTTAAGGGTAAAACCCTAATTTTTATTAAGTAATATATATATTATTAAATTTACACAAATATTTATTTATTATGTACAAAAAAAATATAAAATGAAATATATTTATAAAAAAGTGTTTTTCATGTCAAATATTAATAAAAAAATAAAAAAAGTATGTATTTTGTATTTTAACCTAAATATACTAATAAATGTATATATATATGTATTAATTTTTAAATATGTATCATATATATAAAAATAATAATATTTAATATTATATAAAAAAAATATATATTTTACATAAAATATTTTCAAAAGGAAAATGAAATAAAAATCAGAAATGAAATATATTTACATTATTTTTTTCTAGTTTTTTTTTCTAAATGATAATATATATATTTATGCACAAATGTTTATATAAACAAATAAATACCTAAAAAATGCAAAAATGGTGTGAAAATAATTTTTTATGTTTTTAATATTATTAGCAAAAATAAATAAACCAAAATGAAAAAAGAAAAATCAAGAAATCAATAAAATACACAAATTGGGCTCAGGGGGTGTAAAATTAGAAATGTGGTGTGAAAAGAAAATCAGAAACAAGCCCAGCCCATGAAACTTCTTCTTCAACCTCTGAACAAAAACGCGCGCCTGTTCTTCCAATTCAAACACTTGTATTCTTTGATCTTTTGCACAAACTTCCAACATAAGAAATGTTAAGCATTGAATCACGATTCTAAATATATAAAAAACTCACCCTAACTCTCAGAAATGAGAGAGAATTTTGACATTCCCAAATCCTGACCTAAGTTTTCTTCCATTTTCAAACCTTAAATTCTCACCGCTCAGGCAAAATAAATGAAAAGTAAAAGCATGTACAGGTTCAGGGGCATGAGTAGAACATTTCTTATTCACAAACCTAGAGCTAATGATGCCTATACTAAGAGTTAGAAGTTCACAAAATACCTGTTCAGTTGAAGTTCTATCTGGCAATGGGGAAGCTTTCAGAGCAAGATGATGGTCTGTACAGCTTGCCTGAAGTGTGGTGATACTATTCCAATGCTTACTTTGCCTTGAGACACCTTGAATCGAGCTATGGACCTTCAACTGCAAAATGAGAAAGTGAAAATGGTGGAACTTGTTAGAGGAATTACAGGTCGTGTTTTAGGTCTTGGTTAGCTTGCATTGATGCTAGGGAATGTGTTTGATGAGCTTTGGTCAAGAAAACATGCAAGGAATGAGAGATGGTGTTCAATCTGCAGGCCTTGCCCTGTTTTTGCAGTTTGAGAGTGATTCTGGGAATGGGAGTGTTTGGGAGGTATTGGGGTCGTGCTTCATCTTGGTTAGGATGTTTGGAATGTGTCTACAATATTTGCTTAAGGTTACTAATGCTGAGATGAAAGTTATGTCATGTTATGCCACTTTTCTTCACCCTTAAGCAAACAAAACCAAGTTGATGTTCTAGGCAAGTAGAGGCCCCCTAATCATGCTGCTAACCTTGTCTTGATCAGAGTGTTTTGCTCATAATCTTGTGCCAATTAGATTTCATCTGTACTTGTTGGATTTTCAATTGGACATAAAGCTTGCTTTTGCAAAAATGGCTATTTTGCTTTTTCCATAAATGGATTTATTCAACATGTAATGCATAAGCTCATGAAACAAGACCTTAGCACAATGAACATGCATTAAATTATTGAGTGTTGGATGGTTTAAGGACCTGTAATGTAGCACAAACTAAGCTGACTTGAAAATGGCATAAGTTATGAACATGTACATGACCAATTCAAAAGTGAGTTTTTTG
This sequence comes from Vicia faba, assembly GCA_948472305.1. Taxonomy (NCBI): domain Eukaryota; kingdom Viridiplantae; phylum Streptophyta; class Magnoliopsida; order Fabales; family Fabaceae; genus Vicia; species Vicia faba. The sequence continues at coordinate 922,551,998 of OX451737.1, forward strand.
CCATATTGTGAAATTCGATTCTCTCAAGTTATGAGGTTGTTTGATGAGTTCTTGGACATTTTGGAAAGCTTGGAATGTGTACTACAATCCATCTTTGAAATGAAAATTGAAATTCCAAGTGGAAGTGTATGGAAAATGGCCTTGAAGTTAGGTAGAAAACCTTGCCAAAATAGGTTAAAATTTCACTAAGTTAAGAATGGTTTAGTGCCCTTATTCAAAAAGTTGTAACTTGAGATACAAGCCTCATTTGGGAAAACTTTGTGAATCAAAGTTGTATATTATGCAACAAGCTACAACTTTCATGTTTTGACTTTTGCTTGAATCCAAATGAATCTTGGTGAGAAAGTGGGGCAAAGGTGGGAAAAAATTAGGGTTTTTCATAACTTAGAAAAATTCTAAGTTATGAAAAATTCTCATTTCTAACCCTAATTTGCATTTTTTGATTTCTTGGTGAACAAGTTTCATGATTTGGCATGTTTTGATGAAAAAGGGATCTTGACTCTTAATTTTGACCAAAAAGTCAAAGTTTGACTTTTCAGTATACAGTCAAAATTGATCAATTGACTAGGAAATTCAATTGTCAATCTTGTGCATTTGGGATCTTTTGAACTTGTTGAGCATGTCAAGATAATTCCATGGGGTCCTTGAGTCCATATGTGAGCTTGGTTTGCCATTGGCTAGGTCAAACAGTCAAAAATTACCTTTGTGCAGTCAAAACCCTAAAAATGACCATTTTGCCCTTTTGGTGATCTGATCAAATTTCTTGTGGAATTGTGATCCAAACTTGATAAAATGGTCCATGTGAGTTCATAATGTTGACGTGGGTCAAAAATCATGAGGTTTGACTGTCAATTGACCACAATTGACTTTTTTCCCCAACACAGCTGATTTCTAGGTCAACTGTCCAATTGACTGGGCAAAACTTGGAATCAAGACTTGGAACTTGATATGGATAAACTTGGGAGTCCAATATGAAGCAAGAAGGTCATTTTAGGCATTTTAGGTCAAAACATCTTTGTGCAAACACAAACCCTAATTTGGGTCAACAGTGCAAAGAGAAGTCTTGAGCAGATGAAACCCTAACTGGATCTTGATCTTCAAGGGCCTTGTGATGAGAAATCAATGAGAAATGGGAGGGAAAATTTTGGGGTACAACACACTGGCTCTTCATGCGGCTGTATGGCCCTCTCTTCCTGAAGTAACAGTCTAGCAAGTTCCCCAGGCACTTCACAATCATCCTCACCTTCGTCCTCAACTTGGTTGATCGGACTTTCGAAGTCATAATTGGCAGTAGCAGAGTCGTTATCAGTGGGATCCAGAGTGGATGTAGATCTGTATATGTGAGTGTGTGTAAGACAAATAGCTGTTTTGATAAAGTGCAAAAATAGAAAGGAAAGACAAGGAGCGCAAAATTTGTAATGCAAGAAAATGTCCAATGCTTTTATTGATGATATATGGAAATGACACATAATAAGCCCTCACACAAAGCCACAACGTCTCGGGCAAGGCATCGGGTCGCAAAAGTTTCAAATTGTCTATTACAAATCCAAAACAAAAGTCTATTACTGTGTAATAAAAGAGATGGGCACGAAGTCCTTCACTGTTCAATTGCTTAATCCGCCGTTCGTAGTCGGGTAAATCCAGCTTTCAAAATCTGACTCTTCATCATCATCTCCAATAGCATTTACTCCCGCGTCATGTTTTGGCATAGGAGCCATTATGACATTAGGTTTTTCCGGCGCTTCAAATTCAATCTCCTTAGCATCAATCAGATCCTGCACTTTATTCTTCAAAGCCCATCAGTTGTTGGTATCTTGCCCTGGGCTATTGGAGTGATAAGCACAGCGGGCGTTCGGATTATACATCGGTGATGTAGTACTGGGATTCTTTGGAGCCTCCTTCAGAATCACCAAGTTGGTTTTTAACAGTTGTGGCAAAATTTGAGATAGAGTCATACTGAGCCGAGTATACTGCCTTTGCAGTCTCTCTACTCTTTGCTGATTTACTGCGTTGTGGGGAAACAGTAGGTCTTGATATAACTACCGCATTAAATGTTTGGCGACGTTCATGTCAGTTTTGGATCCTCGAGTTGTAAACTACACTAGATTCCTTCTTGTAAGGCTTCTTATCTGTACTTGACGAAGCACCCTTCTGTATCTTGCCGCTCTTGATACCGGCCTCAACTCTCTCCCCAGTCATAATTAATTCAGTGAACCCAGATGATTAAATACCGATCAAATGATTGAAATACGGACCAGACAAAGTCCCAAGAAACATATCCACCAACTCCCTGTCAGCCAGAGGGGGTTGGACTCTTCCAGCAAGGTCTCTCCACTACTGAGCGTAGTCCTTAAAACCTTCGCTCGCACCCATAGACATACCTTGTAGTTGGGTATGCGTGGGAGCAAGGTCGGCATTATACTGGTATTGCTTGTAAAAAGCAGCAGCAAGGTCCTCCCAGTTGCGGATGTTAGATCCTTCCAGTTGATAGAACCATTCAAGTTGAGTCCCTGACAGACTATCTTGAAAGAAATGAACCCATAGGTTCCTATCAGCAGTATATGGTTGAATCTTTCTAACATACGAGCGGAGGTGTAACTTCGGACAAGATACCCCGTCATACTTAGCAAAGACAGGTGCTTTAAACTTGTGTGGGATCACCACCCCAGATGCCAAACCCAAATCTCCGAAGTCCAGACCAGGGACTTCCTAGATCTCCATTGCGCTTAATCGGTCTTCAAGTTGCTTATACCTATCCTCAGCAGGAGGATACTGGTCTTCATCAAAGTCAGTGTCATTATCAGAGACAACAGGGCTAGGACCCTTCCTTTCCTCTTGATTCTCTCCCCCTCTAGATGAGTGAGATAAATCAGCTTCATGTCTCAACCTGTTCCCAAATATGTGACCCATATTTAGGAGGACCGTCTTCTTCTTCCTCTTCTTCTTGTCCTTCAAGATAAGAGTCTTCAAATCTTGTTGACTCTTGGCCAAGTTCATGAACATCTCCTGGAACTGAGCATTCTGATCTTGCAGAGCCTTGATGGCTTGATCAGTAGATGTGTCAGAAGACATATTATGCTGAAATAATCAGCGAAGAAGATGAGAAACCTGTAAGGGTACCTGTAATGAGGTGCATGGGAATGGAATGTGTATGAAATGATTTCAAAGACTTTAGGGAGATTCAAATTTGTAAACCAAAATAAAACACACTTTTATTAGATTAAAACTTGAAACAATGTTGAACAAATGCCTTTAAGGCGTTACAAAAGAAATACTGAAAAACAAATCTAAACTAGAAACAATAAAAGACATTAGAACTCCCAAGGTCGTTTTCCTTTCGTGCTGACATAATCGTTGATTGTCCTCTCGGTCTCTAGCTGCCTTGTAAGCTTCAGGATCTTCCGTTCCTGCTCATGATACTTCTCTCTGTAGGTATCCCTTTCTTCCCTTAACTGGATCCAAGATCTCTTCAATGCCCCCAGATCAGTAGGCATATGAGGATGGAGGATCATATAAGGAACACCTTCTTCATCAGTATGCTCCACAATCACCGGCAAAACAGCTTCATATGGTATCCCCAGCTTTTGAGCACGGGCTCGAACCCACTGGAGGTATGGTTGCATCGGGAGAGAAGTCTCCATTCCTAGCTCATGTGGATCAGACCTGTTCACCCTGTCCCAAGCTCGTATAAATCTGCGGCGAAGTCCCTCAACATCCCCCTGGAAGTCAAAGACAATGTCTGGAAGCAGCAACTCATGAGGACCGTCCCTTCGAGCTCGTCCAAACTGTCGTAAGGCCAAACAAGGATTATAGGTTATTCCTCCTCTAATTCCAAGCAATGGAACATTGGGGTATTCCCCACACCGATCAATGACAGCTACCTTTTCCATATCTTTAGTACTCCAAAGGATGTCTGTATGAGCAAGGGACATGATTCTGTAGGCCCAACCCATACCTTCCTCATTCTTCAATACAGATTTGGGGAGGTGAGAAATAAACCACCTCGCCAGCAGCAATGCACATCACATGAGAGTTCCCCTTCTTCGAACAGTACGGGTATAAAGAGCATGCAAAATATCACCTAAGAGAGTAGGCACTGGGTTACGGGACATGAAGGTCTTGACTGCGTTCACATCGACAAAAGAATCTGAATTTGGGAACAGAACCAAACCATAAATGAGGAGAGCCAGGATGTCTTCAAATGCTTGAAAGTCCAAACTATCCCAGAACTGTTGAGCCTGATCAATCAAAAACTTAGCCAAGAAACCTTTAACCCCACTCCGAATCTCCCAGTTAGATACTACATCAGCCATTGTTAGATGTAGGGCTGAAGAAATATCCTCTGGCCTAGGATCTATCTCCAAACCTGTAAAGGGTGTCTGCTCTAGAATAGATATGCCAAGTAAATCAAAGAACTCCTCCAAAGTAGGGACCAATAGATAGTCCGGGAAGGTAAAACAATGATGCAACGGGTCAAAGAACTGGAACAATACGCTCATCATTTGCTCGTCCAACTTGGAAGTGACGAGGCTGAGGAGATGACCATGTCTTCTAACAAAGGAAGAAGTACCAGGAACTTTTGAAACCAACTCTCTAAGCTGAGCAGGTATCTGCACGAAGTTGATTCGAATGGTATTTCTGCGCATAGATGCCATGATCTGCAAAACAGAACAAAGATGAATCCCTTTGGTCTTTGAAATGGTTAGTCTAATGAAATATGCATGTGATGTCATGATGCATGATGTCATGATAAAAACACACCACATGCATCACAGATAGCAAAACATGGTAAGGGCAAACAAGTCACACAATAGCCCTTAAATTTCAGGCTGGCATGGAGTTTAGGTACTACCCTCTTGCAGTTTAGTTGGTTCAACCTGTCCTAGTAATAGTAACCGGGTTCTAGAGGTTCTCAATATCACTGACCATCCTCGATCGGTCATAATTCCAGTTTAGCAATCTTTTCTTGCGGCCAGAATCATCGCGAGAGTATGGTCTCAATGAGTGTAGCATACTGCTACTTTTCTATGGCCAAGTTGGTCAATTATAGGTTCTAAGGTCATTTGATGCTTAATGACCCATTAGAAGCACCATACTCTCCTTGTTCCTCCACAAGGGATATTGGTACCAACTAATGTGTCACACCAATGTAGCTACTGCTTCAACCGTATCGGTCTACGCCGTACAGTTCCCTCACAGTCTATTACTACTTACCTAAAAGGTGCCCCCAGATCCGAGTTAGGATCTATAGTAACTCCGATACAAAGCCCACAAATATAAAGCAAATAGATTAAACAATTGAAAACAATATGGTGAACTAATCCTAAGGTACACCCCACTTATAAATTCCCCAGCAGAGTCCCCAGTTCTGTGATACGGAGGCCAGAACCGGGATGTGTTTCCCTTTGTTTAAGGAATTACTGGTTTGCGTTTTGCGTTTGTGTTTGCAAAATGTCGCGGTAAGCAAGAGTCGCCATCGACTTTTATTTTATCCAATAAGGAAAGGAAAAAGCACAGAAAAATTCCTTTTTCGAGATATTTCTGAGTACGGGGGGTAGATTATAGAAAGGGAATGTATTAGCACCCTTTCTATCCGTAGTTATCTACGGGCTCTTAGGTACTTGCTCATCATTTTCAAAATTGTTTTCTTTGTGTTTGTGGGCTTAGAGAAGTTTTTGTTTTAACTTCGATTTAACTCTTGCTTATGTCTTCAAGAGTGTAATGAAGTGTTTTGAAAACTTTGTTTGAAAAGGAGTGTGAGTGTGAAAAAAGTTTGTTTTGATTTAGCAAGTACTTAAGAACTAATCTACCTACTCGAAAAAAGAATCGTTCTGTATTCGTTTCCTTTAGACAGCACTATTCCACTATTAGTGAGTAGGTAGTACCGTCGTTGGAGTTTTGAGGGTCAATTCGAAGAGGGACGTACGGTCACTAAAGCAATGTTAGGACGTCTTAGTAGTAACTCTAGTGTCTTAGATCAATTAATCGAGGCAACAATATCTGAGGCAACCTTTCTGAGGCAACTATGATCTTTAGACAAAAGGATGACCACTAAAGCATCCTATACTCAATGACCGTTTACCGAAGGCAACCAAGTGGGAGTGTACCCTAGGAGTGCGCATGTGCGAATGATTCAATTTCAGATTTTTTTTATCTTTGCACATTTAGTGTGATCTAACTATTTTAAAATTAGACATACATTCTTGTCATGCATCCTATTATCATACATCTAACAGTTAATAATTTGCGGAATTTAAAGTGCAGAAACTAAACTACGCTATTACAAGGCTTCGGGTATTTACATAGCCAAAAACAAACCCTTTGAAAATAAAGCGATAAAAATAAATAAACGTCCTAATTTAACTATTACAAACTGTAGGCAGTTACATCAATATGGATAAAAATAATAATAGAGCGCGTGATGAAAATTAGATCGAATGCGAACTAGGGTTTTGACTCTCCTAACCTAATGAAAATAGAAAATGTTTTTGTTGTTTTTAATATTTTTTTAAAGAAAAGAATTAGGTTTTAAAAATAAATGTATAAACTAATTAGTGATTAAATTAATTAATAAAAATAATTACATAGCCTATTATTTTGGTTTTTGTTATTTTTAAGAAAAGAAAATAAAAATTAAATTTGGAATAAAACCTAATTATTCTAATTATTTTTAATTTATTTACAAAATAATTAGAGTTTTCTAAATTAACAAACCTAATTGAATTAATTAATTTTTTTAAATAAAAATAAAATCTAGACCTAATTTATGAAAAGTAATTTTTTTTTTTGATAAAAAGAAAATAATTTGATTGGTTAGTAAAATAAATAAATTAAAATAAAATATAAAAAGGAAAAGGGATAGAGATATTGGGCCTGCAAAGTAATTGGAGGGGGGTGCAAAGATCAGATCTTGGGCCCAAGAATGGTGAGGTTCGTTTGACTCCTGAGAATCAGCGCATTGCATTGACTGAGGCACACCATGGTCATCACATCATGGCCATCAGATCTGGTGTCTAAGACGCCTGTGTGGTTGGATCTTGAGGGAGCATGGTAGTCCTCTGGCTTGTATGCACGCTGAATCACTGAAAAGAAAATAGCATAAAGCAATTTGGGGGACCTGGGATTCGAACCCAGGCCCCAAGGCAATCTCCAGCGCTTGGCAACTAGCTGAGCTGTTGGTTTTTGTTGTACATATAACAAGAAATAAAGATAATATATAAAAAGCGTGTTAGTGGAGGATGTAAAAAAAATGCGCCAGAGTTTGAATAGGCCAATGGAACGGTGACAACTGGTCATCTTCTTCCTCTCTCTATGGGTAAAAGTCCCAGACTTTTACCTACGGACGTTTGTCCGTTGCTATAAGCCTGGTTCTTTCCCAAATCTTCCATGGGCCATATAAATGACACCTAATGTTATGGTTAGATTCGTCTCATCCTTCTGAACATGATGGCACCCTTCATCAAGGCTAATTTTTCCTGTAAACAAAAACCCTAATTCGAAGCTATAAACCCTAACAATGGTGAATTGTAGTATAGGCCATATAAATGTAATTAATCAATACAGGAAGCTTGCAAATGTTTCATGGATCAACAATATATATTAATTCATCCTAACAATGCCTAAATCATGCTATTCGAATTCAAGAAATATTGGGTACCGTGACTGACTTACAGTGCAATACAGGGCTCGAAAATTCTTGGTTTTGATTGCTTTCGCTTGCTGAGACTCCCAGGAATCGATTGGGATAGGCAAAGAGTCTTGAGGATGCCTCTAAGTGCAGATTCGATTCACCACTTTTTCTTGATTTTTTCAGTTTTTGTTCTTGTTCATGCGCCTGCTTCTAACCTTGTTTTTGAGTCTGCACACCCTTTATATGTATCAAGGAAGGAATTAAGGTTGATAAGTGATATCAATCTTCCTCCATCAATGAATTGGATTCTTGATTTGATTCACTTTGAAAACTTTCCAAAATTGGCCTATTTCAATCTTTTTGTTCACACCATGCCTTGATACGAATTTGAATGTTTGCTAGCTGTATAATAAAACCCGAAACAAGCATAAAATCTTTTGTTTTCAATATTTTGGATTTTATATGATTTGTTTTGATTTAAATTGAATTAATTCAAATAAAAATCAAAATAAATAATAAAAACATGATAAGGACAAGTGGCAAGGGCTAGAGCTTGTGTACTATGTTTCCAACTCAAAACAAGTGAAAAAGATTGGGCCCATTTGGCAAAAATTGAAATTTTAGGGATAGTTGACTTTTGGCAATTTTGCAAAAAAGGTCAACTTCACCAATGCATAACTTCCTCAATTTTGACTATTTGGAGGTGTTCTTGGACTTTTTAGAAAGCTTGAGATGTCCTCTAATCAAACCTTTTGTTATCATATCAATTTGATATTCCATGCTCATGTATGAAGCTTTGACAAAAAAGGTGTTTTTGTTGACTTTTCAAAATGACCTATAATGTCCAAATTCATAACTTCTTGTGAGTGCATATTTTGGACTTGGGAGCTGAAGATGGATTGTAGGGAATTGCATCCTATTCAAAATGAGCTTTGTATGGGTCATTTATCATAAAGTATGAGAAATTTATTCTTGGTCAAAGTTGGGTTGACTTTTCCTGCAAAACCCTAATTTAGCAACTTTTGAGTCTTGATGAATTATGAGCAATCCTTGATGAATCATGATCAACCCTTGATCAAATTATGAAATATACTTCAAAATGAGGATGTTGACCAAAAATCTTGAAGTTTGACTGTATGTGGGGCATAGTTGACTTTTGCCCTAACATAGTCGATTTTTGGGCCTTTGAGCAATTGATTAAGCAAACTTCCTCTTGTTCCTTTAGACAGCGCTATCCTACTTTAAAGAGTAGGTAGCACCGTTGTTGGAGTTGTAAGGGTCAATTCGAAAGGGACGTAATGGTCATTGAAGGCAACATGTAGGGATACCTTAGCATTTCGAAGGGACTGTCATCATATATTCGTAGGCAACATCGAGGGACAAGATCATATACCGTAGGCAACTTTGAGGGACATCGAGGGACCATGATCTTTATGATGATTTTAACCGAGGTCCTTTGCTAAGGGTATCCCTATGTTCGAGGGACATGACCATTATTTTTCGAGGCAACCAAGTGAGGTATACCCTAAGGGTGCATATGTGCAAGGTGTGTTATGTTCAGTTATTTTAATCTTGTGTAAAGTTTTCTAATGTTTGATTATTCTTGCCATACAATCCTATTAGTCATACATCTAGCAGTTAATAATTGCAGTAATTTAAAAGTGCAGAAATATAAAACCTAGCTATTACAATACTTCGGGGAGGGGGATTATGTACATATCCAAAACTGGGGGGAAAAATAAATAAAAGCAGTAAAGGTCCTACTAATCATCTATTACATCCCAATATACAGTTACAATAATAAAATGAAGTGCGAAAGAATAATAACACGCAAATTTGAAAAGACGTCTAAAAATCCTAAGATATAAAAAAATCTTTTTGTTGTTTTTTCGTTTTAATTTATAAAAATGGTTTAAGTTAAAAAATAAATGATCTAGATCTATATTTAAAAAAGATAATTATTAAAGAAACATGAAGTTTAAATAAAAGAAATTAATTCTATGTTTTTTTGGTATTTTTGTTACGAAAAGGAAAATGAATTAAAATGAAATTAAACCTAAGTTCTATTAATTTTAATTTAAAAAAAAAGTTAAAGTGTTTAGTTAATTAATTTACCAAAATTAAAATTTAATTAAGAAAAAATCCTAAATCTACTTTTATGTGATTTTTATATTTGTTTATTGATAAAAATAAAAAAATGGATTAAAAGAAATAAATGAAATGAATAAAACAAGAAAATAAAGATGGGCCTAGTAGCAAAAGTAAACACGGGGTGCAATCATCAGAAATCTTCGAAAGCTTCATGCTCTAACTATGGTGTTTTTTGATTCTTGCGTGGAACCTATAATTCAACCATCCATAATTATTCTATATAAACTCAAACAAACGTTAGCATACCATAAAATGTGATTAAAATTAGAGATTCGAAGTTTAAAATTTTACCAAACCAGTATTGTCAAATGGGGGCGTGCTAGGCGTGTGATGGATTGCTCTTGGACCTTATAAGACTCTTGAGGACTTCAAGAGGATGGTTTGAGGCTTGATGTCAATTGAGAGAGACCAAAACCTCGAGATATGACTTGCACCAATTCTTTGATTTCTGAAGAGCTTTTTGAAGAGCTTTTTGAGAGCTTTTTGAAGAGCTTTTTGAGAGCTTCTTAGAGAGGAATTTCGTGTCTTTCAAGATTGTATGGCTCTATATTTTTATAGAGGAGAATGAGGAGACAAGAAAGCATGGAAAGAATCTCCCTCATAATGTTGTGTTTTAAGACCATGATCAAGATTTGAAAAAAATGTCATATTTGATGATTTTATGCCATTTTCACATGTGGATGAACCTGGACATATTTGAAAGGTTATTGCACGAAATCAATTGATATAAACCAGCATAAAACTTGCCCAAAATAAATTCACATCAAAATTTACATTATTTCTATTATTTATTTATTTAATTCTGAATTTTAATGAATAAAATATCAAAATAAATAGCATAAATAGTAGAAAATGTATGGGTGGGCTTAGAGGTCGTGGACCATGTTACAAACTCAATGAAAGCATAAAAAGTTGGGCCCATTTGGCAAAAATTGCAATTTTGGACATATTTGACTTTTGGAAATTTTGCAAAAAGGGTCAACTTTGCCAATGCATAACTCCTTCAATTTTGACCCTAGAGATGTGTTCTTGGACTTTTTAGAAAGCTTAAGATGTCTTCTAAGCAAAACATTTTGTCTCATCTCAATTGAGTCTTTCATGTTCATGTATGAAGCCTTGACAAAAAAGGTGTTTTTGTTGACTTTCCAAAATGACCTATAATGTCCAAATTTATATCTTCTTGTGAGTGCATATTTTGAACTTGGGAGATGAAGATGAATTATAGGGAATTACATCCTATTTAAAATGAGCTTTGTATGGGTCATTTTTGATAAAGTATGAGAAAGTTATGCTTGGTCAAAGTTGAGTTGACTTTTCCTGCAAAACCCTAATTTAGCAACTTTTGGGTTTTGATGAATTGTGAGCAATCCTTGAGGAATCATGATCAACCATTGATCAAATGATGAATAATAATTTAACATGAGGATGTTGACCAAAAATCTTGAAGTTTGACTGTATGTGGGCCACAGTTGACTTTTGCCCTAACACAGTCGACTTTCAGGCCTTTGAGCAATTGACTGAGCAAACTTCCTCTGCAAGGCTTGAAACTTGACATGGATGATCTTGAGAACATATTAGGATAATAGTGAGCATTTGGTACCATTTGGACTCAAACATTTTGATGCAAAATGAAACCCTAATTTGAGGTAGACTGCCTTTAGGAGAGAGTTTGTCTGGTCAACTCTTGGACTTCCTTGGGCAATTTGAAGACCTTACTTGAAATGTATTGAGAAATATGGGAGGGGAAATTTTGGAGTACAATAGCTGCCCATGTTCAATCTTCTTAAACCTGAGGATGTAGATTGGCTTGCTTGCCTTTTGTGATCCGAAGGTGGAAGATGATTGAACACTAGAGTGCCCAGAAATTTGCACTCGCGTGAAGTGGTATTGGCCTTGCAATTTAGGGAATGGGCTTATAGATTCCATTTGGAAGTTAATGATGGAAAATGGGCTTAAATATGCCATCAGAAGAAGTGTTGATCGCATAAGATATTCCTTTGCGAGAGCCCGTATACCTGTTGTTGAGGAGGATTTCGCTGGGGAATGCCGATCTCTGTCTTGAGAGAAATAGAATTTTAGGAGCTTCAGTCGTCCGTTATTCTACTGGGGAATCATCTCTTAGTCGGGGAGGTGAAAATGAACTGCTATCTGGTCGTGTATAGGCTGCATCGCGACCTAATGGGGAAAGGTGAAACCGATCGTGTTTGATCAGGTCCAGGTCTTACAGTGTTGTGGACTGCTGTCTGGAGATAAGAGAAAAGAAACCTGGATGGTAAGGTTATGAGAAGGAACCTAGATAGTAGGGCTTATGGGAAGGAACCTGGGTAAGGTTGCTTTGTGAGGAGTTTGGGTAAAACTGCATCTGAACTGAGAAGGAACCTAGGTAAGGTTGCTTTGTGAGGAGTCTGTGTAGGGCTTTAGGAGGAACCTGGGTAGGGCTACTTCGGGATAAGTCCGTGTAAAACTTCGGCAGAAACCCGGGTAAGGTTACTTTGGGCTAAGTCTGTGTAAAACTTCAAGAGGAACCTGGGTAAGGTTACTTGGTGATAAGTTCGTGTAAAACTTCAGGAGGAACCTGGGTAAGGTTACTTTGGGATAAGTTCGTGTAAAACTTCAGGAGGAACCTGGGTAAGGTTACTTTGTGATAAGATCGTGTAAAACTTCCAAAGGAACCTGGGTAAGGTTACTTTGTGATAGGTTCCTGTAAAACTTCAGAAGGAACCTGGGTGAGGTTACTTTAGGATAAGTTCATGTAAAACTTCAGGAGGAACCTGGGTAAGGTTACTTTGTGATAAGTTCGTGTAAAACTTCCAGAGGAACCTGGGTAAAGTTACTTTGTGATAAGTTCGTGTAAAACTTTATTTGGAAATGTATGAGAAAAGACCCGTGTAAGATTTTTCAGGATAAACCTGTGTGAAGCTGCATTTAGGAGAAACCCGTGTAAGATTTCTTCATGACCAACCCGTGTAAAGCTGCATTTAGGAGAAACCCATGTAAGATTGCTTCGTGACGAACCCGTGTAAAGCTGCATTTGATCGTGCAGATAATTACTCTGTTTAGTTTCCGGAGCTAATCTTGAACTTGCTGGAAGTTGTTGATGATAACCATATTTCCTAAAAAGGTACATGGTTAATCGTATATGATGCATGACATGCATTGTATGATGATGTTCTCAAAATAAATGAGATTATGCCGTATGCAATATGTATGCGCACATCATGATATATGAACATGAAATGCTATTGTGGCACGCCCGAGTTTGGGAAAATAAATCCCTGACTGTTGTTGGAGAGTAATGGAAATTGAGTTCCTGACTGTCGCAGAAAAAGTGGTTCTTCTACTTCCGCTGGAGATGGTGAACCAGAGATGACTATGCTGGGAATTTGCCCCTTGTTTATGGATATTCTACCGAGGAGAGACTCTGCTTGAGAACAACTATGCGGGGGAATAATTCTGTTGGAGAGAGAAGCTTCCATAGCTGAAGGGATAAACTTTGTCGGGGATTGAGCTTCTGTATTCAGAGAAATAAACTCTGTTTGGGAGAAAACTTTATGAACCACTTGCGATTACAAAATTCTGCTGGGGAATATAGACGTCGACTCTCTGAAAGAGCTTGGATGGGGAAAGTAACTCTTGTTTAGGGAGGCAGAGATCAAAACTTTGGTTGCCTCTACTATATGGGGAGTGTAGATGTTACTAGGACGCATGCTAAGGATACGACAATGACTTCGTATCAAGACTTTTCTGCCCCTATACCAGCTGGAGAAAGTGCCTGCGGAGGTGTGATACGGTGGGAGAACTGACTTGAGGTTTTGCGTTTGTTTTCGCAAATGTTTCGGTTGAGCAAGAGTCGCCACCGACTTTTTATTTTATCCTAAGGAAAGGTTAAAAAGCACAGCAAAAACCTTTGAGATGTTTTCTTGGGTTCGGGGGGTAGATTATAGAAAGGGAAGGTATTAGCACCCTTTCTATCCATGGTTATCCATGGGCTCTTAGTAACTTGCTTAGATCACTTGCCTTTGATTTTCAATTGTTTGAAATGGTGCTTTGTGTGTGGGTTTGAAAATGTTTTGAAAAGAGGCCATTGTCGTGGCAACCTTTGTAATGATCCATGTTTGAATGTATACAAAGGTGTAATTGTCTTTTGAAAAGTTTTCAATGTTTTTGGAAGTTGTTTTGAAAGTGTGTAGTGGAGTGTGGTTTTAAAAAGTTGCAAGGATTGTTTTGTAAGGTTGGTCAAGTAACCAAGAGCTATCTACCCTAAATTTCTCAAAGATCTTTCCTATGTTTTAACCCTTTTAACAGTATTGTTCCACCATTGTATTTGGTAGACAATCTTGTGTTAGGATGTTAACGGGAAAGGCGCGGGTCATCGTTTAGACCATGATTGCAATGGTGCCAAGTGTGTTGTACCCCAAAATTTGCCCTCCCATATTCTTCAAAGTTTTGGCAAGCATCATCTCAAGTCTACTCAAGGGTTGCACAGTCAACCATCCTCCTAAGCCTGTCAAAATTAGGGTTTTTGTTCCTTCAAGGAAGTTGAGGTTTTCAAGGGCTCAATCAAGTCCCATATGCTCATACACATTGTCAAGCATCCATATGCCAAGTTTCAAGACTCACAAGGTCAAGTTGCACAGTCAAAAAACCCTAATTGCTTCACAATCAACTGTAGGGGCAAAATGGTCATTTGGCAGTCAAAAGTCAAAATTTTTGGTCAACATCTTATTTTGAAGCCAAAATCATCATTTGATCAAGTCTTGATCATGATTCCACAAGAATGGCTCAAAAATCATCAAGGTATCAAAAGTTTCTATTTTTGGACAGCTGAAAAGTCAACTGTAACTTGACCAAGGCATAACTTTTTCATGGTTCATCATAAAAATCTCATCCAATGCTCATTTTGAAGGGGATGACATTTCCTACAACTAATCTTCACATTCCAAGTCCAAGAAATGCTCTCACAAAAAGTTATCAATTTCAACATTATAGGTCATTTTCAAAAGTCAACAAAAAGGCATTTTAAGTCAAAGACCATAACTTGAGATTGGTAAATCAAAATGACATGGGACCAAAGGCATTGGTTAGAGGACTTCAAGAGCTTTCCAAAATGTCCAAGAACATGTTCATATGATCAAAATTGAGCAAGATATGCATTGGAGAAGTTGGGAAATTTTTGTGAAATGGCCAAAGTCAACTATCCTTGAAACTTCAATTTTTGACAAAAGGGCCCACTTTTTTCCACTTGATTCATCCTTGTCATGCCACCCACATGTCCCATGATTTATTTCAAGATTAAACATTACTTTTTCTATTTTTATTTAATTTTATTTGATTTAATTCATTTTAAATCCATAAAATTCAAATAAAAATCAAAAAAATTAATCAAAGGATATCTTGTGGTTTGAATGACCTTGATGCATCATAATACACATGCCAAATTCGTGCCAAGCTGAATTAAACATGAAAAATTCAAATTTTGAACAAAAATGGCAAGTTTCTTTAATGGTGGTTATGAGGAAATCCAAAGCTTAATGGCAATGGTTAAAAGCTCCTTAATGTGACTGATTCTCATTCAAGCATACATATGCAAGCCTCTCCAATCAAAAATAGGACCTAGAACTCACTGAAACGAGAGAACCAAATTCAAAAATCCAAGCAAAAAAGTGAAGACTGAAATCCACCTTCCAAGGCAATTCAAGGCCTTAGAGCAATTCAAACACGTTGCATAAGTCCCCAAGAATCTTTGGAGATCAAAATCACGCATCAACGCTCAAGGAATCATCCACAACAAGTCCCTCGGTTTGCATATTTTTCATAAATTGCATATCATTATTCATGCACTTTTAATCTATTTTTTGGGTTGATTTGTGTTAATAGGAACATCCTGAAGCTAATGGTGTAATTCAATTTGATTTTGGGGCCCTGGAATCGAAACCACCATTAACGAATCCTAGGATTTCAGAACTTTCATATTAGGGCTTTTCTCATACCATAAAATTAGACCTCAAGAAATATATGGCTAAACTCGTCAGGACAAGACGAATTCATTGATACCATCGCGCCTTCTTTATGTTATCTATAACTCTAATCGCTATTCTTGGCAGTTTTGGTTTGTGGGGGTTAAAAACCCCCGCTATCTTGTTTTTGTTTTGCAGATAAATGAAGACGATGATGAGGTGTCCATGCCTGGCTGGTTGATTCAAATAGGCGCGCGCTTTTTCTTTGGTCCAACATATGACGTGTTTACTTGATATAATATTTGTTTCTCATTTTATTTACAAATGCGCATGAGTGGTGTAGTGGTTGGCAACGTGCTTGGTAATCTTTGGGACCTGGGTTCGATTCCCAGGTCCCCCATATAATTGTTCATATTTTTTCTAACATATTCCAATGCAGTGTTCCAGCAAAAGTCCACCATACATCTCCAACAATCAGCGTGCCAAGTGTCTCAAGCGCCAATCTAGTGGCCAAGGCATGAAGACCATGGTGCTCAGGAGTCAACACAGGCGCAGGCAATTCCAAAAGTCAGCAAAGGGCTTGATCACTATTGGGCCCAGATTGCTTCACTTAACACCCCTTTTTTTGGTTCATCCCTTTTTTCTTCTTGTTTTATATTTCTATTTTGTTTGTTTATTAATTAATTTTTCTAATTATCATTAAATTAACATAACTAACCTTTTTTTTCATAAAAATCAAAAAAAGAACTAATATTATTATTATTATTAATTTCATGTTATTTTTGTAAATAAATACTAATAAATTGAATTAGTTTTTAATTAGGCAACTTTAACCTTTTTTCTTAATAACTAAAATGAATTTAGAATTAGGTTTTTATTAACTTTTAATTTTATTTCCTTTTATTTTATTTCATTAAAAACATAAAAATACAAAAAAACATTTTTCTTTTAATAAATTAATTAGATTAGTTATTAATTTTAATTTCATTTAATCACAAAAAAGGACAAAAAAATTCATTTCTTTTCTTAAAAGGGTCAAAACCCTTAAGACGTTCCCGATTTAATTCTCGCGCGCATTTATTTAGTTTGATTATTTATGTAACTGTATCCAGATATGTAATAGTTAAATAGGTTTTTACCGCTTTATTTAATTTCTCGTACTTATTTACCAAAACGGGTTTTTGTCTTTGGCGATGTATAGACCCGCGCCTTGTAATAGTTAGAATTTACATTTCTGCAATTTACTTTCTGCACTCCTAACTGTTAACAATGCATGAAAGAATGTATGTAAATAAAATCAATCTGTAGCTCACAAATAACATGTACAAAACAATTAACTGAAAAACAACACACAAAGCACATGCCACTCCTAGGGTACGCCTCACTGGTTGCCTCGAACGTGGTCATCAAGTATAGGGTGTCTTAGAGGTCGCCCTTCTATCCAAAAGATCCAGTTGCCTCGAAACGGTTGCCTCGGATATAAAAGGATCTAGGACATTAGGGTTACTTCTAAGGTGTCCTACCATTGCTTTGGTGACCACACATGTCCCGATAATCGAATTGACCCGAACACCTCCAACGACGGTGCTACCTACCTCTAAATGGTGGGATAGCACTATCTAAAGGACTCTTACACAGCTTAATTCCTTAGAGTAGGTAGACTTCTCTTAAGTACTTGCTCTTTTCAAAACAAACAAAACATACTTTTCACACTTCACACTTTCTAAAAGTTTTCAAACAAATTTTTTATACACTCTTGAGGACAGATACAAGAGTTACTTAGAAAATTTTCAAACGAAACTTCTTTCAAAACCCACACACACTTGAAAAGCAAACAATTTTTGAAAACATAAGAGCAAGTACCTAAGAGCCCGTGGATAACCACGGATAGAAAGGGTGCTAACACCTTCCCTTTCTATAAATCTACCTCCCGAACCGAGAAACATTCTCGAATAAGGAATTTTGCTGTGCTTTTATCCTTTCCATATTGGAGAATATAAAAGACGGTGGCGACTCTTGCTTACCGCGACATTTCGCGAAACCAGCTAAAAAACAGTCAGTTCTATTTCCACAGATCACAGAACTGGCGACTCTGCTGGGGACTATTATAAAAGTGAGGTGTACCTTAGGATTAGATCATACTTATGTTTTCAATTGCTTTGCTTTGATTGCTTTATATTTGTGGGCTTTGCATCGGAGTTTCATAGATCCTAACCCGTATCTGGGGATACCCTTTTAGGTAGCATAAGCTGTGAGGGACCTGTCCGGCGTAGATCGACACGGGTGAAGCAGTGGCTGCGTTGGTGTGGCACCTTGGTCTGTACCGATATCCCTTGTGTTGCAACGAGGAGAATATGGGTCTTCTGAGGAGTCATTAAGCACCAACCGACCTTAGAACCCTAAATTGACCCAACTTGGCCATAGAACAGTAGCAGTATGCTACACCCATTGAGGCTAAACTCTCGCGATGGTTCTGGCCGCAAGAAAAGATTGCGACGCTGGAGTTATGACCGATTGAGGGTAGTCAGTGATATTGGGATCCTCTAGAACCCGGTTACTTTTGATAGGACAGGTCTTAACCAACGAAACTGAAAGAGGGTAGTACCTGAACTCCATGTTGGCTTAAACTCTAAGGGCTCTGTATGACTTGCGTGCCTTCAAACTTGAATTACTTGCACACTTGTTATCTAACGACACGAGTTCCTTGCAGGTTTTGTTTACAGTCCTTAATTGGGACTCATTACAGGGCCTACTTACATCACTCCATGCATAGCATAAACATCATACCATTGCATACATCCTACATAAGGACTAATCCATTTCAAGGATCTCAAGGGTTTGTGATACAGGTCATGATGAATCAAATGTCTAGCAAGGGGCAAAGGGGATTTATTTTCCCTTAGCCAAGATTGATAACTTGAGTCAGGGGCTATGACCCACTCGATATGGTGAGCTTTGACTCTTGAAGAAGGACTCTCAACAACATGAAGTTCCTTCAATCAAGCAACCGAATTCAAATTCTAACAAGTTTCTCTGTTTACCCCGCGAGATCCTTGAAAACATTGCATGCATATTATACATATCATTGCATTACAGGTACATTTTTTACAGGTCACTTACCTTCTCCGCTGTTTATTTCAGCAATGGTTTCCCGACAAGACAACCAGGATCTTCACGCTCAAGAGACTCGGTTCGGGGAAATCCTCCTAAATCTATCCAAGGGGCAGGAAGAGCTGAGAACACTCCTCATGGGGACTTTGGTCAGGAACAGTCCTGAAGACGATAAGGACGAACGGCTGAAACGTCTATAAGCTGAGGTGGATATAATGAGAACCCAGATGCAGGGGCAGATGGCTCTCATCCAAGACTTAGCTCAAAGACAAGAAGAGCTCAGGGTCTTCGTCAACCAACTGCTTCGGGATAACCAACTGGGGAAAACATCTAAGGTTGGAGAGCCAGTCACCATCAAATTCCCTTTGAGACAAGAAGACAAGGGAAAATCTCCTCAACTCGCTTCAGGGTCACAAATCCAGCATCAACCTCACCAGTTTCAGCAAGACATTATGAAGCAAGTAGTCAGGGTTGGAGACCAAACCGGTAATCAGCCTCCAAGAAGTCAAAGATTTGGTTCAATGAATGGGCCTCTCCAAGATGCTGCTACTTCACAGGTCCAACCACAACCTCGCCAAGAACAACGGGTTGATCAGAGCAAGCCAGACAAGCCCAGGAGGCAATTCACCCAGCTTAACACGCCGCTGTCCCAAGCTTTGCAACACCTGTTGAAGTTGAATCTGGTGACGTTGATAGGACCTCACCCTAATCCTAAGACTTCTTCACCCAACTATAATCCTGGGGCCAGGTGCGCATACCATTCTAACAGCCCGGGGCATGATACTGACGACTGTTGGAAGTTGAGGTACAAAATCCAAAGCCTGATTGATGAAGGAGCTGTGGAATTCACCCCAGATGGTCAGGTCGAGTTCTTCTACTATCCCTGCGAGATTCACCATTTGAAGTGACAAGTCCTGAGACTAGAAGACTTTTTGTTCATTCGAATGTTCAAGTTGTATTTTCTTTGCTTATACAAATAATTATTGTCATAGCAAATTTTATTACTTTATCAATGCATCGCATATGTCTGTTTTGAATCAATATATTCGCATTCTCTATATTCAAATTGCTTTCATTTTTTGATGTCAACTCTTAATAACTCTAAGCCTCTTGAGGGAGGATGACGAAAACGATACCATGATCTTTACAGTATGCTTTTGAACAGACCTCGCTGATGAGGTACATGCATTGTTTCAATTCCTAAACACTGGAGTTATAAGGAAGATAATCCCTCGTCAACCCCTTTGAGCCAAAGAAGTAGGAGTTTTTCTTTTCGAAAATTAAAACCCTTAATCATAACCTGGGGCAGGGTAGTTCTCTCAGCTGATCCAAGTGCATAATCAACAGCATCAAAGGAGTCCTTACAAAACAAAAGACAGTGATGGTTCCGAATAATCATAAAGACAGGCAGTCATTATCTCTCAGAAATAAAAACCCAATAAGTCAAAACCTATGAAGGAGACTTGCAAAACTGGGGCATCCCGCTGACTGTAATCACAAAAGAAACAGTTCAGGCAAAAAAAATAGGGATAATAAAAAAAAAGAGGTCCTACAAACCCTCAACAAAAAAGGACCGCCTATTCAAAATAAACTGTCAAAATCCGAACCATCACCATTGTTGTACCCCAAAATTTGCCCTCCCATATTCTTCAAAGTTTTGACAAGTATCATCTCAATTTGCTCAAGTCTACTCAAGGAGTTGCACAGTCAACCACTCTCCTAAGTCAGTCAAAATTAGGGTTTTGGTTCTTGCAAGGAGGTTGAGGTTTTCAAGGGCTCAATCAAGTTCCATATGCTCATATACATTGTCAAGCACCTACATGTCAAGTTTCAAGGCTCACAAGGTCAAGTTGCACAGTCAAAAACCCTAATTGCTTCACAATCAACTGTAGGGGTAAAATGGTCATTTGGCAGCCAAAAGTCAAAATTTTTGGTCAACATCTTATTTTGAAGCCACAATCATCATTTGGTCAAATCTTGACCATGATTTCACAAGAATGGCTCAAAAATCATCAAGGTGTCAAAAGTTTCTATTTTTGGACAGCTGAAAAGTCAACTGTAACTTGATCAAGGCATAACTTTTTCATGGTTCATCAGAAAAATCCCATCCAATGCTCATTTTGAAGGGGAGGACATTTCCTACAACTCATCTTCACATTCCAAGTCCAAGAAATGCTCTCACAAAAAGTTATCAATTTCAACATTATAGGTCATTTTCAAAAGTCAACAAAAAGGCATTTTAAGTCAAAGACCATAACTTGAGATTGGTAAATTCATTTGACATGGGACCAAAGTAATTGGTTAGAGGACTTCAAGACCTTTCCAAAATGTCCAAGAACATGTTCATATGATCAAAATTGAGCAAGATATGCATTGGAGAAGTTGGGAAATTTTTGTGAAATGGCAAAAGTCAACTAGCCTTGAAACTTCAATTTTTGACAAAAGGGCCCACTTTTTTCCACTTGATTCATCCTTGTCATGCCACCCACGTGTCCCATGATTTATTTCAAGATTAAACATTAATTTTTCTATTTTTATTTAATTTTATTTGATTTAATTCATTTTAAATCCATAAAATTCAAATAAAAATAAAAAAAATTAATCAAAGGATATCTTGTGGTTTGAATGACCTTGATGCATCATAATACACATGCCAAATTCGTGTAAGGTCCATTTTAAGCATAAAATTCAAATTTTGAACAAAAATGGCAAGTTTCTTTAATGGTGGTTATGGAAATCTCAAAACATAATTGCATTGGTTAAGAGCTCATAATAGTGACTGATTCTCATTCAAGCATATATGTATAAGCCTTTCATACATGAAGCACGACCTAGAAACCTCTGAAACGGCAACCCTAATTCTCTCAAAATTTTCCAAAGTTGATAAATTCGAATTTGTTTTTCTAGCAAGTTTCAAGGAGTTTTAAGCATTCAATCGTGTTCCTGGGCATAGCAGCAATCATTCCCAACTCTTACACGAAGCCAAATCATCCCAGATCGTGCTCCCTAGTTCTCATTGGTTTGTTATATTTCTTGAATTCGTTTTTCATATTTCATGCATCATTAATTGTTTTTGATTGTTTGTGTGAACTCAGGATACCTATTAGAATGTATTTGATGCATAACATGCAAGCTCTAATGCAGGAGTAAGGGCTTGCCATTGTTAGGGCATTTTTTGTTATCTTCTTCGAAACTCACCGTACAGTCGTTTTCAGGCCAAAACAATGGCACCATTGAATCCGCAAGGGTCGAATTAGGGTGATAAGGTCTTTCTTTTGCTTTGATTTAGCCTATTTTGCAGGATCGGCCATTGTGCTTGCCGGAGAAGACGACCGGAGCTAGGGCTCCGGCGTCGTTGGCTGGATTGGACTCTGGCGTGGCTGGCGTGGCACGATAACGCGTTCTGATTCGCTCCCTTGTTACACCTGGGCCCCACACGTGTTGACTGTGTTTAAAAATTCAAATATGCCATGTTTTTCATTTTAACCCATTGATTGCAGATTATAGACACCAAAGACAGCTTGCTCAGTTGGCAACGTGTTGGTTGATTTCTCCAGAGGGCATGAGTTCGATTCTTGGCCCTGGCATTTTCTCTTTACCATTTTTCATAACTAACATGTTTTCTCTATTTTCTTTTTAATATTTTCATCCTAATTTAATTTATCTTTAAATAATCTTCTCATGCATTTAAAAAATCACAAAAATATTTTCCTTTTGCATTTTAATCAGAAAAATGTTTATTTAATTTTTGACATTAAAATTAATATTTTTGCATGCATATTTTAATTAATTATTAAATAATCATTAAATTGACTTTTAATTGCTTTTAATTATCAATAAAACCAAAAAAAAAACCAAAAAAAATGTAAATACTTTATTAATTTCATTTAGGTAATTAATTTTGTAAAATAAAAAAATTAATAAATTGAATTAGTTTTTAATTAGGCAACTTTAACCTTTTTTTTAATAACTAAAATAAATCTAGAATTAGGCTTTTATTAACTTTTAATTTCAATTCATTTTATTTTATTTCATTAAAAACATAAAAATATAAAAAAAAACATTTTTCTTGTAAATAATTAAATAATTAGATTTAGGTTTAATTTTAATTTAATCACAAAAAAGACAAAAAAAATCATTTCTTTTCTTAAAAGGGTCAAAACCCTTATGGCGTTCCAATTTAATTTCTATTCGCGCGTTATTTTTATATTTTGATTATTATGTAACTGCTTCCAAGAATGTAATAGTAATTAGGTTTACCGCTTTCTTTACTTTCCGCACTTTATCAAAACGGGTCTTTGTTTTTTTGGCGTTGTATAGACCCGCGCCTTGTAATAGCGTAGCTTTACATTCCCGCACTTTAATTTTCCGCACTCCTAACTGTTAATACGCATGAAAGACTGAATGACAAATTAAAAACAACTCGTAGCTCACAATTGCATGATCAAAGATAAACATGAACTGAATTGAACACACAAGCACATGCCACTTCTAAGGTACGCCTCACTCGTTGCCTCGAACGTGGTCATCAAGTATAGGGTGTCTTAGAGGTCGCTCTTCTGTCCAAAAGATCCAGTTGCCTCGAAACGGTTGCCTCGGATAAAAGGATCTAGGACATTAGGGTTACTTCTAAGATGTCCTACCATTGCTTTGGTGACAACGCTGTCCCGATAATCGAATTGACCCGAACACCTCCAACGATGGTGCTACCTACCTCTCAATGATGGGGATAGCACTATCTAAAGGACTCTTACACAACCTAATTCCTTAGAGTAGGTAGATTTGATGGGTACTTGCTCTTTTCAAACAAACAAAAACAACTTTTCGCACCCACACTTTCTAAAAGTTTTCAAACAAATTTTTCATACACTCTTGAGGACAAATACAAGAGTTACTTAGAAAATTTTCAAACGAAACTTTTTCAAAACCCACACACACTTGAAAAGCAAACAATTTTTGAAAACATAAGAGCAAGTACCTAAGAGCCCATGGATAACCATGGATAGAAAGGGTGCTAACACCTTCCCTTTCTATAATCTACCTCCCGAACCGAGAAACATTCTCGAATAAGGAATTTTGTTGTGCTTTTGTCCTTTCCATGTTGGAGAACATAAAAGACGGTGGCGACTCTTGCTTACCGCGACATTTCGCGAAACCAGCTAAAAAACAGTCAGTTCTATTTCCACCGATCACAGAACTGGCGACTCTGCTGGGGACACTACAAAGTGGGGTGTACCTTAGGAATAGTTCATCATCATGTTTTCAATTGCTTGCTTTGCTTGATTTTATATTGTGGGCCTGTTTTGGGAGTTTCATAGATCCTAACCCGGATCTGGGGGATACCTTCTTAGAAAGTAGCAACAAACTGTGAGGGAACTGTGCGGGGTATACCGACACGGTTGAAGCAGTTTGCTATGTTGATGTGGCACTTTGGTGAGTACCGGTAACCCTTGAGTCAAGTCAAGGAGAGTACGGGGCCGCCGCGTGGTGTCGTGAAGCATCAACTGACCTTAGGAACCTTAATTGAACCATCCTGGCCTCTTTAGGGGTAGTGAGATGACTGACTTTGGTGCAGTCCGAAGTTGGTTGATACTCGATACTACACTCGTGGAGGGTTGTTTTCTTGGAATATTTTGATCGCCAGTTCAGTGGCTAAATCAAAACAATGAACACAGAAAACAACCCAATGATATTGAGCTCCTTAGAACCCGGTTACTTTTGATAGGACAGGTTTTTGAGCCCACCAACTTCAAGAGGGTAGTACCCCAAACTTCATGCTGGCCTAAACTCTAAGGGCTATGGTGTGACTTGTGTGCCTTGCCATGTTTGCTTTTTGTGAATACTTGTGGTGTGCCCTTATCATAACATCATAGCATCATACAGCATCCTATGCATCTACTAACCGTTTCAAGGGTTCGAATCTTCATCTTTGTTCTTATTTTGTAGGACATGGAAACTATCCGCAGAAAGACAATTCAGATCAACCTTGTAAGGGTCCCTCCTCAGCTTAAGGAGCTTACATCCAGGATTCCCGAGAACTCTTCATTCAGTGAAAGGCATGGTAGACTCATCAGCTTGGTCAATACCAACATTGAAGAGGATATGGTGAAAGTGTTGTTCCAGTTCTTTGACCCACTACTACGAAAATGGGCTTTCACAGCGCTTTTTTTTGCCCTTTAAAAGCGCTTAAAAGCGCTGCCGTAGCCAGCGCTGGCGTAGGCTACGAAAGCGCTTTTTTCTGGCCAAAAGCGCTGTCGTAGGTGGACCTATCCCAGCGCTTTTTCCTTAAAAAGCGCTTTGATAGGGGGGTCTTTCCCAGCGCTTTTTGAAAAGCTCTTTGATAGGTGTGCTATTTAAAATTTTTTTTTTATTTATCAGGCCTTTTACAGCGCTTTTTATGGAAAAAGCGCTTTGATAGGGGGGGTCTTTCCCAGCGCTTTTTCCATAAAAAGCGCTTTGATAGGGGTTCTATTTAATTTTTGTTTTTTTATTTATCATGGCTTTTACAGCGCTTTTTATGGAAAAAGCGCTTTGATAGGGGGGTCTTTCACAGCGCTTTTTCCATAAAAAGCGCTTTGATAGGGGGTTTCTATTTAATTTTTTTTTTATTTATCCTGCCTACGAAAGCGCTTTTTAGCCAAAAGCGCTTTCGTAGCTCATACAATTTTTTTAAAGTGAAACCTATAATTTGAGGTTCCCTGTGCGGCCTGTAATTTTTTTTTGGTCCAATAATTTAACCTGTAATTCAATCCTTATCTATACATATATTTTAAGAAATCGGTATTATATTAACAGAAACCGGTATACCATATAATATTCAATCCTTATCTATATATATGTAACTAAATCATATATAACTAAATTTGTAACCATATATACATTTGTAACCATAACTAAATCACATACAAAGTATCGTGTTAATTTGTAACCATATATATATACATATGTAACTAAATCATATATAATTACATCGAAAATAATGCTCCACCGACACGGTCGTCATCCTGCAAAATATGAATATGAACAACACGGTAAATTAAACAAACAATATTAAAGGCTCCAACACAATCAAACTAACACGTACAATAATATTTTATTCATACCCATCAGAATAATCTGTTTTCAACATAAAATTGACATATTTCCTCTTTGACTTCTTCCACTTGAACTTTCGTGTACGACATAGTATAGAGGTCATCAAAGTACTACATAAGAAATTATTACTTCAGTATATGCATGATGTTATTAAATGTAGAAATCATACAAAATTATTCTAAGTTATAAATCCATACCGTGCTTGGAATCTCTACTTGATTTTTATGAAGGATTTCTTTCATAAACCTCAAGCAAAAGTATCCGCAATCTACATCGTTATTCTGTAACGGACACTGCATAGAAAAACAGAATATATTTTATAGTTGTCGTGTAATTTTATCAAGTAACATAACTATTATTATAAGCAACTAATTTTGTACCTGCACTTTGATCCAAGTAATATTTGATGATTTACTCCGGGGTACCTGTGCGTCCCTTTGACTACGAAGTATTTGTATTGATCTAAGAAAATAAAAACATATATTTAGATCAATCTCACAGAAATAATTAAATATATAAATATACACGAATAGTTAGAACGATCTCACTTACTGATCAACAGTTTCCTTCATAGCGGGATAGTTAGTCCATTCCCCGTCTACCGAATTCAGAAAGTACACAACTTCTTTAATCGGATCGATAGCCAACAACAACCAGTGTTTTCTAAAAATTTAAGCAACAGTTTAGAAGAAAAGTTTCTACGCAAAATAAACAAAGATATATTAGAATAAATGAAAAACTCACCCCACTGGAACAATGTTATACGGCAAAATAAACAAGCTATCTGGGTTGCCGACGTAGGCCGTGTATCGATTCACTAAGTACTCCCTAACTGAACCCGGTTCCCTGACAATTGTCGCTCCGCTGACAATATGGTCAGACAAGAAATGGAAGCGTCTTGCCAATACAGTCTCGCGCATTTTTTTATCGTACAACAACCTTAAATAAAAACATATAAACATTAGACTATTTTCATTGAAATGTGTAAATAAATTGTTCAACTAATTAAATGATATATTTATCGGAATACCGGATGTATGCGTGAACATTGCTGATGCCTAATTCACCATGCGTCATAATCTCAGTCATTTCGTCCATTCCTATCGTTTCTTGGCAGTCAAGACCAAAGATATCTGCATCCATAAGGATTAGACGAATACCACCTGACTTCAAATCTGAGGTTTCCAAAAGTACTCCAAGTGTATTCCGATATCGAGGTACAAAAACGCCTCTTCCCCCGCCTCTTCCCCCCTTATGCATTGACTTTTTCGGGGGTGGTCTGCTACGAACAGGTTGGGTCACTTGTTGTGACACTTTCGTAGATACCTAACAATCATATAACTTAGGTAAATTATAAAATCGTTCAGTTTTAAATTCATATCATATAATAAACAATTTAAGTGTACCTCTGGAATTGATGCCATAGACTCGCCGCCTTGCTGCAAAATCTCCTTACCCTTATTAGCGGGTTTTGTAGGAGGCTAATATTAAAAAAAAATTAACTTAACGGTTCAGAATTGACATTTGAAATCTAAATGATTCATATTAACGGTTTTAAACATACCTCATCATCAATGAAAATGAGGTCCAAGGGCCATGCAACAAACGACCCTACTGCGTCTCGCACCGATCTTATATCCAAGGCCACGTCAGGTACCGGTACCAACGCATCGGGATCAATAGGATAATCTACTGATACTCTCAGGTGTCCAGCCGGGATCGGTGTATTATGAATTAAATCTCCCAAAGTGTTGTACACTTTTCCCTTGCCAACAAGGTGATAATCTGATGCCATTACGTATAGTTGGCAAGATGAAATGCCCTAAACCAATATGCATACATATTACTTTTAATTCAATAATAGAAAGAGGTGGAATAAAAATGAGAAACTTGAACAATAGAGATTTATCAATATATTTATAATTACCTCAGGAAATTTATTCTGACGGTTGATACTAGCGTTGTCACTAGTTTCTTTCGCCATTGCCGCATTGCCCTTTTCCCTCATTAATACCTCTTTATCTCTTTCCAATGCATTGACTTTTGCTTGTAATTCCATAAGTACATTCATCACTTCTGCATTGGTAGGATTTCTTTTCCGAGAATGCTGGTAGAAAGAGGTTGGAGTCACACCATGACCTTTACCCCTCACCCGACCGGAATACTCAGGAACATTCAGTGCTTTACTAAGTACGCTCCTCGTATCCTGGTCGTCACCGGTGGACTCCGTTTGTGACAATGTCTCCTGAAAATAATGGAGATAAAAAAATCAATTAAATAGTCATAAAAATTTGATTTAATTAAAGACACAATGTTATACTTACGCATTCATCATAAATTCTTAGAACACTTGGATCAACAGCTTGATTCTTTCCCACACGAGCTTCCTTCCACAACAAATGTGCTGGAAGTGAGGTTTCATCACTTTTCGTCTCCTCTAACTATGCATAGAAACAAACGGTTAGATCGTCAAATACAACACATTTAGACAATTAATAAGAACATATCATTTCTATTTATTACTTACAATTTTTTCCTCTAAGCGTGCATATCCCAAACGCCCTTTTTTGTATGGATACGCGGGCTTTGATGCTCTCTCACTATTTTTGGCACTCTTTTGCCGGAATTCGTCATCTCTTTGTCTAATAAACTCAGTCCAATCTTCTTGTTTAATGAAAAGATTATACTTTTCTGGCCTTCCGGCCGGGAACTCTTCCAGCCACTTTCCTTTGTCATCCTTAAGATAGGTGTTCGTCAACAGATTTTTCCACCCTCTAAATCTTTTCCCGGCCAACCCAAGTACGAAGCCTTTACGCTCATCTGGAACGTTAAAAGACCGCTGCGTATAAACCATATAAACATATAAGTAATTTAAAAACCATATAAACCATATAAACATATAAGTAGTTTAAAAACCATATACACCATATAAACTTATAAACTTATAAACATATAACCATATAAACCATATAACATACATACCTTAACATCTTCCCAAAACATTTCTTTTCCTTGCTTCAATGCTTCACATTGTTTCGCATTCCATCTAGATATGGAGATTGGCACATGCATACGAACAAGTGTACCAACGTAGCTTGTGAATTTTGAAGCATTAACCCCAACTACTTGATTTGAATGATTCCAATCTACATTATATATCACTCCCTTATCTCTAGCACGAATGATTTCGCGCATTATGGTGATGCCTCGTGCAACATCATTTGCTGAAGTATCATCCGCTGCATGATTTGATTCTTGTGAGTTTTCATGATCTTGTTGGTTTCCTGGTGGGTTTTCTTGTTGGTTTCCTTGCGGGTTTTCTTCATTGCTAGCCATTAGACCTGTAACAAAAGTCAAACAAGCACATTAGTACACTACATGAAAATGGATAGTCGAAAAAGATATGAATAGCACTAAAGGAACTCAAAATTGAATAAAATGCTAAAAAACCAAACTTGCAAGAAATAAACCTCACCATCAGCTCCGGAAACATTGTTCTACTAAATAAACACTAGTCACATTCGCAAAAATTCAAAACGGTTCAAAAGATATGCCAAAAATTCAAAACATTATTCACATATTACTTACAATATTAGGCTATAATTATAATAATACCTTTTTCACTAACGTCTCTTTCTTTTCTTGGTAGCAATATATTTTACGCTTCTGTTAACAACTCGGATGGTTGGATTGATCCAAATACCCTCATTATGATCATCTCTAGTACAAGGTTCATTCTCATTTTGATCGTTTCTTGTACAAGATTCAATGCCAACGCCAATATCACCTTGATCTCCAATGTTTTCATCAATTACTTTGTTAGACAAAAGCACTATAGACCATTTCGTACTTGTCGGATCATTGACATAGAACACTTGTTTAGCCTGAGAGGCTAGAATAAAAGGTTCATCTTTGTACCCCACCCTATTGAGATCCACTTGCAAAAATCCTGACTTATCCATTCGTACGCCATTATTATTTTCAACCCACTTGCAATCAAATACAGGAATCTGAAACTTCCCGTAATCAAACAACAAAATGCGCTCGATAACCCCAAAATATGACAGATTTGCAAATTTTGGGTTTAAGTCATTCGCACTTGATATGTGCATCGCTTCAGCTACCAAGGTAACACCACTATTCTGCATAGTACTTTTATCATCCTGTTCTTTGGTATAAAATGTGTATCCATTAATTGCGTATGCGCTATAAGAAAACACAATCATACTTGGACCATATGCTAAACATCTCAACCTTTCTGTTACTGAAGCAGGATCCGAACGATACTTTGAATAAATTTGTTCCTTAAACCACGGTATGAAACTTCGATTGTGCTCTCGTACTATCCAATTCTCATTTCTATTCAGATTTAAACCTCGAAGAACACCCTTGTGCATTTCAGCATACGGCTCAACCTCAATCTCATTGTGCAGAACATACAAATGCACCTGATCCCGTTCGACCATTGACATTGTCACAACTTTATTTCCAATTAGTCTTTTTCCTTCTTTTTTCTCGACAATATGAGATTTGGGGAGTCCAATTGATTGAACATTTGACAGATATTCAGTGCAAAACTCAACCGCTTCTTCAACAATGTATCGTTCCGCAATACAACCCTCCGGTCGACTTCGATTTTTCACGTACCCTTTTAAAATTTTCATATAACGCTCAGCAGGGTACATCCATCTCATATAAGCTGGTCCGCACAACTGTGTCTCTTTGACAAGATGAACGACTAGATGAACCATTATGTCAAAAAACGAGGGAGGAAAATACATTTCAAGCTCACATAAAGTAACAACCACCTCTTTTTGCAATGTTGGTAAGATCGCAGGATCGATCACCTTGCTGCAAATTGACTTGAAGAAAAAACACAACTTAGTTATTGCGCTCCTTACTTTTTCTGGCAGAATAGAACGTATACCTATTGGTAGAAAATGTTCCATTATAACATGGCAATCATGAGTCTTTAAACTCTTTAACTTTAGGTCTTTCATTGACACAAGTCTTCTAATATCTGATGAGTAGCCTTCTGGAACTTTAACTTCACTGAGGAACTTACACAATATTTTCTTCTCCTTTCTAGATAGAGTGTAAACAGCAGGTGGTAGATATGTGCGTCTTCCTTTCGTCACGGGTGCCAATTCAGTTCTAATTCCCATGTTTAACATGTCCTTCCTTATGTTAATGCCATCCTTAGACTTTCCTTGTATATTGAGTAACGTACCAATAACACTATCAAATACATTTTTTTCAATATGCATAACATCGAGGAAATGTCTTACGTACAACGACTTCCAATATGGAAGTTCAAAAAAAATCGACCTCTTCTTCCACCCACTCGTGACAAGTCTATGTGCAAAAGGCTTGCCAAACTCAGTACTCACATCTTTCACCTTTTCAAAAATCTGATCACCTGTCAACATATGTGGAGCTCTACCGTGTTCTGCCTCTCCATTGAATGCCTTTCTCCACCCACGATAGTGATGATTAGAATTTAAGAATCTACGATGACCGAGAAAAACATTCTTCTGACAAAAGTTCAATCGCATCGTATCGGTTTCATCTTCACAAACAGGACACGCTTTTTGACCCTTAATGCTGTACCCTGATAGATTTCCGTACGCCGGAAAATCATTAATTGTTCCAAACAACATCGCCCTCAAGTTGAAACTTTCTTTCCTATACCCATCGTAAACCTCCACACCGGTCTCCCACAAAAACTTCAAATCTTCGACTAAGGGTGCCAAGTACACGTCTATGTCATTCCCTGGTTGTTTGGGCCCAGAAATTAACATAGATAGCATCATGTACTTACGTTTCATACATAGCCACAGAGGTAGGTTATATATCATAAGAATCACAGGCCAGGTGCTATGCGAGATACTTTGAATACCATGCGGGTTCATTCCATCAATAGACAACGACAAGCGAAGATTTCTTGCTTCTTTTCCAAATTCAGGATAATCAATATCAACTTTCGTCCACTGTGGTGATTCTGCCGGATGTCGCAACTTCCCATCAATAATTCTTTCATCTGCATGCCAAGTCAAGTGTCTTGAATCGGTCTCACTACGATACATGCGCCTAAATCTCGGAATTATAGGAAAATACCATAACACCTTTTCCGGAGACAACTTTTCCTTATATCGAGGGGCACCGCATTTAGGACACTCATTTAACACTGCGTACTCGTTTCGAAATAAAACGCAATCTTTTGGACATGCATGTATCTTTTCATAGCTCATGCCAATAGAGGACAACATCTTTTTGGCCTCATACGTTCGATTGGGAAGAACATTATCCTCTGGTAGCATTTCTTTCACGAGGGCTAATAACTGTGTGAAACTTTTATCCGACCATCCGTTGTCCGCCTTTAAGTTGTACAACTTTAACACCGCAGACAATCTTGTGAATTTTGTACAACCATCATACAACGGTTTCTCTGCATCGCTTACCAACCTCTCGAACATTTTGGGACAATCCTCAAGATCTTCTTCAAGCGCTTCTGCAATCTCTTCGACTCGATCATAATCGTATGCGTCTGCGAAATCCTCATTTGAAGCATACGTCGTATTATAACTCGATTCAACATTCCCGCTACTTTTCTCACCATGCAAATTCCAACATGCATAACTTCTATCAATTCCATGCATCAGTAAATGCGATTCCAACTGAACCGCGTCAACCCGTCTCCCATAACAAGCAAGGACATATCATTCCATTGGGTTCTCTGGCGTGCGCAACGGCAAACTTAACGAATTCTGATACCCCATCCTCATTCTCTTTCGACATTCGATTGGCAGTCATCCATTTTTTATCCATGGTTTGACTATAGCAACTAATTAGTCACGCAACTATAGCAAAATAATAATTAATTACCTGTAAAGAAATTCAACATATCAGGTAATCAAATTCATAGTTATTCTTGCCTCACCTTAAGCATGTGCTAAACAACTCATAACTAATTACTAACTAGTGAAGTCGGTGCTTTCGTTCAATGTGTCCTTCTTTCCATCATAACAAGTTGTATAAAATGGGAGCAACTGGTATGCTATTTAAAACTTTGTCTTGAAATTCCAAATTTCAAATTTACTGTGCCTGTTTCTCAATTTAAAGGACAGTAACATAGAGTAGCAAATTCTGATAAAACTTTCTCTAATCACTTCTTTTTACTAATGCAGGCAATGAAGGCTAGACAGAGGTTATTTGATGTTCAATTTTCAGCAGAGAATAGATTGGTATGATATGGTTGAGCATATGTCTTGGCGTATCTGACTAGGAATCTCAGTACTATTCTAATGAAGAAAGAACAAAATGTTGACCAATATATCAATTTTACTAGCTTTGGTGCAATGAACTCCAATTGCGATTTATGTGGTGTCCTTAGTTTTAATAAGTGATAATAAATTGGTCACCATACATAGAGATGGTATTTTATTTTATCTGCGCCACAAAGTTAAATTACTATGAAGAACCCTCTTATGCATAATTTATGTTACCCAGATGCTCGAACCAAGAAAGATAATGACATCTAATATGTAAAGTTATTAGATATTTTTAAAATACTTGAGAGAAATATTTTGTTTTCTAAAGTATTAGATCAATGTCAAGTTCATGAAGGAAATCTTAACAAAGAATAGAAGACACACCGATGAGAAAACCATTAAGTTGGACGCTAATCGTAGTGAACTCAGCCAGAAAACTATGCTTCAGAAAGCAAATGATCCTGGTAGAGTGAAACTACCTGTCATTATTGAGAATGTCTTAGTTGGGAAAATACACATTGGTCTAGGAAATGAGGCAGACAAGAATGACATTGGAGCTGTTAGATAAATCCATTAAACATCTTTATGGAATAGCAGAAGACGTTATAGCCAAAGTTAATAAATTCTCATTTCTTAATGGTTTCATGGTGACAAATATAGAAGAAAGTGACAAGGTTTCTCTGGTTTTGGACTGACCTGTCATGAAAACCGCGGAAAGATGACTGACATCAATGCAGGACGAAGATGCTAGTCTTGATTTATTTGAAGCTATAAAGCACTCAAAAGACAAAGATACCTCTTTTAAAATGGATGTATATATGATGACATTCTAAAAGTCAAGAATAAATTGCATACTGATACCTCATTAGAAATAGCTCTGCTATACACCCTTAATGTTTTGAATGAAGAAGAGAAAGAAATTAAAGAATGTCTAAAAGATTTTGACACTAGGAATTAGATTCTATCTCAAGGGTCAAAACTAGTTGATTCCAAGCCTAAACTGAAGGTACTATATTCATATATAAAATATGTCTTTTTAGAGGAAGGTGATAGCAGACCAATGATTATGAGCAACTCTTTATTTTCCCAAGAGGAGCTAAAATTGGCGGAAGATTTACATGAATTTTGAAGGCATGGTCAAATGGGAGGTTGCATCCCCCAATTCATCGGGTCATGATGAGTGGGAATGAGGCAAGATATTCGACAGCCTTGTTCAGTATCTTTAAAGGAGGGAGCATTATAAAAGCTCCGGAGGAGTTGGTGGATGAGGAACACCCTCTGCTCTTTATGCCCTATGATCATGTTGAGTTTCTTAAGTATAATTTCTCTGAAGAAGGCCAGAGGGATCAAAATGCTTTGCGCACTTTTTGTGGTGTCTGAACTAAGGTTGTGTTATTGAAAGAGGGCGTGCCATATAATGTGTTTAAGTGCTTTATGTGGTTACAATCGAAGTCTGGCATAAGTGGTTGGTGCAAAGTGTGTGTTATAAATTTTGAAGTACTGAATTTGATTCCTACTAATAAAATAAAAGATGTTGTACATGTTGTCAATGGCTTTGTAAATAGTATTGAGTGTTCAAATGCTGCCTACAAAATTTATCTTGAGCTTACTATATTACTACTCTGCTTTGTTTTCTTATCTTGATTAAAAATCAAATATTCTTGTGTGTAACCACATATGTAAAGTTGAAGATAATATCAAATTAATTTGAATAAGTATTATGATTGTCAAGAATGACTCTAAAATAATAAAACCTGGTCTTATTCATTGAACACTCTTCAAAAAAATCATATTCCATGTCATAGAAATAGACATCATAACTTCCCAATTAATTAAATGTGCAATTTTATGATGAATCATGTTGGTAGGGAATGGACAAACGAATGAAGATAGTATTCTTGTTTTATGCTCCCACCAATGACGTTGATTGGAAACTAGGTGCCGGATTGAAGGGTTGAATGCTTATTAAATACTAACATTAAAAAATTATAAGAGAGTAATGTGTACCTGCGGGATCCACTAAGTCACCCAAATGAGAAGAGTAATGTTATACTCCTTTGATTCTATGATCAGTTACGTTCTTTATTTCATATATTTATTCCCTACAATAGAAGTACACTGTGAAGATGGGGATGAAAGCAAACAAGAACAGTTTAAAATCCATCTTTCCTAAATAAATGCATATCTTAGAAGGAGGCTCCAACATATTTGAGGTAGAATATCTACCAAATGCATGAAGGGCCCTGAGTTATCAGAGAGAGGAAGAAATAACCATGAAATAGATGAACCTGAAGAAGTAAAAATAGCCTAACCTCCCCGTCATAAAGGTGACAACAGCAGGACCTGTACTTGATTATGAAGCTAACAAGCTAGCTTGTTATATTTCTGATGATGGATATGACCCTCTTAACTTCTATGCCCTTATGGAAACATCCAAATATGCAAACTTTAGTGTATCTTTCTGTAAGAAGTATAAGTGAAAGTCAAAGCACCCTTTAGAGACTTACCTAATTTGCCAATACCAAAGGTTAAGGATGAATAAGTAAAACAGTAAATTTCTTGTATAAGCACTGAAAATAGAGAGAAAGGAAGTTTTGGAGCTATGATTGAACTTCTAAGAAATCGTCCAGCTTAAGGTGATAACATGGCAGTAAAAATATCTGTGCCTTTATAATGTCGATACATGTAATCCTTGTATTTAACAAATATTAGTATACAATTTAATATATAAACATTAAGCACATCATAAATTATCACACATCACAAACTCTATCTTCTGTTCATTTCTTGTTTCCAAAATTATATGCAGTGATTTGCTTTTTAAAATTGAGATTAAGTTTGTTATATGAACATGTTAGTTTGTTCATCAAAAGAATAATCTTTGTTCACATTCATGTTTTATTTCTTGCAATTGATATGGATCTTGAACACTTACAACCAGAACAACAAAACCATTGTTCTATCTAATAAAGACATAGTAAGCTGCTTTCTCCACCTTTTTTTTGCTTTCCCTGTCAAGCTATACATTCACTGTACTCATTGATTGGACTCAGTAATTCAAATTGGACCATGCCTTCAAAAAAGAAGGCTATAGGACGGAAAGTATCATATTCATACTTGAGGAGTGAAGCAATGTATGAATGGCAAGGATTTTGAAACATACCTTTTGATACGACTCTAGACGAAAAAAGCTTCGTGCCGGCGAGGATGAGGAATCAGAACAAAAACGAGAATAGCTTCGTGCCGGCGAGGGTGAGTTGATGAACGGTGCTGATAAGGTTCGTGCCGGCGAGGGTGAGATGATGAACGGTGCTGAAAAGCTTCGTGCCGGCGAGGGTGAGATGGAGAAGACGATGAACAGGGTTTCGTGGGTTTCGTGGGTATTCTGAACAGGCGCTGTTCAATATTTCATTTTATTTAATTTTGATATTTGAGCTACCACGACGCTTTTAGCCTAAAAAGCGCTTTAGTAGCATCAGACCCTATGCCAGCAATTTTGAAAGCTCTTTCAAAGGCCAATCTTCCACAGCGCTTTTTAAAAAGCGCCTTCATAACCCTATTATTTCGTTTTTATTAATATTTTTATTTGACCTACCACAGCGCTTTTAATGTAAAAAGCGCTTTCGTATCCCCCACCTATGCCAGCGCTTTTAAAAAAGCGCCTTCGTAGGTTTCCCTTTTTTTTAATTTTGTTTTTTGTGAAGGCTATGGCAGCGCTTTTTCAATAAGCGCTTTAGTAGAGGCGCTGCAAAAAGCAGTTTTTGGCGTAGTGACCCTCTGCACCACTGTTTTACTTTCCCGGATTATCAGTTGGTGCCTACTTTGGAAGAGTTTTCTCAGCTTCTGAAGATTCCTATTCTCAGTCAACTACCCTACAACGGTACAGAAAAGGAGCCAAAACTTGAAGAGGTTGCTAAAGCATTATGCCTACAACCATTTGACATCAAGGGGAATTGGGAAACCAGAAGTGGTATCAAAGGGTTCTTGGCAAAGTTTCTGTTTGAGAAGGCCCAAGAGTGTTGGAATTCCCTTGACCTACAAGCCTTTGAAGAAGTTATGGCTCTTCTTGTCTATGGGTTGGTGTTGTTCCCGAATCCAGATCAGCTTATAGATATCAATGCTGTCAAGATCTTCATGTCCAGGAACCCCGTACCTACGTTGCTCGGGGACATCCTTCACTCATGTTACACTCGAACCATGAGAAAAAGAGGTGTTCTTATGTGCTGCACTCCCCTCCTGGCAAGGTGGCTTATTTCGCACCTTCCACAATCAGTTTTGAAGAACGAGCGGGGTTTGAGATGGTCACAACGATTGATGACTCTTACACATGTTGATATACATTGGTGTTCTTGGTCCAGAGAGAATGTCACTATCATTGATTGTTGCGGGGAGTTTCCTAATGTTCCTCTACTTGGAATCAGAGGAGGTATTACTTACAACCCCTGTCTGGCTTTGAGGCAGTTTGGATACGCTCGGAGGGATGGCCCTCATGATATGTTGATTCCTGACATAGTTTTTGACTTCGACAACGATGCACAAGGACTTCGCCAGAGATTCATCAGAGCTTGGAGGATGCCCAACAGGGTAGATAGCAAGACACTGGGGCACAAGAACTCCATCCCCCTGGAGCCTTATCTCAAGTGGGTACGAGCCCTCTCCCAGAAGCTGGTAATGCCATATTCTCATGTTCTCCCTGTGATAAAAGAGCCAGTGTTGGAAGGAGAGGTGCCCTACACCATTCAACATCCTGACATGCCTACATCCTGGGAAGAAATGCAGAAAAGCTGGATCCAACTCAAGGAAGAACGGAATTCTCTTGAAGCCAGTCTACATGCAAGTGAGAAGAAGGTCTTGGAGCTCACCCGCCTACTCCATGAGGAAAAGACCCTCAACACTTACATAGCTCCAAAGAGGATGCGCAGTGTCTTTTAGGATTAATTATTTTGTAATGTTTTGCCCATGAGGCCCTGCTGTACTGAACAAATTATTTCCTAATAAAAAGTGTGTTCTTTTTTTGGCTACAACGAATTTGAACTTTCGAACCCTTAAATGCATTGCATAAATAGCATATCATGCATCATGTGCATAACAGGTACCCTTTTTTCTACAGGTTGCTTAATCTTCTTCGCTGTTTATTTCAGCACTCAGTCATCATGAATCCTGAACCAACTACCGAACAAGCTATCAAGGCCCTCCAGGCCCAGAACGCCCAGTTTCAGAAGATGGTTATGAACTTGGCCCAGGGACAACAGGAGTTGAAGGCTTTGCTCCTGAATAATAAGAAGAAGAAGAGGATTGTGCTGTTCAACCCTGGGCGCAGACTCGGGAATACACTGCAGAATAAAGCTGAGAGGACTACTCCATCTGTTGGGGAAGGCAGTCACCAAGGGAGAGAAGTTCCTAGTCATGTGGTCTCTGACACTGAGACAGACTTCAATGATGAACAGTACCCTCCTGCTGAGGACCGGTACAAACAGCTGGAGGACAGGTTAAATGCTATGGAGATTCAACGTGTGCCTGGGTTGGATTTCGGAGACTTAGGGTTATCTTCTGGGGTGGTGATCCCACACAAGTTCAAGGCACCTGCCTTTGTGAAGTACGACGGGGCTTCCTGTCCTAAAATGCACCTCCGCTCTTATGTAAGGAAGATCCAGCCTTACACTGCAGACAAGAACTTATGGATCCATTTCTTCCAGGAGAGTCTTTCAGGGACTCATCTCGAATGGTTCTATCAGTTGGATAGAACCAACATTCGTAACTGGGAGGATTTGGCTACTGATTTTTATAAGCAGTATCAATATAATTCCGACCTCGATCCCACGCGTACCCAACTCCAGGGTATGTCACTGGGAACGGGTGAAGGTTTTAAGGAGTACGCACAGAAGTGGAGAGATCTGGCTGGCAGGGTGCAGCCACCGTTGACGGATCGTGAACTAGTGGACATGTTCTTGGGGACCCTATCTGGTCCATTCTTCAACCATCTCATTGGTAATTCCTCTGTTGGGTTTACAGACCTGATCCTGACTGGTGAGAGGATCGAAGCTAGTATCAAATCGGGGAAGATACATAAGGGTGCCTCCTCAAATACTGAAAAGAAGCCCTTCAAGAAGGAAGCTAGTGCTGTGTATGGTCCCAGGAGACAGAACAAACCAGAACGCCGCCAAGCTGTCAACGCGGTGGTTATTTCTAAGCCTGCTGCTGCTCCTCAACAGTACAACCAGCCAAGAGTTGAGAGGCCCAAAAGACAGTATACTCGGCTCAACATGACTCTCTCTCAGATATTACCGCAACTGCTGTCAACCAGCCTGGTAACTGTCAAGGAAGCTCCGATGGTGGTAAACACAGCATCTCCGAAGTACAACCCCAACGCCCGTTGCGCTTATCACTCTGATAGCCCGGGACATTCTAGTGATGATTGTTGGGCCCTAAGGAATAAGGTTCAAGACCTTATTGATGCTAAGGAAATACAGTTTGAGGCGCCCGAAAGGCCAAATGTTGTGACCGCTCCCATGCCCCAGCATGAAGTGAATGTTGTTGAGGAGGATCTGTATGTAGCTTCTGTGGATGATGTTGCTACTCCGCTGCTGACCGTCAAGAGGAACCTGTTGCTAGCCGGTTTATTTCTGGGATGTAGTAAAGGTTTCCATCTATGTGCTGTTTCACCTGCTGGTTGTCCGTTGCTGAAGTCAGGCGTCCAAAACCTGATGGATAGCAAAGAGATCTTATTCAAGAAGATTGCTATTCCTGCTGTTCCTGTTGAAGAAGTGTCAATTGTCACCATTTTCAACAACCCCCCTAAGGCTCCCTCAAAGAAGCATGTCAAAATTATGCCTGTTCACAAGATTTCTCCTATAACCATCACTGTTCCGGGGCCCATCCCCTATAAGTCTGACAAAGCTGTCCCGTGGCACTATGGGGCAGATGTTTATGTTCTGGGAGTGAAACAAGAGTTCAATACTAGTACCGGTGTCACCAACATCACTGGGCCCGCTAAAGTCACTCGTAGTGGAAGACTGTTCTCACCAGACATTGCACCTCCAGCAATTCAGAGACCTCTTGTCATCACACCTGCCAGTGTGCCTGTTTCCCCTCCTGATCAAGTTTCTACCCCTGCTGCTGAGTCATCTGACGCCCGGGGCAAGGGGATTGCTACTGATGTGCCTGCCCGGACGGAGGCACCGAAGACCACTGTTGAGGCTTCCAAGCAAGAGATGGAAGAGATCCTCAAAATTATCAAGAAGAGTGATTTCAACGTCGTTGAACAGTTGGGGCACACCCCCTCTAAAATCTTTATGCTATCGCTGTTGCTGTGTTCGGAGGCCCATGCCAAGGCCCTGATTTCTTTCCTAAAGATGGCTCACGTGCCCCAAGAAACGTCTGCTGATCAATTCACCGACTGTGTAGCCAACTTAACTGCTGATAATGGTCTGGGTTTCTCTGATGCTGATCTGACGGCCAAGGGGAAGAACCATAATGATGCCATGCATGTCTCCATTGAATGCAGGGGCACTACTCTGGCTCGTGTGCTGGTTGACACTGGTTCTTCATTAAACGTCCTACCCAAGAAAGCTCTAGACAGGCTGGACTGTGAGGGTTTAGAGCTTAAACCAAGTAACATTGTTGTCCGGGCCTTTGACGGGTCCAAAAGGATGGTACATGGTGAGGTTGACATCCCAATCAGGGTTGGTTCACAAGTCTTTGATTCAAAATTCTATGTGATGGATATCCGAACGTCCTACTCTTGTTTGCTAGGTCGTCCTTGGATCCACAAGGCAGGAGCTGTGACCTCCACGTTGCATCAGAAGCTCAAGTACCCGGTCAGGGGGAAGATCGTAACGGTGCAAGGGGAAGAGGAATACATGGTCAACCATCTCAACTCGTTCCGATACGTAGAAATGGATGGGGAGTTAATTGAGACCCCCTTTCAACACTTTGAAGAGGTGCCTCAGACATTGGCAGCAGCGGAGACTGTGACTGAAGAGAGTTATCCTTTGAAGATGGCTTCCTTGAAGGATGCCCGGGCTGTGATTGAGAAGGGTGAGTGTGCAAACTGGGGCAGACTTCCTGATTTCACTCCAAAGACTGACAAATTTGGCTTGGGTTTCACTGCAGAAGCTCAGAAGGCTGTGCGTAAGGCAAGGATTGGAAGAACTCCCGTATTCATCACCAACCCGGGAGTGAATGCTATTGAGGACGAAGCGGACGAATCTGAATTTGACAGCTGGATCTACCCAACGACCAACGGTGGACCAAGCAACTGGACTGCAAAAGACTTTACACCTATTACTTTTGTCACTCAGTAATGAACTCTTTTGTTTTAAAGTTATAACAAACAATATTACTAAACTCTATGGCCCGGTGTCTTACCCGGGGCACCGTGGTTTTATTTGTGAGGGCTTTTGTGTGTCACTTCCATATATCATGAATAAAAGCATTGGACGTTTTTACATTTCA
Source organism: Vicia faba (assembly GCA_948472305.1). Taxonomy (NCBI): domain Eukaryota; kingdom Viridiplantae; phylum Streptophyta; class Magnoliopsida; order Fabales; family Fabaceae; genus Vicia; species Vicia faba. The sequence continues at coordinate 922,593,667 of OX451737.1, forward strand.
AATCTTGCGCTCCCTTTCTTTCTTGACATATTGCAAAACAGCTATATTTACACACACTCACTTATATAGGTTCCCGTCCACTCCGGATCTCACTGGTAACGACTCTGCTACCGCCAGTTATGACTTTGAAAATCCGATCAACTTAGCCGAAGACGAAGGTGAAGATGATTGCGAAGTGCCTGGTGAGCTTGCAAGACTTCTACTCCAGGAAGAGAGGGCCATTCAGCCACATGAAGAGCCAGTGGAAATGGTAAATCTGGGTACTGAGACAGACAGAAAGGAAGTCAAGATTGGTGCCAATCTGGAGCTCAGTGTGAAACAACGGTTGATTCAGATGTTGCATGATTATGTGGAAATCTTTGCCTGGTCCTACGAAGACATGCCTGGGTTGGATACCGACATTGTGGTTCATCACCTGCCTACCAAGGAAGATTGTCCTCCGGTAAAACAGAAGGTCCGCTGTATGCGTCCAGAGATGTCCGAGAAAATCAAGGCTGAGGTTATGAAACAATTTGATGCCGGGTTTCTAGCAGTAACTTCTTACCCTCAGTGGGTTGCCAACGTGGTTCTAGTGCCAAAGAAAGACGGTAAGGTCATAATGTGTGTTGATTACGGGGATTTGAACAGGGCGAGCCCTAAGGATGATTTCCCTCTGCCTCACATCGACGTTCTGGTTGACAACACTGCTCAGCATAAAGTATTCTCCTTCATGGACGGCTTCTCCGGTTATAATCAAATCAAGATGTCTCCTGAAGACATGGAGAAGACCACTTTTGTTACTCAGTGGGGCACCTTTTGCTACAAGGTCATGCCTTTTGGGTTGAAAAATGCTGGGGCAACCTACCAACGTGCCATGGTTGCTTTGTTTCATGACATGATCGATCACGAGATCGAAGTATATGTCGACGATATGATTGTAAGGTCCCAAACTGAGGAGGAACACCTTGACCATCTACAGAAGCTGTTTGACCGTCTGAAGTTGTACAAGTTGAGGTTGAACCCAAACAAGTGCACCTTCAGGGTGAGATCTGGAAAACTACTAGGCTTCGTCGTAAGTGACAAAGGTATTCAAGTGGACCCTGCCAAGGTGAAAGCCATACAAGAAATGCCAGCTCCCAAGACAGAGAAAGAAGTCAGAGGCTTTCTAGGGCGCCTGAATTACATTGCCCGATTCATCTCACACCTAACTGCTACCTGTGAACCAATCTTCAAGCTACTGAAGAAAGATCAAGTAGTACGTTGGAATGATGAATGTCAGGCCGCTTTCGACAGAATCAAAGAGTATCTCCAAGAACCACCCATTCTTATGCCACCGGTTGAAGGGAGACCTCTAATCTTATACTTGACAGTACTGGACAACTCAATGGGGTGTGTGCTGGGGCAGCATGACGAGTCTGGCCGAAAAGAGCATGCCATTTATTACCTTAGCAAAAAGTTTACCGACTGTGAGACCCGATACTCACTGCTCGAGAAAACTTGCTGCGTTTTGGTATGGGCTGCTCGCCGGCTGAGACAGTATATGTTGACTCACACCACTCTGTTGATTTCAAAAATGGATCCAATCAAGTACATATTCGAAAAGCCCGCTTTGTCTGGAAGAATAGCAAGATGGCAGATGATCTTGACGGAATACGACATCCAGTACACGACTCAAAAAGCAATCAAGGGAAGTGTAGTGGCAGACCATTTGGCACACCAGGCAGTGGATGACTACCAGTCGATGAACTTGGAATTTCCAGACGAGGATATCATGGTAGTAACTGATTGTGAAGTACCTGGACCAGATGAAGGACCTGAGGAAGGATCCCGATGGTCTATGCACTTTGACGGAGCCTCAAACGCTTTGGGTAACGGTATTGGCACCGTGATCACATCCCTTAAAGGCACTCATACTCCACTCACTGCCCGACTATGTTTCAACTGCACCAACAACATGGCGAAGTATGAGGCATGTATCATGGGTCTTCAAGCTGCAATTGACTTAAGGATCAAGTTTCTCAGTGTCTTCGGAGATTCCGCTCTCGTGATCAATCAGATCAAAGGCGAGTGGGATACGAAACACCCAAATCTTATTCCTTACAAAGAGTATGTGTTGACATTGATCCCCCATTTCACGGAGATAACTTTTGAACACTTCCCAAGAGAGGAGAATCTGCTGGCGGACGCGTTAGCTACGATGTCTTCCATGTTCAAAGTCAAATGGGACAACGAGGCTCCCCAGATCATTATTTGGAAATTGGACGAACCTGCATATTGCTGTGATCTTGAGGCTGAAGAGGTAACTGAAAAACCCTGGTATCATGAAGTGAAGAGGTACTTGGAAGCTCAAGAATACCCTGAAGGCGCATCTGTCAACGACAAGAAATTTCTGAGAAGATTCGCTACAAAGTTCTTCCTCAGCAATGGCATTCTCTACAAGCGAAACCATGATTCAACCTTACTGCGTTGTGTGGATAAGACTGAAGCAGAAAAGATCATGGTAGAGCTACATGAAGGTACCTTCGGAACGCATTCCAGTGGACATACCATGGCAAAGAAAATCCTTCGGGCAGGATATTTCTGGTCCACAATGGAAGCCGACTGTTACCAACATTCTCGGACGTGTCATAAATGCCAGATATATGCTGATAAGGTGCATGTTCCTCCAGTACCTCTGAATATCTTGACAGCACCTTGGCCTTTTGCAATGTGGGGCATTGATATGATCGGTGAGATCAGACCTACGGCATCCAACGGGCATCGCTTCATCCTAGTAGCGATTGATTACTTCACAAAGTGGGTTGAAGCAGCTTCCTATGCCACGGTAACCAAGAGCGTCGTGGCACGATTCATTCGGCACAACCTGATCTGTCGATACGGTGTCCCGGAAAGGATCATTACGGACAATGGTACCAATCTTAACAACAAGATGATCACTGAGCTCTACGAGCAGTTCAAGATACAGCACCACAACTCTTCTCCTTACCGGCCGAAGATGAATGGGGTTGTAGAAGCAGCCAATAAGAATATCAAGAAGATTGTGCAGAAGATGACAGTAACGTACAAAGATTGGCACGAGATGTTACCGTTTTCTCTTCATGGGTACCGTACCTCCGCACGGACGTCAACAGGGGCAACACCCTTTTCCTTGGTATATGGCATGGAGGCAGTCTTGCCTATTGAGGTTCAGATACCCTCTCTCCGGATAATGAAGGATGCAGGATTGAGCAAAGACGACTGGATCCAGACCCGACTTGATCAATTAAACCTAATTGACGAAAAGAGACTCACTGCTATTTGTCATGGTCAGACGTACCAAAAACGGATGATCAGGGCATTTAACAAGAAAGTCAGACGACAAGAGTATCAAGTCAGAGACCTGGTAATCAAGCGCATCATTCTACCTCAGAGTGATCCCAGGGGCAAATGGACCCCTACGTACGAAGGGCCATTTATGGTTAAGCATGTCTTCTCAGGAGGAGCCATGATTCTAACCACCATGGACGGTGACGACCTTCCTCACCCCGCCAATGCAGACATAGTAAAAAGATACTACGCATAAACTAAAGACCCGCTAGGTTGACACACCTAGGCAAAAATAAGGGCTTCCTGGTGAACCAAAAGGGTTCGGGCAAAAATAAGGGATGAAATGAAAAAATTTGTACACCCGGCAAGTCGAAAACCTGAAAAGGCGGCTTGGGCAAAAATGGGTATCCCAGTGGACTGAAAACCCGAAAGGGCGGTCCAGGCAAAAGTTAGGGATAAAGCGTAATACTATGTCTCATTGGATCACCCTGCATCCAGAATTCTGCATCAACTATCAGGTTCAGACGACATCGATCAATCAGCTTCATCTTCAACTAAGCAGCAAAGTGATGAGACGCTTGAAGACATAAAGGCGATAGCAGAGTTGAAACCCGGTGGGACTTTTTCACATAGCTGTTTTGTTTTCCTTTTCACAAAAATTGTATAAACTCTATTGTTCGGCGGCGTTCTCCTACTAGGACGTCAGCCTCTTGTACATAAACGCCTATTTACAGGCAAATTCAAAAATCAATACAAATTCACTTTTCGGACCAATTGCCAATCGTTTTTCCTTTTTCTGTTTTGTTGTACAAAGAACGTCCAATGTTCAATTTTTGATATATGCATTTGACATTAATTGCTAACTCATAAATAATTGCATGCGAAACAAAGGACTAATTACAGGTGACATTAGAAACAGGGGCAATAATGAGTTGTCTAAGCGATCTAGTTGCTTTGTCCACCAAGGTACCAAGGTAAGTTCGGCTGAAGAACACGACCAAGTTACCTCCACTCCCCGCAGAGTAGGACAAGATTCAACAATTCTCCCCAAGCAGAGTTGATCTCCCATCAGCCCTGAAAAGGCACAGTATCTCCAGCAAGTCAACAACACTCTCCCCAAGCAGAGTTAGCCTACTGTCAGCCTTAAGGAAGATGGGTATCCCCAGAAAATCTCAATATTCCCCAGCGGAGTATACAGATGTTCCTAAGCAAGCATCCCCGGCAGTCTTAGTATAAGATTGTTCCCCGGCGGAATACCAGACACCCCAGTGGAGCCATTCCCCAGTACAGTCCAAAAAGTCTCCCCAGGAGAGTTGAATCAATCTCCCTAGTAGGAAGCTTATCCCCCAGTAGATTCTGGAAGCTTATCCCCTGCAGAGCACGAACGCGTCTCCCCGGCTTTATTCAAAGGTTATTTCCCCACCAGGGCATAACTGGGTTATCCTCAGCTAAAAACCACGGAAAGATCGTCCTCGGTGAAGTTCTTCCTATCCCCCAACGGAGTTCATCAAATCCTCACCATAACATATCAACGGTATCCCCAGCGGAGTTATCATCAATTTCAAAACCTCAGCGAAGTATCTCTTCCTACAGAGTATTCCCCGCAGAGTAATCTCTCTAACAAGTTTATTCCCCAAACGGAGTCATCTTCTCCTACCGGTTTATTCTTGCAACCATCATCCCCAGCGGAAACAAAGAACTCTGCTCTTCAACATCAGCCCAGGATTCAACAAACTCCTGGCATCCGTCAAGGATTTATTTTCCTAGACAAAAACACATTCATAAACATTAAATTATCATACACCAAGACGCATGCATATACGCATCATAAACACACAATCTCATTTATTTTTGAGAACATCATGACATCATGCATTTCATACATTGCATACAACTGACGTCTTGCCTTTTCAGGGAAAAGGTCAATCCAAAGATAATTACTATCAACTGTCGTAATTCCAGATTCGATTCCTGTATCTAGCCAGGGCACGTCTGAAGAGTTTGAAGATTCGATTCCTGTATCTAGCCAGGGCATATCTGTTGACGACTAATTCCAGATTCGATACCTGTATCCAGCCAGGGCACGTCTGAAGAGTTTGAAGATTCGATTCCTGTATCCAGCCAGGGCATATCTATTGACGATTATTTCCAGATTCGATTCCTGTATCCAGCCAGGGCACGTCTGAAGAGTTTGAAGATTCGATTCCTGTATCCAGCCAGGGCATATCTGTTGACGACTATTTCCATATTCAATTCCTGTATCCAGCCAGGGCACGTCTGAAGAGTTTGAAGATTTGATTCCTGTATCCAGCCAGGGCATATCTGTTGACGACTAATTCCAGATTCGATTCCTGTATCCAGCCAGGGCACGTCTGAAGAGTTTGAAGATTCGATTCCTGTATCCAGCCAGGGCATATCTGTTGACGACTAATTCCAGATTCGATTCCTGTATCCAGCCAGGGCACGTCTGAAGAGTTTGGAGATTCGATTCCTGTATCCAGCCAGGGCATATCTGTTGACGACTATTTCCAGATTCGATTCCTGTATCCAGCCAGGGCACGTCTGAAGAGTTTGAAGATTTGATTCCTGTATCCAGCCAGGGCATATCTGTTGACGACTAATTCCAGATTCGATTCCTGTATCCAGCCAGGGCACGTCTGAAGAGTTTGAAGATTCGATTCCTGTATCCAGCCAGGGCATATCTGTTGACGACTATTTCCAGATTCGATTCCTGTATCCAGCCAGGGCACGTCTGAAGAGTTTGAAGATTCGATTCTTGTATCCATCCAGGGCATATCTGTTGATGACTAATTCCAGATTCGATTCCTGTATCCAGCCAGGGCACATCTGTGAGCAATTGATTGTGGATTCGACACCTGTATCTAGCCAGAGCATATCTGCATGAAGAGATTGAAGATCAACCCCTGTAACAGGCCAGGTAATTATCTTTCTTTCTCAGTTACGCAAGTTCTTGCTAAGGAATCTCTTACGCGATCGACACCTAGATGGCATCTATAAGCCCATCCTCCCATTACAGTTCCAAATGGCATCTATAAGCCCATTCCCGACAAGGTTCTGTCACATCTCCAGATGACATCTATAAGCCCATCCTCCTATCCACCATCTCTCCAAATGGCATCTGTAAGCCCATTCCCGCTGTCACACTGCTGATACTCTACTATGTGAGTGCAAATTTCTGGGCACTCTAGTGTTCAATCATCTTCCACCCTCGGATCACGAAAGACACACATGCCAATCTACATCCTCAGGTCTAAGAAGATTGAACAGGGGCAACTGTTGTACCCCAAAATTTTCCCTCCCATATTCTTCAAAGTTTTGACAAGCATCATCTCAATTTGCTCAAGTCTACTCAAGGAGTTGCACAATCAACCACTCTCCTAAGCCAGTCAAAATTAGGGTTTTGGTTCTTGCAAGGAGGTTGAGGTTTTCAAGGGCTCAATCAAGTTCCATATGCTCATATACATTGTCAAGCACCTACATGTCAAGTTTCAAGGCTCACAAGGTCAAGTTGCACAGTCAAAAACCCTAATTGCTTCACAATCAACTGTAGGGGTAAAATGGTCATTTGGCAGCCAAAAGTCAAACGTTTTGGTCAACATCTTATTTTGAAGCCACAATCATCATTTGGTCAAATCTTGACCATGATTTCACAAGAATGGCTCAAAAATCATCAAGGTGTCAAAAGTTTCTATTTTTAGACAGCTGAAAAGTCAACTGTAACTTGACCAAGGCATAAATTTTTCATGGTTCATCAGAAAAATCCCATCCAATGCTCATTTTGAAGGGGAGGACATTTCCTACAACTCATCTTCACATTCCAAGTCCAAGAAATGCTCTCACAAAAAGTTATCAATTTCAACATTATAGGTCATTTTCAAAAGTCAACAAAAAGGCATTTTAAGTCAAAGACCATAACTTGAGAATGGTAAATCAAAATGACATGGGACCAAAGTAATTAGTTAGAGGACTTCAATACCTTTCCAAAATGTCCAAGAACGTGTTCATAAGATCAAAATTGAGCAAGATATGCATTGGAGAAGTTGGGAAATTTTTGTGAAATGGCCAAAGTCAACTATCCTTGAAACTTCAATTTTTGACAAAAGGGCCCACTTTTTCCCACTTGATTCATCCTTGTCATGCCACCCACGTGTCCCATGATTTATTTCAAGATTAAACATTAATTTTTCTATTTTTATTTAATTTTATTTGATTTAATTCATTTTAAATCCATAAAATTCAAATAAAAATCAAAAAAATTAATCAAAGGATATCTTGTGGTTTGAATGACCTTGATGCATCATAATACACATGCCAAATTCGTGTAAGGTCCATTTTAAGCATAAAATTCAAATTTTGAACAAAAATGGCAAGTTTCTTTAATGGTGGTTATGGAAATCTCAAAACATAATTGCATTGGTTAAGAGCTCATAATAGTGACTGATTCTCATTCAAGCATATATGTATAAGCCTTGCATACAGGAAGCACGACCTAGAAACCTCTGAAACGGCAATCCTAATTCTCTCAAAATTTTCCAAAGTTGACAAATTCGAATTTGTTTTTCTAGCAAGTTTCAAGGAGTTTTAAGCATTCAATCGTGTTCCTGGGCATAGCAGCAATCATTCCCAACTCTTACACGAAGCCAAATTATCCCAGATCGTGCTCCCTAGCTCTCATTGGTTTGTTAGATTTCTTGAATTCGTTTTTCGTATTTCATGCATCATTAATTGTTTTTGATTGTTTGTGTGAACTCAGGATACCTATTAGAATGTATTTGATGCATAACATGCAAGCTCTAACGCAGGAGTAAGGATTTTCCATTGTTAGGGTAGTTTTTGTTATCTTCTTCGAAACTCACCGTACAGTCGTTTTCAGGCCAAAACAATGGCACCATTGAATCCGCAGGGGTCGAATTAGGGTGATAAGGTCTTTCTTTTGCTTTGATTTAGCCTATTTTGCAAGATCAGCCATTGTGCTTGCCGGAGAAGACGACTGGAGCTAGGGCTCCGACGTCGTTGACTGGACTGGACTCTGGCGTGGCTGGCGTGGCACGATAACGCGTTCTGATTCGCTCCCTTGTTACACCTGGGCCCCACGCGTGTTGATTGTGTTTAAAAATTCAAATATGCCACGTTTTTCATTTTAACCCATTGATTGCAGATTATAGACACCAAAGACAGCTAGCTCAGTTGGCAACGTGTTGGTTGATTTCTCCAGAGGGCATGAGTTCGATTCTTGGCCCTGGCATTTTCTCTTTACCATTTTTCATAACTAACATGTTTTCTCTATTTTCTTTTTAATATTTTCATCCTAATTTAATTTATCTTTAAATAATCTTCTCATGCATTTAAAAAATCACAAAAATATTTTCCTTTTGCATTTTAATCAGAAAAATGTTTATTTAATTTTTGACATTAAAATTAATATTTTTGCATGCATATTTTAATTAATTATTAAATAATCATTAAATTAACTTTTAATTGCTTTTAATTATCAATAAAACCAAAAAAAAAACCAAAAAAAATGTAAATACTTTATTAATTTCATTTAGGTAATTATTTTTGTAAAAAAAAAAATTTAATAAATTGAATTAGTTTTTAATTAGGCAACTTTAACCTTTTTTTTAATAACTAAAATAAATCTAGAATTAGGCTTTTATTAACTTTTAATTTCAATTCATTTTATTTTATTTCATTAAAAACATAAAAATATAAAAAAACATTTTTCTTGTAAATAATTAAATAATTAGATTTAGGTTTAATTTTAATTTAATCACAAAAAAGACAAAAAAATTCATTTCTTTTCTTAAAAGGGTCAAAACCCTTATGGCGTTCCAATTTAATTTCTATTCGCGCATTATTTTTATATTTTGATTATTATGTAACTGCTTCCAAGAATGTAATAGTAATTAGGTTTACCGCTTTCTTTACTTTCCGCACTTTATCAAAACGGGTCTTTGTTTTTTTGGCGATGTATAGACCCGCGCCTTGTAATAGCGTAGCTTTACATTCCCGCACTTTAATTTTCCGTACTCCTAACTGTTAATACGCATGAAAGACTGAATGACAAATTAAAAACAACTCGTAGCTCACAATTTCATGATCAAAGATAAACATGAACTGAATTGAACACACAAGCACATGCCACTTCTAAGGTACGCCTCACTCGTTGCCTCGAACGTGGTCATCAAGTATAGGGTGTCTTAGAGGTCGCTCTTCTGTCCAAAAGATCCAGTTGCCTCGAAACGGTTGCCTCGGATAAAAAGATCTAGGACATTAGGGTTACTTCTAAGATGTCCTACCATTGCTTCGGTGACCACACTGTCCCGATAATCGAATTGACCCAAACACCTCCAACGATGGTGCTACCTACCTCTCAATGGTGGGGATAGCACTATCTAAAGGACTCTTACACAGCCTAATTCCTTAGAGTAGGTGGATCTGATGGGTACTTGCTCTTTTCAAACAAACAAAAACAACTTTTCGCACCCACACTTTCTAAAAGTTTTCAAACAAATTTTTCATACACTCTTGAGGACAGATACAAGAGTTACTTAGAAAATTTTCAAACGAAACTTTTTCAAAACCCACACACACTTGAAAAGCAAACAATTTTTGAAAACATAAGAGCAAGTACCTAAGAGCCCATGGATAACCATGGATAGAAAGGGTGCTAACACCTTCCCTTTCTATAATCTACCTCCCGAACCGAGAAACATTCTCGAATAAGGAATTTTGCTGTGCTTTTGTCCTTTCCATGTTGGAGAACATAAAAGACGGTGGCGACTCTTGCTTACCGCGACATTTCGCGAAACCAGCTAAAAAA